>CM045466.1:12779086-13507156 GCA_024666655.1 Dascyllus trimaculatus
GATGCCGGTGGCAGTGAAGCAGGTGGGAGTGGTAGCAGTGTGAGCCTTCAGACTGGCTCACACTGACTCATACTTCTGCCCACTGACTGAATGCATTTACTCAAAACCACCGCTGACTTATGGATTCCAGGCATTGATTTTCTTATTTTAAAACTTAATGAACTGTTACAATAAAAAGAGAGAGAGAGAGAAATTCCCTCATCTGGTCGACTGCCTTTCCTTTGTGGCGGACATTAATAAGTTAGTTGCCATGCATAATTGAAAGCTTTATGATTTTGTTAATGGATAGGAAAGGGCAGCGCAATTAGTCGAATATTAATCTCGATCACGATTTTGGCTTCCCGCAATTAAGTGAACATGATCGACTAAGATGTTATGATTTAAAATGTGTGCACAGGAAACTCGGCTGCATATCAAATAAAGCAGTTTTTAAACTAACGGCCAGCTATGAGGGAGTGATCGAGATATTTTGGCTTCACTTGTCGGGGAGCCCTCATGCTGCTGTGAACGCACCCCTGCAGCAGCAGCCTGTGCCAAACATTTTCTGGATGTTGCTGTTAAAGTCCAGAGCGAAACAGCAAAACAGAGAGCAGATCGAAAATCAAATGTCTGGAGCAGGAGGTGAAGAGCGAGTCCTTTGATATGCGTCATCATCCGCGGTGTGAAAGTATTTCAGATTTGGAGAAAGTGATGTTAAGCAAGAACAAATCGTATGCAAAAGAGAGTTATGCTCCACAAAGCAGCACAACTAACTTGTTCAAGCACCCGGAAAAACACCACAAACTCCCTCACAGTTAATGCATGAAGGCCGAGAAGAATAACGTCACTAATGTAGCTTCACTGAGCTCCCGTCCTTGTCCACCGTAGATATCCTTAACAGCAACGCCATTCAGTCCATCACAGTATCTTACAACGTGAAAGTGAAAGCGAAAAGCAGCGCTTCATTGATTTAATCTTGAGTAAAAGGTTTTGGTACAGTGTCTTTTATGGTTTGCTTCAAGGAGATGCACTTTAGATAAGGACCAGTCTTATTTTAATGCAAAGATTTGTACATTAGCAGGAGTGTGGCACAGTATGGAAATAAAAGTAGTGCTCTGTTTAAATGTGAGAGTGCAGTTAAAATCTTTTGTCCCCAAATCAATGAATATTCATGATCCCGACATTGAGCTAAAATAATTCTGATTATCATTTTGGCCAAAACTGTGCAGCCCCAAGATAAGGTGGCTTCACAAAGTGATGTATTCATGATATACAGTAAACATCCAGTCATCTATTGCAAATTTCTAATACTTCCCAAACACATACACTGGTAAGCCACAACATTGAAACCACTTGCTTAAGATTGTGTGGGTCCTGTGCTGAGACATGAACTCCAAAAGATCTTTGAAGGTGTCCTTTGGTCCTTTGTTACCAGACACCAAGATTTTAGCACCAAATCTTTTAAGTCCTGGAAGTTGTGAGATGGGGGCTCCATGGATGGAATAGACATCCCACAGATACTCAGTTGGAGATCTGGCGAATTTGGAGGGCAAGACAACACCACAAACTCTTTGTCATGTTCCTCAGACCATTTCTGATCAATTTGTGCAGTGTGGCAGCAAGCATTATCCTGCTGAAAGAGACCGCTGCCATCGGAGAATACAGTTGCCATTAAGTCAGTAACAATGTTTAGGTACGGGGTATGTGTAAAAGTAATGAATGAATACCAGGACTCAAGGTTTCCCAGCAGAACATTTCCCAGAGCATCACACCTCCTCTGTCAGCTTGCCTTTTTCTCATAATCCACCCTGTTGCCATAACTTTCCCTCATACACCTAACCAACCAAATGAGGAGAAAACGTGATTCATCCATCACTCCATAGTTCACTTCTGATGCTCACATGTCCATAGCAGGCACTTTTGGCAGTGCAGCCCCAGACGCAGTAAGCTGCAATGCACTGCGAGTGCAGTAGCTCTTCTGTAGTGTCGGACCACACGGTTCAGCCTTTGCTCCCAAAAGTGCACCAATGACCCTTGGGTGCACATGGCTGTGACCCAACCCTGGTCCCCCGCTTTGCCCCAAATCCTAGTTTTCTAGTGCCCTCGAATGGATAATGGCACGTCAAAATGAAGCTACAATAGATAGGGGATAACCCCTAATACCATTGTTATGTCAGTCCATTAGACGATAATGTTGAATAAGTAGCACACTAGTGACAAAGCTGTAGTTATTCCCATTGTGGACAGTGGTTTTCAACATGAATATATTTCTTTCCATCAGGGATTTAAATATTAAATTTGTGGAAAAAAAATACACTGACAAATGCACGGATCTAGAGGAATCTGCTTTTAAGACTTCATTAAATCTGTTTGAACCAGAAATAGCTTTATTATCTCAAAGCTGCACCTTTAAATAAAAAAATAGATATATAGTTGGGAAAAAAGAGAGAGAAATATGTTAATTTAATGTAAATATATGCACATAAATTAAAAAAGATAAGTGTCCCACATACTTATATATGCATATATATGGAACACACAACACCTTATTGTTAAATACATAGCATGTCCTGCAAAACTAAAATGGATGGCAGGATGCACCAGTGGGCTAACCTGCATTTTGCTGTTTTGTAATAAATGGATAAATAATAATAATTGTAATAAAATGGATCTTTGTGTTACCATTAAATCTGTTGGGTTCAGAATGCTTGTAGTTTAGCATGGTGTGTTAGGAGTGTGTTGGGTATAAGAAAGCCAGATACTTGCAGATTTGTATAAAGGTGATAAATCATTTTGTGACCAAACATGGGTTAGCCCACTTGTGCATCCTGCCATCCAAATGCAAAGCTACTACTACTTCTACTACTACTACTATTACCAGTAATAATTGTGGTTTGGTAGTTTGCCAATCGACTTTTCTAACAGGCCTAAGACATTTACAACAGTTGTGCTTATTTTTGGATCGTAGTTTGAGGAAAGCCAGCTCTGGACTAATATTGTTGCTCCCCCTTTCATTTTGAAGGGATGTGTTTGGTGGGTCACTTGTGGAAGAGCAGCTCTAGATGAGGTGGAGGTAGATACATTTCAGGTAGCTGCAGATTCAGACTGTCTCGGACCTGAGATAGATGCAGTTCACTGTTCGAGCTCAGTAAGGTTTCTTTTGTACGGGAGCTTTGATGATGCTCTGAGAGAAGAAGAAGGAAGAAGAAGAAGAAAAAAGAAGCCTACCAGATTCAGGCCAGGTACATGGGAACACCTGCACTCTGCAATTTCTAGGAAAAAAATCCTTAAGAGTGGCCCGTCACACAGAAATAACACACCTCTAACCCTGGATCTGCATGTCCACTAAGGCTTTGACATCTATGCACCTGCTACCTTTTGCATCAAGGCTTAAGAAATACAGTTGCACCAGTGTCTCTCAGACTTAACTTATCTCACTGAAATATGACCTGCTTATTTGGGAAATGTTCCTGGTAAAACTTTATATAAGTAGTGTTGCGTCAGTGTTTGCAACAAAAGATGTGACCAAAACAAAAGGATCAGTTGAAGGTCTGGCGCCCAAATCTTCATGCATATCTGCATAAAACTGCCAGGTGGCAGCTGTGACGTCGCCTCGCTGTGTTCCAGAGCCAGTCTGCTCCTGCGGTAAAAGTTTCACACACACAACTAAATATTATAAAAAACTTTGAATTGACAACATCATCTTTTCGTGGAACAGATGGCAGATGTTTTACATATAATATCTCCTTTATTAACTGTTATCCTGCAGCTCTTTCTCTAAAGACGACACTTCTCTCTGATTATCTTGTATATATATTTTTAAGTTCTGCTGTTTTCTGGAGACGTACAGGTTCACTTCCTCCTTACGGCTCAGTTCTGCTTATAGTTAAGAGAAATATCACATGTATTTCCTTGCAAATGTATACAATAAATCCAACATTCAAGTCACTCACTCCCACAGCTTTCACATTTCATATCTGTGTAAATAGTTCCTTGTTTTCCTCTCTGAGTTTCATTGCTTGGCCTGGTTTGCTCAGGGATGTTACAACATTAGCATTGCTCTCTACATTTCACATGAAAAGATGCTGCTTGCTGCGATTTTTTCACCTACTAGTGACAAATTTGCACGGCGGAACACGACTGATAAATCTATTTACAATGGCCAGTAAGCATGTTTACACACTGGCTATTTCAGCATAGTCCTGCACATGGAGACGCCTGCCTTGCAATGATATCAGATGAGTGCAGAGAACACAGACACTCACAAATCATGTCTTACAAAGTTCTATTGACAGCGATAACAGCGGTTTTGCAGAAATGCTTGTTATAATGATCCAATTAGTCTCTTATTAATTAATAAGTTAATTGGGCACTAATAATTGGGCTTTAAGAATTAATTGGGAACTACACTTGGAGCGCAGCGAGTCCATTGTGGGAGTAATTTTTATGTGCATGGTTTAATTTTAAGTCTGACTACGATTTTTATCTTTTGTAACAATTATTTCGAAAATGGTTTCTGAATCGTGTCTGATTTCTTGAGACCATCTAGCAGTCTCATCTCGAGGCACATTTTGTAGCTGTTCTAAAGAAATGTCACATCAGATCATCAGCAACTTGAAGATCACATCACTTTAACATTCTTAAATTGCGGAAAATGATAATTTAAACTTTAAAACAATAAAGATGTTTAGTTGCAGGTGAAGAGCAAAATCTCCAGAATTGCTCTTAAATGAACCGTGAACTCGGGTTTGCTCAGCTGCTGTTTGCAAGATCAAGAAGGCACTTTGACAGTGTAAAGGTATTAGGTTGTTTTTACTTGCACTGCATCCCATTGTGTTATATTCTCTGTTAAATTAGAGTATGAGTGGGTAGAATAGCAATGTTCCAGGTTCTGCTTCTGGTAATTTTCTAGCAACCGAGTAGCAAATCTGCACGGAGAATCGAGGGGGTTGTACACTCAACATCCCAGTGTGTCCTTTATTTGATTGAGTGATACGGGAAGTAACAAGTAAACAGGTTGATTTGGAAAACAATCGTTACAGGTCACTTGTTATTAATAGATAAACGTGTGCGGTTTTGAAATAAACGCCTCATTTAGAGAGTCACTTCACAGGCTCAGTCTAATCAGGAGTAAACTCGGTGTTAACCTTTCCTCTGCAGACTGTCAGCTTTAATGACTTTGTTTGTCATGTGCTAAAATTAGATGGAAAATAGTCATCTATTTGTTGGTATTACAGTGTTTGTCGTATTGGATTTAGTCCATTGTGAAGGAACCAAGGAAGATGATTGTTTCTTTTCCACTGTCAGACATCTGCGTGTGTCCCCGAACGTTTTATCTAAGCCTGTATTTTTTCCTCTGAAGTTTCTCTCCGCGAATATCTTGTCGTGGCCTCAGCTAGTCCTAATTATTGTATTCTGAACTGTGCAGCGCAGACAGCCACAGGTTCACTTCTAGTGTTTATGCAGGGCCTTCTAAATGATTTTGTTCTACTTGGCTGCACACTTTAATGAAAGTGTAAATGCTTTTGGAATGGTGGAATCAGCTGAGTTGGGCGGATTAGCACTTCTTTTTTTCCACAGCCTTGATGTTTAATTACCACAAGTTTGTTGTTTTCTTATTCATCTGCTACTTTTTCTTCTTCAACTTTTAGACAGCTCACATTTAGCCAAGGGCCTGAGTAATTGGTGTGTTTGGGAGGGGCGATGGGGAAAACGAGGAGGAAGAGCCAACGTCTGGCTGCCTGTCTGACAGACAGGAGATGTGTAAAGGTAGTGTGGGGCAGCCAATCGTCCTAACTGCAGTGCTTTTTCACACAAAGAAAAACCTCAGCAAAACAGAAAAGAATATTTATTTGTATTCAGACTTTAATTTGTCTATCTCCCCATCTTACCCATCATGCATCATTTTCCTTTTCCACTCATACAAACACTGACTCTTTCTTTTGTTGCTCACTTTTCCTCCTGTGACACCGGGTTCTGGATTATCATTACACCCAGCTGGTGGAGAGTGTCTAGGTCATTGGTTGGCTTTGACCTGTATTTAGCATTTAAATCAGGCCAGGCCTGGCTGTGATCTCATTACAGGGGCACCTGACTGTATTTGATGTAAAGCTTGGGCATTAATAAAGATCCCTCAAGGGTTGAGGGAGGGAAAGATGAGGCCTGTCTCACAGCCCAGGTAATTTACTGCAGCAGAACAAGATGGAGAGACTGTGTTATTATAGACTTGATCGCTTGGCAGGCCAGCTCGTAATTGATCTGAGCTCTGCAGAAGTGCTCGGTGGTGATGCAGGGTGTGGTTGTGGAGGAAGAATTCGATGAGGAATGTAATACATACTGTACAACAGTGAGACGGGTCCATGGATTGAAAGCTGAGAGGGCAAGCAGAAGAGGGTCAGACAAGTGAATATTGATCAAAAATATTCCCTGTGACACACATTTAGCAAATGATATGAGGGAGAAGGTATTTTAGGGTTTGGCAGCGGCTCAGAGCTGCTCTTCCAAAACATCACTCCGACAGAAATACTGAATTCAGTCGTTTTGAAGGACGGAGTTTGTACTGCAGCAGACAGACATGAACTAAATATCAAAACAGTCTCAGCGTGGGTCTCTCTGACTCTCAAAGGTCATTCCCACATGAAGATGAACATATTAATTGACTGAAAGTCATCCTTTCACTTCCTCTCTATGAGGGATGGCTTCACAGTTTACTTGTAAAGGTTACAATCATTATAAAACACGAAGGTTCTAATTATGGTAATATATTTCAATAAAATCCCATTGTGTCGTTTTTATTAAATCTTCCAACTCTCATTGGTAATTTAGAAGCTGTTCATGAATCAGGTTTCAGTGTTTTGATAGCTTTATAGTGCGTCTGTTCCGGCCCTTGTCAGTGAAATATAATCCCGGTCAGCTCTCAGAGTACTTTCAATTTGTGTAGTTAAATTCTACTCTTAGTGCACAGACAGACTTAGGCATAGAGACAAATATAGGATGGTACACAACAGAATATCACTACAGGTATTTCCATTTAATCTTTTCTGTACACAACACCAGCACCGTTTTTTTTGTCATTCTCATCAGGAAAATGTGAAATGAGCTGATTCCCAAATATCTGGTCCATCCGTCAACACACCGGGGTAATGCATCTTACTCAACAAAAGCGCAGATGAATACAAATCCAGCAGGGCTCCCTCTATAAATTGCATATCTTGACCACCGTGTCTCTCATGTAATGCATTTGATGCATTAAGAAACAAAGGAAGCAAACGAATCCTCCCTCAACATTTTCCCCAAAACACATGTTTATCGTCTTCAGTGAAGGAGGCAGAAATCTCCAAAGCCTGCAGCTTGATATCAGAGCGGTGGCACAGCCTGAGTGCGGATCTGGCCAGACAGTCCTTTCTCTCAGCATCTGCAGTATTGATCGCTGTGCTCGAGGGAGTCAAACCTGCAGCAAATAGAAAATCTTCAAGAGGCTCATCTGAGCTACTCTAAATAATTTTGCTGTCTTCATCATGGTGGCTTTCAGCGGGGTCCTTCGGGGAGGCCCTGGATCAATTGAGCGCTGTGGAGGTCTGCTTATTATCTGCCAACGGAGGGTCCGAGAGCTTATTTCTGGCGCGGTGAAAACACAGTGAAGTAATTTAATGTAGAGGAAACAACATTTATGAAAAAACAAAAATGCTCAACCAAATCAGAAGAAAGTTTGCAAGCTGTTGGCATCGTGCTTCAACGTGGAACACTTCCTGCGTGAATCAGAGTGTTTGGAAAGAACAAGCAGCAGCAGCGACGTCGGGAGCCGTGGTGTGGCGGTGATGTCACTTTGTATATTTGTCAGCGCAGTCGAAAATGTTTTTTGGGGGGAATAAATAGAGATGTCTTTTCACATCAAGTGCAGCTTTGGCTTTAAATTCACTAAACCCTCCCTCGCCGTGCGTCTTCTTGGTCCGCTGGTCCTGCTGAATGTGTGATGAGGGTGCAAGAAGGGTTGACATGTAGGTCAGCGTGAGTGACTCAGACCTATCGCAGGAACACAGGGAGTCGGGTTGTAGGAGGTGAAAAACGCTCTCGTTGCATGCAGGCACAAACGCACACGCGCGCACAAGCAGCCTCCATCGCCGTTTTCTGTCCAATTCCGTGCTCGTGCCATAAATCTGAATATTAGGCATGACTGTTTCTGTGACTAAGGATGCAGCGGAGCAAGCAGGGACACATACAATAACGCAGATTCGCCTCTGAATTTATTAGCATCACGCTGCACTCGGCTACAGCGGAGAAAACAAACATAACTCCAATTTATTTCATCTTTGTTTTTTATTACAAAGGCGACAGCTTTTTACAGATTAAATTCAAAACCCCGTGGCCCTCCATTATTGTCTGCGCCGGCTTAAACTGCCGATGAATCTCACAAGTTGCCGTAAGAACAATATTTTGTCTTATTGTTGCAGAACTTCATTAATGATGGGTTTTTCTGTTCATCTGCTCTTCCTTCTTAGATTGATTATTCTATGACACTCTCCATTAAAGCCCCATTAGCTACCATTATGCCAGGCTATTTTCATTGCCAACAATAACACTCAGCCAGAATGCAATCGGAAAAGGAGCACGGGATACAAGCGCGGTTTGACAGTTACAGGATTGTTCATCATTAGCTGACATTGTCTACGAGACAGTGGAATATGCCATTCACTGAAGGGGCCACGGTGCGTTCTCCCCAGCTGAATGGCTTTACATGACAGAGGACATTCCTCTCGCATTCCTACAGGGTTCTCTATCAACAGCGTCAATAGGGGGAGGAGAACAAAAGAGGACTCGCTAATGACAAAAGACGCGATTCATTTAGTTTAAGTGCAAAACATCCATCCTAAATATCCTCTCCCGCACCGAGGCTTTGATTAAGAGATTCAGTGGAATCGCTTTAAAAGGAGAGTGTCAAGAGGAGAAATATAGACCATTTCCCCTGAGCCTGCAATCCTTCCCTCTCTCATTCTCCTGCCATATGATAGATTAAGAAAAGGTGGATGAATGGCCATTACTCCAAGCAAAAAGAAAAGATTGAAAATAGTTTCTTTCTGAAGTTGCCAAAGTTACTAATGATTGGGGAAACTTACCTATGAAGGCCACAACTCATACTCTGACGACATGAATAATTAAATGAGAAAATTGCCATCATATCCATGAGCAAAGTGTGAAAACACATTTTGCTTTTGAGAGGTACTTGTTTTTCTCTCCTCTGTGTTTTGAGGTTTTTCCATTTAAGCCTCTACAAACACTAGAATGAGGATTTATTTGTATCTGTCTCTTACATTATTGTTATGGAACCTGGATGCCGGAGTTCTCCGTCTCTTCATCTTTCACCATTACAGGCGCTGCATTGTGTTTTATTTTTCCAGACGGCATTAAGATTACTGACAACAATGAGACTAATAATGGAAGTTTCAGGATGCAATTTAGAATCTTAGATAAACTTAGTACTGTTTACACTGCATCTTAATTACTGCACCAGGGAGAAAATACGTTCCAGTGCTCTTGTTGGGTGTTCTATTCCTAAAATACAGATATGAGATGACCCTGTGCTATATTTGCCTTAGACCTTGCAGTACGGCAAGGTCTGTACGGCATTTTATTTATTTCAGACATGCCACAGTATCATAAAGTCAAAAAAGAAAGTAAATGCACAATACAAAAAAACAAAAAAACAAAACCAAATCCAAAACCTAAATTAATGTCTGAAAATGAGTAGGATGAAATTTAACTTATTAGCTCTTACCCACTACATATCTGTACGTACTTATTGTTTCCTGTTTACGTAAAACCTTCTTGTTTTATTCCTCTTTAGAAACTCCAGAACACATTTACTTTTCCACGTTATTATATTTTCAAGCAGTCATTTCATTTGGACTACCTTAGACCAAAACAAACAGGTGCTCTGGCCACAGCTCCACTGCCATCTTCATGTTTTATCGAAAACCAGAAAGGTTGTGTAGAGGAAAGCCAAGAAAATAGAAACAAATATTCAGCCACAGCCATTAGCTTGCATCCTAAAGTATCCTGAGTGGCTCTATCTAGTTGTTGTCAACTTGAGTAATGTTATCTTCCAACCGTGGTGGAATAGTAGGTTGTCCACTAATCTTAAAGTTGGTTTGATTCAACTTTAGCACCTTCCATAGCTCCTCAGTTGATTGTTGAGTCACATTTGTGTGTGAACGGGTGAATAAAAACCATTTTGTAAAGCACTTTGGCGCTATACAAGCATGGATCATTCACCATTTACCTTCACTTGTTCCGCTCCAGTCCATTTGTGTTTGTTTCCACACATGGAATGGAGTGTAACACAGCAAAACAACTGTAGAAACTCTCATAGTGAGCTGAAATATAATGGAGTGCGCATAAATAAGTTAAATAACACAATTAAAATACTCATTAGTTTCAAATGGTTTCTTTTCTTTCTTTTTTGGGGACTGAATGCTCCAGACTGCATAGCTTTACTCTGCAGTGTTGAGGCCACTCTCTGTCTATAAACATGGGAAAAGACCATTAGTTTCAAAGGGAGGGCCTCACATGCACTAATATGTACACGCAGCCAGAGCAGGTATCAAAACAAAGAAGCTTGGATTGCAACACATACAACAGTGAGTATATCTTCATTCTCGACCAGTCCTCCACTATATTTTTACATAGCACATAGATGCTTGCTGCTATATTAGTGATATACAAGTGTTCATGGTCAAAATTTCATAGATTTGACCTAGAAATGATTTCTCCTTAGATTATATGTGAGTACCTGCTAATGAAAAACCTCGATACACACATGTTTCAAGTGAAATTATACATCACATCTGATGTGTCTCTGCGTTCACAGCGGATTTCTTGGCATTTTGTACGCGTGCCATAGAGTGGGCCTCTGCAGTATGTAATTGTACTGCATATGTATCAGTGTTTAATATGCATTTAACACATTTTCTAGGAGAATAAATGGGGAATAATAATGTGCAAGCAATTACATGGTGGGTGGCTCCCTCCCAGCATCTGTCATTTCAGTCACTATGTTGAATATCCTCATGTCTGTTCCGTTTTTCACCCTGAGCAGAGACTCAGGATTTTAATTTGCATTGTGTCCTGGCCTGGGCACTCACGTTCATTAACAATAAGCCAATATAATTAAAATTTGGAGAATGTCTGAGGGAAATTCCGGAAATGTACATAGAAATCAGAGGCCCGAGTCCCTTCTGATCAAGCATTAATAACTTCCTGAATGAATTTCTTAGTGTAAATGGCAGCAAGTCACCCGGGGAAATGGGCTCAGTGTAGATATTGACATTGTGATCAAAGGAAAATGACACAGCAAAGACGACAAGGGGAGCGGCGCGAATAGTGGACAGTGGGGGAATTAAAGTGAATTCTTATCGCTGCTCACATCCACTGTGGACACAACCGCTGTCATGTCACTCTGGTGTCTGAACTCGCTAATGTTCGAAAATAATTCTGAGCGAGGCCACCCTGCAAGCAGATGAACATTCAGCATATTCATAAAAAAACATACACACACAAAATTAAGCCAGCGGTAAGGTTTCCATTTAGTTTTTCACAGGTTTAAGTGGAGACTATGCATATTTGATTAGTGTTCCGTGATGATGTAAATTCTTTTATGCACCATTAAAAGCATAAAGTGTTCTTTTAACAAATAGGCTCGTCAGGAATCTCTTATGCACGCTCCGTACTTAAACTAATTGTGTTTCTCTGTAGTGAATAATACAGAAGAGTCATTTATATGAAAAGTGTGTTTGCTGTGCTGCTGACTGCACATACGGGTTGTGGGGGACTATGGGTGACAAATGATGCCGCGTTGTGAATTTATTGATGTGCAATACTGACTTCAGCACTTCAGGACTCGTTGCTACATGGATAAACTTCAGCGCGGTACTCACGATGGTAAACAGGCTTTGATTTGCAGGGCACTGCTGCGGATGGCGAAATGACTATAACCCATTCCTCTCTCAGACTTTGATATTGATGTTTCACATATGCCGCTCCCTCTTTGGAAATAATTGATCGCTGCTGACTACAATGTGCATGCACGTTATTTAGCAGTGCAAGTCTTTTATTTTGGTCAGAGTTGTGAAATGGCGTTCCATAGGTTTAATATGATGATTACATCCATGAATTTCAAAACATACAAATCTTGCTCGTGTGTCTTACGTCATCCAGCTTTTAATACAGACGTCTTGGTGGCTGTACTATTCTGCAGTGGCAGCAAATTGATGCTTATGGAAATGTATGAATTGAGAATTAAGTCTTTTTTTCTATGAAGCCATCCTGTTGGGGGTATATTACCATGAAAGATTAATGTTTGAAGTTTAAAGTCCATCAATCTTTCACAGGGCTGGACTCGGTCAAACTGTTCAGAAACCCTAGAATTCAAGATGAATATTAATTAGTGAGCCATACAATTCTGATCTGCTCGTCTGCGTTCTTCAGCTACTCTTATTTTGAAGCGTTAACATTTTTCATCAGTTCAATTGACAGATTTTGCTAATAATGATAAAACTGACAATTCTGAAAGTCAAGGCTAGTAGAAAGAGAGATTGTGCCTCTGTGGTAGCAGCTCCAAAGCTTTGGAACAGCATCTCAATCAAATGTGCCTCCTCCACTGATATTTTTAAGAAAGAATCTTAAGATATACATGTTTTTAGTTGCTTTTGGTTACTCTTAATATTTATATAGATTTTGAAATTCTTCTTGTAAGCTGTGATCCTGTTTTGCCTGTTTTAGAATGTTATACTATTTATTTACTTGTCTTTATCCTGTCTCATCTTTATCTACGCATTTACATTGATGCCTAACTAATAACTTGTACAGCACCTTGGTCAACGCAGGTTGTTTTAAACGTGCTATATGAATAATCTGGATTAGATTTGATGATCAAATCATGGGTATTTGTTGTGTTCTATTATTGCATGCTCAAACTGAACTGCACTGGCAACTGTATGTAAATTCCATGTGGCCTGATTAATGCGTAAAATAAGTTAAAACAAACTTTTTAATTAGTTCTCAAACCCAAGATGTGACTGTGCAGAACTCTGATTTTCAACAACTATATCACAGAGCCTGCTGGCATCTCTATTAGCATCCACTCAGCAGGCCCATTGGAGGGCTGGCACACAGTGCCACTTCTTCTAGTGCCGAGACAGAGATGCCAGCCTGACTTAATTACACCACAACTGTCTGCCGATGCCCTGATCTGCTCTCCACTTCTTCTCTTTCAGTTCACTTGTATCTATTCCTTCGTCTCACTCCAGCCAGCGAGGCACTGCCGAATTTTCTATTTAAAGCTATTTTAAGCAATATTATTGACATTAACATCATATCAAATGGCTCCCTGTAATGTGGGAATATGCTGGTTTATTGTCCCACTCAGAATCAACATTTTAGTCTGCCTCTCTGTGCTGCTTTCCACACAAGGTTGCACTTGCATACAAGCAAGGAACACATCAAAATCACTTTTCTACAAACCACAAACATCTAACAGTAACATTCATCCTGCATTCAGAAAATAACATCTACCCTCGTGACTGCACTACTGTCATGGTAGAAATATTTATATTTGTGTGTATGTTTTTCACGTTTGTCAACAAACTGTTCACTTGATCTCCTTCACACTTGGTTGCTTCGGATGACAAGAACCCCTTTTATTTTTTCCTAAAAGTTTTTTTTAATTATTATGTTTTCCCAACATTATTATATCAGTCACATCCTTATTGGGCCTTCATGATCATGCAGCATTGATGGCGCATTCACAACACTACCTGCAGCTCATTTTAAATTCAAACTGGACACAACTTATTATTACTTGATGTTAAGGTATTTTGGATGCTGCCCCTCTATCTATTTTATCAAGATGGTGATCATATTAAAGTAAGCAACTAATAAAAGTTAAGTTTCCATTTGATTATTTTGCAGTGGTTAGCAAGGTTAGCATTAGCTTGCACACACTGCTCCAGTCAGTGAGCACATCCCTACAGCTTTCCTCTTTGTGTGTTAGCTCTGCTCCTTAGCCACACTTCCGCTAACACTCACAGGACACACTGCTTGAAGTTGAGTGTTAAATGTTAACCGTTGCATATAATATTATATCTCCTTAGTGCAGAGCAATGTTGTTGAATAATTGCCGTTAAATGTTGGCGACCTAAATCAGCTGCGCATTTGCTGACACACTCTATTCCCTCCGCAATGAATGATTTCAATCACTCACTCACACTGCTCTGCACTATATTCATTATTGAGAGGAGCACAATGAAACGGTACATAGTGCACTTAAGCGCACTCATATTGTGCTCTGCAGTGGCGACTGTGGTGAAGCAGTGGACTTGAGTGCACAGTGTCAATTATTTGATAAATGAATTGGTTACAATATGTTTTATATTTAGAATACAAAGACATTGAAGGACAGGCCCTGGTAGAGGTATGCCCCACCTGTACAGATCTGAAAGCTTACATCTGATTCCAAAAGTACACAAGGTATGAAACACTTTAAAAAGAGTTTTGGTGGAATTATTTTTTTGTAACTCAGTTTTAGTGTAGTACTTTGGAATGCACTCACACATATACTCAAGTATACGACTCTGTGCACTGTGCATTATTACAACTTAAGTGTTATTTTTTTCGAGGTTTGGCCATCATTCATCAGAACAATATTTCATTTGCCAAAGTAACTGTCGAGAGCTGGGAACAAAATTGGGATTTGGAGAAAACAACTAAGTTGGACGACGCTAGAAGCACAGACAGATGGTCAGCCAAGTTGGAGAAAAAAAAAAAAAAAAAACTCAGCAGATGATTTTACTTTATTTGGAGGTAAAACCCAAAATTGAGTGTTGTCTCCAGTGCGGTTCGGGTAATCACTGAATGTTTTTGCTTTTATTTTCTCTTACCTGCAAGGTTCTACTAGCCTGGGGATTTGTGTAAAATACCACTACCTTTGTTTTTTTTTTTTTTTGTTTGCCCTTTCAGATTTCCTTGAAACAATGTTAATGTGGTTTTATCGCAGCATTTTACATGGTGAGTAAAATCGCTTGTCGGAATGGGTGGCAAAAACCACACAAATAAGACCCAAGTTGTATCCATAATCGGCCTTTGAGCAACTGTAGATATTGCTTATTGGTTATGCCTGATTATGTAGAGACAGGCAGAGATAGAGAGGGGGAGCAGTCGCAGGGGAAATGATGTGTGTGTGTGTGTGTGTGTGTGTGTTCATGCGCAGCAGTGTGTTGGCATGTTGTGTGACTGAGCGAGTTAGCTTGACTAAGAATACAGTTAACATGCTCAGCTGAACCCTAAATGCACTTAGGGCCATGATAAGCAACGTCATGGGCCATTTACTTTCATATGCAGAAAATGAAATCTACATTTAAATCCGACAAGTTAAAAGGTAGCAGTAATCCGACTCGCTGTTTCTATGTAATTGAACAACAGACAGCAGCACATCTGCTTGCAGAGATATCACATGATTCCCATATTTACATGTGTTATCCCTATGCTTTGCAGTACAGAATTAATAGGGGAAAATTAGGATCCTGCCCACGGCGGTAAACAAAGAATTGGATATCAGGGCAGCTTCTATAACATGTTGTCAGACCTTTTCTGAGAACACAAGTGACAGAAATTCAATTCACTTCATCTTGACTCTCATTGGAGAGTCTGTGATGCCAAAGTACTATTGGCTTGAATATCATAATTTTGTATTACCTTTAATAAACTGATTTATTTATTGTGTTGTGACAGAAAATCACTTCGCCTGAATAGCACGTAAAGATGTTCTCCCTCTTGCTAGAACAGCGAGCAGATCCTCTTGTCATTTTAAAGGAGTCAGTTTAAAAGCTGTATCATTAAGGTCATTTAGTACAAAAACGAGTTCATGAGTGATTAGCTTCAGCGCTGGCCTGCGGGTGATCTCTACCTGAGCTCTCCTCTCCTGTCTCTCTCTCCCAATCACCATCTCCGATGAAGTTAGTTGATGTCATGAGAGGTTCTCTAATTTATTATAGAGCTTAATAACCAGGGAAACCCGGCGAGTGTGGGGCATATTTAACAAGCTGAAAAAGTTGTCTACGGCTTAACTTTGCACTTGCCAATCCGATTTGTGTGCTTCTCACTTTTCCTAGCAGTATATTTAATTCATGAAGTCCTGTCTAAGATGTGCAGCATGGATAATTTGAGTCCAGCCACACATTTGCTATTTCATGTTCAATTCCCAGTTTACTAAAATTTGCTTGTCAGATCAAGAATGTCAATTTCGAAGGCGGGACTTCGAAGAATTTTAATGATACGAGTCCACCGTTTACTCTTGATAAGGTCATGATGAGAAACATCGAGCAAATGTTCAGGCTGTAACTGGCATCTTGTGACTTGGAATGCTTGTCAGATGTTCGCAAAAAGTCGCTCTATTGGGAATGACGAAAACATCTTTAATCACTGAGCTACACTGATCAGTCATAACATCATGACCACCTGCCTAATATTGTGTTGGTCCCCCTTATGTGCTCAAAAATGCTCTGAACCATTGGGCATGGACAAGAGGACCTCTCAGGGTGTCCTATGTTGTGAGACAATGTTTATTTGGGTGTCTAAGTCTGATCAACACGGATGCAAAATCCAAGGTTTTCCATCAGAACAGCACATAGTACCAATATGATCCATGCTGTGGCTGATCGTTGTATCTCCTCTGTATAAGTTCACAATATCCTTCTGTGTGTGAAACTGATGTCTGGTTATGTATTGCACCACCATTCACATTCAGTTGAACCTCCAGCCATGCAGCTTGTTTATCCCTCATGTATTTAGCTAATGAAACGCACATTACTTTTTCCCTTCTGTCAGTCGGTTGAAAATTGTGTGAAACAAAGAACTGATTTCCCAGTGCTTGATTTCAATCCTCACTGTGAAAAGGTTCTTTCGGAAGGGACTGCATTCTGCTACTATGTTCCCAGGCTTTCATCTACCAAAATTAGACTTAAGGCAATCATTTTATCCACAAGGCCTAAGTATTTCCTCTATTTTTATTCCCAACTGACTGAAGTCTTTTTTTGTCCTGGCTGGGAATGAGAAAGCTCTTGTAGAGGTGGCCGGCGGGCTTCCTGATTGATTAGAATTCTTCAGAGGAAAAAAGAGCTGAGTGGTTCTGAGAGTTGGAGTTTGAGTGCGAAACACTGGGTGACACAGGCCACGTAGATTGCAGCAGAAAAATGCACACCTTGAGAAATCGTGTTCCTGAAACAAGCACAAAGTGTGCTGATTTGGGGTTGTGTTGAGGGAAGCATTTCACACGCTGGATCTTTCGCAGGTGTCTGTGCAGCTGCTTTTGAATCCACCGGACCAGCGCATTCCTGCACCAAGCCTTGGAACACTCCGACACTAAACTATATACTCAAAAACAGCCTCATATAAACACTGCTGACCTATTATTTTTTGTCAGTGTGCGGGAGAACAAAATTTAATAGCTTCTGGGCCATGTAGGGTTCTTTACCTTTCCTTTTTACCAAAGGACGAATAACTGTAGCACACAGCAAAACACCATGCAAAGGGAATAAATCAAACATCTTAATTCAAAGCTAACATGTTCCAAGCCGTGGCAGCTCTGTCAATGCACAAATGCATTTGAGTAAGTTTAATGATGCTATTATATAAAAATCTAATTTTGTGCCCCAGAATTGAAAAGAGCATGCAGTTCTGAGTCGACGGTTTCCTTCCATGGAGGCCCTGTGGTGGCTAAAGAAAGCAAAAACAAAATACCAAACATGATGAAACGAAGCCAGTTGGAGCTCACTGTTTTAGACCTCAGAGAGATTTATTCATTGTGGGAAAGACACAATATTTCAAGATTCTACTGCCTCATTACTGAATGCAAAAGGTGCAAGCAGCCCCTTTTGTTTCTTTTGTAATCTTGGGTTCTTTTTTTGTTTGAAACTTAGAAACCCCTTTTAACTCCTGAACTGTGCAGTCAGGGAGATTTTAAGTATGTTCAAAATGTATCTGCATCACTGAAATCCTTCAAATGTTTCACAGTGTGAGTTTTTATGAAGAGAACTTTTGATTTGTTGGTTGGTAGGGTGGTCGGTTCACCATTTTCAGGCTGTAAGTTTACACTAGAGCTGCATGATACTGGGGAAAATAACACTGGAATATATTGTGCTGTCCAGATGACTTGAATAACTCTGTCTGAAAAGAATTAATCACTCTAGATTGATTGGGATGATTTTGTAGGAGAGTGCATCTGCATTCAAAATTAATCATCTGGAAAAAAAACAACTAAAAAATGACTTTTTTACTGTGACAACCATTTGGAGCCCTTCTCATATAGCGTAGCATGAGCAAAGGCACCCAAAAATAGGTTTTTGCTTTGGATGGCATTCAAATGAGTCTTTGCACTCATCAAACAGAGCTTTGCGGCGGTTGTTTAAACGCTCAAACAAATTACTCATGTTGCTGCTTGTAGTGGCAACAATTGCAAGACAGATTACCTGTTTTTGATCAACATCATCCTTTCGGTAGCTGAAATATTCCCATGCAACTGATTTAGGTAGATAAAAGAAAATCATGGTTATTTTGATCAATACATAGGGCATGATTAGCCTATTTATCACAATCATTCATTAAATTTAGAGACAAAAGTTGTATTGCACTTTAACATTTTAACTAAATAGAGCGCTGCTTTCTCTTCCATATCGTGCTACATGCCTCCTAATGTACAAATATGTATTAAAGTCTGACTTAAAATAAACGTCTTCTTCTCTTCAATTTAGTGCATCTTCTCCATGCAACACACAAACAAAATTGTACCCAAAAATGCACAGTATAAGTGAGCTAGGTAGTTGCAGTGCTGTGCACGGAGAGGCCTCGAGTCTCCCTACTTAGTTACTGCAGCACAAGCAAGTAAAATTACTTTGAAAGTAGTGAAATAAGGTGTTCTAATATCAGATTTGCCCAAGTTGAAACCATGTGGGTTTATTTTTTATGTGAAGAGTATTTTAAACATCATTGTTGCTGTCAGTCATGTTTATTTAATTGTGGAAAGCCAAAATCATGACCCTGCTTATTCATCCATTAATTGTGCAGCCCTACAACTGATTTCTTTTATCCAACCAAATCTTCCTTTTCAGCGTTTCTCTCGTGTTTTCTGTTCATTTCGCTGTGCACAAGTAGAGCCTGCATGTCAACAGCTTCCATGTCTTGTAAATGGGCAACCGCTTATTTGAGAAATGATCTATATTAGACAGACTTCTCTTGTGGATTAGGCAAGGGAAATGAGAAGAGTGCGTGTTTTCTTCTTGTGTCAAGCAGCAGCAAACGTTGTTGTATGATGTGTTTGAGTCATTTGCATTCCCAGCCCTCTCTCTGTGTTGTGACTATCCCACACATTGTACTGTCTGTGCTGAAAGTATATACTGTGCAGTTTACATTTTTCCAGCAAATTTTGTGTTTCTCAAATAATGTATCTGAATGCCTCTAGTGATCCTCCAACTTTCCAACCGTAGTAGCACCATGTGCCTTTGAAATTAATGTTTAAAAATCTACTGGACTTGTTGCCAAGAGATATGGGATTTGTTTTACTTTGGTGTCCCCTATCATTTGATATAATGCTGTCATCAAGTCATGAATCAAATACTTTGGTTTGTGACCAAATACCTGCAAAACTAAAGGCATTCCTAACAGATTTAAGTGAACTTGGCGGCAGGCCTATATTTTTTTAAATAGCAAATAACAGCATGTTACGCAGCGATCAACCACTAGCCAAAAATGCTCTGAACCATTGGACATGGACAAGAGGACCTCTCAGGGTGTCCTATGGGGTCTGGAACCAGGATGTTGGCACTGGATCTTTTGGGTACTCTGGCTTGTGCAGTGGGGCCTCTGTCCATCAAACTTGTTCCACTGCATCCTGTTGATGCTTGATCAGAATGGGGTGTAGGAAGTTTGGAGGTCAAATCAACATGTTGGGCCATAATCATGTTCCTCAACATGTTCCTGATTGTTTGATGTTTTTTCCATGTGGTGGGGTGCATTTTCCTGCAGGGGTAGACCAGTGACATTTGTGATTTCCATTTGCATGAGGAAGTGTGCCTATTGTGGGACAGTGTTTATTTGGGTGTCTAAGTCTTTTAAACACGGATGTCAAAATCCAAAGTTTTCCAGCAGAACATCACATAGTACCAATATAATCGATGTTGTGGCTGATCTGTGTATCTCTTCTGTATAATAAACTCACAATAGTAGAGTCCGACTACCTACTGCAGCCTGTGATCACAAATAAGACATTTTTTTCATATATCCTTCTATGTGTGAAACAAATGTCTGGTTATGTACTGCACCGCCATCAACATTCAGTTGAACCTCCAATATGATCAGTGCTATCACTTCACCTGTCAGTGGTCATAATGTTGTTGCTGATTGATGTATATCTCATATAACCACTAAACCAGAATAATGCATGATCACATTCAGGACCAGCATGTGGACAACAACCAGCAATTGAAGAAGCTTGCTGGTGATAGCACTGCAAGCATTAGCCACACTCAAAAAAATATATAATGCAACGCCATCATGGCAATGACTATGCAAAGTATGTATAGTCCAAATTAATGGAACATACTGAGCCTGAATACACACTACGGCAGTGCAAAAATGATTCAATGATTCATTCCAGATTGTTGCACAAGTAGTGTTTCCTAACTTTTATACTGGCCAACTAGTCTAAGTTTAAATGATGTGGAAATTGATCGCTCAGAACACACTGTGAACATTACACCTGTTAAACATCAGGTATAATGTTAGCACGGTGCTGTAATCATGTTAGCATGTGGATGTAAGTAGTTAACTTAAATCATTGCTGAGCTTTATTACATCCTCAGAGAACTGCAAGCTTGGCTATAGAAGATAGGTCTTGTTGCTTTTTAAATCTCAAGTAGCCAGAAATTCCAGTCTCCCATTCCGCTTATATCATTCTAGTCTAACAAACTGGTGGTCCCTCAGGCAATAATCCGTAAGGTGTTAATCCAAAGCGGACAACCCTTGACTACACAAACTGCAACAGCAGTTGTGGCTATATTTACTGACGTTCATACGAACCATCTTTTAGAGCTTCACTTAAGGGTGCAGCAGCTGCTCAAACACTTAGTGTTAGTAGTTGGACAAATGACATCATGTCAAATAATGAGGAAGAGCTACTGTACGAGAGAATCCAATAGCTAATTAGAGCAGATGGCTTTAGAGCCAGACAGTTTGACGAGGACATCAAGAACGCATGTATGCTCTGTGTCGATACTGTTTATGTTGCTCCCTCTTGCACTCTCACACTGCGCTCAGCAATATTGGATGGGCTTCATTACCTATAAAAGAGACTGAGTGGACGATGAATGGATGCCACGTTGCGGTTGGAGGCTGGAGGCTTCACCTTATCTGCGGCCAAAATGATTAAAGTAAAAGCAGCACACTGTAAAATATTTCATGGATGCAACTTTTGCCGCCTGCTGCGCTACCTGACGAATCTGAAAGCACCTTCTGCTTTAAAACCAAGACCATGTGTTGCTTGCGACTTTAATTTAGTATTCATCCTTATTTGAGCTGACATGAGGGCTTTCTGATAGAGAAACGAATAAATGCTGTTAGTCATGCTAATTAAAATGTGTTATTTATTGGCACCGGCTTGAATGATGGATGTAAGTGCGGGCGAAGGAACAGGGAGCTTCATTATTTTTAGGAATTGACTAATTGAATTTAGCTCTTATAAAACTTATCAATATATACGTAATGAGCCGCTAAAGCTCTGCCTGTAAAATTGCGCTGATCAATGTTGACATTTTCTCAATTCGACTTTGATTAGCCTGTGGAGACCAGCGTCGTCGTGAACATGCCCGGGCATACAGTCACCTCATCTCCAGCATGGGTGTGTGTTTTTTTTTCCCGATTTGATTGCTGTAATATGTTTCAAGCACTGTCAAATATTTTGATGGGTCTCCGGATTGTTTCATTGCCTTGTTGCCTGGAGTAAAATTCCGAGGCTGTAGAAACCCTTCAGTCTATTCGATGAAAAATTCATCCTGTCTCACCAGGTCTCCTGCACTTTCTTCTTCGACAGCGTTGCTCTCATTAAACCCTAATTTTTCCTCAGCCACGTCCTGATCACTGTGTGGCTGCGGCACTCGAAGGGAAGGGAGATGTTAATTATGAGGGATGAATTTTATCTCTAATTAATCTTTAATGTTGGGTTTTTGCTTAAATTGGACTTAACAGAACACATGGGGTGCTGTTGGAAAATAATTTTCTCCCACCAAGAATCGGTGGTCAATTCAGAGAGAGGAATGTTTTTTATTATTAGCAATTACTGGTGTTTGTTTTAAAGTATCATGTCAAGAGTGTTTATGAGAAAACCTACTATTTTGTATTCTTGTGAGTCAAATAATTAGTAATTGCTAAATTAAGATCGGAACAGTTGCATCCGAAGCCATTATATTACCCGCGTCAGTTTTTAGAATCCAACAGATGGTTTGTGTCGTACAAAATGCAGAAATGATTTGAAATATTCTGCTTCTGCAGCCAGAGAAAGCCCCCCAAAACTACATTTACATTCCCTGTTTGTGGTTTTCGGTACTTAAATGCAAATCTTCCATTTCCACAGTGTCACTGGTCACAGTGTATCTTGATGAGAATCTCTCTTTTTTTTAGTGCTCCATTAAAAGACAGAGTGCTGATGTGGGTCTTGCAGAGAATGAAATCATCATCTAATCATGTTTGCGCGGTCTGTGGCAGACACAAAGCTTTCACACCGAAACACCTTAGCAAAAAGCAAGGATCCGTGTGAGGGAAATGAAAATGCAGCAGGAGTGGAAGTAGACTGACCTTGGGCTAATGATGCTTTTATCGGGTGGGTGGGGGAGGGACAAAATAACATGCTAACTGACCAGCCTTCCGCATCATAACCACTTCTGTCTGTTCTGCACGTCCGTCTGCATTCGTCTGTCATTTTTTGTTTCGTTCTCAAGGTTCACAAGAGGTGAGAGCGAAGCTTTGAAGGACGCCGCTGTGAACTTGGGCCCCGGCGAAAAGAGCTCAACGCCATCTGTTTCATTTTTTTTTCCAGTTCCAAAGTGAAGCGGGTTTCCTCTCCCCATCCATTGGTGTGAGATCTGTAACTATCGATTCTGGCAGCTAGGCAGCTCCCGTAATTAAAAAAATTCTATGTGGAAGATGGTAAACACTGCTCAAAGCCAACTGTGGCAGGGCTCTTCATCCTTAATGAGATTTCAGTGGAATAGCTAAGCAATCCACCCGAAGAATCAATAGTTTCTCTCTCTTTCTCTCTCAAATGCTTTTGATAATCTTCTCTAAGGCCCTGATCAATTTAGGCTGATGCAACTCATTAATAATACTTGTCCGGACCCACTTGGACTATGTTTAAGTCTTAGAAAAGGATCAGAAAAGAGTAACTTAGTTATATTTTGTTGCTTCATCATCCTGGCAGCCGGTTAAATAATCATTTATTTAAAGTTACTGTACTTTGTGGAGGCCACAGTTGAATGCATCGGCCAGCAGGTGCTAGACAGTGTAGGTGTCATCTCATTAAAGCTTCAGTCTTTATTAACATCTCGTCTTATACTATTATGTTCCATCTGAGGGAGGGGCAAAAATCAATAACCCATTTACTTCATTTTGTACTTTGTAACAGCTAATCTGTACACAGCTCCCTCTGGTGTGACCCAAAAAAACCCCGGCTGCACTCTCACATTAGAGAGGATTCAGCAATACAATGCACTTTCCAACAGGCCCCCTTTTTATCTATTTTAGGCTCATGGATCCGTGCCAGCGGTATGGTATGGCACTAATGCACAGAAGCGAAGAAGGAAGCTGTGCCAGCATCGGTTTCCAATGCTTCCTCTCGCCACCGTAATGAGCTGATCACACTTTGGCGTTTATCTGTGTGACTGACATTAGCTCTGCAGGGTGCTCGTCATCATAATAAACAGCCCCACGAAAGTGGAGAAAAAGCTTGGAGGAAAATGCATTCGTCATCCTTGGACCATTAGCTCTCTCAAACTTTACCCTAAAATAAAGATGCTGAGATTGGCTTTCATTATTTGACTCTCCTTCCTGTGGCAGGTGTTTTTTTTTCTAACAAGGTGAAGAATATTTAATATCTCCGGTGCCTATAATTGATGAGCATCTTCACATTTCTTTAACAATGAAAACAAAACTCACTCATTTTTTCATGTGCAGGGTGAGACATAATTTCCCCGAGGTTAAAAATGTAACAGACAATGATTAACAGGACTCGCGCTCATTTAATTTACAGACCTCAGAATCACTTCAGCATGACAACGTGCATTTATTACGGCAGAGCGGTGGGGGAATTTTTAGCAGACGGATGAGAAAGAGTGTGACGTTGCGTATTCCTGCGTGCTATATTTAAGCCTAAGCATGTATAATATATCACAAGGAATTAGCATTTGTACGAGAGTGACTGTTCAAAAAAAAATTTTAAGAAAAAAGGTGAGTGGAAGAACAACAGAAGGAAATCCCAGGTGACCTTAAGGCTCCAAGGCAAAGAGTATAGGGGAAAAAGACAGCAGCCCGAGCAGCCCACAGCTGGAGATAATATTGGCAGTAATTACTCCCATCCCTACTGGGCAGAGGACCTCAGTGTTGTCTGTTCCCTCTGTCATATCTGGGCCAGCCGCTCATCTCATTCCAGACTGCATTGGCTCTGTCAAGCATCAGCGAGGAGGGGGAGGCATTAGTGGACCCCGGAGAGGAGCGGGATGAGGTGATAAGAACATCACAGGGCTCCGTTTAATGCTACACACTGCTGAAAGTTGGCCCTCTCATCTGGATAAACACGAGGTGCGAAATGCTTTGTTTGGACGTACGTGTGAAATGGAATTGCTGCGTGTGCATTGAGAGTTTCTGTTTAATTCTATTTGTGCGATTTTGCACTTGCGTCGCGACGCTGCAGGAATGGCACATGTGTAAAAAATAGTGTTAATAGCAGGAACGATGTGAAACAGGCGGCGCCATTAGAAACCACTGTGAGCAGATGTTTTGGAAAAATGCTCAACTTATCATCCATTACTTCTGTTGATTTACTGTAACATGAATTAAAAGTCAGAAGTAGTTTTCTAATGGATAAACAAAAACTTTCTCTCACAGTGTTTTGGCACAATCATGATGAAATAACAAGCCATGACACGCTGAAATTTACATTTGTGTAAACACGTCAAGCGGAGTTAGGCGTGTTCTTTGATTTCTACAACTAGTGGAGCACAACACTGTATTAAAATAAATGAACAAATGAAAATGCTCCGTAAAGCTTTTAATTAAATACCACAGGGGCTGCACAGTATGTCTTTCCAACATCTTGAAAACAATGTGCACATGTGCAATAGCCATATTGCAGAAATGCAATGAGAAATAAGACAAATTAACTCAAACACATCATGCTACAACTTTATTTTGCTGCTTGACACAAAAAGAAAAGAAGCGCAATTCTTTATTTATCGAGCAAGGTCTATCTGAAATAATCCACTCTTTACTTTAGGGTTCTTGGATACATTGATTTTTTTTTCCATTTACTATTTAGCTATTTATCAAGACACAGAGTTTGTTGACTTACAGGCTTCATATGTGCACAGAAAACACTGGAAAGGAAGATTTAGGTACAAAAACAAATGCAGCTTCAGTCGTATGGAAATATTTTGACTATAAAAAGGATGTGGGCAATCCACCACATGTGGCGACACAACTTAATTGTTTGACCATTTACACCGACCAGCCACAACATCATGACCACTGACAGGTGAAGTGAATAACATTGATCATATTGGTACTATGTGGTGTTCTGAAGGAAAACCTTGGATTTTAACATCCATGTTGATGAGATTTAAACACCCAAATAAACATTGTCCCACAACAAACACATTCCCTCATGCAAATGGAAATCCCAAATATCACTGGCCTACCCCTGCAGGAAAATGCACCCCACCATAAGGAAAAAACATCAAACAATCAGGAACATGTTGAGGAACATGACAATGGATCAACATGTTGATCTGACGTCCAAACTTCCTACATCCCATTGTGATCAAGCATCAACAGGATGCAGTGGAACAAGTTTGATTGACAGAGGCCCCACTGCACAAGCCAGAGTAGCCAGAGGATCCACTACCAACGTCCTGGTGTCAGACCCCATAGGACACCCTGAGAGGTCCTCTTGTCCATGGTGAATGGTTCAGAGCATTTTTGAGCACATAAGGGGACCAAAACAACATTTGGCAGGTGGTCATTATTTTATGTCTGATCGCTGTATATGCCATTATTGGAATAGCCTTTTTGAAATATTCTGGGAAGATTTGATAAGAAAAGTACTGTGAGGAGTTAGAGAATAATAAGAACCAGCAAAGATTAAGAAACAAGAACATCTGACTCACCTAAATTTGGCTGATGGCGCTTCTTGTTCTTTGTCTAACATTTTCCCAGATACCACTGTGCACTGTAGCTGCCCTATTATTTTGCTTATATGAACGTGACTAAATCAAATTGCCTTTCCATCTTACATTATCCTGGCTGGAACCCAATACCATCCTTCTACTTTACCTCTTGTCATGCCCTTCATTACAGCAGATGCTTCTGCACTTGTAATTTCATATCTGCATCTAATGAAAGCCTATGGGTCTTGTATATACAGCACATCCTACATGCTGTACTTACAATTTCTCTTCCATGCTGTTGCTCAAATGAGGCTATTCCATTTGAGATTAGCTCAACATTGACCTCTGTGGCTGTATAGGAAGCAGCTTTTGGTCTTCAATCCACCAGGTAAAAAACAGAAGTATTTCTTTTTTGACAGCTGATCTCAAAATTAGAGAATAATGAATTCCTAAGAGGCAATTATTTTTCTGCAAAATATGTGTTTATATGACTGTCAGGCTGACAACACAGCAAAGTTTGCTGAAAACTGTCAAGCTCATTTCTCTGGTGTGAAGACGGAGCGCTCAGGCTTAGAGAAGTAGGAGTGAAAGGATGAGTAGAAATGGTGTCCTTGGTGTCTTGTTCTCCGGGAAGGAGTGTTCCATATATCCTTGACCTTTTTTTTTTCCTTTTCAGAAGTCAAAGACTCGAAAGAGCACTCCATCAGATAATTACTCCGGGCTTTAGCAGGAGTCCTAAAGCTCATGATGTCAATATGTTAATAGCTACTGCCTGACCCAATAGGTGGAAGTTATTTTCTGTAGCCGGTGTGACATATACACCTAAACACTCCTTTGATCCTACCAGTATGGCAGAAATAACACAACCGATAAAGGCGGTGTTTTTGTTGCTACCTGAGGAATTGATTTCTGAGAGTTGGGGAAGGAGGCTGAAATCACAGCTATTGGCTTCATCGTCTTGAGCACGAGCCAATCGATGCATTGACGCAGGGGTAGTTCTTGCACCATCGGTCAGCGAGCCCATCTCATCACGCTGTTTATTCATCCATGGTAAACAATAACAACCTTCATGCTAGCCTGAGCCTCTTCCTATAATTACTCAAGCATATAGGACCAACATGCAGGCACCTGGAGTGTGTCAGCGCTCACAGAGGAGCAGAGGGACACTCCAGAGCAGGTACTGGAGATGTATCCTCATAGAGGCTGCGAGCGAGCAGATAATGGGCTCATATGCATAATACTGACAAGAGGTTAGATTGTACTCTTCCCGTTCACTGACAGCATGTTGTGATCCATTAAGCAGAAGCCTGGATTCAGATGAAATTAGTCAGTGCTTCTTGCTTAAAGGGCATGGGCCAAGCTGAATATATTAAAGCAGGGCTTTTTGCACTTTATTAACACGTTTCATAGACCTTGCAAAATTACATATATTGTTGTGTGTCAGTCACTTTCAATCCAGGCTGACTCACTGGATGTGGATTGAGGGTATAAGCTGAATATAAGCAGTTCATGCGGCGTTCTCCTCCCCTCCTGCTATCTATCTGTTTTCAAAAATCCCCTTCACTACAGGAAACAACAACAACAACGTCTGGCCTTGCAACCTACACTGTAAAAAACAGAAAACGGGAAAGGAAAGAAAAGAAAATTATGTAAAAAAAAAAAAAAAAAAAAAGTCAACAGAAAATCTGGCAGCAAGTGTGGAAAATGTTAAAAATGGTGTAATAAAATAAATAAATAAAATTTCAGCATGTGATTTAGAATAGAGTAAAACATGAATTTTACAGTTAAACTTTGTAAATAATAATAATTATAATGGTAAATGGTCTGCACTTATATAGCGCTTTTCTCTACCTTAGTGGTATCCAAAGCGCTTTACAATGTGTTTCTCATTCACCCATTCACACTCCAGTGGCGACAGAGCTGCCATGCAAGGCAATAATCTACCATTGGGAGCAACATGGGGTTCAGTGTCTGACACTTCAGCATGCGGAGAGGCCGGGGATCGAACCGCCAACCTTGCAAACAGTGGACAACCCGCTCTACCACCTGAGCCACAGCCGCCCCAAAAATAATAATAATAATAATAATAGACTTTATTTCTATAGCACCTTTCAAAACAGGGGTTACAGAGTGCTCCACAAAACATCAAAATACACAAAACATGAGATAAAACGGTAGAGAAAGAAATAAAACGTCAGTAAAAACATTGCAACCTTAAGAAGACCAATAATCGAGCATAAGAACTTATGAAAATGCTTGTCTGTACAGTTGCGTTTTTAGAAGCTTTTTGAACTGAGGAACTCTGCTGTTCTGACAGTCAGCTTGTTCCATAATGTTGGGGCTAAAACAATAAAAGCACGGGTCCCCCTTAGTTTTGAGCCTGGATCGTGGGGTGGTTAGTACGAGCTGGGTTCCAGATCTCAGGCATCAAGGTGCAGAACAGGGTATTACAAGTTCTGATATGTAGAGTGGGGACAAATAGGCTAGTTACTATTTTTAAAAATACTGACTTTTGATGCGGGCACTATTTACAGTTTAGGCCTATTTTTCTGTTTTTACAACTAACATGTAAATTTATACTGTTTGTAATCTTTACTTGATATCATCTGTAATTTAACGAAGCAGGGAAAATCTGCACAATAACAGATAACAAATGTTGTAAAAGAATAGGTTTTACATTTATTTACAGTTTTGACCCTTTTCTTTGACAGTTAAAATGTAAATGTTCCGTTTTTCATCAGTGAATTTACGTGTTGTTACATGTCATTTAACAAAACTCGGAAGATCTATAAAACGAGAGTAGATTTTTGAAAAATTACAAGATTATTTACAGAGTACCACACTGAGAATTTCAAGTGTCGCTGAGGGTTTGGATGGTGCAGTAAAGCAGGCCTGTTACTTTTTTGTTAGTTCATTTTCCATTTTAATCGTGTTGCTCATCTTTTTGCGTGCAAGTGTTCCACCACAACAATTCCAGCCACTATTTCAAGAAAACACCGATGTTTCATCCTTCGCTCAGCTCTTCCCAATACAGCCATGATTGATTTAGAAAAATACAAACAAGCCCAACAGTTTTATTTCCCCCATAGCAAAATAATAAAGAGGTGCCGAATGGTCTGCTTATGTGAGACTACTTTTGTTTCTACAGCGTAAACTGATCAATAACTTGAAATCTCATACTTAAGGAAGAAAGCATTTTAAACATAAGCCTACAAACGGTGGAGCAACAGTTTTCAAATACAGCTGGTTTGTGCATTTGCCTCCTTTTAAAGATGACATTTATTCCATTCATTACCGGGTTAAGTGGACGACACAGCCATTACAGCGACTCAAAAGTGTCAAACATGAAATACCAGATCATGACATTGAAAAGGTGAGATTAATATAGGCAGTGAAATAAGTTTAATGGCTCGAGTGGTTTTCCCAAAGGAAGAACATGTGACATAAAGTCAAGCACATGACATATGAAGACCAATTACAGGGCCTCCACTGCCTGGAACTCGACGTGTTGCAGCTCAGAGTGCTCCTCTAATTCTGGAGCCAGAATCTGCTGCTATTAATATTGCACTTCCTGCTGAACAGCAAAGGACATCACTGCCTCAAATTGACAGAGGCACACAAAGGCCAGTAATCAAAAGCCCTTATACTGTAATGAGGCAGAAATATTAAAGAGTACATCCTTGCCTTTGATCCACCGTACCACCTTTGGGTATGATAATAAGTCGGATGCTAATGTGTGAAGTGCTAACAATGGAGACTAACTGCTCTGGGTAGGGGCTGAATATGAATTTAAGGTCTGGTCACACAAAGTTGTTGTTGAGCATTCAGTCAGATCGCAGAGACATGCTAGAGCAGGTCCTGTGATGGTTGAGCGCTGCTTGAATGATTGCACTGAACCACAGTGTACTGTTTGGAGGGAGGGGGGGGTTATCATCAAGCCAACAAGGAACCAAGTAATGATAATGAAATTTGTTTTTTCAATTGGATAAACACACAAATTCATTGCCAACCCAGGGATAAATCTTGACATACATGAGGAACATTGCTAATGAACCTAAGGGGGGGAAAAAAAAACTTTGGCTACATGCAAATATCAAAAGATGTTGTTGTCAGACTCCATCATCTTTACACCACAGTGAACACAACAAAACAACAACACATCATTTACCGCCGTACTGTAAAGCTGCAAAGAGCCGAATCATTTGAAAACAGGGCTGCCTGTTAACTTTATGAGTTGCACATTTCAGTGCTCAGACTTTATTATAATGCATGATACAACGGAGCATGGTGCTCTTGTATCCATTTACAATGTGATGAAATGCAATTGGCAGCTAGGATACGAGGTTAAATGGGCCAATACTGGTTTTCAGTCAAGAGCCTAATCCAGTGGGTGAGGCAGCTAGCCAGCCTGACAGAAATGCGCAGATATCAGCTGTAATATGATAAAGAATCATGATTTCTTGTTTTCAAATGCCAGCTTGCCTGACCGGTGCTTCTTTTTTTTTTTAGGTACACACAGCAGGTTCTTTGATCCTTCAGTCAGCATTCTGTAGAGCCCTTCAGTCTGAGGGGGAAAAAAAAAGTTGCTCAGAGTGAAACCTAAAGGATGGGAGGAAGCCGCACAGTGCTTGACACTCCACTAATTCTGACTGTGAAAAGTCTAGAAGCAGAGAGATAATTAGATAATTATAAGTGGTTAGAGTGCCTGTCTGTTTTTAGAGAGATTTTCTGTGACCCACATGCAAAAACACACGCATCTTCATTTTTTTCTGTTTCATTCTTTCAACAGTGCTCTGGATTTACTGTTTGTGTGCTGCTAGATTTGTGTGCAGACAGTCTTAATAGTCCATTGCGTGATTCTGAGCCTCATGAACGGCATAATATGTAACGTTTCCACAATAAAAAAATAAGAAACAACCAGTATTTCCAACAACGTTCAAACAGTTTCATGGTGTCTGGTCCCCTCTACCCTCTGTGTTGAGGAAAAACAGTAAACACCAGAAAATATGTACAAATTTGGCAAACTAGATAACATCTGGTACAATGCTGTCTTTTCATTGTATTGTTTGTATTGCTTACTCGGGATGGATTATGTTTATTTTAGTGTTATTGAGTTAAATTGGTTTAAACCACACAATTGAATTGGCCACATAACAGTCTACAGTAGCTGTTGCATGGGTTCTAATCATCTAATCTAATAGTATGTTAGCAAATTGTTTGTCAGTGTTACTTGAAGCTATTTTATTAAAAACATGGATTTAAAAGACTAAATGTATGTAACTTTTATACATTATTTAATAACTGAATAATGTCAGATTTTCACTGGCAAGACTACAAGTACCATGGTTCCTGCTGTTGTCTTCTAACTGCACCTTTTATATTGATTTGATTGGCAGAAATGACATGTTGTGCAGTGAAATCTGGCTTTATCAGCAAACTTCATTTGGCATTCAGGACTCTTTGCTACTGCTAAAGACCAGCTGTTAGCTTCTGCTGGTCTGAACAAAGCATCAGTTGTTGGTGGTAAGCTAGTCTGACTTACGAGATGTAGGCTGCGGGTATAAGCCTGCCTTTTGCCGCTCCTGTCAGCCGACTGTCTCCTTTCCGTTTACATTCTGCATGTTACAATCACTGAGCAACAACCTACCACATTGAAAATATCAAATTTTGAAAGATTCTGGGTGCAAATGTTCCACAATTCCAGCTTATCTGCATCCTTTACTAAGCTCTGCCCAAAATGACTGTGATTGTTTTTTATTTATACAGTCCAGAGTGTTTTGTACTGAGGTGCAAGCACACCATTTTTCACTCCAGAATGGGCTGTCTAAGCAGGACTAGTGCTAAGCTGTCTGCTGTTCCCAAGACTAGTAGCAACCAGATCACCAGGAGCTCTGCTACCTTCCTAATCCAGATGTTGCCTTTTGGCTTTCAGCTACTTCTGTGTCTTTACAGCTAATCCTCGACTAGAAAGCTGGAGATTCACACCAAACCAGAATGTTGAGCTCGCTTCTTGAACTCAGTGGCTGTAGCGTCCCTTTAAAATTTCCTGGAGTGGCATCATCTGATCCTTCCCCTGGCTTAATACCACCACGGCTAGACAGACGACAATACCAAAATCTCTTGTCATCGTGGAATCTCTGCCAGCCTCTCTGAAGAAACCTGAGCAGCTGTCTCTGTTCCCTGGTTTGCTGTTTCTCAGAGTTTTAAAGTCCCTCTCCAGGCGTTGATTAAACCCCTTAAAAAACTCATCCATTAGAATGTGTTGAAATACATATTTAGATTTTTTTTGCCATAAAAACCAGTCCCTTCATGCCTTCAAATGGCTTGGATGTAACTTCGCACCATTGGTTTCTCTAGAACAGGCAGACCTGTGAAGTCGCCACCTCTTTCTACCCATTTCACTTACTATATGTCTTCTAGCATATAAAAACCCCACCATATGGACATGTTAACAAGGTAAATAACTTGATTTTCACTGGAGGGGGTCTTGGAACAGCTTCACTCCCTTAGGTGGATGGGTGTCGTCCATTTCTGCTGTCAAGGTCTCCCAAAGATTTTTCTGTTCACCCTTTTTGGTTCATAATTGCATCGTGAGCATTAACAATTGAGTGAGCGCAATCATACAGACTTCAGACCCCCATATCCCTGCTAGAAGAATCTCAGTGATAAAACTTACACATGGTTGTGAAGCTTTGCTCCACTAACCTTCGTGAGTTCAAAGTGTCATTTCTGTTGCACCCAGCAGTAATGTAACAGTCTGCTATTGTGCAGCGTTGCATCACGTCTGTATTCTGAGAGCCGGAATATTGGTGAAAATGTTCGGCTCCATCGCTTTTCTGCAAAAGTTGTTGGTACTCTGCTCTCGAGCAAATTCCTCCCATTAGAGGATTTGTTCGGGGCATGTGCTTTTGGTTTGCAGACACTGGCGGGGCCACATGCTGTAATAATCACTTGATTTACTATCAATAATCATTGCCAGCTATCTGTTCCAAGCCTTCCATCAGGATTTGCCCCTGATCTGGGGGATAGGCAAATCTCTTCTGGCAAGCATGAAAATAACAAATTATTTCTCAAAAGCACTAAAAATATTTTAAGTAAAAATCCTAATAAGTCAAACTAGATTAGTGTCACAGTGCAATTAAGTGCCCACTCACATTCTAACCCCCTAATTAGGTTGTCGACTGGCTCCATCCACTGTTAAGAATAATTGTTATTCTCAGCCTGCTCCAGATTTCAGCCAACAAAGAGCTATTATAAGACTTACTTTGATGTTGTCATGTGACTGTTGTTTGGAGGCTTTTGTAGGTTAATGGAAGGATAATCATGAGTATTTGATCTCAGCGGAGTAGCTGGTATTAGCCCGTGACAGACATGTCCTGCCTCTGCAGCGATCTGGTGTGTTTATCACTTTGAATTAGTGGCTGTTTAAGTGTTATTTAAATCTATATTCTGGGGTCAACAGTTGAATCGATCGGGTTTGCACTACCACCAGGCCTGTGATGTTTGTCTTAAATGCAGCAAAAAACGTGCCAAAAAAACAATTATATGGGTTATTTTGTGTTACATGCACAGATGCAGCACTGTGTCTTATGGAAATCTTACACAAACATGTCTGCAGTTATATTACAATATTTATAATATCACTCTGGCCCTGCACTGGATGAGCAGGCATAGAAATGAACGGATCAATACATGGATACAGCGAGCCTAATATGTTAGATGTGTTGCTGTGATGAATAGTTTTATTTATTTATTGGATTTTTTTTTCTTTTTTCTTTTCAATTTTTCTCCATTATGAGTCTTTCACACCAAGCCAGCCCCAGAGATGCCAACAAATCCTCTTCGATCAAGTGTTTTATGCTGTCTCACCTCACGTTGTAAAAGTTGCACACAAAAGACCGCACTGAACTAAGGCCGAATGATTAGGCGGAAAGATTTAATTGCAATTCATCTGGCAGATATTGTCATTTCAATGGCAATATAGTTTTTTAAAAAGTTCAGTATTCACTTTGTCATAGATTTAAAACATGTGATGGGGCATTGCCACATGAGATACCATCAAAAGTCTAACTGTCACACAAGGAGGAATTTGGAAAAACCATCGACACAACAGTCTAAACCCTGAGTCAGACACTCTGCATTATTTATATCCTAACTTGCAGCCTTTGTGATCTGCTAATTGCATTGTGGTTTCATTTTAAATCAATTAACTGTTTAGCCCTATAGTCAACTAGCTGATTGCTAACATGCACATACAGTCAGTGTGCAAGTAAATACCTAGTTTGCCATCCAGATCTTTATCTAACAAACACAGACAAATGCACAGCTAATCGAGTTAGCATTTTCATTCTACTGGGCGATGTTGTGAAATGGTTTTTCATAGATTCTCAGAATATGATCAAAGGATATATCTCATAAAGGGTTGCAACTGTAAACTTTTGCTTTGCTCCACTGTCTGTCGGAGGTGTGGAGCTGCTAGAGCAACAAAAGAAAAAGAAAATGAAGGTCTTTGTGCTGCTTCGATGAAAAAGTGATGCTGTTTATTTTCGTCTGTTATTACGTAAAAGCTTACCCTGAAAGGACAGTTAAGTTTATGCTCATGTTTAAATTAAATTTGGTGATGTAGCAAGAAAAGAATTGAAATATATATGGTGTTTGCTGCCTTCTCCAGTCTTTGTGTGTGTGTGCGAAGTGTATTATAATGCTGCAGTTCAAACTCACAGTAGGAGAATTTCTTATTTTTTTCCCCCCACTTCTGAACCTTCCACACAAACACAGAGCAGACAGGGTGAGGGTTAGGTGGCTATTATCCAACCGAGCCTCTGTCTGAACTGAAGAAGAGAAGCAGCATTCAGCTTCTTCTATGTGGCATAATTTATTGACAGATACAGTAATTATTGCACATTTTCTTGCAGTTAATGTTGTGTTTCTGTCACTTCTGTCTCCCAGTGCATTATTTAAGCGTTTTTAAAAACAACAAATCATTTTTGACATAATTTTTGTGTCCAAATTCCAGACTTCTAAGCCGATAAAACCTCTTATGACATGATATTTAGGGTTAGGATTTCAACTTTACTGTCTGCGGTTGAGAATCTTTCCACATAATTGTGTCTCTATTGTCTCAAAAATGTGAAATTCTTGTGGCTTTCACAAAACACATAATCTCGCAGCTTCAGTCAATCCTAGCGCAGAACATGCCATCTCAATTACCCATCATAATCTTTCATACACTCTGTTGACAAACACAGCAACGCATTTTAATTAGGTTTTCAGTGCCTTCTCACGCGACTCCTATTATTCTGTAATGTAGAAGTTAAAAAACCGTGTCAACACTGTTCGTTGGGATGTTGTCAGTTAAACAGGATTGTTCACCATGAGATGGCCAGATGTCTTTGGAGAAGTAATAAAAAAATCTCACATGAGAAACCATCTTTCCCCCTTTAAAGTACTTTGCTTTTTCAATTTCAATTGTGTCACTTAGTCACTTTTATTCCCTTGAAAGTGGCAACCTCTGGTTATATAGACTCCTCCTTTTTTATATCATTGTAGGGCATTTGTATTCATGCGGCATTCTGGGTTTAAATCATCTTCTATTTGACTAATGAAATGAAATACAGCAGGGCTCTGGGTTATGATGATTATAATTAGGAACTGGGGTTGGAGACGTATACAGCATTTTACTATGGAAAATTGCCTGCATGCCTCCTGAGTACAGTCATTTTCATGTCTGTTTCGGTGTGTCTACAAATTTTAATAAGCCCTCAGAATGGTATTTAACGTGTATTTCATTGAATTTCAGCAACATATAGGTGAGAGGGAGAAGAATGATTGCATGATGAAAGGAAAAGAGTGAACGGTTCAGTAAAAGTGTGCATGTTACGTCAGTTATTGCCATGTTCAGTGTTTCTTTGTCTTGTAGTCTAAGAATTAAGTGCTCAAATCACAGCAAATGTCAGCATGCAGGACTTTATGTGCTGTATATTAACAAAGATTACTTTATGAAACTATTATGGCATTACCCAGAGTGAATGTAAAGCCTCACCACCTGCTATCCTGCCATTCCCACTCTCACCCCAACCGGTGGACACAGATAGCTGCCTTCACTGAGCCTAGTTCTGTCTGAGTTTTTTTCCCCCTCCCTATCCTAGGGGATCTTTATGGTTCCTTCCCACCTTCGCTGACTGCTTGCTCATAGGGAATCCAAAAGCAACTTTGGATTGTTGGGTTATCTGTTCTCTGTTTAAAATTCATAAGGTCTCTACCTTACTATGTCAAGCACTGTGAGATGACATGTTGTGAATTTGCGCTATATAAATAAAAACTGAACTGAACTGAATTGAAAGCGGTGATTGCAAGGATTTTAATTTTAGTAAATGTCTGTTCAGTCACGATTGCAAAAAGAACACAACTCACTTGTATATGAAGCAGGATACTGTTTTTTTCTTTGTCTGAGAAGACATGATTCACTTTTTGCTTTTATGTATAGTGACCTCGAATAGTTATGGAGGCTTAGTCTAGTTGGCAACTCCCAACTAACCAACAAAATGACAAAGACTGTCTCTTTTTAAAAAACGGTTTCGTTAGAGTTTTAAATGTTGTGGCTATTAGATAAGTACATGTATTATTTTCTGAAAAAATCCATACCACACAAGTTTATTGGACATAACATACACTCAAAATCCACCTATAGTATGCCTCGCAAGCTTACCAGACTTTTCTTTACAATAGACTATAAGGACCCATATATGTTAAGGGCTGGAATAGGTGAAGCAATTACAAATAATTCCACATATACACAGACCTTTTCAGTAAATAGCATTTTCATCGGCAAAGAATCACTGTTTATCGTTTTAACCTTGAGAAAAAGGCTGTACATCCAGCACTTCCACAGTAATAAGTGTTTTTCATGCCATCATAATACCGATTACACACACCATCGCCGACATCTTTAAATTAAGAATAGACGTGTCTATACCAATACAAAGAGGTATCTTATTTCACTCTTCTTATTTTCCCAGGAGATAAAAGTTTCAGCGCGCTATGCGAAACACTTTTGTTGAAGCCCTTTTACAAGTTTGTGGAGCCATTCCTGCCAGAAGCAAGTCTGGGAGTAAGAAGAGTTCCATACATCATTGTGCTGAGGCATTACTGTAGGTAATGAAGTGTGAACTAGGAGCAGCACTTCATTTTGTCATAAAGAGTGGGAGGGAGCTCACTGTAGCACAAGGAGATTGTGGACAGTCTTCAGGCGATCACAGCCAAGTGCCTCAAATTACTGTTGTCAGTTAAATTAAATAAATGAACTCTGCCATTGCTTCACATTTCACTTGGAAATCGAAGGCAACACATTCTGCATCTGTGAAAGATATCCCCAGGATGAGTGTTAAGTTAAAAATGGTCCAAGTTAGTCCCTTTTTAAGGACCTGCTCTGGTAAAAATCATGTTTTTTACCTTGTTAACATGTGCTTTTTACATGTTGGAAGACATATCGTGAGCAAAATAAGTAGTCAAGGCCATGCCGGAGTATTTTTACCTTGAAACTGCAGTATTTCAATGACAGTCTCAAAAACACAAATTCAGACCATCAGGGTTTCATACACAACAAATCTAAGGAACCAGTTCTGTCATCTTGTGGGAAGGACCTTTCTGAACCATTAATTTTCAGAATCGCTTCGCAGTTTCTAACTTGCCATTGGGTAATGTAGTGTTTGAGCAGAGTCATAGGGGAGCTGGTGTGCTCGAGCGAAAGGGAGGGGAAAAGCGGGGGAGTGGAAAGAGAAGCAAGGACTTCACAGATCTGCACATTCTATAGGAAGCAGACATGTAGAGTTACATCTAAGTCATATTACAGCAGGAAGCAATTATTTTATGGGAAAAAGTTTCTAAATATGTAATTTTGATACTGAGATATGAGTTTTTTGGGGTTTAATCAGTGACTTGAGAGGGACTTTAAGGTTCACCACTGTATTTTCATCTTATTTTGTATGCACTATATATTCCACTATGGTGGTTATGGATGCAAAAGGACAGATATGGGAGGTATTTATGGAGACTATGGAGAAGGGCTTTTGGCTGGCTTCAATGTATTTGACCAGTGCTGTAATGAAGACCACCTATAAGGGTACTTCAAAAAGTTCTCGGCAACACCTAAACAACATCACAGGAGAAGGATGGTTCATGCATTACCTTTCAACATAGTCTCTTTGATCTTCATCCTACTTGGTCCACTGATGTTCAAGTTCCGCTACCCCTTTGCAGAAGAAGGTCACTTATTGAGCCTCCAGATACTCCTTAATAACATGGGTGACACTGTTGACTAGGTTGCTCAGTCGGATAAGTAAGGTACTTGGGGCAACAGTTCAGAACCACATTTGGCTGCTTCTGCCACCTGTGCTGTGTGGACTGGTGCATTTTCCTGGAGCAACCATACTCCAGCTCAAAGCTTTCCTTTTCTTTTTTATTTAATTGCTTAAAACATCTGAGTTTTTGTGGACAGTCATATAAGGCTTTACAGTGTACAGTTATGCCCCATAATGGGAGTTACGCCCCTTGTTTCTGGGTGATGCCGAGAACTTTACGAAGTACCCTCATCAACGAAGACCATGTTACGACCAAGAATGCGGTGTACGGAGATAAGACCCACAATGTGAAGGGTTGAAACCAAGTCAATCACTGCAAGTATCACCATCGATGGCAGTCTTACAAAATAATATGGAACATGCAAACCATTGCATTGCACCACTGATGCTAGTGGCTCAAAACATACAGCACATACATAAGTAGCCATTATCTGGATTGTCCATAACTTACACTGAGAAGAAGTAGAAGGAGGGAAGAAAAAAAAGGAAAGAAAACAACAAAAGAAGTCCAACTTTTGATAAATTGTGCGGAAAATGGTTTAGATACTATCAGGATTTGGGAGTAGCAATTTCCTCACACCACCTTTTAGGGTGTTTTCATCTTGGACAGTTACGTATGTGACTAAATGAGATCCACGCTTTGAGCAATACAGCTGTAATCCTTCTTATAGGCTTTTTCAAGACACACGGAGTAGCTAGCTAAACAGAGTGTCTTTTTCTGTATCTCTCTCCGGTATTGGTGCACTATTTAAAGGAGACAGGGCAGTTTGATACACTAGTAGAATGACTGGCATGTATTTAAAGTGTACTGTATGAATATGTGAAAGAAAACCTGTGTTTGAGGTTATATGAATGCGTACGAGGGAATATGCTTTGCTTTCCCCAGCAGCGAATCAAACTGACACATCGATAGAAACTGTCTGTGATGATCTGTTTCACCATTCACTGGAGTGTTTTGAAACCATCTTTGTGTTTCTGACTTTTTCCTGTACCTCACCGTGCAACCAGCCTTTCCCTGTAAATTTAGTTAAAGCCCCGAGAAAAATGCAACCTGCAGGCTGAAGCAAGCTTTCTGATGGAAACATTCAGAGGCTTACATTTGTTTCCAGGCAGGCACACATAATTTTACAGCATGATTTATTGTCCGCACAGACAACACTGCCCCAGGATATCTTAGATAAGTGCACTGCATTAACAAAAAAAGTAAAGCCTCTGTTTTAAGCAGCTGCTCATGGAGCTGTCAGATTGGATTCAGGGATCACTAGTGAGGGGGGGAGTTTTATTTAGTGAGATGTATTATGATAGATGAGTACAACATACCATTTTGTGATGATCAAAAACCAAACATTTTGTGAGGTTATGGAGGTGCTTTCTGATATTGATTATTTGACAAATTACTGTATTCGGTTCTTTTCAGGCAGCTTGAAGCACTGATTGTTTTCTGCAGAGCCCAGGACTGCCAGAAGGTGACTCCAACTGGTCTAAAACTGGAAATCTATGGGAAAAAATTGTTTTGTTAATGGGGCAACTCATCTCATTTTGCCTACAGTAAAACAATTAATTGTGAAAACGGTTAAATATGATGTTGAAATTCAATCCATTTCTCATTTATAGGTAAAAGTGACTATTTGACAAATTACAGTGGAGTCACATAAAAACTATTTATGTACAATTGATGTCTTTTTTGACTCCTCCACGGGGGAGCCAAAAGTAAAGGTTCTGTACATACTAGCAAATGCAATCACGAGCTAAACATCATGACAACCCTTACTGTTAGTCCTTTGCATGCAATGAAAACAGGCCAAACCTACCACAACATGGACTCTGTAAGACCTTGGAAGATGCTCTGTGGTATCTGGAACCAAGATTTTAGCCACAGATCCTTGAAGTTCTATAAATTGATAGTTAGAACACCTGGAACTGCTGTGGATCAGGTTTGTTCCAGCACATCGTCTGAACATCCTGTCACCAATTGGTGGTTTGTTCCTTCTTGGACAACTGACCACTAGTTAGATTAGGAAAGGAGATTTGTGTTCTCTCTTTTAGTCTGACAAACCAGATGTCTTGTACAACACAACATTATGACCACTGACAGGTGAAGTGAATAACAGTGATCGTATTGGTACTATGTGGTGTTCTGATGGAAAACCTCATGCAAATGGAAATCCCAAATGTCACTGGCCTACTCCCACAGGAAAATGCACCCCACCAATCAGGAACATGTTGAGGAACATGACAATGGACCAACGTGTTGATTTGACCTCCAAACTTCCTACACCCCATTGTGATCAAGCATCAACAGGATGCAGTGGAACAAGTTTGATTGACAGAGACCCCACTGCACCACCCAGAGTATTCAAAGGATCCAGTGCCAACGTCCTGGTTCCAGACCCTATAGGACACCCTGAGAGGTCCTCTTGTCCATGCCAATGGTTCAGAGCATTTTTTGAGCACATAAAGGGGACCAACACAATATTAGGCAGGTGGTCATAATAATATGTCTGATTAGTGTATGTGTTTAATGCTTTTTTTCCTCCTCCCTTTCAGCAATCTATGTCAGGGGTGTCCAATCCTGGTCCTTGAGGGTCCCTATCCAGCATGTTTTAGATGTTTCCCTCTTCCAACACACCTGATTAAATGATCAGGATTGTTATCAGGCTTCTGCAGAGCTTGATGATGAGCTGATCATTTGAATTGGGTGTTTTGGAAGAGGGAAACATCTAAAACATGCTGGATAGGGACCCTCGACTACCAGGATAAGGCACCCCGATTGACGTGTTTCAATTTTCAAAATCCTATTCATTATGGAAAATGACAACTTCCAAACTAACGACCTACCACAGTGAAAACTGAATAATGCACTAAGGCACCTTGCTACTTTTTGTCATTTGTTTGAAGAAATTCAAACAAACGAGAGCGTTTTTCCCCAAATGATAGTGACGTGCAGCCAGACCATTCTATAGGTGTTTTAGGTTCTATACTGCAGTATGGTCTGGCTATGTAAGACTGTTCTCCTCTCTAAGTTTGATGCCCACAATTAACAGTAACATAAATTTGATGTTATCGCTTGCAGTGCATTTGCCTCTAGTCTGTGTTTGGTGTCTTGCCTGCAGCCACTTCCAGGGCTTTGTTCTTTGACTTTGTGCCTGACAAAAGTGAAAGTCAAATACAATTGTTTATCAAGTTTGGTAGACAGGCATTTGTGTTATTAACTAAAGCTTGTAAAAGATCACCATATTGTGAATGAACCTGTGTTAATATGTTTGTGCATGAAATGAAACAAGCATATTCCAGCAACAACCTCTGCTTGGACCAGTTCAGATAGTATCTGGGCCTGATGCCATTCCTAAGAGGTGTACATCATTTTAAAACAAGACAGTGATTATGTATTCTCACAGTCAAGACTTAATTATGACTCTGGACTGATGCAAGATGGGTAACGATGGATTGACACTGACTATTGATTTAATATTCAATATGAAGTGTTGATTAGCTGGGCATACTGGGTAATTTAGATGCACATCTCTCAACAAATAACAACCCTGAAGTATTTAGCCAAGCTGTAATATTGACAAGGCATGAAAGGAAATCTGGGAGAGCAACTTTGAGAAAAATTAGTAATAGTACTGTTATGTGCTCATTCTTACACTGCCAGATGGTGCAAACTGTTTTGAAGGAGGGATTGTAGTGGGACCACTGGGGTGTCAGGTGTGATTGTGTGGCAATGGCATATGGTCTACATGGCTTACGTGTTACGAGGGCCCCTGAGCAGAACTTTCCTGAGGGAGGTTGGGACCAGCTCTGACTCAAACTCAGGATTTTGTCAGCCAAATTCAACTTCATCAAAAGGATAGCATTTCTTCTTTATCTCTTTTTACACATAAAACTATACGAAGCTCAAAAAAAATGAATAAATCCCCAAATGGAATCGCTGTTGGTAATTTAACATTGTGGTTAAAGTAATTGAAATTCAATAAAATCAAGGTGTCAAAACAGGTGTTCTGATCTCATAACTAATTCACTAGAATGTTTCTCTGAGGGAGAATACCCCCAGGCCTTCCCACATTTGAGTTTTGTATGTTTTTCTAACTTATGTTGTCACTTTATGTTTAATAAGATATATACATTCCATGGCAATCTGACAAATCTATGTTTAGCTGTGCTTTCGGCATTGGGGTTTGATGAATGATTGAATGAATTTCCCCTTAACTTGTGTGCTTTGCGTCTATTGACTTTGCTTCAGTCCTAATAATTTCTCCAAATAGCTGCAAGGGAACGCTTCATCCAGAGACTCTACTGCGTTAACACCTGTACTACTTCAGTGCAAAGGACTCCTACACTATCCTTGATTCTGAACATGAGTGTGCTGTCTCCAGTTTGCCAACGTACAAGCTGAAAATTGATTGCATTGTTGTAATCATTTCAAATTTCCAGACAGAACTTGAACTTGGCATTACAGGCATTTTCTCCCTTCGGATAAATCCCTTAACTGCCATGTAAGGAATCCGTGGAATTCACCGCCTGCGCCATTGTTCCAGAGGGTCCAGAATTTATTGGTTCCTTCAGCTGTGATAATTGCAACTTGCAATTCAGTTGAAAGAAACAAAACGCATAGTCTGAGGGGAATATGCTAATATATTGTTTGTTGCTCCACACAGGGCAGGTCATTTGTTCGTATCAGCTGGCTTAGCTAAATGCATTTACACTCTGCATTAGGGGTATATTAATATTTGAAGGCGCTGTTATTACACATTTTAATCAACTATTTCTGGTGATTCGACTACCAACTGTCACCGGCACAAACAAGTTTACAGGGTTAACAGATGTTGGATGCATATGGCTTCCCTGTTGCATTGCAGAGGGCTTGCTCATTTGGCACATAGTGGTACATTACATTCACTGGGTTAGTCATCAGCCCTGGAATAGCAAGGAGATTCATATTAGTCAAACAGACTTTAAAAACACGACAGCACAGAAAAAAGATCATGTTTATTCTGTGATTTGACTGTGTAGATTATAGTTTCAGCACTGGTCCAGACAGCTGTTTATCTGAGATATCTATGCATCATGTAGCATCAGTACTCCTTTGTGGGACAAAGTTATCAATTTGTTTATGCCCTTACAGTTTGCAGTATTTCAGATCTTTTTTTTTTTTTTTTTTTTTACTGTTTGGCCAGCCAAGCTCAAATGCACAAGTCAGGGTTCAGTGTATCGGCTGACACAGCAGACAGCAACCGTACATTTGGGCTGGTGCACAATAGGAAATCAATCTGATACAGAGAAAACAAATAACTCGTGTCAGTATAGGAAAGAATAGACTGATGTTTCTGCGACTGCCAGATTCTGTATGTTCGCGTGTTTGAACAGGATTCAGTAAAAACATGCAATATGTGCAGGCTTTCAGAGTAACTGTTTGTGGTGTATTTGTTGTATTAAGATATTTCTTTATGTTCCAGAGCTTTATGTGCTATATTGTTATGTGCCAATAATGAGACAGTCATATGGGGAAAACAACATCTATTGTGAGCCTGATTAAGCTGTGGGATTCCTTGTATTAGCAATTCTTGCTTACATTTCTTTGAAGGCCAAACAGATTGAATCCTCCCTTTTCAATCACTCACAAGAAAACAAGACAGGAGGAAGAGAGGGGAAAAAAAGCTTTCCTGTCTTGGTTGCAAGTGTAATTATAATCAAAAACAGCCAGGGTGTGACACATTGTGTCCTTGTGCATGGTGTTAGCCTTCAAATTCAAACAACACAGTCAGAACACAGAACAACTTGATTTGCTAGGTGACAGGCAGATATATTCAAAATAAATAGCCTTAACCTATTTTACCACAAAAGCTTTATTTCCTCCAGATACTCACTTTAGTCACATCACTTATCTACCCATTGTCAGATGACACTGACTATTTTTCCTTGAAAACCTTACAGTACTGAATGTTAGTAGCAATATGTTTTGCTGGGTTTGTTAATGAAATTATTCTTTTCTAAAATTATATATTCACTGTCTTAGGCTTGACCATTGAAATAGTTCTGTTTGTATTTGGCAGATATGATTCCTCACTTTGTTGTTAATTTATTATCTGTCTCTGTATCTATTTCTAGCCGCACTGTTTCATGCTATTGAACCACTGTTGGTTCAAGGCATCAGCAACTTAATCTGGGGAATTGAACGCCACGAGCAGTTGGAAAAAATGATGAAAAACAAATCCGGGAAAATATTAAATGTAGCATTTACAGTTTTAATGTTGAATCTATATTCCCTTTTGAAAGCACGATACAAGACTACAGCTGCCTATTTGTGTTTAAATGTGCATTTCTCTCCTTTTTTGATCCAAAGAAGACACATAAAATATGCCCACAAAAACAAAGTGACATTCAGATGGTTTAATGAAGTGTTTTACATTTAAAAGTGTATATAGTTGTTGTTGGTTTTAGTTTAGTGATATCAACTGGGACTAGATGCGTGGCTGCTGACAGGAGCATGAGAAAGTAATGATATCTTCTTCTACAGTGTGTTGTTTACGTCTCCAAGGGGCTAATTACAATAGTGGAAGTGCGAGGCTGTCAATTGAAGCTGGGATCTCACCACAATACTCAAGTCTTGACACCCTTATAAAGGCAGTAGTCTCCACTCAGATATTGTATAACTGAGATCTAATGTATCACAGGTTCCGTTTGCTAAAAGTGTTGAATGTACACATCAAAACTGTCATCTTTTCAACTGGATATTTATCTGTTTCATCCCATCAAAGTAGATTCATTCTGAACCTCTCATTCTATGAACTTCAGCACTGAATACTACACTTTCTTCACCATCAGAAAAGGTAGAAAAAAGTCCTTCTGTTGGCATAAATATGTAGGCCATAGTAGTTATCGATGTGTGAACAAATCTTGCATTCGGCATTAACCAGCACAAGGCCAGATGCTGTCAGAGTAGACAGTGCATCATAATCTTGTTCCATCTGGCATATGGTGGATCCAATCTCTAAAAATGTTTCACTTGAGGGATGTACTCTCTTCGGGCTTGGCATACTCCCTGCTGTCAACATTTGAGCTATTGTGCTGACTGACTCCAAACATTCCATTTTAGCCGGATGTCTCCAAATGTCACCCGTGACATCTGTACAAAGAGAAGCATCTCCGCCAATCAGGTGGCTCAGGTTGAAGAGATAAATGACATTCTTCGGGAGAGAAAGTGCAATCTAATATCTACAGCATCCGTTAAGTTGCACAGCCGTGATAGCCTTGCACATAGCTCTATTGCCTCTGCCCCTTTGGGAAAGCAGACCATTTTTCTTTTTGGCCACAGAGTAGAAGCCGAGCAGCAGCCAGCAGAAGCCAGATTGGCAATATTTATCTTGGTCTGAAGAGGGACTGAACACAAACATTCAGGGTAATTTTAACCTCTGGAAAGTCTGCAAGGGAGGGCTGTGAGGATTGTATCAATATCAAAGTGAAATAAGGTATTTCATTACCATTTGTTTGGGGAGCTTTTCAAAGTGGACACTCCGATAAAAAGCAAGCGGGGGATAAAGAGACGAGAACAAAGAAATTGCAGTGTTGTACTTTATTTGTAATACATTAGCTGAGACAGTTTACATTTCTGTCAACTCCATATGGCTACAATAGATTGCAGACGGTTTCAGCAGATTTTCCTGGCCTCTCTGTGCTCCAGCAAGTAAAATATTCAGATGTGCACATTTGGAAGACATAGCCGCTGGAACGAAGGCCTGTTGGGAAATGATTTTGTTCACCAGTCCCACCAGACTAGCAATCAATAAGAAGCTCAGAGCCTATTAGCCTCCCTGAACTATTTAACACCGACTGGCCCCTATTACTCAGACCAGTCAATGATGTTTGTCACTTTAATGCGATTAGTACCAGTTTCTGTTCAGCCTATCACAGATCTCTACCTGTGACTCTAGGGGTCAGTGTCGGGCAGGTACCCTGGACTTCACCTACATCTGAATGACTAATCCAGTGTTACCTCTAAAGGGTAAATGTCTAGTTTAACATCAATTGTCACCCCATTTTCCTTTCATTATTGGATGTCTTGTTTCAGTGTTTCCTCCTCTTTTGCGATCCACACTCTCAGTTTTAAGTCCTATTGCATTATGTGTTATAATAAAATGTTTAATTTCAGTTGATATCAACAATGATTGATCATTTTAGATTACCTAGTTTTCTTAAGATCTCTGAGGAAATGTTTACTTTGAATTGATCCACTTTAAGTGCTCAGATAGGTATTTCATTCTATACACAACAAATACATATAATTACTACATAAATGGAAATGATCAAAGATTGCTTTGATACACATTACCTGAAGAAAGCATGTAAAACCCTGGAGGTGTATGGAGGATGATGAGGCAGAAGTTGACACACCATGATGAGTTTAAGGTTAAAGGGTCAATAGATGGGGACCCCACATCGACCTCTGCGCACACCCTGCTGTCAAGTCCTTTAGCCCTTGAAGCAGGCATCCAGGAGTGCTTTGCTGAAGGGATCAGGGTCATGGGTGTTTTATTTGACTGCGAAGTTCATCTTGCAAGGGCAACCGCCTGTCCCCGCTGGCCTCCGCCTCCACCAGATGGAGGTGACAAGAGGCCCTGGTGGCCGTGAACAAGAATGCCTCAAAAGGTCTGCACAGAAACGACAGGCAGAGCATGGAGGGCAAAGGGACTCTGATAGCAAGAAATATGGCAGGTAGTTTGTTAGCCAAGGAGCATGTTTGGTATTTGTTCATGCAGCAAACTTTGCATTAATGATGGTTTGCATTAATTGCATTTAAGTAAAATGACTGAACATTCTATCCATCACCTTTCTTATTGTTACAGATGAAATGTCTATCGTTTTATTGCTTTGGACTAGTCATCATGGGTAATTCCTGTTGGTTTTCCTCTATACAGCAAGCCCCCTGAAAGCTAAAGTTTAGTGCAAGCATTTTGCTGCTAGTCTAAGGCAGCATGACAGGCAAAAAATTGTCATTTGACGCTGGGACGAAGGTGTACGGTGCATGGGAAACCAAAGGAAGGTTAACAAAAAAGGCTAAAAGGACTACATCAAACGTTAAAAGAAACTGTAGAGTTGGGTGATTATTCTCTGTGGGTTCATCAGTACAAGCAAACCTCTTTTACACATCAGGGATAGACAGATTATCGGCCTAGTCAATTATCATGGTCGATATTTGGCCGACTATTGATAAATTAATTGTGCTACTTCAGGTTTGATGTAGCCACCTCTCTCTGTCTGTCGTCACTCTGTGGTTCAGAAATGTCTGTCAGATTGCAAAATCTGCAAAACCAGGAAATTAGCTACTCTCATGGTGGCTAAGGCTATGCTAATGGCTAGTGGCCGAGTTAGGATGCAGCCACAAATTACACTGAAACAGAGTCTTTAAAACAATAACTGATAATGCTTTAAGATCTGGACCTTAGTAGACAATGAAAGTGACAGACCATGAAAGATTAAGGAAATAGAGAAGAACAGCAGACAGATTGATCTCAGTCGATCCCAGATAAACTGAGAAGCAAGTGGGGATAATCGCTCTTATTTCAATTTCACATATTCAGTTATAGTCACCCTTATCAATAAAGAAGCCTACTTATGAATGACAGGTTATCTGCTATCACATGTTGTTCAACATTACATTTATGGTATATCTGTTCCAAATATCTTTCATCTGGCTTTCTTGACTACCAATAATCGGCATCGATATTGCCCCTCCCCCCAAAAAAAGCCATCAGTTGATGCCTATTGTTAAGTGCAGCAGCTTGCTGATCTGTTCTCTCTCTCTCTCTCTCTCTCTCTCTCTGTCAGCCCTGTCTCCCTCCTCCCTCTGCCTGCTGCACACCTGAACGAAATTGACACTCAGGTAGAGAGAAGATAAAGAGAGAGAGAGAGAGAGGATAAGAGGGACATGGAGTGTCGAGCCAGGGGGTGCTCTGCACAGCACATGGCACACAGGTGGCGACGTTTACTCAGGTAGAGAGGAGCCTTTGTCCTCCCTCCTTTTGGTTTCTTTTTCCCCAAGCATGTTTATTACCATTTGTTGTTTTAGTTTGTTTTGATAGTTTGGACTGGAGATCGCTGGTAGTCCATTTATTCGTCTTTTGTTTACCTTAGTTTTGGTATTAGGTATTTTAGAGGGAGATGTTGGGAGCGACAACCCACTGCGTGGTTGGCCCGGCGTTTTCCCTTCTTTTGTTTTTGGCCGGGGTCTCCAATCTCTTTTGTTTTGTTTTTGTTTGTTTGGGATTTGGTTTAAATAAAGCCTGTGGGTTAATCGTCACCATTTGTTCTGGTTTCCTCTTTTATGTGTTGCAGCCTCCTGCCCCTATTGAGCCTTGTTTAATATGTTTGTGGGGAGGCCGTAACACCTATTACATATAGTCATTTGAGCCATTGTTGCTATAAAATAAGTCTTGAAGAATTACAGCTTTAAATACTTATTTAAGGCTTTGCTCTAAAATGTCACACCGCAGACACAACATATAGTCACAGCGCTCCCTTATCTCGGAAAGAAATAGTCGCTCAGCTCCGAATCCTGAGCGACATGGGTGAAATCAGTGAAGGCAGCGAGATCCGCTCACACCTGCAGGGATTACAGCAGGCCTACAACTGTACGTTTCTTTGCCTGGGATTTTATACATCCAAAATAGCTGCACAAATGTCAGCATGATTTTGGAAAATGAGCAGAGTGATTGCCGGTTCTGTTGTGCGGTGTTATATATACTTTTGACACCCGTTATTATTATCATTATCAGGAAATGTCTTTGCATTCACACAGACGGCCTTGTTATGCTTCACACTTAGCTGTAATTTGCCGGTGTGATTGAGTGTGAACACAAAGGTATCGATGGCTTCCTTAGCTTCATCAGCCGGCTGTAGAGGTGAGTGAGCTCAAATGCCACCTTTGCTATTCTCTCACAGACAGGAGGCAGAAGGTCAATGGATTTAGTTGAGATGAAGCAGACAATTCAATTGGCTGGCAAGTCGACCAGAGAGGCTGATCCTCTCCTTCCTCTTTCATTATAATTGTAGCTCTGTTTGAGCATATGGGAGAAGGGTGGGGGGGGTGCAGGATGTAAAATTTTATCGAGGTGTGTGTTGGAGATATGCACGAGATTGCAGGATGATGAAAAGAGCGGTATCAATTGATACCTTCTGCAGTGTGCATCTTGCTTGTGGCACTGCTGGCGCTATGAAATGCTCCCTTTGTGGATTTGTGATGAGATGTTAAATATAGGAGAGGTGCTGTCAGTCAGCAGTGATTTATACATGGATCGTAATCCAGTACAAGCAGTTCTACGCACTAACTAATTGCCACTTCTGTAAGGCTTGAACCATTTAAAGGCTGGCATGTCCTGCATTAATATTTGACAATGTAAGTAGTTTTAAATTTCAATTATGTAATTAACAGAAATTGGTCATTTTAATTCTGCTAAACGGCTTGAGACATTTTATGTTTTACTAAGAATTATTTCCCATCACACACAACACATTTTCCCGTTGAGCCAGTGTGTTTTCTAGTGTTTTTCACTTCCTCCATGTTGAATGTGGCAGCGCACCATTTGAGCCATCCACTTTTTCTTGTTACCACATTATAGATAATACTAATTTTCTTTCCACCTTCCAGCCGTTGGAACCAAAACACTATTAAATACACTCTCTCTTCCCATTTCTCTCTTGCTGCTCAGTTGAGCCCATAGGCCAAGATGTATGCTTGTCACATTACTCTGAAAAACACATTAATATTCTGCCCACAAATTGTTCTTTGTACTGTATGCTAATGAATATGGACCACACTGCTTCAACATAGTCTGTTTTTACCACTGAAAGACTGGAAACAGTTGCTCAAAGTGAAATCCCTCTTTGAATATATATTCTAGGTGTAAAGATACATATACAGACCTGAATGTCAACGTAATAGCTAACAGAGGAGAACAAATATCTGTTCTTTGGGAAAATAGTTGCAGGGCAGAGGCCAGTTAGTGCTCATGTCTGAAAAAGATAACAAGAAATCCTTCTCTTTGACAGATCAGATGCATTGCCATCCTGCCACAAAGAAACTTTTTATCCTTATCTGACGTCTGTCTCATGAGTGTGGGTTGAAGACAATAATTTCTCTAATCTATACACAGGAAAAGCTACATGACATGGATGTTCCCAGCATGTGCAGCCTCTGCAATGGTCTGTTTTTGTTCAGAACAAGAAGGGGAAATGAGAAAAATAATTTGACAGTGGTCCATTGTTACAGTACTTTGCTCATTCTAATTGGCTGTATATTTTTGTGCCTGTAATGGCTTGAAATGAGTTTCCTCCTGAGAGCTTGGGTGTATTGGGGATTAATATTGTCAAACAAAGACAAAACCATGCTACACAAAAGATAACTATGGGATGTCGGTACATAAAACACATTTGAAACATTTCTTAGCACAAAAGTGGACCAAAACTTGATTCTGTGTGTATAAGGAGTGATCTAAAAGTTCCAAGATTGTGCCTAGAAAATTCACAAACCGTACCTGATTTAAATTTGACCAGCATCCCAGTCAAAGAAGTTTCCTCCTAAGCAAACACAATGATCAGGCATAACATTATGAGCATCTGCCTAATATTTTGTTGCCCCCCCTTATTTCATTGGGAATAGGCAAGATGACCTCTCAGGGTGTCCTATGGGGTCTGGAACCAGGACGTTGGCAGTGGATCCTTTGGGTGCTCTGGCTTGTTCAGTGGGGCCTCTGTCAATCCAACTTGTTCCACTGCATCCTGTTGATGCTTGATCACAATGGGGTGTAGGAAGTTTGGAGGTCAAATCAACATGTTGGGCCATTGTCATTTTCCTCAACATGTTCCTGATTGTTTGATGTTTTCTCCATGTGGTGGGGTGCATTTTCCTGTGGGGGTAGGCCAGTGACATTTGGGATTTCCATTAGCATGAGGGAGTGTGTTTGTTGTGAGACAATGTTTATTTGGGTGTCTAAGTCTCATCAACATGGATGTCAAAATCCAAGGTTTTCCATCAGAACAGCACATAGTACCAATATGATCAATGCTATTCACTTCACCTGTCAGTGGTCTAATGTCGCGGCTGATCGGTGTATAACGCTCCCAGCACTTCTGCAACATTTGCAATGCTCCTTGAAATTCCCCATATGTGAACAGACCAAATGTGAACTGCAATTCAGTGCTTAAAACTCCTAAACTGTGTCAAAATTGCAACCATTCAACTTGAATTTAGTTTCTAAGAGGACAACGGTACAGGGAGCGAAATGTGAGGAGCTACGACTGTTTTGTTGTGACTAAACAGTCTGTGCAAAATCAACTCATTAGATAACTCAAAAGGAATCGTGCCACATTTCAGGTAATTCGCATTGACTGTATCCCTCAGACACCTCAGGATGCTAAATACCCCGGTGCACATAAATATATAACCACGTAAATGTTGAAGACATCAGTGAGCATTGTTGTGGTGTGCTCCTGACCTGATACACCTTGTACAGAATCTTTTATGCTTCACCAGTGATGATCTTTAATCAGTTCTCAGGCTGCTAACTAGCACAGAATGTGATTTTCTTTTCTTCTCTGCTTCAGTTTGTGGTCCATGGAGAAACTGCAAATGGTCACCTATTATTGGTGTCAACAGTTATTGCATGCACATGTTGCACATACTTTACTGTGATCTGTGCACACCAAGAGCAGTATGAAAACTTTCTTGATTGTATACAGGTATTTTGTTCAATGACTTTTATACTTCTTTACAGTTCATCCTGTGTGTTGAGGGGAGTAGATGTTTTCAAAATTTGCCTCTCCTTGCATATTCAGAGGCCTGTTGTCATTCATCTTGTGTAGTGTTTAGCACCACTTTGCTCCTAAGTGCATCCAGACAGCAGCTACACTCTGCCGGTGTAAAAAAAAAAGGAACAGAAGTGCTAAAGTAATACACATGTAGAGCCAAAACTCTTGGAAAAGGAAAGCAGATCTCTATAATTTTCAATTACACCTTTTTGCTGATGTTTCCTATCAGAGTGGCTGACATTATGCCTTCAGTGTCTTTAGGATCGATTTTTAGAGTGTCTGTTGACCCTATAGGATTGGATGGTCCCACTCTTAGGGAGGCAGGATGTAAGTAGCTCTACAGACAAGCAATTAATGAGATTTTGGTTCAGAATCGATCTGTGTGCTGGAAAAAGAAGAATGGAGTTAAGCATCAAGTCCTTAGACATCAAAAACAAAACTTTCTCTTCTGGCAAAGAATTGTAGATCAGATTTTTTGCATTACTCCATTGCTACAACTGATGCAGCTGTTACAATTCACAAACAGCAATGGGGACATTTTGATGGCATGTTGTTAACATATTGTTGAAGCAAGTCAGAATCAGAATCAGAATTCCTTTATTATCATTGTCCCATCAGAAGAACAACGAAATTTAAAAGTGACACTTGTTCATATTCAATTGTGTGTACAGATCCAGGTGTCTGTCTTTGAGCTGCTTAGACACATTTTAAGGTGTTTTCTCTGTTCATTCTAGATGCTGTGATTGCGTTTGTATTGATTGTCTGTTTTTTTTCTGCTCACAAGTCACTGCAGACCTTCACTTGCCACTACCATTCCACATTTTGTTGCTATTGTTTAGAACAGCATCTTTGGTGTCATAGAAAACAAGTATTGTCACTTTTGCTCAGAGTTTAGCATCAACTTGGTACCATTTATCGGTTCCCTTGACATCTCTAGTTCCTTAGGCAGTATGCTGCTACCACCATGACCAAAGATTATAAAATAAATACCTACTTACTTTGTCATTATAACAAGAAATGTAAGGCACTTTAGTAAACAAAGGGTGGCAGTACTTCCCTACCATTATACAATTGTAAATCATGTAATGTCTCTTCAGTTTACTCTTGGTTGCAGCTCAGTTCTTTACAGCCTTGTTTCGCTTTAACCTAAATATAACACTATAAGCTACTACACTGGTGAGGATGCAGCACGGACAGAGGAGCATAGGTAATGCATTTTTGATGCTCACAATGGCTACCATTTCCTTGCTCAGGGAGCAGTGTGACTGCACTATGTCGAACCCGGTGAATTTCCGGGTCTAGCTTCTGAATAAGTGTTAAGTGTCCCATTAAAATGGATGTCCAAATCAGCAGGGAGAAGGAGATTCTTCTGCAAGCTCCTAATCTCTCCTTTCAGCCCCACTTATCTGCACTATCTCAGAGGGAAGTTCTCCAAAGGTGGCACAGTTTTAAGTCCTTGTGCCCTGCCCTTGAAGGCTCACACCTTTTCCCCTAGACATGTAATCAGAAAGTTTTTTCCCCTCACTCATGCGGCTGTCGTCTTTTTTCTTTTTATTGTGTATGGCTATCTGTGTGAAATTTTCCAGAACACACAGCATATGTACAATATGTTCTGTATGTATATGTATGATGCTTGAATGAAACCTGTATTTGCCGTGATGGTATCATAAATAGGCTATTTTTTTCTTCTGAAAAGGTCTCTTCCAGCGTCTTTATGCAATGCCCTTCGCACCCTAAGCCTTCGCACTCACATATAGATAATCACACAGCAGAGCCTGAGCAAATACATAAAGTCTCTTAATAATAATAATACTGTTATATGTTATATATTCCCCACCTACAGATGTTCCATATGCAGCCACACCAATCATGAAGTCTGCACCTTTTGGTTTTAATAGCAGCCCACTCAGATCCCTAGGGACAGATCCCTGTCATTCAGGCATTGAGCGGACATTATTGAGGAAGGTAATTGGCAGGGAGCCTCATCTCTGGAGGTTTCCCTGGGCTTCAGCGATCTGTCAGAGGACTGTGAGACTCTGCCATTAATCAGTTCAGGGATAAGAGAAAGGAGGGATGTGCCAGTATCGGCAAAGACCCCTACCTTTCCTTCCTCGTGACAGAAAAATCCTTACCTAATCAAACTGCCCACTCTAATCTACACTTAGCATCTTTGTAAACGTGGCGGCACATAAAAGGAAGATAACTCTTTGGTTAAATTGGAAACTGTATGACTGCAAGAATGCAAGGTGCAGCTAGACTTTAATGTCAGCTTTTGAGTTAGTAAAATGTAAATGTGTTCTAATATAAACTCCAGTGTTTGAATATGTTAATGTTAGAATAAGTTTCCACAGGGAGATCAGTTGGCGGCGCCAAGTTAGAAAACAAAAGTCAGATTCTGTGTGTGTGTGGTGTGCGTGACACTGTGTTCGGTGTCAATGCAGGAAGTATTGTGTCCTTACGTGTAACTATGTGGACACCAAGGTGGGGAATACTCATGACTTTTAAGCTGACTGGCAATTAGAGTTCACCTTTTTATTAGCCACTAGCAAGTTGTCTGCTGTCAGAATCTAACATGACATCTTATAATTGCCCACAACAATGTTTCTTAGTAACACTGACAGCTGTGGCCACTACAAATGTGCAGTTGTTGATATTATACTACCTTTAGTCACTTGGAGGACTCCATTCTATACACGTGGAATAGATTGATTTAGATATTGTACTGCCTTGTATTCTAGTGTCCACGTGTACACACATTTTGTGTTACAGTTTAATATCTGTGGAAGGTTCCACGTGGGCCCTTGCAAACTTTGAAGATGATGAACTTTACATCATGTGGTCCCTCATGTACTTGCAAACATGTAAATTATAACACTAACCTTAGCCTCTACCCACAGGCCAAAGCCTACTGGGGATACTGTTATGAAAGCAGCACAAAAAACAGCTTTTGGCCAGGAGAAGACCCCCAGAATGGCCACTATATATTTAAAAAACTTCAAAATCATCATTGCACTTCCTTGCATCTTCAGCAACACACCTATCAAGTATGAAGTAGATCAGACGAACGGTTGTTGAGTTTAGCGAAGAACAGACATGCACACATACAGTTAGATTCCCTCATTTATTAATGAGATTAGCACAATTTTTAGCTATGCCTAGCTTTGCAGTCTCTACCTATAACTTTAAGTTTATAATTGTTGCCAATTGTTGTAGATATTGTAGAAGGCAAGAATGTTAAAAATTTTGTCATTCAGTGTAAACACGTTACTAAACATATATGAATCCAGAGCGGTATCATCTAATACTGGCATTTATGTCTGGTGATGTAGGCTTAGGCTGCCTCATAGCCTTGCATTTCCACCATGTGTTGTGTGAGAAAAGGAAAATGAGCTCCAAGAAAGACATAATTTGGGTTAACTTCATCAAGCTGGATGTTGCCACAACGCATGAGCACACCGCAGAACAGCAATATTTTTGGATCTACACTGATAGCAGCATGTAGCAGTGCATTCTCTCAGCTAAATGGGATAAGGCACAGAAAACATAAAAGATGCAAGAGTAGGGAAAACAAAAGCTGTGCAATACTGTAAGCAAGAAGTTAGCACACACCGAGCAGGAGAGGCAATGCACCATGGACGGTATGTTTATGTTTTCTGCTTGGAAATTACTAAAAAATGAATGTTTATTTTTTCCATGTCTGTACAGTAGTTGTGAATAAAACACTAATTTCCTACTAGATAATTCAATTCTCCAAATACTTTCATTGATCTATTCTTGTTGTATTGAATCGTAACTATTGTGAAATTTCTAAACAATATCGCTTTTGCTGGGATCTCAGATAAAGAATGTTACTCGTATTAAATGTCTTATTTTATCCACAAAGTTAAAAAATAAAGGAAGGACAACAACAAAAGAACAAATCAGTGCCCTCGACACATAATCCCATATGTCATACTGATTCTTCCTTGCTCAGCCCCAGATAGATGCCGCATGAACATTGTTTTGCAAGTCAATAAGACAGTAATTGTGTGCGGTAAGTAGGTATCATCCTAGTAGAGGTCAGGGTAGTGAAATCATTCTGCGGCTATTTGACTTTATGTTTTGCTCAGGGGAGACGCACGCCGCAGAATGCAAAGTGGCCTCTTTTCTCAAACTGACGGGGGGAAGATTGTAGCAGATGCCTGACCCCTCCCAGTGAGGTTACTTCTAATTTGTTTGTCCCCTTTTTTTCCTCCTGTGGGGCACTTCAAGAGGGAAAGGAAATGATTTGAGAAAAATCACACTCAACATTTTTTCATCCTTTATCTTTTTCAAATTACTGATTCCTTCCCGAAATAGCGGCGTGGTTGTTCAGTCGAGCTTTAATCAGTCTAGCAAGCTCGGTGTGCATCGTGCTTTGGACACAAATGGCTATGAAGTACAAAGACAGCCCTTTGGGCTTTGAGATGATCTTCCAAAATGACCCACGAGATCAAAACGAACTGCGGACATTTGTAAGAAACAAAGTTCAGTTGTATAAACTTCAAAATGCCTGGCCATAATCAAAAGGGTAACGCTGATTGGATGTTTGATTTGGAGCAAATGGCATTTTCACTGGCTGAGAACATTATTTCTCTTGAGGATACAGAGAAATAAAGTATATACATGTAATGTATGTATTACAATTGGGCTTCTGTCTCAGCATTCAGGATCTGTCTTTGACTTTTCAAGAGTGACCCTTATAAGCAGCCCATGAGAGATGATAAGCAGGTTCACATTTTGCTCCGCATGTATTGATGAATACAGATGTGATTTTTCTGACAACGATGATGGATATTCTGACAGGTTCCATTCCTGCTGCTATTGCTGATGAAGTAGGAGAAAGGGAAAAAAAACTCAAGAGGCTGAGTGTAATTATGTTTTTTTAATTTCGGTTTTGGATGCAGTGGGCACGTCTGTTCCCGTTCATCCTCATGAATTAATGTGAGATGTGGTCCAAGGTGACATGCCGGTGCAGGGCAAAGAGTTAATAAAGGCTGGGAGAAACAATAGACCTGGTCGTGGGGAATCATCTTAAAAGGGAGCCGCGATGCTGCTTGTCTTAAAAGATTAGATCAAGCTGTCATTACTGGCATTTTGTAATGAAAACAAGCTTTAAAAATATGATGCTGCGTCATGCTTTACTTTGTGGACTACAGTATGAGTCAGAAGTAGGGAGCCAAACTAAACACAGCATGCAGCACTAAAAATGTCTGCTTTTAGTATTCGACTCAGTCCCATTAAATCCCCACTACAGTAAGCCAAAGTCTTATCTGTCTAATGCCATTGCTTTTATTGCAATAAAAACAATTTTATTTCAGAGCACAGCCTGTTGATGTCTTGTTTATAAAGGAAACCATTATGTTTGACCTTGAGACTTGTGTCTACCTAATTGCTGTTCCTGCATAACAATCTGAAAAGCACTGAAAAACTGCAGCGAGAAAACAGCATCTATCAGCGGCAGTACTGGCAACTGACGAACAGCTTTGTGCACACGGTGGACAAAGGAAATGTCATCCAGTTGGAGGCTCTGGAAATGCACAGGGCAAGCCTTATCAAGGAGCTAGGAATGAATACTGACTTAAAAATAAGAGGTTTATAAATCTACTTTGTAGTTCTTGGACATGTCAGTTGGATAGATGGTGGTCTGTCATTTGGGCAGTTCCTCATGTTTTATAGTCCATCCTGAAATATCTCAGCTGTTTAATGGATTACTGTTTGGTGCAGACATTCATGGTTCCCAGATGATGTGGCCAAGTGATGCTTTTCTTGTAGTGCTTCCATTAAGCACACTCCATATGTTTATCATTGCATTTATGCAGATTAAATATATAAATGCAACAAGTAATATATTTTTTTCAATTCTAATGATTCTTTTTAACATAGGCAAGTTTTTCTTGCTCCAACACACAGCATCCCTGCAACAGACTTGATGTCATAAAACAACAAAGTACGTGCTATATTGGAAATAATAATGGGGAGAGGGGGTCAAAGAAACAAGTAAAATTCAATGCACAGAGTTCGTGAGGTTGTCTCGTTCTTCCTGAAAGGACTTGGGGAAGTTGGTGGACATTTTGGGGGACAGAGTCACGTTGTCGGACACATCCATCCAGAGCGTAACATTGCAGATTGTCCATCACACCATGCTGTCTGGAACCATTTCTTTGATGACAAATGGTGGGGTTGTGGACACGTTCCTGACTATGGCTCTACCTGACATGTCAGCATCCAGCATGCCAACAACCCGTTCTTGTCTTTCTTTTTTCATCTGTGGCATTAATTCTTTGGGATAAAGCTGCCTTTTTAAGGTGACCTTTTAAAAGTCACTGGTCCAAGAAGTGTCTGTGTGCTGATTACACAGTCTGATCACCGGATTAACAACGGTTAACATCTCACAAGCTCAACAACTCTTTGCACCACCGGCTAAATTAACATTTTTCCAGCCATAACAATAGAAACGAGATTTGTAAGTTTTCTCTAGTGCAGAAAAGAGGACCATTTGCATAGACTAATTGAGACCCATTTGTGTGATGCTTTTATGACAAACACCTACAAAACTAATGGCATCCCCATCAGTTTCAGCTGTGCACTGTGTTTAAGGCTAATTATCAGCAGACTAACACACTGATGGTGACATTGTAAGCATTCTACCAGCTAGACATCAGCATGTTTACATTGTCAGTGGAAGCATTTTACATTCTAGTGTTAGTATTTATCTCAGAACACTGCTGTTGATAATTACAGCCCCACACAACCTCTAGCACTGACTCTGTAGACTCTTAGTATTGTTTTACATACTGAAAAGGAAAAAAAACAAGTGCCTCATTGCAACATCAAATATTAATATTTCTTACACAGTGACAATTTATTAGTTTTTCTCCATACATCCTATCCATCTGTTAAAGATTGACTCTCATAAAACAGCTCCACACTTTAGTTATCTTTAAATATACTGAAATGTACTTAAGGGTATTTGCTGGGAATTAATTTTTGCAGTGGGTTCAGTTCAAAATAAACTACAGTGCCAGTGGTCATTGCATTAGACACAACACACAACCACTTAAAACTAAGCTAAATATGTCTATCTTCATGTTTTAAACAGCAGGATCTCTGTTGATAGTGGCTCACCAAAACAAATCTGTTGAACTGTGGTTAGAAAAGTCAATTAGAAAGCCACTTTCCCATTATTCTTTGATGTTCTTCTCTCAGGACTGAAATCAAACCCCACTCATTCCGCACAGAACATCAATAGCTCCAACGCATCAAGGGCACAGCGCTGTTACGTTTGCATTCACAATGTTGGAATTTGGATCCGCTAAATGTGACTTATTCATGTGAAGCGGTGGAGAGGCACTCTTCTCTGCCTTGACTCCGTCTTCCTGAGTGATTGCGGTGATGCGTCACTCCAAAGGGAATTTCTCGTACACCTGAGTGCTGACAAGATGTGCTAATTAAGTGTGCAAGAGCTGAGTCTCCGGAGATAGCTCTGGTTCGAGCTTTCTATATTGTGAAGGAAAAAAAAAACTTTCAGAAATAATTTCCAACAAAGTGGGGAGAGATTAGAAACATATGGTGCCACTCTGGAAAAATGAGCGGGACACCTTTCAAAATAATGTCATCAACAGTTCTGATCAATTAACTTCATGTAAGTGTAGCCAAAGAAATGACATCATAGGACTATTCGGTGAGACCACCCTTTGCCTTTAAAAATACACCAATTCTCTTAGATAAACAGTTTTTTTAAGGTACTCAGTAGGGTTGGGTGATATTTCCAAGTGGCCACTGTGAGTTCAACAGCTGGGATTGTCAACAGATTCGAGTCCCATGGCGTCAGATCAGTGTTTCCAACATACTGGTTTATTTCTGACTGCCTTCCACAATATCAGCATTGACACTTACTGATTTATTTATTTTTTGCTATTTAAAAAGGCGTCAAATTTTATTTAATTGTAGACTTTCTTTCTCTTTGTCCCACAAACACATTGAAAACAGACCATTTTGTGAACAGTGCCTCCTCCCTCTGCAGACTTTCAGTCAAAACATGTGCATATTGGTTTTTCCCCTGCAGAAAAGAATCAATCAGTGGTTAATATTATAAACACCTCTGCACAAATTTGTCCAAAACTGTTGAATTGAATCCATTCTTAGCACAACACCACTGGAGACTAGTGTTGCAATGATTCCAAAATTATGTTTTTGTTAAGATACCGGCCTAAATATTGTATATCGACACGGAAACAATAACACAGCAAATGTAATAATGAGAAACAATTAAAACATTTTCACAATGCCCATGGGAGGCGAGATGAGGAAGTGAAAAGAAAGGAAGCCATAAAGCAACAGGAGCGAATTATCGTGCGGCGGTCTGTTCATGCATTTTCACATCCAACCAGACCTGGAGCTGAAGTCTACATTCAAATCAGCTCTTTACACATTCACGTCTCTCTCCACCTTCACATGTCACACTGCTGCTTATGAAAGGATAAATCCTTGCTGAGATAATTGCAGCAGCACTTTAGTGCACATTTTAATCACCCACTGTCACTCTCCGCAGGAATTCAGCTGATCGTTTAGAACTGGTGCTGTTAATGTGTTTACATGTGAACACCTGATTTTTCTGCGGCTTGCAATAATGGGGGTTAGCAGTAGGAGTGCTGCGTTTGCATAAAGGAATGTTGTAATGTCTGTCAGCAAGAGGCTTTTCCAAGTTGGACATGTTATCTCTCTTCTTCTGTGTACATAAAACATCTTTACACACTGACTTTGTCTTTAGCTCGCCCTGAATGTCGGCTTTGGGTGAAATAATGCCACATTTTGCTTTGTGTATCTGCTTTCTGGACAATCCACGGATGTTCGACAGGAGCACTTGTTGCAGCTGTGCCTCTTGTTTTATCACCGTGAAAGCTGCAGTGGGCTTACATGACAAGACAAGAGCGACTGGCACACCCACGATACCTGCAAAGAGTGGAAGCACTGCACTGCACACACACTGCCAGGAAATACTGCTTCTATTAAAACACTCTCTAAGTACCAGGACTTATAAAACAGGGAATAATATCACTTTTAATGGCAGGGTAATGTGATACCTTTTTAGTATGCAACTCTATGGGAGACCCAACTTTTCAGTTAGGTTATTATGAGCGTGTAAGGAGCTGTGTTAACTTTCCAGATCTGTGGCTTTTAAACGTGGCAGGGAGATCTCAGGTTTTAGGCAAAGTGTCTTCATTTTAGCTGCATGGTGGCTCAGTTGTTAGCACCAACACCTAACAGCTAGAAGATCCCCAGGGCCTGGAATCTTTCTGTGAGGAGTTTGCATGTTCTCCCCGTGCATGTGTGAGTTTTCACTTCCTCCCACAGTCCAGAAACAAGCTGAAGCTAAGTGATGATTCTAATTTTTCCGTATGTGAGTGTGCTTGGTTGTGTGATAGGGTGTGATTCAGGATGTCTCCTGCCTTCGCCCGAGTCAGCTGGGATGGGCTCCAGCGACCCTACAGAGGATTTAAGTGGTGTATAGATAAAGGATGGATGGACAGCTAACTAGCTTTGACCAACAATCTGGACCAACTGCAGTGATGCAAGCAGGGAAACACCATCATAATGTTGCATGAACTGGGCCTTTATTTCCTTTTCTTTTGCGGCAAACACAGTACACAAGATTTGGATAGCTGTTATACTATCTGCACACCTTATAGCTCATGATAGCAACTTAACCACCTCTGTCAGCATGTACTTCATGATGGCTGCGACTATGTGTTAATGTTATTTCTCACACAGCACATCAACTGACAATTCCTGCTTTGAAATCTGCTTTACAAGTTAATTATTTACAGAATCCAATTCTCAAGGAGGCAGATCCTCAAATTAACAAAATAAAATGGACTCAGCCAGTAGCCCCACTTCAGTTCTTGACAATTTACCCAAGTATGTTGGAAAACCTTTCACACTTCCTCCGTGGCTCCAAGCTGTCAATTGTTTCTGTCTCTTAATTTAATCCCAGGCTGATTCCAGGATGTTGAGATCAATCATATTCAATCACATTTCCTCGTGGGGTATGATTGGTGTGACGGATTGGATTAGAGAATCTGTAATTGCAACGACCATTCAGGAAAAAAAACCCCGGGTTTATCTTCATTCTGTGAAGCGCAGCACCTGTGCCACATACACTGTGTCAGATTAATCATAACCCTCCGCATGAGCGTAATCACTCTTTCTCTCTCTCTCTTTTTATTCTTCCCTGCCTCTCGTCTCTTTTCTGACTTTCATTTCATGTACTGAAACACAGACATCTTAACATTACAAGTTTTATTTGCAGAGACATATGCGCGGCATGTCAGATGATCTGTCAGAAAGGGTGATGGTGTTATAATGCGCGCAAAGAAAAACCTGTTTGAATGCAGGGAAAAAAAGGGGGGATTTGAAGTGGCAGAGAACATGTAATCGTTGCTTTTTCTTCAGGCTGGATGAGCCACAGTAATCTGTAACCCATATTCTATAGTGTGCATAATTAGGAATCACAACCAACAACCCTTGATGTGTTCCTCTCTATGTTTGACATGCATCACAGAGGTAGAGCGGCTGACAAGGATTTTAGCGAGTTGCAGCGACACAGTTAAAAGTAAATATCTGGATCGCTCCCCGAAGGGATTTCTTAGACGTCTTGTGATTTGCAACTTCAGATGTGTTTGAAAAAGAGGGGAAGATCGCACGGTCTTGATATAATGACACAGTTTTTGGGAGATCAGGCTGTGAAGAGAGACAGAGGCAGAAACAAAATTCTCTTTTTGTGCCTCAGATTGGTGACAGTTTTATCAGTGAATTGCTCTGATACAGCACATCACTCCCAAGGAAGCTGTTACACATGATTTAGTGTCGCAGGTCCTGGTCCTTTCGGTGCGTATTAAACTCTGTTTTCTATTAGCTCCTCCGGTCCCCGGCCTCCTGTTTTGGGGGGAGGACATCATAAAAATACAGGAAATGCTCCTTTCTTAACGAGCTCAAAAGACAAAGGCAACATAAAGCCGCTGTCTGTCGGGCTGCAGTAAATAAAACAATAAAGGAAACGGAATTTTTCAAAAGAAAGACTGATCTAATCAGTTTGAAGTGTGGACATCTGTGAGGCCAGAATGAATTCAGAAGCGATGCTGTATGTTTATATTTAGAAGACTATTTGGAACCTGCTTAGCATATAGACGGACAACACAGTAGTTTGAGAAGTCCCCTTTTGTTGTTTGGTACTTTTTTTTGGCAATGAAACCTGTCAGGCATCCAGTCTTATTATGCAGTGGCAGACATTTTTTGTCTGTATATTGACAGTGGTCTCTCTGGGAACTGCAAGGCCTTTGATGTAATTATCCTCTGTTAGATCTCTCCAATACTAATAATTCATATTTTCTGTTATCCAACCATGGCTCTCCAGTTACTCTAACCTAAACAAACCTCTGTATTACCACACCTCTCCTTTTCTGCCACCTCATGCAACATTTACATTCTTGAGAAAACACTGGAAGCACATCAGGTCCATATGTACATAAAACACACTCACGTCTTTATTCACGACTATGAATGCAGCGTGACACGGTGTAAATATAGGTTTTAACGAGGATGTGAAGAAGCTCAGTGAGAGATAAGCTGTTTGAATTGCACAATAGCTCATCCTGTAGTATTTACTTTCAAAGTCATTCCGACTCAGAGGAATGCAGAGTAACGCTGACATAAAGACTCCTCTTTAAGTTGCTTTGCGTCTAATAATAGGGGAAAAAAAGAAAAAGTCGACTGATGATTCAGTTCTCTTTCCTGTCCATTTGTTACTGTGACTGTGAGTAGATCCAGGGACGACATCAATATTTCACACATTTTTCCCAAAAAAAAAAAACAAAAAAAAAAAAACATGAAAGATTTGTTGTGTCCAAAAATCCCTCTCCCCGGTGAATTATTCAGGCTTGTGGCTTTTGAAATGTGAAAAAAAACCCATTGCGGATTTATTTGTTCTCATAATTAACTGAAACGGAAACTTTTCATAAAGGCGTCTCGGATTCTCAGAAACAGCTGTCAAGTCATTTATACACTTGTACCGCTGATATCATCCCTCTTTAGAGCTCCCCTCACATCTACACACATAGCATGTCAGCATTCAGATCAAAGGGAGACGATACGCAGCTAAAACATTGCCATTAATATATTATTTATGTTTCCCTATTAACATTTAGTTTAGTCTGCGGTGGCTTTAACGTTCGGGTTGTTTAGCTGCAGTATACAGGTGAGCTGCAGTGATCAGAGTTAAAAAAGTTTATTTTTCACTCTCAGCCTCTCAAAATTATAAAGATTTTCATTATAATTCCTCCTCTTGAGCCGAATAAATAGAATCTTTTCAACAAAGCATGTCATTGCCTGCCTCAACAATTTTAGTCAGATTTAACAGTGAAAATTAAAGCAAACTAAATTCAATGCAAAACTCGCAATTTAATACAGTGATGCTTAATGACATGCATCAGAGCTTCTTTAATTTTTTATGTACAACTACACACCAGTGGCACTAATGTGACAAAATAATTCATCCATGTCCTGTTTGAAAGTAGTTTCTAAACTGGCACTGCTCCACACATCTTCCCGTATATCGTACCTGTTTATCTCGACGACTGTATCGTCATCATGCGGCCACAGAGATAGAGATGTAGGAAGCCAGATGCATCGTCGATAAGAGGATTACAGGCGACACTTCTTCTCGCTCCTCATTTGAGCTTTCAAAGCTGCATGCGATGCTCCGGCAGCAGCGGCTGGATCCTGATTGCTAATCTGGAGCCCACCAAAGTCAAAGAGATGGCTTTCAAAGCCTCGCTAGGCCCCTCTCTGCCATCATCATTACCGAGGCTACAGATCGTCCCAGTTTTGCATGGCCACTACAAGGCAGGGGGTGCTGAGTGAAGCTGCCGCTGAAAGGGAATAGATGGTTTTGGCGAGAAGGGGTTTGATGTGAAAAAGAGACGGAGTGTTGGAAATTAAATGTTTCATGCCCCAAGAGCTTCTTTTTTTTCTTTTCTTTTTTTTTTTTGACCATCTCGCATGTTTCCCTCATCTTGCATCAAGGCATGATTTCATTCCATTCTGCATTGGGCATGACTGCAGCCCTTTGCTGTGTCTTCCAGAGTTCATACACCACTTTTAGGATTTACTACTGCGTTACAAGCACAGTGACATTGTAATACTAAATTATTCAGTGTTTTGTGGCTGTTAACATCCATTCATTGACTTTGTCTTTAAGGGGTTTTAAGGGGAAAATGTTGTGTCTGATTATGAAAATACTGGAGGACGCAAACTGTGGTAACCTCGTGCTCTCGGTTTGATGTTTAAGGTGCTGTGATGTCCACCAAGTCGGAGCTGCACCACTCAGCCAGCAATGCCACACAGAGCAGGAGCAATGAGGTCACCATGGAGAGAGTGATTGAGAGGCCATTAGTGAACTGTTTGTATTGGCCGCACAACAGGTCACTGTGATCTGTGTGCCAGTACAAAACATTTTTTATTTTCGTCTCTTCCTGCTAGAGGGACCTACAGAACTCGAAGAAAAAGTGCACTCTTGAAAGTTGTTGTAATTACTCCTTGATAGAAAATGTAATAGTCTCAGATTTTTTTTCTTCCTCCAGCCAGTCAAATGTTGGAAAATCAGCCAGCAGACTTGTGCGAAGGAGTACAAAAGCATGCAGAAAATGGCATCTTCGGCAATCTTGTTTGATTGTGAATAACCTTTGAAAAACTGAGTGCAACTTTCATCTGATCTGTGAAATGCCTCGGGCTAAAATGAAAGGTTGAATGATTTTAAATGTCACCGAGGGGCAATCAGCAGGTCTTAAACCTATTTATTACCACCAGCCTGTCAGCGTTTATATGCTGGGGCTGTCTTTTTCTACTGTAAGCACGAGCTCATGTAGATAATTGAAACGATGGCATCACAATATAACTCCAGAATCCTGCACATATAACTTCAAACACATTAAAATAACTAAAGCCGTTTAGATTTACTATAATTGGCAGCTAAATAGCTCCACATTAGGAAAAAAAGACCTCTAAAGGTTTTTGTATAGAGTATGAGATAAGTATCAGTGTGGATCTTTTCCAGCAGGAAGCTTTGGACAGGATGTTGACAGCCTCTTTTTATTACCAGAATGAAGAAAATACTGAGCAGCAGCTCTTTAGAGATACAGAGCTTTTTACTGCATTTTATCTGCAACAAAAGGTCAGGGTGCGTTTGTCTATTCTGAAGACCCAGAGAGCAAATGTCAAAACCAATGCTTGCATTACCTGCTGATGCACATTGTCAATGTGGAACTCATTAACTGAAAGCGAGAGCTGCTGTTGCAATTGTTGGTGACTTATTTGTCATGAATGCCTTTTTACAGCACTGTCAAATGTTGTTTTTTCACGTCCCAGTTGGGGTCAGAGAGCAGGGTCAGCCATGGTACGGCACCCCTGGCGGAGGAAGTGTTAAGGGCCTTGCTGAAGAGCCCAACACTGGCGGCATTGGGGTTTGATCTTCTGACCTTCTGATTAGTAGCCAAGAAACATACCCGTTGTGCCACAAAATTCAGGTCACTCACTGACCAAGCAGCCACCGGTTGAAATTGACAAAGCATTGGTTTTATATGAGCACCCATCTTTTCCTGGCCTTTGGGGGGTGACATTGCAGGTGACTCTGTGTATAAATCAATGCATTTTCCTGTTATTTGTGTTCATTTAAGAAACAATTGTTCTATTCTCTATATAAACACCTTGAAATTTGGATTTGATAAACAGTGGATTTGGTGTAATTTCTTTCTGGGCAGGTGTTAGCCTCTGGCCTTCAGCCTTGACAGTAACAAAGCCTATCAGTTCTTGCACAGCTTTAGTAAGTTGGATCTACTCAAACATCTTGCCCAGAGCTAAAGAGACAAAGGAGACAGAGCCATCTAAAAAATAGAGAGCCTCCAGGTTATCACAAGGTGGTTTCATATCTCAATGGATCCAAAGTCAGTTTCCTTATTTCCTGTTTCAGCTGTGCAGACTGAGGAGCGAAGGGTCATTTTACTCAAAGACACTCACCCCACAGGGATCAGGGGAGCGAAGGGGGGTTTATTCTTCCAGTGTCTTTGGACTGATTTTCACGGTTCCTTGAGCTGCATGTCGTCGGTCATTGTATTAGCATCAGATGCCCGAGTCATTCCTGAATCCACATAGAACCTTTTCCTTTTTTTTCTTTTTATTAAATCACTGTTGGTTGACGATGGTTGCTTCTTTGTGTCAACTGTTTTTCCTCGAGGGAAATGCTGCCAGTTTTCACTTGTAAAATGTGTCTCTCCTGGAGGCAAAGATCCACACACTTGTGCGTCTGCTGTCTGTTTGCTCAGTTCATTTCACTTATACATTTAAACACTCCAATTGTTACCGCACCGTTTCTCTGAATCACTTTTTGCTCCTCGCAGTCCTCACTGTTACTTGGTCAGATCAGCAGGGAATACTCCTACCATGCTCAGCGTACTGTAATATTGCTTTAGTCTCCCAGGATCCTCACGGCATTACAGATATATAGCAAATTTCATATTTGCAAGTGTCTGAAGTCATGACTCTCAAAGCGCAAAAACAATGAACAGACAGAAAATGTTTTGCATCTACTCGGGTATATCTTGTAGGAGTATTTGCAAAGCCGCTATCATTTGCATGTATTTATTTAACAGAGCCTCTGTGATGTGATTAGTTACCCTCAGCCTGATGTTGTGTGGACAAATAGTAATTCAGTGCCAGCTTGGTCGCAGGTGCCTCCAGCATGTGAGACAACAGCAGTGACAAACTGATGGTAATTTCTGCCAGTACAACCTTTCAACCACCCACCTCACTCTGCAATCCTTTCTCTCGCGCCGCTTCCTTGTGCCCTTGTGATTAATGTGTCTTACTCTCCACATGCTGCCCTTAAGACAAGAGCAGCTTACCGCTTCCCTTGCCCTGCCACAGGTCCCCGAGATGACACAGTCAAATAGGATTAGATTTCGTATTTGGGGCGGGAGGGGAGGGAGGGGAGGTGTTTTTGTGCGTGTGTGTGAGGGCACAGGGAAAAAAAGCCATCCATGAAGTAGTTTGTTTTTTTGCCAATTTATGTCAGAAGAGAAGAAAGGTGCAGGAGCTCGGGTGGGTTGATGCCTTGGCAGTCATGTTGTTGTGAAAAACAAGACTGGAGGGGGTGAGATAGGGATTTGAGGGGGTGATTCATTGCAATCTGCCACAATGGTATATATGCCCAGAGCTGAAATCTCAACCTAGGTTCTGCCTTAATAAAGCCTGTTGGCATTAAACCGTATTACTCAGCAGTCAAATGCCAAAAGACATTTCATGTCCTACAGTGAGGCTACACCGTCCTCTATCCGGTCCACCATTAGCAGGAAGCTGCGCTTTCTCATACGGTCATTTATGTGGTTTTATGATGTGAAAATGCTCACTTAATGATGTCATAACTTTGACATTATAATTTCTATCAGTGCATGTCAAATCAATTTGAGCATTTATCAAAGCAGTAATGCACCTTGGCTGATCGGAGAACACAGTTCATTTTTTCACTACAAGAAAGGACAGTGGAGCCGATGAATTACATGCGTTGAAATATGGAAATTTTTAGGCAGAATATACAGTAGGAATATTTTGAGGTTAAATCGCTCTGAAAAAAACAATATCTAATTTTCTCTGAAGATGGCCGGAGGAAGAAAAAATAACTACAGCGAAAAAGACAGAAAAAGCAACAATCATTTCAATTTCTTTTTAATAAATATCAACTAATAAATATTTTCTCCACCGTGCAACCTTGAAAGTAAAAACAGAGACTATTGTATCTTTTCATGAAATTGTGAATTACTTTCTGTCTACAACAAATTCCAACATTTTCGTTTGGTTTTATTTTTGCATTTTTAATTTTTATGTCTTCTAAGCACTTCGAAGATGCAGCTGTTGCCATTTTGGGCTTGGTTACTATGGTTACAAGTATTATACTCATTTTGAAAAGGCTGGAGAAGTGTTCAGATTCTCCTCAGTAAGTCTAGTGAATGTTATTATTTATACCATTATTATTACTGCAGCTACCTGTTCTCTCAAGTACATTTCTCAGAAAATGATTCACTTAACCTTCCTGGTTTATTAAAATTCTGTTTATTGGCGGGATACTAAATAGTTATATAACAATAATACATTTATCCCAGCAGTATTTCTTTAGCAAACATCAAGAGGAAGCTTTAGACTAAGTGCCGTCATGAATCCTGGATCTGAATGTTGTCTGCCCATTAAATAGCCTGTTATCATGGTAAATTGTCTGCACTCAAAGCGCTTTACGATGTGTTTCTCATTTACCCAATGGCGATAGAGCTGCCATGCCAAGGACAATTTGACATGTTTAGGGGGGCATGTTGAAGCATGTTGAAATGTCAACCTTGCAATCAGTGGACAACCTGCCCTCTCACCGGAGCCACAGTTGCTCAAAACATATCATTCACATATATGTGGGCCATCTTCTAGTGAGCTCAGTAGGTGCATTGTCACTCATTCTGATTCTGATAAAGTGAAAAATAACCCTAATAACGCTGGCGACCACATGTGATTATGTAAATACATGCTCAACAAAATGAAGCTTGGTAACATTCTAACCCAAACCGTGATCCTTTTCCAAACCTAGCCAAATGGTTTTGGTGGCTAAATGTAACCAAACACCTACTGACTCAAAGACTCAAGTCAAAAGATATAATTCTGGTCCAAGATATGACTTGAACTAATGTCTCCTGAGTGAGTCCACTGACAAACTCCTACTCCATCTTCTCCAACTCCTCCAACCTCCAGATGCGGACCTTTTCTTTTCATTTTGTAAGTACAAATCGGAGCTATAGCATCATTAATCAAGGTGATAACAGCATAGGATTGAACGGGGTGTCAGCGGCCAGCTGAGCCTACTGGAAGGTGGATGTTATGTAGCGGTAGGATGATTCACCTATTGAGTGCTATGAAAACATCCAGACTTGGTGAATTCATCATTCCTTCTGACAGTAACACAAAAAACAACTGACCGAAAGTAATATTACATCCACATTGCCTGTGTTGCACCAGTGGTGTTAGATAAATGTACCATTTTATAATGTGCATGTTCATAGATTGTCTCAGTTGTGTTCTTACTGTGTCTTCACACTAAATGAGTTTAGTTCATAAATTGATTTTCTTCTAAGAACTAGTAACGTCAAACAACATTACTGAATGTAAGACGCTTCTTATTAATTGCAATACAACAGGTCAAACAGACACATCTAAGGAGACTGCAGGTCACTTAATAAGACTTAGGTCATTTGTCCATTTATCTGTGTTGAACATTAGAATTTAGATTTTATTTGTTATCTGTTCATTTGATTTAAAAAACTGAGATTGTTTTCTTGATTTATTACTTTTGATTCTCCTTTGTTGCGAGAAACAGCAGCTCAGACTCATGAAAATTTTTTTTTTTAAATGGTTGCAAATAATTTTTCGTAAACCGGACAACTTATCAGTGCCTAAACTTAACCAAATAGCCACAGAAAATGACAGAAAACAGGAAAAAAATTGCACATTTCATGGGGCAAAACATGTCGTCATAGCAACATAGAAAACAACATAGAAGCAAACCTGATTTGCATAAAGTAGCCTACACCTCAACATGATGTAAATGACGCATAACGAGAAGCCCCGTATCTCCAAATGCATCACAGTGCTACCAGAATGCATTGCACGACTGCTTGCATAGACAATGAATGGGAAGCACTGAAATGACGGATCCTGTGGTCATGTACCATTATGCATCTTCCACCCTGCTAGCTTCCATATGGAGACTTGGGTGCTCATTTTATGTGGATCACCCTTATGATGAGACATGAAAAAGAATAGGCAAAATATGTAGCCATCCTATTATTTTACAGCCATTACTGTGAGACTAATGTATATATACACTGTATGTTCTGTCATTTTAATGCTTCATATAAAATAAATTACACTGCCAGCAAACATCTGCATTTTAGTCAAGTGGCCATAATGCAGTGATGCCAGACAGTCAGTCAATCCGTCGTCTTTTTTCTTCTTTCTTTCTTTGAGCCTTTCCATCTATTGCCAACCAGTAGCCCTGTGTTTGTTAGGAAGCAACCTTGGAGAAATCATATCCCAAAGGAAGAGCTGCAGACTGTGGCTCTTTTCGCCTCATCACCTGCTCTATCCCCCAGACAAATGTAACAACTCTCAGACAACGCGAAGCCCAAGAACACAGATGTTAAGCAATCTGGGTTTCAATAAAATGTGTCCCTGGTTTCAGCTGGAAATGGAAGGAAATCGCAAAGAAAATCTTTCGCTGCCAGTAAAATCCTGTCGACGTATCAAAGGTATGAGGATCCTTCCCACATGACTGGAACAGCAATGAAAACCCGGTTGTACTCATTCACATTGCAGATTCTGGCAGCAGTGATATATTTCACAAATTACGGGTTGACCAATTATCAGCCTTGCCGATTATCAGATCTGATCTTCGCGATATTTCTAATAATCAGAATTGGTTCTTTGTTCGACCTCATTAAATTACAGTCTGATTAAAATAAAATCTCTTCCTGTGGCCTTGATGGAGTTATCTCTCTTTGAATGGTATCGGTGGCAAATGAAAAGACCAGTCCTCACAGAAATGTCTAACTTCATTGCCCTGGCTAAGATTGAACCTGTCCTCTTAACCACCTTTCTGTCCATCTGCCGCTGAACGCCAATTGAGTTGATGCAGGTGCACACTGAACTCTGCTGTCAATCACCAATCTAAAGGCTAATTCAGACTGACACACTCTGTCCATCTGTGCAGCCTTAATATCTATTTATTTCAGAGAGTACAACTGGGGGATCGCTGGCTTTCGTCTAAACCTACTTATCCTAAAAATGTGTGTCACATCTTAGTATGAGGCCAGATTTTCTTGATTTTTCTTCCATTCTGCTATGGATCTAAAACAGGGCTGCAAGTGGTTCACATTTTCTGAACTTTTCTAATCCTCTTAGACTCAATCTTTGACCCTGTGTCTACTTTTTTCTTAACATTACAAACCCTAATTACACATCACCAGGACAATTTCAGCTGGACTGAATGCAGTTCTGGGCCGCATGTGATGTAACTAACATTCGCTGTGCAACTTCTGGTGCTGAAGCTAATCCCATCAAATGAGGATAAATGCAACACAATCCCAGGTTTAACACAACCGCATGATACAGATTCCCTCACATCAACCTGGAGCTGATCTTAACCATAAGGATAAATGTTTCTGCAACGTATACACCTACTCTAAATACACTATACTGCCAAAAGTACTGGGACACCCCTCCAAATAACGGAATTCAGGTGTTCCAATCACTTCCATGGCAACAGGTGTATAAAATCCAGCACCTAGGCATGCAGACTGCTTCTACAAACATTTGTGAAAGAATGGGTCACTCTCAGGAGCTCAGTGAATTCAAGCATGGTACTGTGATAGGTAGCCGTCTGTGCAATGTGTCCATTCATAAAATTTCCTTGATACTAAATATGTCATGGTCAGCTGTTAGTGGTATTATAACAAAGTGGAAGCATTTGGGAACAACTGTGTGGTTGTTTTTCAGGGATTCGCCTTGGCCCTTTACTTCCAGTGAAAGGAACTCTTAATGCTTCGGCATACGAAGACATTTTGGACTTTGTGGGAACAGTTTGGGGATGGCCCCTTCCTGTTCCAACATGACTGCGCACCAGTGCACAAAGCAAGGTCAATACAGACATGGATGAGCCAGTTTGGTGTGGAGGAACTCTACTGGCCTGCACAAAGTCCTGACCTTAACCCGACAGAACACCTTTGGAATGAATTAGAGTGGAGAGCCAGGCTTTCTCATCCAACATCAGTGCCTGACCTCACAAATGCGCTTCTGGAAGAATGATCAAAAATTCCCATAAACACACTCCTAAACTTTGTAGAAAGCCTTTCCAGAAGAGCTATCATAGCCACAAATGGTTGGACAACTCCATATTAAACCCTACAGATAAGAATGGGATGTCATTAAAGTTCATGTCTGTGTTTAAAGGCAAAAAAAACCCTTGGCAATATAGTACATGTCTGTTGCTTTTACCTGTCGTAAAGAATTTTCCCATGGTTTGTTTTTCGACATGTTGGTTTATGTGTCTACTGCAGAAACCACAGGATACTGCAGAGTGAAAAAAAAAACAAAAAACATGTTTCATATTTCAAAAAGAAACCCAAACAATGTGACTGGGCAAAAATCAAACCATAAACCAAGAAAATATGACAGCACCTCTGCAAGGTGTTCTCTTCTCGCACCGAGCCGCCTCATGTCAGCCCGGAGTGACCTTCTCGGCTGATATGAATTATAGTTACATTTGCCCAGCAGACAGTGGAAAGTTTATAAAAGCTGTCTGCCATATCCTCTCATAAGGCCATATCTAAGGCCACAAATGCTGTGTTATTGTCCAAACACATCGCGGGGAAAGCTTGTATAGATGTAGCCTCTGTAAAGCTGCCAAGCTGGGCTGCCTCCTCCATGGGAACGCCATATATCTGCTGTCGAGGACTGGAGTCATAAACGAGGCAGCCTCTGTCCATAACTTTCTTCTTATTGTTTATCATCCCATTCCGGTGCCACAGTCACCCCTTGCTCGACACCCACTGAGCAGGCCATCTCTCATGAAACATAGATCTGAATTTTGACACTGAACCCGGGGATGGAAAGGTGGAAAGAGCGGCAAAGTACGAAGAAGAGAAAGGGAGACGCCATATTTCAGAGATGACAGACTGTTAAGGGGCAGCTGGCAGCGGTTGCTCTCACCTGTGGTCTGTGCAGTCGGGATATGAATCAAGTAAGTCAGCCAAACTATCCCATATAGTAGAGGTCAAACTTTATCCTCACAAGCAAAAAATTAGATTTACACCTACAATGATAAGGATTGGCAAGTCTCTCGGTGCCCGCGGACATTAAGGGGATGTAGGCTAACATCCCACACAGTGTGGATTGATAGCGCGCTGACTGGGCTTGAGAAAATATTGTGCCTCCACTGACAAGCTAATAGAAAGCATTTTAAAGACAGAGAGAGAGAGAGAGATGGAGGAAAGTGTGTGATATTGTAAGCTTAGTAAATTTTGCCCAAAGTGGCCTCAAGTCAATTTAGAACTAATCATGTGTTCACGCTGCAACCTCCAAGGTTTAAGGGTTAGACTTTTCTGGCTGTCTTTCAGGGTGTTTGGTTCACAAAAAGCTTTTTAGCGAGCGCTGCTTAAATGCAGATAGCGAATGGTGCCAGCGTCCCATTTCACACATGATTGTCACTCGCAAATTACAGGTGAATTCATGAGCCCTCTTCCACGCTCTTGCGAGAGTCTGGGCTTTCTTTTGATGAATTAAAAATGTCAAAGTTAACATGAGAGAGGATGATCTCATGTTGCAGCTTTAATAAAACATGACCCAGAATAAGAAACTGTATTCAAAAAGGTGCAGAACACATGTATAAGGAATCCTGTTTTAATGTAACAAAAACTAAATTACAAAGACTAAAGCAGCACGAAATGTTTTTAGCGAACTTTGGAGTAGCAAAACAAGTTGTATACTATGATACTGTGATAATGCTAACATGTAGCATTCACTGATCAGCCACAACATTATGACCACTGACAGGTGAAGTGAATAACATTGATCATATTGGTACTATGTGCTGTTCTGATGGAAAACCTTGGATTTGACATCTCTGTTGACGAGACTCAGAGACCCAAATAAACATTGTCTCAGAACAAACACAGTCGTCCAGACAAATGAAAATCCCAAATGTCACTGGCCTATCTCGGCAGGACAATGCACCCAACCACATGACAAAAACATCAAACCATCAGAAACATGTTGAGGAACATGACAATGGACCAACATGTTGATTTGACCTCCAAACTTCCTACACCCCATTGTGATCAAGCATCAACAGGATGCAGTGGAACAAGTTTGATGGACAGAGGCCCCACTGCACAAGCCAGAGTACCCAAAGGATCCAGTGCCAATGTCTTTGTGCCACATAAGGGGGACCAACACAATATTAGACAGGTAGTCATAGTTCACTATTTACAGATCCATCAAAACTACATTAGCATTTTGGTGCTGTTTCCATCTGACCTCCAGGCCCCATATTCAATCTCTTTTCAGTAAAAGCAACTCTCCAAAAAATTATCAGGCCAATTAGCAGTTACCTTTGCATTTCACCAGCTGGTTATGAACTTTGTCTAACTGCAATTTGATGTTGGCCAGGTAAAATACAAATTGTTTCTATCTAAAAAATATAGCTGGAAAAGGTTGATGAGAGCAGTGAGACTGAACTAGAGCAGAATATTTGCAGCCTTTAAACCAATTTATATAAATTAAAGACCCCCTTTCATAAAAAAAATCAAGACTGTAACCTTATGTTAACAGGTCCGTAAGGTATTTTATTCATGCTGGACAACTGCAGTGCAGCAGGAATTGGTCTCAAAAAGACAGATTCAGACTTCCGGATAACAAACCAACTGAACCAATCCTGTCAACTTGCAGCAGTTGGTCGACTTCGCATGCCATTGTGTAGTGTCCAAAAGTTTTACAGTGTTTGAGCAGAGTGGTAGGTGAGCTGGTGTGCTGAAACAGCAGCAAAGGGTGGATGGATGGGTCGAAAAAGGCGGCAACTTCATAGATCTGCACATTCCAGAGGAAGCAACAGTGTAGATTTACATCTTCTCATTCATCTCAGTCATTTTGATACATAAAGGTAATATTTTCTTGGATAAATCTTCTGGATATGTAACTTTAACACGCAGAGGTAAGTTTTTACAGGTTTAATCAAAGCCTAGAGAGAGACTTTAAAGATACAATAAAATGATCTGTAAAGGAAGGTTGTGATTATCTTTGGTCCTTTCTTATTACATTGCATTGTAGTAACTGGGACCATTTGTAAATTAAAGATATTGATTAGTGCAATATACAGTTAGATTACCTTTTGTTGTACACAATATGCAACAACACCTGGAATGTTAGTGCAATGCAGTTGGTGAGAACTTCGATACCACACGCGCAGAATAAGCCGAATTCCGAAATTGAAAAATAGTTGATGACGGATGCTATGTACATAATGTGCAGGAAGTACAGGAAATGCATGCAATCAGTGGAATCTACTATATGTGATGTGCAGCTGAAGATGCTTTGGAAAGACAGCTCAAGTAATGCCTTTTGTTCATTATTTCGATGAGTTATGATGGTTTAGATAGCAAATAATTAAAAATCCATTAAAAAACTAATCACAGATATTTACAATATAAAATGTATAAACAACAGTGAAGCTTGTTTGACTTTAGCACCTTCTCATCGTTTTCACCCTTGGCATGAAAAATGATCTGCCGCTTCCATCCTTCTTTGGTTGTCTGGTTGCTTCTCCGTCATTTTGTTGATAGCACATAATAAGTCATGTTAACGAAAGGCAGGTCTCATCCTGTGGAAGAAGGATGATCAACAGTCTTTCTCCTTCAAAGCTGTAATTACCTTTTAATAACAGTGTATTTACTGTATTAGTCAAGCTCATCTGGAAATTACAGCTCTAATTGCTCTATTAGTATGTAGCATCAGCCCCCACAAAAGCCAGTTCTGTCATTATGTGAAGTTATCTCGTAAATGAAAGACTCTGCACTGCATGGAAATTTGCTTTTAATTATTTTATTATTAGGCGTTATGCAAATGTATCATTTGTGGTTTGATGATGATTGCATGTCGGTGTTGACTCTCCGTTAGTCACAAACATCACTCTTGGTTTAGGGGTTAATGCCATCTGTGGGTTTTCTTCCTCCGCTGCACATTAATGGAGGAGATTGTATTTTGTGGCTTTTATGGGCTGAAGTCCAACACCTGCAGAGTCTCCACGTTTGCATTTGCCATCAGTGAAAGGGAAGCCAGAGGAGCGATGACTTTTTTTTGCAATTTCCCCTCGTACGGAGAGATAATTAGGAAAAGAATTTGATTCATTAGCCTATGGAAAGAAGCATACCTTCCTCCCCGAGCGGACGGCCCTTCCACTTCAAAGGGAGCACAGGTTCTTTGATCCACAACCACAACTAGGAGATGGGTAGAATGGAACAGAGCACCACTGTGATTACTGTGCACTCCATGGCTTCGCCCCTGCCTCTGGACACCAGCCCTGGAAGATGGATGGTGATCATCAGCCACGTTAGAAAGATAATGTGATTTGATTCCGAGAGGATTTGGCCCCTAAACTTGCTTGGCTACAGCTGTCAAGATTAACTCCGTGTCATGTCCGGTGATGTCCACCTTAGGTTTTGCTTCTTGTAGTATCTTTTTCTTTGCTTTATTTCTTTCATCTCTTCCCCCCACATGTGGTCTATTTTACAGCTCACTGACCTCAACACTGATGCAGTCGCACATAAGGCGGGGAGACAAATGCGCGCACATGAACATTTTTTTCCCCTCTTTCTCCTTATTCTTTTTCTGTCTCTGTTAGAGGAGAAGGACAAGGTGATATTCCACTTCACTTGGTGGCTTTAGTTCTCTCAATGTACCAGTCACCTTCGATTCCGTTCCAACATTTCTGCCCAGATGCTGGCTGATGCAAAGCTTGTATCAGCCTTTTTTAGAAATGTCTTTTTTTTCTCTTGCACTGTCCTATCTTTGCTCCTTTAAAAGCTTTCTACAATTCCTTTACAGATAGATGCACTACTTTGGGGTGGAAAGAATCCCAATTAATTTAGAGGTCGTTTGTTTAGTCCTCCTCATCAGATCAATTTTATGCAGGAGGGAAACAGGGAAAATCGTTACACAGCTTAAAAGAAACCTAAGTGAATTACAGTAATTATTTAATGCTTGGTCTTGATCAAGCTAAGTGTCTGTACTGGCTCTTATTTATTTCCTTAATAGCCCCTTCATTTCCCAAGGTCCCCCCGTGGATTGTGATAAAAGAAACATTCATGAACACAAGAAGTATCCGACTGTAAAGAAAAGAAGCCGCAGTTTGAATATTTTTATTGGAGGGTTTTTGTTGAAAACCAACTTGGAGATGTCTGGGCTTACTGGAGAGGCTGTAAAAATGAACCCACAATTTCTTGACCAATATAGAGAATAGTAGTTTTTGTGCCCTGAGATGTTCAGCAGTAATCAAAGAGAGTGGGCAATTTATATTGTTTGTGTGAATGTACATTTTCGTGTCAAGCAAGTTGCTCATATGCTCATTTTATGCGGACTGGAGTAAAAACTGCAAGAGAAGATTTCAATTCTTGGTGATACATACTTTTTCCCAAGGACACAGCAGAGGAAGCATGTCTTTTGACAATGCAGCCAAACAAAATCACATTGTTTTCATAAAAGGGTCAGCAATAATTGCGAGTGCAAATTGAATTTTGTGGTGTGCAATTAATTTTCTGTGTAATTGGAGTTGATTACCCTGCTTTTAGAAGCCGCACAGCCTGTCATCTTGCAGCTCACTTTGACCTCTTCTTTGTGTTGGATTCCCTTTCAAAATTATAAATTTTGAAAAGATCCCCTAAAAGAAAAAAAAGCCAAAATTATCAAATGATGTGGACACTTTTTTGAGTGCTTGCTGTGAGTGATAACCTTGGTGATAAATACAAATTTTGTTTCCCGTGACTGCCTTATAATAACAACAGATTTTTGACAGTTAAAGGTTTTTAAAGTCAAGCAATCAAAGTGGGAAATGCTCATTTTGCATTACTAATAATTGAGATTGAATAGTAACGCTGGTGCACAGAAAGTCTTGGGTGCAATTTGAGACAATTTGAATCCAGTGCAGGACTGACCAATCCTGCCCTTAGCAATTCATAAAGTTATGTACATACACCAATCAGGCATAACATCATGACCACCTGCCTAATGTTGTGTTGACCCCCCTTATGAGGTAAAAAATGCTCTGAACCATTGGACATGGACAAGAGGACCTCTCAGGGTGTCCTATGGGGTCTGGAACCAGGATGTTGGCACTGGATCCTTTAGGTACTCTGGCTTGTGCAGTGGAGCCTCTGTCCATCAAACTTGTTCCACTGCATCCTGTTGATGCTTGATCACAATGGGGTGTAGGAAGTTTGGAGGTCAAATCAACATGTTGGTCCATTGTCATGTTCCTCAACATGTTCCTGATGGTTTGATGTTTTTGTCATGTGGTTGGGTGCATTGTCCTGCCGAGATAGGCCAGTGACATTTGGGATTTTCATTTGTCTGGACGACTGTGTTTGTTCTGAGACAATGTTTATTTGGGTATCTGAGTCTCATCAACAGGGATGTCAAATCCAAGGTTTTCCAGCAGAACAGCACATAGTACCAATATGATCAATGTTATTCACTTCACCTGTCAGTGGTCATAATGTTATGCCTGATCGGTGTTATTGTGTTTCTAATATCAATTTAGTTGTTTTACATGGATGCAAATAATCCGATAATCCGACATTTGCATGAGGGAATATGCTTGTTGTGGGACAATATTTATTTAGGTATCTAAGTCTCGTCAACACAGATGCCAAAATCCAAGGTTTTCCATCAGAACACCACATAGTACCAATATGATCAATGTTATTCACTTCACCTGTCAGTGGTCATAATGCTGTGGCTGATTGGTGTATGTTTAACCCCTTAACGCCAGTTGTTGCAAATTTGCAACATACCGCTGCAGCCAAGATAGCGTATGCATTCCCCAAAAGCTGGTTCGTGCATATTCAGTTATTACCTAGGAACCTTTTGCATGCACTGGTTCCTCTTAGGACTGGTTTGAATAGCATTTGCGGCATCAATAAAAAAAAATTACCATTAATGCCTTTATATCTACTATATGTGCTATAGACAAATTAACAATCTCCACTTAATTTAACATCAACTTGAAATCAAAAACACATAAAATTGTTGTTTTTTTTAATATAATTGTAAATAAATTCAGGCGTCGAGGGGCTATAGGCTACTACTGATTAAACTTCAGCTGTAAGTGGTACCAGAAACTTTGTTTTATTTAACTAAATTCCTACTGCTTTGAAGTTTAATGCCCTCTACCTAATACATTAAATTAAGACAATAATAAAATGTATAAAAATGACATCAAATCTGTAAATTTTACATATATACCAGCTGCCACAACCACGAAACCATGCAAACATGCTATTCATGCAGTATGGACTCATAGTTGCCCAAAACTAAAGTCAAGGTTAATGATTTTAACTGCTACTACTTAGCCAGATGTAGTTTTGTTTTGGCCTCAAGTGAAATTCTATCCTGCCAGCTGGAGCTTCACTTGTAATACAGAGGATTTTTTTGTGTGTGTTGGTGGTGCTCAAGTCAAAACCGAAGGATTTTTTTTTCTGTCAACACCTCTCACATACAGTGCACAGAGCTTGACTCTCTTCAGAGAGTAACAAAGTACTCTGGCACAAGGAGGTAAAGGGAAGGTCAGTTAATGATTTTGTGAGCTATAACCTCAGGAAAAAAGTCTACTTCTTTTAAAGAACAACAGTTTTTATGTGCTTTACTCGAGTTTTGAGTTGAGAGAGAGTAAGACTATATAGACAAATCGTTCGGTACAAACAAATGAAGATAAATCCGGCGCTGCATTTGGCAGACCGATTGGAGCTGCGTGAAACCCACCTGCTAATTCATATGGTTGCACAATCTGACATGGCTGCAACTCCAAGAGCAATTTCTCAACTGCCCAGTTTACACGTCTAATTGCCTCTTGTTGCATCGGATAGAAGAAAGTACAATTTAATTGCGGAGTAAAATTGGGGAAATAGTATACAGGGGTAGCAAGAGTTCCGGCTTTTTATTTGAACAGTAAAACAGTAGCTCCACTAAAGCAGTATTAATTGAGCCAATAAAACGCAGCTTATAGAGATGACATGAAAATTCACTTCATGATTCTGTCATCCAAAGAAGGAAATATGGAGATGCATTATCAGAATGATGCTTCTGAATGGAACTTTTTCCTATAATGTAATTTCAATTTTACTGTGTCCTCTGAGGTCAGTGAATCTCTGTCTGACTGTGCCCTGGGAAGGTAAACTTAATTTACTGCTATATCTCTTTCCACTACTAAGGCGCAGCATATCCAATAGTGAACCTCCTAAACATAATCAATTATCTGAGCTCCAATGGCAGTGAATGCGGAATGCTGATAAGACTTTGTGGACTTTTTTTTTTCTAATGAAGAGAGAAAAGACGATTTGGTTCAATACCCTGGGGGAGTTTTTTCCCCCGTCTCCCGGTGAAAGAGAATTATTCATTGCATCCTCCGAGGGAAAAGTCGATCATTCCCAATAAGTCACCGAGTTGTTGTCCCTTTTTGGTTGTGCTGAGTAGGACCCTAGGCAATGTCGATTTTGTGTCATATGCTTTCCTCTGCTTTTTCTTAAAGGCACGGTTGTCAGGCGGACAGTGAAGTGACTTTGACTTGGGGGTATTATGTACACATCTGACACTCGGTGATATTTATTAAGGTGCAGTGAGACTGTCGCGTTGAAGATGCTGGCGTAGCCTGAAATAAGAACCGGCCCTCCTCCCTCAAAGTCATATTTTCTTTCTTGTTCTGTTTTATACTTGTAACAGTGAAGCATGGGATTTTATCAAGAGCCAGACACTGCAAAGGTGTAGAAATCTATGGGCTTCTTCAGTATTATTACTTTGACTATGTTCCCTTGGCTGTATTATTTTAGAAATTACATTTCTTCAAAAACAGCATTCATGTTGCCCCTGGGTCAAGTTTATGGGAGGCCAGTGCCCTAATGCAGTCTATTGATCTTCTCACCCAGCTTATTTGCATGTGAAGTGCAGGTGTGCAAAGACATGCAGCGCTGCAACGCAGATAAAGAATGACACTTCCCTGAAGATCAGCTTCATTGATTTTTGGTCGACTTTTTTGCCAAGCTTTGATGACAACCTCAGGCTTGTCTTGACAAATGCGACACATGGGGCCCGCGCAAACAAATGAAAACAATGGATTAGCCTCTTCCGCCTTTTAATTTTTAACAGTAAAATGATTCAAAGTCATGCTGACCTTTTACAAGCAGCATCTGTGGGGGAATAGAATTTATGTTCCGTGGGCCAGGCTGTATGCCAACACACTGGCCGCTGTTTTTCTACCATTAAACAAGAGTTATGTCACACTTCCCATTTAATCACAGGCTTTTTCAGGGGTCTGGGCTGAATCAGTGCGCTCAGCCAATGACTCACTGTGAGGGGCCCATTTGACAGATTACACCTGCAGTCACACTTAAAGGTAATGTTAGCAGGCTCTTGGCGGAGAAGGAGGAGAGCCTAACAGTTTCATTAAATGTTCTCAATTGACCTTCATGGCAAATGAACAGACGGGTTCAACACAGTTAACAATAGCACTTAAAGCCAGTGGCAGCCACAACATTCAGTATCCCTGATTACTCATTATTTCTGTCAGAGGAATGTTTGTCATCATTATTTTAAGTCCGCCTCTGCCTTTATTAAAGTCAAATTTTACTTCCTTGAAATTATTTAGGCTGGAGTGTTTTCTCAAGGGTATAGCAGCAGCTTTAAGGGCAAACTTGGCAGTTTCATGGTCCAGCGGTGTGCTGTAAGCTCTGTACCGCTGCCGAGGAGACTCTCAGAATCATCCAGACAGCAGAGTGACAAAGTGTGGAGCAGGAACCTGTTTAACACTTCATCATCACTGTCATAGACATCCAGAAGGAGTGAGGCAATTCACCACATACAGGGAGAGAAAAATACTCCCGGCAAGGTTGATCACATCTGTGAAATTAGAAATACTTTAGGCCTAAATGGCCACCAAGTGTGTTTGCTTTTGTAATTATCTGCAGCCACTTGTTCTCAGTCTCCCCTTTTTCCTGAACAATACCGCATGCTGTTCCCGTGCTGCGTACTTACCGCCTGAATTTGTCAAAGTCAAATGGAATCTTTTTTTTCGGGGCAAATCTCATCACAATGAATAGACCAACAAAACTCTATTTCATGCATTGTAAGATTTTAAGAGCATTATAAGCCATCCAGGAAGATATACCTTAAGGACTTTATGTTTGGGCGGGTTACACAAAACATACCGCGGGATGTTGTAATAGTGGGTAACGGGCTGAATCAGGCCGTGGTAATGCAGCGGCTCGATAACAGCGCTGTTAAATAAAACACATCAGATAAGCTTTTGAGAAGCTTGTAAATAGAAATCTACATTTTTATTTTAGATTTAAAGGGATTTTACCGGCGTATATTAGCATGACTGCCCTCGAAAAGTTTCATACAAGTGTGTTTATGTATTTTAACCTTGTCTGATGTTAAATATATGAGCCCTTTTGCACCTTTTCCCTCTGAAATTCAGACTGCTTTCTTTAAAAGGGCAAGTTCCTGGCCTTATTTTAGATAATAAGTGCACTATATGCACATACTGGCCCACTAACTTTACTCTAACCAAGGATATGACCCAGCTGCCAAACTGAATGTTCTATTTAGTAATGGGAATTGAATAGCAAATGCTTTCCACCTGACACAGACCCTGCCTTTATGTGTGTCCCGTGTGTGTCCAGACCCATGTTATTTTTTTCTCTTTTTTTTTCTGAATACGTGCGATTGTGACTGAGCCAGGTGGGTGAAGAGGATAAGAGTTTTGGGGGTTAAGGAAGGAGGAAGCAATGCAGATATTGACCCACATTCCCTCAGTGTGTGCAAGTACTGAGAGGGGAAAGCAGAAATGGTGCTTCTGTTAAGGCCACATGGGGTGAGGGATGAAGACTAGCTTTGTGGAAGTTTAACAATAGCTAGCCAGCAAAGCTTCAGCGCTGGAAAGTATAATTTTAAGGATTTGCTGTGAAAACTGGTTCAACGTTTTCTGTGAACCGGCTCTCTTAGAAGTGTTTTATTAGGAGTCCGATCTGCAGCTCCTATGGCCTTTTGTAAAAGTTGCTCCGTCGTTTTGAGCATCACTGAAAAGCAATGGTTTTTAAGAGGGCCGGCTTCAGGGGGCACTGTGGATAAGTGTGCAAGTGTGTATGTGAGAGTGTGCGACCAGAACATAAAACAGAGGCAGAGCTGCTCGACATTATTGAACATTTACCAATTAGGATTCCCAGACAACCTCACCACAGGCCTCATGGTGAGTTAGTTGAGAAATGCTTGATATGGGGGAAACGAAAATGAATTACTTTCACGAGCTTTCATAGTGCGTTAGTGCGCCGGGTAGCTTTGGCGTAGTGATTAGGGATCTCGAAAATATTTAGGAAGGCCTCAGCTAAAATATACAGCCAAGGAGACGTTCTCATACCGCACTTAACCAAGTGTGAAATAGCTTTGGCTAAGTAAGGGGACAACCATTAATACTGATAAAAATAGGACTAGGTGTTCTCAAGGTGGAATGTGAGCTCTCACTAAGAAAGTGATTTATGTCACCTTCAGCCGAGGTTAAAAAAAAAAAGAAAGGAAGGAAGGAAGGGAAAAAGAGCTGGGACCCTGAATAAAAAAAATTCTCACATACGTGCACACTTCCTAGACCTGCCAGGATGTTACAGTCAAACTGTGAAAATTACAGCTGTGATTTGGCTGAATTTTTGTGTTAGTCCATGCAATTCAAAGTTTTCTCTTTGTATAAAATACTAATTTTAATGTGGGACTTGCTGTGAACCTTAACAGCCAAAATTGTTTTGTATAGTCGTCTATTGTAATATCAGGCTGTCACGGTTTATTAAAATGTTTCCTTCCTGTATTTCATATCTACCTGCTTCTACTTTGCACATATATGCTGCACAGTATCAACTGAGTGTCAGGGACCTGTATTAACTCTTCTCTAACTGTCTTGACAAGAAAAAAATTACTTCTTGAATGTAATAACATGAAGAAATCAAATGTTTTTGCTGTAATCTGTCTCAGGAAACACTCGCCAGAATCTGTTCCTGATATAATAATCTAAATTTTGCAACCTAGCTCACTTTTAACATGTTATTTACTGATTACAGTTTACAGTATAGCTTTTGTGTCTCTTTCCATGCACTGAAAATGTTTAAGGTTTTAGACCTACATTGGGTAAAAAAATCTTCATCAGGTCTATTTTAAGGACTAAAATCAACTCTAATATTGTGAAAATAGTCAAAATAATCACCCAGTCAGAATATAAATGCCTTATTTGGATCAGACTGGCCTGATCCAGCCTGCCAAGATTGACAGAAGTGGCGTAAACCTTTTGATAATCCTTTCACTAGGAAAATATTCGCTGCTAATGATAACACAAACACTAGTGATTGTTTCTTTCTGGTTGGAATCCTTCCTTCCACTCATGTTTGCCCCCTCGTGTCACTACTGATCAGTAAACTCAGTGAGAACCTCTCTCTCTCTCCCGCGAGCCTTGGCTTCAGTCTTTCATCTACTGACTCCTGGTCTTTGGCAGAAGAAAGGGAGCAACAAGTTTATCATTCCTGATGAGCTGCAAAGGTCCCTCTCGCTCTCTTCCCCTGTTTAATGATTGCAGGAGAATTGCGTGTGGCTCAGATTGCTGCTTAATTAGAAAAACACAGCAGAAATGAGGAAATTGTTCCCAGGATACAAATGGGTGTCCATTGCGGTCATTTTGGTTTTTTTTCCCATTAAATTAATTGAATTTTTCAATGAACTTAAAAAATAAAACACTATTACTTTGTCTTTTGTTAGATTTTCAGTAGATTAGTCGGAACCACTTTGTATATATGAAAAAAGCATATCTTATCGGATTATTTGCATCCATGTAAAACAACTAAATGGATATTAGAATCAGAATTACACCAATCAGACACAAAATCCTGACCACTGACAGGTGAAGTGAATAACATTGATCATATTGGTACTATGTGGTGTTCTGATGGAAAACCTTGGATTTTAACATCCGTGTTGATGAGACTTAGACACACAAATAAACATTGTACCACAACAAACACACTCCCTCATTGCAAATGGAAATCCCAAATGTCACTGCAGGAAAATGCACCCCACTACATGAAAAAAACATCAAACAATCAGGAACATGTTGAGGAACATGACAATGGACCAACATGTTGATTTGACCTCCAAACTTCCTACACCCCATTGTGATCAATCATCAACAGGATGCAGTGGAACAAGTTGGATTGACAGAGGCCCCACTGCACAAGCCAGAGCACCCAAAGGATCCAGTGCCAACATCCTGGTTCCAGACCCCATAGGACACCCTGAGAGGTCCTCTTGTCCATGTCCAATGGTTCAGAGCATTTTTGAGCACATAAGGGGGACCAACACAATATTAGGCAGTTGGTCATAATGTTATGTCTTTGCCATTGGTGTATTTCAATCAGATTAAAGAAATATTTTCCATGTGACAGAAGCTATTGCTGAAATGGAGAGTGTGCTTGAATCTCTGGTAGCTTCACAGTTTTTGATTCTAAGTATTTGACTTTTGAATATGCACTTTCTTAACTATAATAAGATCTTCCTTGAAATGCTGCAAAAGGGTGATGTAGTAATGTAATACACATTGCTGTGTAAGGTCATTTTTTTGAGCCCTGCTTCAAAATTCATCGCCTGCAACACTATCATAACACGAGATTCACAGTATCTGCTTAGAGAATACGTCCAGGGTTTGTCACCTTCCTAATTGGCCAAATCAATGTGCGGTACATGCCTGTGGATATACTTTATTAGCCTAATCAGGACTCTAGAGGCGAGCCCCCCAGCATAAGACCCTTCTCAACTAGCTAATAAGGTCCTTGGTTGAGATCAGGTTGTAGCACTGTAGCATGCCAACAATATAACTGTGGGGAGAAGGGCTGGTGAACACTGTACGTCTTTCAGAAAGGATTAGGGATTTATGTATGAATGCTCAGCAAGTAATATATGCAAGTGCATTGAGAGCGGCTGAAGCTTTTTGTGCAGAAGCCTCAGCTGAGCTCTTTAAAAGCACCATTACATTAGAAATGTACACTCAATGTTGCAGCAAGAGTTCTGAACAATGGATACTCTGATCCACCGTCCACAAGAATTTAATTATTCACTGTGTTATCTTTACATGTAGCAGCATAACTAAGAAAGACCAACACAGATGCATGTGTAGATTCGTGTCATTTATTTAGAGGATCAGACTATGTAAAAGCTCATATCCGTGGGAAATGAAAAAAGAAACTGCTGCTAATTTGAGTATTTCATCGTCTTTGAGAAACGGGTTCAATAACAGAAATTCAAATACAGATGATCATTGTGCATGTGGCTTGCCAAGACCCTCAGGAAAGCTTCTGATGTCCCAAATCCTCTGGTGCACAGGAAGTGATGCATTTTATGTTTCTGGCAGAAGCATAAATATAATCACCATAAACTAAATCACTGTAAGGCATTAACCCAATGTGATCAGTCACGCGCTAATGCAAACGGTAGCCGGCGAAACACAAGTGATACCATTTCTGTTGGGCACTCTAAATTAATGGATGTGTACATAAAGTTTCTTCCTTTTACCCTTTCCTCAGTGCAAGGTCATGTAGATAGTCATAATAGCAGCACCCGGCTTTAAAACTCGGTGCAAATATTCTTGCATCTAATGCCGTCTGGTATCCCTCTCACTGAAAAGCATCCAAATTAAATAAAACGAGTGCTTTTAAGCTGCAGTGGCTCACATACCTCTAAATAACCGACCATTTTTTTGACTTGTGCCCTTTCTGAGGCTAAATCAGAGTATATCGCACTATATTGCAAGACTCGCTAAATGGTAAAAGCATGCTTATATTCCAGAAGGCCTTAGATGCTATTCCAGCTAATGGTTGTCAAGGGTGTCTGCAGAGGGATGATAGAATTTAACACCACGGACAGTACTTTATGCTGCATCTGTGCACAGGGCCACGGACAAATCAAGAGCATCCCTGCAGGAGGGAACGCTTAAGTAGCCGGCTTCTTTGTCGACCCTTTCTGGCCTCCGCAATCTTTAGAATACCAATCTCTGACTGCAAGACTACATTGTTTTAGTGGAATGTTTCACAGCTGCCTCTGGCTGCCTTGAAAAATCTACTTATCTGCTGGTTTGCAGCCTCCATTACAAACTCTGCACTAAATTTGAGTAAAGTAGATGTGCAATATTAAGCTCTACATAATGCTGAAGTTATGATTTTTATGATTTAAAATGCTGATTTTGATAATATTCATGGCTGCAATTTAAATAATAGCTAATTATAGTCTCTATCATGTCATAGACTTAACCCATTAAAACACATCTCTGTGTATCACACTTACGTATTTATATGTTTTTGTTTCCCCCATGAAAATAATCCCTTTATGGATTTAAAATGGCTTAGATGTAAGTCTAGACATTAGCTTCCTCTAGATTAGGGGACATACAGATGACTTTGCAAAGTGTAGAAATTATGAAGAAAACATTAACTGCAAATTCTAATTTTTTAAAACTGTAAATTTAAAATAATTTCTAGATCGTGACAAGTTGATCATGAAGTAAAATAGTATATTGTTCAGTTCCAACATGCCTGTGACTAAATGTTTCGCGCTTCTGTAGATACACTGTGATCTGTAAGTGGTAATGCACGTGTGTAAATGATAAACTGAGGCATAATATTGTTGAAATTGCATTTAATTTTCTCAAGAAATTTCAGATTGTTCATAATGTTTTGTAAAAAGATAGCACATTAAATGTGAACATTTTCAAAACGTACTTTTTTTGCACTAAAAAAGGGAAACATTTTGAGTTGTCATCTTTAGGTTATGATGTTATGATCTTACTGGTCTGGTCCACTTGAGATCAAATTGGGCTGTGTGGCCCCTGAACTAAAATGAGTTTGATACTCACACCTCCTCAGTCACGGAAACTCGAGCACACCAGCTCACCTATATCTCTGCTCACACACTGTAAAACTACTTAATACTACACAATGGCAAGCTAGAACAGTGGAGTAATTAAACCGAATCTGAAGAAGAATAATGATACAGACAGTCACACCCGTGCAACTTGACAGGATTGATTCCGTACATTTGTTATGTATAAAACCCTCGAAGCCTGAATCCGTATTTTAGAGACTATCATCAATACACTGCAGTTTCAAGGTGAAGTTGCTCAGCCGTGGTGTTGGCTGATCATGTCGCTCACGCTAAGTCTTCTAAAATATAAAAATATTCCATCTGAACACAGTAACAAGGTGAAACACTTGGGTTTATACCAGAGGGGGTCTGTAACCTTCTATATGTGGCAACAGAGCTCCGCATCATGTGTTGTTAAATATGCAGTCAGCTCAGTCTGAACTGTCAAGAATTATATCTTTAAGCAACATAAGCACAATGAAACAGATTTTAATTTGAACTCTGCAATCATTCTGCAGTATTATTCTTCTTCTTTATATTTCTGTAGAATTTTGTCCGACAACAAAAGACAATTTGCTTGTTTGATTTTTTGGAGGGGATATCAAGGGGATATCTGATAAACATTCTCATTAAAATCAAACAAACTATGGCTCATTTCCCAGCCAAAGTTTAGGTTTACACTTAGTGGAGATAATAATAATTTCAAACAGAGCTGGGCAATATTTCAAGTTCTATCTGCTGATTTGAATTTTACTTGCACAATGTAATAAATTAGATATGTGCTTCCTCTGCTGTCCCTCAAACAACACCAGTGCTGGCAGTGAGAAATTGTTCTCAGCAGTCCAAAAGCACAGAAAAACCCCACAAAAGCATATAGTGGAATGGAAGCAATGTGTTTCTAGTTGAGATTGAGATTCAAGCTTCTGTCCCATTTCTAAAACCACATGCATAAACTAGCATCAAATACTTCCTTTTCCAGTGGGGAAGACAGGACATTAGTAAAAACTTTAGAAACATTAGTTTTCTAGATTTGGTGATACATGTTACCCAGACATGAATCACCAAGCTGTAGATATTTGCATTGCTCTGTTTTTATGTTAACGTTGCACAGTTGCTCCAAGTGTTTATTATTTAATTAGGGCTTTTAGCTAATAAAGAGGAAAGTGTGCAGTTGTAAAAAATTAATTGTCTGGTCATATTGCCCAGCCCTACTTTTACACCAGGACAAGAGAAAAGTAACAGTATTATACACTGATCAGGCATAACATTATGAGCACCTGTCTTATATTGTGTTGGTCCCCTTTATGTGCTCAAAAATGCTCTAAACCATTGGGCATGGACAACAAGACCTCTCAGGGTGTCCTATGGGGTCTGGAGACTGGTTCCTTTGGGTACTCTGGCTTGTGCAGTGGGGCCTCTGTCAATCCTACTTGTTCCACTGCATCCTGTTGATGCTTGATCACAATGAGGTGTAGGAAGTTTGGAGGTCAAATCAACATGGTGGGCCATTGTCATGTTCCTCAACATGTTCCTGATTGTTTGATGTTGTTGCCATGTGGTGGGGTGCATTTCTTGCAGAGGTAGGCCAGTGGCAATTGGGATTTCTATTTGCACGAGGGAGTGTGTTTGTTGTGGGACAATGTTTATTTGGATGTCTAAGTCTCATCAACACGGATGTTAAAATCCAAGGTTTTCCATCAGAACACCACATAGTACCAATATGATCAATTTTATTCACTTCACCTGTCAGTGGTCATGATGCTGTGACTGATCGGTGTATGCTTGAAAGACACTACTTGACTTAAGCTCCAAGGATTAGTGAGATCAGAGTTGCTCTGATGCTTATTTTCCATGGTTCATTGTTGATGTGGAACATACACCTGCATGCATGTTGTTCTTCCTCACACCCTCATCTTGTTTATGTCCTGTTCTTCAGCGATGTCCACCGAGCTGCAAATCTACTTTGTGACATTGGCAGCCCCTAGCTCAGAATGGCCCCATGCCACTCCTGCATTGCCTGTTTTCCCGCCCGACCGCTGGCTTGTGCCTTTCCCTGCCATATGCAGCTGTCTCGCGCGCCTCCTAGCAACAGTCAGTCTTGGCCCCAGCTGGTTTATGAAAACCCTGACAGAGGGCGACAGACACATATGCTTAAACATACAGACTCACTGATGTAAACTCTTCAATTTACCACAATATTCGCACCCACCATTACATCAGACAGAAGCACACTGGACATGCACACATGAAAGCCAGTTTGTCAGCTGCTGTATATACATAAATGAAAGCATTGGCTCCGGTCTTTTGATGGATGTCCTCCATAGCAACAAAAAGGTTAGCAGTTATTAGCCATCACAGGGAAAAAGCAGTCTCATCCCGGTGAAAATATCACAGCTCTGCCTTCACAGACCGAGAAAAATCTCACTCTGCCCTGCTGCGATCGAAATGCCTCTATCATGATTAAACTATACAGACCTGAAAACCTTTATTTACTCGAATCCCACACATGGTCAGCCGTCGTGCTCATGTGTTGGCGTTCTGTGTTGGGGACACGAGGCATGCAATTCACGGTGCTGATAACCGACAGATTTGTTTGGCACAGCGGCTATTTCCAGGCTATCAGGATGTATTTCTCGTGTTCAGATTTCATTTTTTAACCTTTTTTTTCATTCTGCTGCCTCATATTGACAGAATGCAGTAGATTCTGACACACATCAATATTCCGCGCTCCAGTAACGAGAGCTGCCGGGAACCGAGGGGGGCCTCGCTGTTTAGGCGCTACGAAAACAGCAGGGACCACAAAACCATAAACTGCTGCGTTCCATAGCTTTTTTTTTTAATTCTTTTTTAGGTGTTTATCATCTATTTAATGAAGATATGTCTCCCATGAAATATGAAAGGATAAAATAAGATACTAGGAAGTCTTTACCTTGAGCCTGCTCTTGTCATTTACCAGACCAGGGTAAGTAATGCAACCAAGCTTTGTCTCAGTCCTAAAAAAAATAGCCTGTGGATGGTTTTATCAAATCAAATATGGTTTAAGCGCAGAGAAGCCAAATAATTATTCCCCTAACGACAGCTTTCGGTAATCTCACAAGTCTGATATTTGTCCTTGTCTAAAGAGAAAAAAAGAGGCCCAAATTATTTTTGCTTCAATTACTGAAAACCTCATTTGGCTGATTACTGGTGTAGAATGAGTCAATACTGAAAGCACACTTGGCTTCGATACCTGCCATAATGTGTCTGAGCAATCTGAGAGACATGTGCAACCTGGAAGTGCCAGTGTGGAGTTGCATTTAATGAGCTTTGAGTCGCTCTAATTGGTGTTCTCCTTATATAAAACTATAATTTAGCCCACTGTTGGTCGCTGTCTATTGGATAAAAGTCACATAAAAATGCCATGAAACTCTCAGCATTTCTTGTCATGTGCAATTCTACTTTTTTTTCCCCCACAAACAAATCAATCATTAACAGCAGTTTGTAACCTGTTGAAGACCTTCAGGCAAGAGGAGTCCGTGAAAACACCGGAGGGACAGACTCAGCAATACTTTCTCTCAGCACTATTAGACTTTAAAATTAACTTCAATATATTATCTTGTTTTTTCTCTTATCTATTGCTCTCATGTCTTGCTTTTTAAAAACTTTTTAAAGACATGTAAAGATTTACCTTTATCTATAGTGCACTGTGGGAGACAGCTGCACAGCCTAGGTTTAAAAAGGAAATAATATCACAGTGTGTGATACGACATTGACGTCTAGAAGTACCTTGCAAAACGATGCATATATTAAGAGCATTTACTTATTTGTGTGAAGGCCACATTTATGTATATGAAAATTCAGACTGATCTTTAGGTAGCTAACCTTCTCTGCTGTGCTACCTTTATAGTCTTACTCCTACTCCTCCGTCTGTCCCTATCTGATATTACCTCATCCTTCTTTTATTAAGATTGGCCTTGTTCAAGCTGCGAAGGGAGAAATACTCCTGTGGCTTGGAAAGGAATGGATTTGCTGCTGGGACTGAAACTTTCTGGCAAATTAATTGTCAAAAAAAAATCTGGCATTGTATCTCCTTATTGAGTTATATGCAGCCTTAATATTTCACTCACAGTAAGCCAGTGTTGCGGCTTCAGTCGCAGCTGAATACTCAAAAGAAAGGGCCATTTTGTGTAGTGCAACCAATTTTCAGACAGCAATTTGGCCGGCACACCGGGGCTGAGTTCACTGCTTATACAGGTTAGTACCAATAAATTGGCCACACTTAATGTACTTTTGACATGTTGTTTGTTATAATACGTTTGCCTTCTATTACTTTTAACAGGGGTGCAGGAAATATTGCTAGGTCACATGCTTTACTAAATTGGATCCGCTGATGCAATGCTGCTAAAGGGTCTTTGTCTGAGAATAAAACGTGTGACATATTCAGGGTGCTTTGTGAAAAAAATACTGGAAATCTGTTCATGCAGCAGACGGCACAGCGGCTTATTTTCCGCCTGTAATTCACCTCACTGATGTTCAAGCATGGACACATAATGTAGCACTCGTAGTCTGTTTCTTTGAGTGTCAATCATATGACACAGATTGCAACTTTGTCACTCTTTCCTGCAGAATGATGTGTCTTGATGGCCACTGAAGTCGCTCCATAGTCATAATGATTCTTTCACCGTGCTGTCACCACACAAACACTCGGCCTGTATCATGCGGTGTGCGATGCTAGTAATCAACCAACCAGTGGGTCAGATAGACACCAATCAGCCACAGACTCCGTCTCACCCAGCATGACTGCCCATATCAGAGATGGCCGGTACCACCCACAGGGTGCCATCTGCTCTACATTTCACTGCCTTTACCTTCTATCTGATTGCTCGGTGTGCACTTGGTGGACTTTCTGAGGAGTCAGGGCTGCAGTTAGATTATGATGTTCTGGGCCTTTGGTGTGAGGGAATATGTTTGCGTTACTTTCTGCTGACCTTAAAGATAGAAGAGATAGTTTTACTCAGAATACTGTATTCACTGTGAAAAACAGCAGGTGTAAGGTATAATACATAACGTTTTCACAGGAAAATGTCTACAAATGACTAATCTAATGTTATATTTTTATTCGTGGATCCCAAATGTTTCCAAAAATGTTTTAACAAGGAGAAATCCGTGATTTTATCCAATGTAACTGTGTGTTATTCTGGTCACCCATCATTTGCATAATTTCTCCTTTACTCAATATAGCCAGGAAATGGAGTGCAACCCAGCACCATGCTATACTACATAGTATGCCAGAAAACGATTTAGTCTGCTCCAATATATAGTATGTCAAATGCATCTGTCCATCCATTAAACCATTCATCCATTTCTTTTGCTTGTTCAGAGTCGGGTCATGGTGGTAGTAGGCTAAGCAAGGGTATTCCAGACATCCCTTTCCCCAGCAACATCCTCCAAGTCAGATGAGATATGGAATCCCTCCAGAGAGTTCTGGGTCTACCCTGGGCTCTCTTCCCATTTGGGCGTGCCCTGAAAACCTCCAAATTAAGATGCCCAGTAAGCATGTTAATCACCTCAGCTGGTTCCTTTTAGCACAAAGTAGCAGCACACCCTGGAAGTCCGAGCTCCTTACCATATTTCCAAGGCTGAGCCACCCTGGGTTTAGAAGAAACCAATTTCAGCATCCATGATCTCAATCTTTCAGTCGCTGCCCAGAGCTCCAATGCAGTATGCCAAAAATATCCGGATGTTACAGGACATCTGGTCTCATGTTGCAGTATGCAAAATGCTTTTCAGGCCTTTCTGACCAACAATGCTCTTCGAAAGACACTGTCACATACATCACGGAGTCTCCCACGAGTATAAACAAACTTGGGCTGCCGAGAGCTCACAGACAGATGACAGCTCATTTCGCACTACAGACTGCGATGGATATTTGAGGACGACAGCTTAAGGCGCAATATTATGATAAAGTAGTATGTCTCAAATGTATACATACCGCATGCAACATTATGTACTGTAAGGGCAGCTATAGTGCATACTAAAAGTAAAGCTAAAAGTGGTGTATGTTGTCTGTGTTGACCTAAACTAAAGTACTGTGGCTTGTTTATGGTATTGAAAGAGTTTGTCAATCATTACAACGTATTTTTTGTTCTTAAAGGCAAATGGCATGGAGTAATAACAAAGGATGTCCCCATTCTAGGGCTGATAATAGCAATTTTTAACTGATCCTTTCGTTACTTCCATTGTCATACAGGTTCAGCACATTTAATCAATAACAAGTTAATTTATAATACAACCTGAGCTCACTGGACATTTGTCCTGTGATGCTATTGTTGTTTTAAGCTACAGACACATGACAGAGTTCACAGAGACAGTTTATATGGGATATATGATCACTATATTAATTGACTTGATTTAACACGTGAGCTCTGGCTGGGGGTCATTAAGCTACACTGAAAACTTCATCATGGTGCCCCTTTACCAGCTAAACCCCCATTACGCTCTTTTCTTTTGTTCTTTTTCATGGAATTTATTGACAATAAGACAATCAGTAAATGTCACAAAACTTTTAAGCTTTTGGTCAAAGCCTTGTGGCAACTGTTGGTGAAGTTTGGATGTGTGCTAATTGAATAAGTTTGAAGAGGAAAACGATTTCCTGTCCTTGAACTAAGAACAAGCCTTTTTCAAAAATGCATTTCCCTGTTTGGTCTTTTTACTTTTTAGCTACCAGCCTGATTGATTCTTTTGCGGCCTGGTATTGAAATCATTTACCTTTTTGAAATTTCAAACATCCGCACTCTCTTTTAAATGCCCTATCACTAAAGAGCTCTAACCAGAGTCAGTTATCAAGCCTGAGCAAACTTCAAAGGCTGCCTCCAGTAACTGTGTTCACCTAGGAAAAGAAAAAAAAAACAGGGTTTGGATCCAGAATCAAAGTCAATAGTTTTCCTCTGTCTATATTGTACTCTCCAGGGGTCCAGCTCATTAAGATGTAGCCTGTGAAGAAAGATTTTCAAGTCACAGAAGTTAAAGAATATTTCATACAGTCTGTAAATTCCTTCAGATGAGGTGTGCGTTTGTATGTTTTCTTTATATTCGAGAAAGATGGTTCTTTTTATATACCTTCATACAACATGCATTACAGTGACATGGATTCTCATCTCTGAGGATTATATTGTGTTAAATTGATCCAATCAGATTGCAGAAACAATAGCAACATTGTGTGCCGCATTTCATTGTGCTGAAGATTATGTTATTCCTCGCTAAACCTACAGCAGCAGAGAAATACCTCTGAGTCTGCTGGCGGCCTTGACACAGGAACCCTTAGATCCATCATGCCATATCTTTGTCTTAGGGTGCTTTGTTACATTTTAGGGGCCTGCTCTCGGGTGAAGATAAATGCTGTAAACACTGCTTTATGAATGAATAAATTCCCCCCGCGCCGACACTGCTCCATGGCCCGTCGTTAATAAACTGATTCATGGCGTAATCCACTCTCTCAAGCGTTCACAGCCCCTTTTTATACCCCCTATTTATGTTTGCTGTTATTTCAGAGAGTCAGCTGAAAGGAACCACAAGAGGAAGGAGATAAATCACATTCCCCTGCTTTAATTTATGGAGGTGAGCCGACGTTATATGAGCAAATTCTATCCCAGCAAACAGCACTGGTGGGGAGCAGCAGAGCAAAACCTGAGACGGGAAGTCCAAGTCAGCCGCGGCATCTTTCTCAATAACCTGGAAGCACAGAAAGTGAGTGAGTTCATTACAAACCTCATTGTCCATAACCATGACAGAGAAGAAAAGTTAGTCCAAAAGTGAAGAATTTATTGCACCTCAGCCTCTATAAAGAGCTTGTCTTTCATCATTGTTATAACCACGTCTTGGAAAAAAAGTGAAGGCATTTTTTTTTTTTCATGGAAGTGAGATCATTTTGCAGAAACGCTGACAGATGCATCATAATTTTTTAGAGGCAGTTTCTGGGGAGATATTTATGGCTTTAACACATTTGTCAGAACAAATGATTTCTCTGTTAAACCTCTTACTTTGGGCAAATGTATCACATAAGCGAGATTTCTCCTTTCACGGTGGACTGAAAAATACAAAATGGGACAAGATCAATCCTGAGTGACCGGAGGAGTGCAGCTTGTTTTATAACAGGAGTTTTGCCATTTTGGCCACAGCTCAAGGAGGACATCTAACATTTAGTGCATTTAGTAGATGACAAGATAATCTGCTTTCTGTTTGTTAATGCCACTGGGAACCAACATTAGCATTTAACTTTACAAAGTGGCTCTTACCTGAAACATCATTTTTGCAGGAAGGTGCAGTGACTATTTAGGAAAAACAGAACAACAATGCATCCTGCAAGAATTTTCGGTTCAGTTATTAATTATTATTTATGAAAAATTGTATTTATGCATCTGCCACCATATACAAACCCAATATACAGACATTCCAACTGGTCTTTGAGGATGAGTGAAACAGGTGAAAGCAAGCTGAGCGACTCCTGCTCAGAGAGTGATTTGATATGCAAATAATGTTGACCCGTGGTCCAGGTCTCACAGAGCGGCCATCTGTTAGCAAGGCGCAGAGTGGCTGCTGGACGAGACATCCAACAGTAATCCCTGTGCCTTCAGCTCTTTAAAAATAACCTACCTTCCATGTTTGTTGTTCTGGTAATGCAGCAATAGTAATGCAAATGGGTTTTTGAAACTGCATTTTTTTATGTTGTTTGTTTTCCGTACATGTCAACTGCTGGTACATAAAAATAAATATCCAGAGGGCACATTCAGTAATATAGTTATATTGATTTGGGTGCAGATTTCCTTGCTGTCATGACACTTGATGTATATGTACTACAATGCTTTATACGACCTCCTGCAGCAGCTAAATTGCACCGTTTGGCACATCAGTACCTTACTATATGTGTGTTGTTTACATTATTTGCTTATTGTTTACACGATTATCGTGCAAAGGAAAGAGAATGAAAGCACACTTTGTACTCGACCCTTCTAGACAGCAGGGGAGAATAATATCTGCTGTCAACAACAATTAATAATTCATTATTATCATTACTGCCACCATCACTTCTGGAGGATGTCTTATTTTGAAGCTTTGAAAAGGAACCCTGAATATTTTTTCAGATAGTAGAATGATGTGAGTTTTTTTAAAGAAAAACTTGGATACAGCCTTAAAGATGGAGTCTGTGATTCTGAAAAAAGGTTGTTGGTACACCGATCAGCCACAACATTATGACCACTGACAGGTGAAGTGAATAACATTGATCATGTTGGTACTATGTGCTGTTCTGATGGAAAACCTTGGATTTTAACATCCATGTTGATGAGACTTAGACACCCAAATAAACATTGTCCCACAACAAGCACACTCCCCCATGCAAATGGAAATCCCAAATGCCACTGGCCTACTTCTGCAAGAAATGCACCCCACCACATGGAAACAACATCAGCCAATCAGGAACATGTTGAGGAACATGACAATGGCCCAACATGTTGATTTGACCTCCAAACTTCCTACACCCCATTCTGATCAAACATCAACAGGATGCAGTGGAACAAGTTTGATTGACAGAGGCCCCACTGCACAAGCCAGAGCACCGAAAGGATCCACTGCCAACATCCTGGTTCCAGACCCCATAGGACACCCTGAGAGGTCCTCTGGTCCATACCCAATGGTTCAGAGCATTTTTGAGCACATGAGGAGGACCAACACAATATTAGTCAAGTGGTCATAATGTTACACCTGCACATGCACATACAAGCAGTGGACTGTATTGGATGAGAATCACTGACTTTTCCTTTAAAGTCTCCCTGTGGTGAACCTCTCTGCTTTGGTTGTTAATTCTGAAATGCACTTACACCTGATGTAAGATCTGTCTGTTTCAAGAGCAGAATCACACACTTGATTGGAACATGTTGCATTAGAGCTTTGACCTGTACCTGTAGCCTCATCACCGAGTCTGATTGTAAAATAATAGAGCCGAAGAAGCAGCAGCAAAGCTGTGAGTAGTTTTTGCACCACAGTATACAGAATTTGAAACGAATGCAAACATGCAGTGAAGTTAATTGGGTAATCTTTCTTCGTGAGTGACTGCATACAACAGTTAGATGAAATCGTGAAAACCTGGAACATGAAGAGCAATTGCCCCACAGACCAAAGTCGGGTGAGCTGCATGGATATTGATTACAGGCTAGAAGCTGCCCAGCTGAAGACAATCAGGCTCATTAGCTATTCCATTACAGCCACTGATTGGCCAATGTCTTCAGGACTTAAGCAAAGTGCGCCTGACCATCTAGCTGTCTAACAGAAGCCTTTAGAAGAGAGGAGAGGAATAAAGTGTTGGAAAGCTTTTGTTAAAGTGTATCGACAGAGCTGCCACATGGTATTGAACATTAAATTTAAAATAACCAAGTATATGCTCAGTAAGGCTGTGTGTTGGGCTCTAAAGTCAGAAAATCGCATATTTCTGAAAGGTCACAACCAAGAGAAATGAGAAACTGTACGCAAAGTCTAAAAGAAGCCCATCAATTAGCATTTATTTCTCTTTTCTCTTGGTCTGTTATAGAGACGCAAGCCTCTGTTTACTGTTTAGAAAACAGTTTATAGTTTAGTTTGTGCTTGAGGTCATGATTGAGGCTCACGGTCTTATGGCATGAAAATCAGAGAGTTATGGTTTGTAATGGGCGTCTGCCTCTGCAATGCATAGCAGAAGAGAAAAGCATGGTGATCAACCTGAACCATACTGTTTCTTGATATGAGAGCTGGGCTCCAAGTTACAGAAAAGAAAATGATATAAAATTAAATGTTTTCCATCTACTCCGCTACCAAAGAAAAACCTTATGCCCCTCATTTTCCGCATATTGAAAGGCAGAAATAAGGATTTCCTATTAGGTATGCATTTTTCTGCCTCTCTCTGGTGGAATGTTGATTCTTGGGGAGGAGAGAGGCAGTGCGGTGCCCATGCCTTATTAAAAATCGGCTCTGTGTTCCGTATCTTATCAAATACAGAGACAAAAATTACGAAAACAACCCACTGTGTTAGATTGTCTGGCTGAATGGTAAATATCAGGTGTATAATGAGCTTTCCCTGTCGCTTTCTCCCTCTTTTGTAATGTAAAGTGGTTAGGCACCTCTGAGAGAAGGCTACTGCGTTGCTTCTGTAAACATCATTTCCTGCATCGCTCACGTCCCTGGGACATCCAGTATCTCAGCGGCATAAAAAGCAAACCGCTCCTTCAATAAACCCAATTATGAGAAAAGTTCGATCAGCTGATCCCAGCCTTGTTGAATAACCTATGCATCTCGTTCCCACAGAGAGAAATACGACTGTAGTAACTATAAAGCAGATTAGGCTTTATATCTCCTAGCTTGTGGATAATTACAGTCGAACTTCACAAGTTGCGCTTTAATTAGTATGTATAAGCCTCAGCAAGCCGAGTGACTCAGTGATGATCAAATCAAAACATATGCAAGAAGTTAACAGAGGATACTGTAGACATTTGTAAGTGAATTGTTCATTAATGGAAGTCATCGTTAGGAAATATATTGATTTATAGTTCAATAGGAAGACAGTAATTTTTAAAAAATGGTTTATATTTGAATATATATGTATATATACATATATATTGTTGGATATAGTCTGTGTTTGCATATGCAGTGTGGTTAAAAAATAGAAAAAGGTACAGTTTGTTGGTAAGCACATTAAATCTGTTATATCTAGTAAATCATTTGAATAAACTTTAGAAATGCCTTGAGATATTTGAAATAAATATAGGCTGTTCCACTCTTATCTGAGATCCAAATGTTATTGGAAAAGTTAAGACACACAATATACAGCTACATCAAACTCTAAACTCTCTGTTATAGCTGTCTGTGCTACGCAAATATGGAGTTCAGCGAAAGCCACCGCCTAATCCGCAACTTTATCCACACTGTTTTTGTTTGTCTGCACTAAACAAACCTCTTCTGTGCGAATGTTGAGCCCAGAAAGGTCTCCGTCGAAGCTTGTGGCTTGCATGAATATGCTCGTACATGTGCCGCGAGAAAGCATACAGAGAGTATAGCCCATTGACCTGCTCATCAAAACACGGCGCTACACTCCCACTAGTGGTCAATACGTCCACAGTGGATTAGAGCAAGTAATAACGATTGGGCAAGGCCATGATTATTGCATGCTGGTATGCAGGAGGAGTTTTTCTGAGGAGACTGAGGTAGCTGTCCTACATTGTGGATTTAAGGTTATGTGATATTTAGGCCTGATTGAGTGAGTGGCTGAAAGAAAAGTCCACATTTATCACATGAATAAATCATTCTTTTGAAATATATTGAAAATAACACAGGAGAAGCTTTAATATTTGACATCTGTTGGTTTTCCATCAATTGACCTGTAATTTCAAAATAACCTTGTCTTTAAACGTTATATCCTTTATTTGTTGGTTTGATCAAATGCTTTAGATATGAATATGTATTTCGTGACAACACACGCTAATGGCTACAATTATATTCATAAACAGAATCAGTTTTATTAGTATAAATCTGTTACACCACTGCCTGTAAGTCTAAATGTATAATAGGATTAGTCCTTCAAAACAAAAGCACATTCCATGTCCCTCATCCTATTCTAATCACCTACCGTCTATTCACTCTAACATACTAATTCATACCTCTGCTTGTTTCCCTCTTTGTGATTTGCGGGTTTATAAGCCCATTTGTGTCTCTGTTCTTTGCCTGCACAATTTCCTCAGCTTTTCTGTGCCAATAAATAATGCAGAGACACTTGATTTAAAGCCGTCTTATTTAGCTGATATTAGTTTTTTTTACCAGTTATTTATGCCATTGCATTCACACAAGCGCCTAGATCTATTTATTGTTGATGAACTTGCATCACTTCCACGTTTTGCAGTCTAGACTGCAATAATCAGATATATTTAATGCAACTGCTTGCCAGCGCCAGAGGTCTTGCCCACAGCACTGATTTTTTTTTCCTTTTTTGAATAGTGCTGCAATTCTTTTTTCTTCCTTTTTTTGTGATTATAATATCTGGGGTCAAAGTAGAAGTACACGACTACGATGAAACGAATACAGAAATCTATCACTTGCTAACCCTACAGAGAATATTATGCTACACTCCAATCGATAGAGAAAGAAATCAGTGCATGTCATGAAGGCAGGTATTTCTCAGTAAAATTCTGTACATCATGCAAAAGATTTAGTGTCATAATTGAAATGATAATTTTTTTCTGCCGCTAGGTAATATTAATTGTTTATAAGACTAAAAAATATAAACCCTTCCCATTTGTATCGCCTACTTATTTGCAGAATACAAAACTATTCGTCTTCTTTCTAGACTGGGCCATACCGCCTTGTTGATGCCCAATATCGTCTGATCTTGGAAGCTAAGTGAGTTTGGGCCTGGTCAGTACCTGCATGGGAGACCGTAAGAGAACACTAAGAAACCTGAGTGAGTGGTTGTTGGTGGTCGGAGGGGCCGATGGCGTACACTGGCGTAGCTGTGGCTACATATGTAGCTTACCACCATCGAATATGGAGTGAATGAATAATGCAATGTAAAGCGTCTTTGAGTGTTGAGAAAAGCACTATATAAAACCAATGCATTATTATTATTGTTATTATTATTATTATTATTATTATTGTAGACTGGATTGTCATTATTGCTACAATCTGTCTTCCTATATGTACCACTTCCTGTATATTCACATTCAGGTGCTCTCGAGTCTGTTTTTACAGCTTGTAGTGAGTAAACTTGAAGCCTGTTTGATGTCCTGTGAAATTAGTCACTCAATGTCACAGTCGTCATTGACTGCCTTAAAATTTTAAAGAAAACATACCCAGCTGTCACAATGATATGAGGGGTGTCTTCGCACGAAGGATTTACAGTGCGTGATTTGTACTTTCTTTGAAATATCAGTGACAGGACTCATACCATCTGTTACACAACTACTGTACACATCTAATACTGTGCTGGAGGCATTTAGATCCTAAAATCCCACCGAGCCCCGTTGGTACACATGACAGGGAGCATCTGATTTTTTTTCTCTTCCCAGTAAAAATCGACATTAGTAGGTTGTTTGTGGATAGCAGTGAATTACCTTGAAACTACACCAATCAGACATAACATTATGACCACCTGCCTAATATTGTGTTGGTCCCCCTTAAGTGCTCAGAAATGCTCTGAACCATTGGGCATGGACAAGAGGACCTCTCAGGGTGTCCCGTGGGGTCTGAAACCAGGATGTTGGCACTGGATCCTTTGGGTACTCTGGCTTGTGCAGTTGGGCATCTGTCAATCAAACTTGTTCCACTGCATCCTGTTGATACTTGATCACAATGGGGTGTAGGAAGTCTGGAGGTCAGATCAACATGTTGGTCTATTGTCATGTTCCTCAACATGTTCCTGATTGTTTGATGTTGTTTCCATGTGGTGGAGTGCATTTTCTTGTGGGGGTAGGCCAGTGACATTTAGGATTTCCATTTGCATGACGGAGTGTGCTTGTTGTGGGACAATGTTTATTTGGGTGTCTAAGTCTCATCAACACAGAAGTTAAAATTCAAGGTCTTCCAGCAGAACACCACATAGTACCAACATGATCAATGTTATTCACTTCACCTGTCAGTGGCCATAACGTTGTGGCTGATCGGTGTATTTCTCTAATGTGGCAGTTGATTATAAGCAATTTTCCACTGCAGGAACTTGTGGTCATTTTAGAGTTGCAGGTACTGTTCATCAGGAAGCGCTCAAGTACAACCACTTTTATGGACATTTTCAATGGAGAAAACAGTCCTTATTTCAGGGTAGGTAGTTCTAAGTCGTCCCCAAAGACTGCTGTGCATGTGTAGATGTTAATCGGTTAAACCAAAACAAGGCAGCGCTAGTTGAGTAAACTCTGATGTCCTTGGCAAGTACAAGTCTTGTCTTTTCAAACATCACCATGAAAAACAGAAAGATTACTATTAGGCTAACATAACAAATCTTCAATCGTTCTATTTTTCCTGTTGTCATAGAACTAGTTGCATCCAGTAAGTAGTATTTTTATTTCTTTTGGTGCACTTGGAGTTAACATCATGGTAGAGAGTGTCTGATTGTGCACGATAGTGGAAACAGAGAGGCTAATGACAGAGGTGTTCCTGCAAATTTTTGTGCCACCTTGTTCCTGTCTTAAATTCCTGCAGTGGAAGGTCACCTTAAGGAGCAAAAGGGTCAATTTAGTTCTTAAAAAAGTAATACATTGCAAGAATGTGAACACTTAATATAACTGGGAAATAAAATTGTTAGAGTGGAGACAGTGCAACATGAGCGCACATAACTACATTTGTAATAGAGGCCAAGACATGTTCGAATAAAGATACGACTAGGAAATAACACATTGCTTGTTACTGGAGTATTTATGTCATAAAAAGTTGACACACTCTTCGGAAGGCATCATAAAGATGACAGTTGGTGCTTATGCATGCAGACGAGGAATATTTCTGGATGTATTCACAGTCCATCTGTAATGGCCATTTTGTTTTGATACGTCTGTGGGTGTGTATGTTGGACTCTACAAGAGGGTGTAATTGGTTTTCAGGCATGAGTGTGCATTTAGGTAGGAACCTTTGTTGCATCAGGTGTTGCTTGACGGTAGGAGCACAAATGGTTTCTGACCGCTACGCTATGCAATGCAATGCTACGCCGCATCACTGAATGGAAAAGTTTGAATTATGGACGATTTAATTTCTTGGACTTTGTGGGACTCAAATGGGTGAGCAAATAAAGAAACATAATTATACTGATCATGAAGTCGGACATTTTTAAACATCGAATCTCAGTACAGGCGTAGATAGTGAGCGCGTCAGTCTCTAGCTTTCAGTAACCGTCAAGATAGCTTCAAGCATTGGGCTTAGCTAATACACAAGTCAGAAACCAGCTCTGGGAAGTTGGAGGAAGTGCATCGCAGCGCGGAAAAGATTGACCGCGGTTGTTGTGGTCTGGAGAGTTGGATGCGTGAGTTTTACACCTCTTCGGCGGAGTTCACCTGCAGCCTGCCATCGCCATCAGCGAGGATCAGCCAGAGGACGCCGACGTTGTTTCCAGCGTGGCGGCGAAGGTGTTTGCTTCTTCGGAGGAGGACAACATCTACCAGCGTGAGGACAACGGGATATACCTTCTCCACAGACGTCCACGGAGGAGGATTTGGTATCTATGGCGCCCATCGCAAGGTATGAGTAGCGCTACAAATCAATAATGGCCATTTGTTATGTGTGCACACTTTAACTGAGGTAAAACCAATGCATTGGTGGTCGAAGATAAATGACTTCATTTTGCGATCGGTTGCGTTTGTATATCGGTTGAACAATGGATGCGCGTGACTTAAAGGACAGAGCCGCGGATATTATTGCGCAATCGACCGGCGAGGACAATGGCGAGTACGCTACTGCTGCCGGTAATAATGACACTGACTCTCAATCTGTAAAACCTAAGCGTGTTATAAAATTAACTGCTAAAGCACTTGCTGAAAAGCTTGAAAGGTTGCAGGATGAAAGAAAAACTAAGCTAAATAGGGCTAGTAAGGTAAGAAAATGGTTAAATGATCTAATGAAAGAGGGTAAACATGCAGAAGTTCAATGTGCTCTCGAAAAGCTTGTTGAGCTGTGTGGTGAAGTTACATGTGTTCAGGATTCTATGATGGATTTGTTGGGTTCGATGGGTTTGTTGGATGAAAAGGATAAACATGACATATGGTTCAAAGCCAAAATGATCAGTAACAATGAATGCATTTCTCAGGTCAAAACATGGTTAACAGGTGTTGAACGTCAAACACTGATGGGTAGTAATGATGATGATGATGATGGTCTTGATGTTGGTGATAATGATGGGGTAAACCCGGAGGACAGTGTCTCTAATATTGCAAACAAACATACAAGTAAGACGAGTGCATGCAGCGAGCACTTAAGTACCACATCCTCTGCCAGAGTTAAAGCAGAGGCTGAGAAAGCTGCTCTGATGGCACGTGCCGCTGCCCTAAAGAAATTGCATGCTTTAGAGGAGCATCAGCAAAAATTAAGAATGCAAAGGGAACAACTGGAGCTGGAAACTTTGCTTGCAGAGTCAACTGCCAGATTATCAGTTTTGCAGGCTGCTGATATGCAAAGCATTACAAAGGCATCATCAAATGGAATGAATTCCTACCTATCAAAGGAAGGAAAAAGAGTAATCAAACCTCTTAAACAAAGTGAGCCCCAGCCAAAGGAAAATTGGACATTTGCACCAGCATATCACCCAGCAGAATCAAACACACAGCTACAGGAGGCTACTCTTCAACAATCAACAAGACCAAAAGTGCAGATTAAATCAAGGGTTAAAGAACATACCCATAATTCACAGGTGAATATTAATACCCAGGAGAGGCACAGCGCCATATTCAATGCTCAGCCAGTCGAGGACAGCCATTTTGGAGTCATATGTAACATCATGCAAAAACAAAATGAAATCACATCAGCACTTGTTCAACAACGGCGTTTAATGAGTTTGCCAGCAAGAAATATTCCAGTATTTGATGGAGATCCACTTCAGTACATCTCTTTTAGAAGAGCCTTTGAACAAGGTGTGGAGGAGAAGGTCAGTAGTAGTGATTGCTTGTACTACCTGGAGCAGTTTACCAGAGGTCAGCCATTGGAATTGGTACGCAGTTGCCAGCATATGGAACCTGGTCAAGGATATGCGCACGCAAAGAGGCTGCTTCATGAGCACTTTGGTAATGAATATAAGATCGCTACAGCATACCTGGAAAAGGCTCTAGCTTGGCCTGCAATAAAATCAGAAGATGTAACCACTTTACAGGCTTACGCTCTTTTTCTACGCTCTTGTTGTAATGTCATGGAAAGGCTGGATTACATGCAAGAGTTGGACATGCCAAGCAATATGAGAGCGATCATGTCCAAGTTGTCCTTCAAATTGAGAGAGCGATGGAGAACAAATGCGTATGACATATTGGAAACCCACAAACGCAGGGCATCGTTCAAGGATCTGGTTTTGTTCATTGAGAGGCATGTCAAAATTCTGTCAGATCCTTTATTTGGCGACATTAAAGATGCACCAATGGGAAATCCACGTTCAAGGTCAGTCAGCATGACAAAGTCGCAACCAGGAAGCAAGTTTAAAGGAAACAGTTTTGCCACCACTGTTGCTCCTGTGTCTTCAGCAGAGAAGATTGGCGATGCAGTGACAAGCACGCATTCTCACAACTTAAAAGGTAAGTTAACTTGTGTGTGTTGTGCTCAAAGTCACTCATTGGATGATTGTCAACAGTTTAAGCAGAAGAAGCACAGGAATAAAATAAGTCTTCTAAAGGAAAAGAAGCTTTGCTTTGGCTGTTTACGGGCTGGGCACATGAGTCGTGACTGCTTCAAACGCTTGACTTGCAGGAGTTGTGGTGAAAATCATCCAAGTTCGCTTCATATTGACAAGAGAGACAAACCCAACACAGACACAGAACCATTTAAGGAGCCAGAAGCAGGTAACATCTCGGCACCTCATCAAACCTGTGGTCATACAGGGGCCGGAAGGGATCGCTGTTTTCTTTCCATCTTGCCAGTTCAAGTAAAATCGATCAAAGGAGACCGAATAATACAGACGTATGCCTTCCTGGATCCTGGTAGTACTGCCACCTTCTGTTCGGAGCATCTAATGAGAAGGCTCAACTTGGTTGGGAGACGGACTCAGTTTCTGCTGCAGACAATGGGACAGGAAAGAATTGTTCCATCATATGAATGTGCAGAGCTGGAAGTGTCTGGTTTGGAGACTGATATCTTCTATAAGTTACCAGAAGTCCTCACACAGAAAAGGATGCCTGTGAGTGCAGACAACATAGTGACTGAAAAAGATATCGAAAGGTGGCCATATCTGTCAAGGGTGCGCATTCCTTGTATACAGGCTGAGGTGGATCTGCTTATTGGAAGCAATGCACCAAAAATATTGGAGCCCTGGGAGGTCATAAACAGCCAAAGGGATGGTCCATATGCTATAAGGACAGCATTGGGATGGGTCATTAATGGACCTCTGCACACCTGTGACAGCACTGTGACACCAGATAGTCCTTCGGCTTTGGTCAACCGGATTTCTACATTGAGGTTGGAAAAGTTGTTGTGTGAACAGTACAACCATGACTTCAATGAAAGAGCTACAGAGGAGAAGGGATTGTCAAGGGAGGATATACAGTTTATGATAATAATGGAAAATTCTGCAACACTGGAGGATGGTCACTACAGCTTAAAACTGCCCTTTAAGAATGAAAATGTGTCCCTGCCTAACAACCGTTCTGTGGCAAAACAAAGGTTGCTGAGTCTGAAAAAGAAATTTCTCAGTAATGAGAAGTTTTTTGAGGAGTACAAAGCTTGTCTCAATGAGATGATTGATCAGGGTTATGCAGAGTTGGTACCTCCAGAACAGCCGGATTGTTGCATTGGGAGAGTTTGGTACATCCCTCATCACGGTGTACATCACCCAAAGAAGAGGACGCTGAGGGTGGTGTTCGATTGTGGTGCGACATTCATGGGAACATCATTGAATGAGCAGCTCCTGCAAGGTCCCAATCTCACCAGCACCTTAATTGGAGTCCTTCTCAGATTCAGGCAGGAGGAAGTCGCTGTCATTGGAGACATACGGTCAATGTTTCATCAGGTGAAGGTGCCGAAAGATGACAGAGATTTCCTACGGTTTCTATGGTGGCCTGAAGGAGATCTGACCAAGGAAGTGTCTGAGTTTCGCATGACTGTTCATCTTTTTGGTGCTGTATCCTCTCCGAGCTGTGCTAGCTTTGCTCTGAGAAAAACAGCAGATGACAATCAGTCCAGTTTCCCATACGAAGTGGTTCAAACCATCAAGGAAAACTTTTATGTGGATGATTGTTTGAGGAGTGCAGGCTCAGAAAGGGAGGCTTCACTTTTGGTCAAACATCTAACCGCCCTTTGTCAGAAAGGAGGATTCATTTTGACTAAATGGGTAAGCAATAGCCGTCATCTGCTGCAAACTATTTCCGAAGAACATCGAGCTAAAGATCTGAGAGAGCTCAATCTCGATCGTGACAACCTTCCTGTGGAACGAGCTCTAGGTTTGCTGTGGTGTGTAGAATCTGACAGCTTTAAGTTCAAAATGGAGGTACCTCAGAGGTCTTGTACAAGACGTGGAATGTTGTCAGTTGCAAGTTCTGTGTATGATCCACTTGGATTTGTTGCCCCAGTTGTACTGCCTGCTAAAATTATGCTACAGGAGCTTTGCAGGAGGAATATTGGATGGGATGACATCATACCTCAGGACATTCTGCATCAGTGGAACAAATGGATTAAGGACCTGGATCTTCTGTCTGAGTTCAAGTTGAAAAGATGCATTAAACCTAATGGATTTGGAGACATTAGGCATGCTCAACTGCATCACTTTTCTGATGCTAGTGAAGCCGGATACGGAGCAGTTACTTACCTCAGGGTGCAGAATGACAGAGGGGGCGTCCATGTTGCATTCCTGATGGGCAAGGCCAGAGTTACACCTTTAAAGGCCATTACCATTCCTCGTTTAGAGCTCACTGCTGCTGTCTTGGCTGTTCGTGTCGACCTGATGTTGAAGAATGAGCTGAAGCTTCATCTGCAAGAATCAGTCTTTTGGACCGATAGCACTTCGGTGTTGAAGTACATTTGGAACAATGACAAGCGTTTCCATACCTTTGTGGCAAACAGGGTCACCACAATTAGAGAAGCCACTGTACCCTCTCAGTGGCATTATGTAAGTTCCAAGGAAAACCCAGCGGATGATGCATCCAGAGGAGTAAGGGCTGGAGATTTCCTTCAGGATTGCAGATGGACTGAGGGTCCTAAGTTCTTGGTTGGACCTGAAGAAAGCTGGCCAGTGGTTGTCATGGAGACTGCTCTCGGAGTAGATGACAAGGAGGTCAAAGGGGAGGCAACGGTGAATGTTACCATCATGGACAGCTCATTGAATGCAACCAGTCGACTCATGACTTACTTTTCAGATTGGAGAAAGTTAAAGGCTGCGGTTGCTTGGTTTCTTAGACTGAAAAGGATTCTATTGGAGATGAGTTATCGGAGGCGTGCATCTGAGACGTGGGCGGGGCAACAAAAACAAAGACCAAAAGAGCAAACTTTGTCAATGGAAGATCTTATGAAGGCTGAGCTTGCTATCATCCAGTACTGTCAGCAGCAAAGGTTTGCTGAGGAAATTGCTGCACTGGGATCTGGGAAAGATACAGTGAGCAAACGGAGCTCAATTTACAAGTTGGATCCATATTTGAATGATGGACTTTTGAGAGTTGGAGGACGGCTGACTAAGGGTTCACTGCCGGAAGAAGTAAAACATCCCCTCATTCTCTCAAAGGATCAGTATGTATCTACTCTTATTCTCAAGCACATTCACCAACAGCTTGCTCACAGTGGTCGTAACCACATGTTGTCCACATTAAGAAGGAAGTATTGGATCACAGGCGCCAACTCAGCTGTAAGGAAAATCATGGCAGACTGTCGCTTCTGCAGGAGATACAACAGCAAGTTGATGGAGCAGAAAATGGCTGATTTGCCAAAAGAGCGAATTCTTCCAGACTGTCCGCCATTTACTAATGTTGGAATCGATTATTTTGGACCAATGGAGGTAAGGAAAGGCCGAGGTACAGCCAAGCGCTATGGAGTGATATTCACTTGTTTCGCAAGCCGAGCAGTGCATTTAGAGGTTGCAAGTTCTTTGAATACAGATGCCTGTATCAACTCTTTACGCCGTTTCATGGCCCGGAGAGGTCAAGTGGTTCGCATTCAATCTGATAATGCTACCAACTTCATAGGAGCTGAAAGAGAGTTAAGGGAGGCTCTGAAAGCTCTGAACCACTCACAGATCCAAGGAGTGTTGCAGCAACATGGAGTCGCGTGGTGTTTCAATCCTCCAGCAGGCTCGCATTTTGGTGGTATTTGGGAGAGGATGATTCGTATGGTGAAGAGGATTCTCAATTCAGTGCTTCGACAGCAAGTACTGGATGACGATGGGCTTCATACAGCCATATGTGAAGCGGAAGCAATCTTGAATGATCGACCAATCACTAAGCTGTCGGACGATCCAAATGACTTAGAACCTCTCACTCCCAACCACATTCTTCTTATGAAGGGAAAACCTGCACTGCCACCTGGATTATTTGAGCCTCATGATTTATATGTGAAACGTCGATGGAGACAGGCCCAGTATATATCAGATCTCTTCTGGAAACGATGGGTCCGCGAATATCTACCTTTGCTGCAAGAAAGGCAAAAATGGAACCAAAAGAAGAGAAATCTAAAGGCTGGAGATGTCGTCATCATAATGGACTCCTCTGCTCCTCGGGGCTCTTGGCTGCTTGGAAAGGTCCTGGAGGCTTTCCATGATAAGAAAGGATTTGTTCGCTCAGTGCGGCTGCAGACCAAGTCAAATGTCATTGAGCGGCCTGTGTCAAAACTATGCCTGCTACAAGAGGCTTCTGTTTAGCAGACTAGTAAATTGAGTTCATGTATACAAAAATCCTTAAAAAAAACACGCGAGAAAAAAGGGTGTTGTATGGTATTTGCGTCATTTAAAAAAAAAAAAAAAAAAAAAAATGGCCACTTATTTGTAAATATTGGAATTGTTATGCCTGCATGTCATCACAATTAGGGGCCGGTATGTAATGGCCATTTTGTTTTGATACGTCTGTGGGTGTGTATGTTGGACTCTACAAGAGGGTGTAATTGGTTTTCAGGCATGAGTGTGCATTTAGGTAGGAACCTTTGTTGCATCAGGTGTTGCTTGACGGTAGGAGCACAAATGGTTTTCTGACCGCTATGCAATGCAATGCTACGCCGCATCACTGAATGGAAAAGTTTGAATTATGGACGATTTAATTTCTTGGACTTTGTGGGACTCAAATGGGTGAGCAAATAAAGAAACATAATTATACTGATCATGAAGTCGGACATTTTTAAACATCGAATCTCAGTACAGGCGTAGATAGTGAGCGCGTCAGTCTCTAGCTTTCAGTAACCGTCAAGATAGCTTCAAGCATTGGGCTTAGCTAATACACCATCATTACTGTCCCTTTAGTTTATGTCGTTTTATACTGTGCTGTGGTTGTAAAATACAGATGGCGTTCTACATCAAAGCTCTTTCTGCTCTGGTCATTTTAATGGTATTCTCTACGCGAAGGCCAACCACTTGAAGACTCATTTCACTCGTCTTTGCGGCGTCACTTCTGTTGGCCTTGCAGAGTTGATGTCTCCGTAATTCTACACAAAAGGAGTGCATCATCCATTTAGACAAAAAAAGAAACAACAAAACAGTGGTTCGCTAGTGGAGACTGATTTTAAGGCAGCTCTAGCAGCTATATTCCAACAACTAATCTCACGATTGCATCCTCCACATCTGTGTTCACTCCTGGACTGTACACCGCAGTGTCTTCATTAGTTGCAAAACAGATGTCATTGAAAATCTCAATTACAACACAGGTCTCACATCGGCAATATGCTCCGCACCACACAATACCAAGTTTAACATGCCATTTATATCCTTGACAGCAATGGAAACCAAGTAAATTGCACTACGAAGTCTTGTCATCTTGATAGCTTTTGTACTTGTGCATCTCTCCTTCTTGCCTCCTCTGGCTGAGATTAATTGCTCTCCCACCCAGCACTGACAACAGCGTTTATGGAGGGAGGGCTACGGATATGGGATGCCCGTATTTCAGGCCCTCTCTCGCCTCCCTGCTTTTTTTCTTTCTTTTTTTCCCTCTTACTCTCCCTCTGTCCCTCTTATTTACCACTTTTCTGTGATTCAACCGAGGGAAAAACGCGAAGAAAGAGAGTGCGTAACGGGAACACGGTAGATATGGAACTACAGGCAACAGCTGCAGGGGTAGAGGAAAGGTGATGTCTCGGTTTATGACCACCTCCCACATTTTTCATAAATTCATCACCCAGATACCACCTGCTGCCCCGCCGCCACTACTGATGCCTTTGTCACCCACGCAAGTACACTGCCTGCAATGCTCTGGAGAACCGGTGAAAAGACGCTGCAACGGCAGAGTTCTTGCCGAGGAGCACAGAGAGACAGATGTTAATCTGAGCGAGTGAGGTTTTAGCAAACTGTAGAAACACTCGGGATTCTTGACATTGACCTCTTCTACTGTTGGGTTAGAGGGATCAAACTATACAGACACAATAGATTGAATGCTGGGCAGACTGTTAATGATAATCCTTCCTACATGTGAGACTTTATCAGAGACATTGAAAGGTGTGTTTGGGCCTGAATGGATTTTATTCTCAGCTGAATTAATTCTCCTTGTGCATTGTCCTGTTGCACAGTTCTTGAGAGGGGCTCGGGGGATGAGCACTCTAAAATGCTTTCAGAATTCAATGTGCCTCAACACTGAAGGACTGACATAATGTCTTCAGTCGCTATTGAAGAGTATGTTAACAGATGACTTAATAGACAAGGCCTGAACTCAATTGACCTTCTGCTAGACAGCCATTGACAAACTTTCCAATGCACTCGATCAGTCACTGCACTCATTTCTGACTTTTCTTTTCTTCGTGGGCAGTTTTTCTTTTCATAACGCGATGAAAGAAAATAATTTATGTCAATAATAGGCAAGTAGTTCATCTTAAAAACTAATCTGAATCAATCATTTATGCAGTAGAATTTCAAAATATAGTAAAAAATAGTCAGTTTCCCAGATCTCAAAGTGACATAAGCTCAATATCAATCAATAAATTATTCAAACAAATAATGTCAACTTGTCTGCCGTTTAATTAATTTATTTTCTGACATTTTATAAACCAAATGATTAAAGGGTAGTAGAAAATCTTTCCTGTAGATGAACTGATAATGAAAATCATCATGAAAACAATCATTAGTTGCAGACATATAGACTTAAAACTCAAAGATACACAATTAAGACGAGACACTACAGGAAAAAAACATGTTTGCTTTTCATGCATTGGTCAGTTTTGTCATTCTGGCCTTATTCAGCTTCTACAACATGTCTTCTCTCATACTAGTTGAGTGATATTGTCGGAAAACACATATTTAATGGTTTTACTACATTTTTCTATTGGATAATGCCACATTTGCATGGGAAAACATGAAGTTTCAGAAAACTTGTACAAAAAAGCAGTTGTCATCATGTAAGGAATCAGTTTGGGATGTTTCACTGCAATATCTACCTGTCAATGTTGGTAAAATATATGGAATTTTTCAAGGGCTGCTCGGTGGTTAGCATCATCACCTCACAGCTAGAAGATCCCCAATTCGCGTCCCTGTTAGGACACCTGGGATCTTTCTGTGTGGAGTTTGCATGATCTCCCCGTGCATGCGTGGGTTTTCACTGGGTTCTCCGGCTTCCTCCAAAAACATGCTGAGGTTAACTGATCATTCTAAATTGTCCGTAGGTGTGAATGTGAGTGTGCTTAGTTGTCTGTCTCTATGTGGCCCTGTGATGAGCTGGTGACCTGTCCAGGGTGTCCCCTGCCTTTGCCTGAGTCGGCTGGGATAGACTCCAGTGCGACCCTACAGAGGATTAAGCGGTGTACAGATATTGGATGGATCGATGGATGGAATTTTGCAATATATTTCTTTAAAAGCAGTTTTTTCAAAATGAGTTTTTTCCCCCTATAATCTCATAATCTGAAGGTTTCATCAGATTTGTTCAAGTATCAGTCAAAGCCAGACTTTTAGAGCATTTCATTTCTTAAAAACATGGAAAAATGGATTTGTTTTTCTGGCTACTGACAGTATTTTCCGAGTAATGGAGCGGTAAAAAGAAACATCCAAAATCCCCTCTCTGAAAACCTTTGGCTCTAATATGTCAACAAAATGAAACAAAAATTTTGAAGCTGGCTTTAGCCACTGTTTTGATTTCTGTGTCTTAATTTGATGCAAATGAGGCCATTTTTAGGTGCGTAATACCTCACTTGCATATTTTAAAAGGCAATGTCAGAAAACTTCTAACACAAAAAATCTTAATCTTACTGTGTGTAATCATCTTGGGCAGTTCATTTTGATATCTGGGATTGCTCTCTTCTGCTCTCCTCATCTAAGCAGTGAATATTTACATTTCAAAAGCCAAAGAAACTGAATGGGGTTGCCATTGTTGCTTGATAAATGACAATTGATTATCAAAATAGCTTCTTGCTCAACACATGCCTGTGGCACATGTTTGCTTTTGCCATTCACAGTGTCTTCGGTATGAGTCAGTCCTCAGGATTTGCAAGCTGTTTCAATAATGTGCGAGCTAAGTGCTTGTGGTGCCGTCATTTATCAGACACAAAGAGCAGGATGAGAGCGATTCCGTTCCTTTGCCACCTGATGTTGTCTCTCATGACCGCAATTTTGGAAGATAAGTGTCCTTATCCTCTGGTGATACGGGACACACGCCGAGAAAAAAAAAAATTCCTCACATTCTGTTATGCCTTTGCCATCCAGACAAACACCGAGCATCACGGTTACTACAGACATCCATCATATCTCCCTGGATACAAACGCGGAGAAGATAAACCAAGCCTCCACCATGACCATTCATCTCCTCTTCTACTTGTGCAGTCTCCTCTGACCGCCTCAAGCAGGATGGACTGAATAACAATTTCTGTTGACAACACTTTCAAACTTAGTTCCTCTCTTTGCTTCTGACAATACTGATGTGTTTGCATCTTCAAAAACAAACTCACATGTACACTTATTGCAAAAGATGTGGGCCAATCAGCTTCTTTTTTTTAATGAAAAGAGTTTCTGTGTAAGACATCAGCAATTCCCAAATTGTTGCTGTGCCTCGTGAAAACACTGACTTCTCCTCCTGCAGATGAAGCTCATTTCTGATCACGAATTCAGTGAAGGCGCAGAAATCCACCAGGCAGACGCATTAAGCCAGAGAATGTGCACTTGTGTTTACCCCCGCTCACCCCTCCACCCACCCCCACCGCGACCCGCTTTCAAGCCCCCAGTGGCACTTTTCTATTCGACTGATGAAAGAGATTGCTTGGGTCTTGCGCTAATGAATTGGCATTATTATTAAATGATGTTTGTAAATTATGACCCAGTTTGCTCCCGATGAATGGCGCACAAACCCAAAACCCACATCATCAATTAGCAGCTCACAGCCTCTGCGAGCAGTTAGTTGTGGAGTTAAACTGGAGTTTTTTTTCCCCATGTGTGTGTGTGTGTGTGTGTGTGTGTGTGGATGCTGCATGTGGAGTTCAAAAGATTCCATCCACAGCTCACTGGCGCTGCCTTGTGGTGTGAAGACAAACATCCTTGTTTTTCCACCTTGAACAACTGCTCCCTTAGTAGCAATCCATAAAATGATAAAATGATCATGTTTTTGCCACTAAATAAAACTGCTTTATGTTGGACAGCAGGGCACATGTGCAAAAATAACTTGTTTATCTTACTTTTGCTGAAATCCAATCTGAGAATGTGAATATCTTTGCTGGCTTTAGCATCTACAGACAAGGATTAAGACATTTTGAAATACGTGCTTGCAAATCTAACAGCAACCCCTTCGTTAGGGCTGATTCTGTGTCCCGTCTTTAGCCACAAGGGGGAAGGAGAGTGGAGCAGATGCAAGCCCACAGCCTCTCATCTCGCTGATCAAATATTTCTTTTTCATTTGAAATTCCGCTTTGTTGTTAATGATGTTGACAACAACTTCAGTCAGCTTCTGATAATTCTGACGGTTGAGTGTTTGACAAATGCAAATGAGCAAATGTTAATTAGCGTTTTGATCCAAAAGGGTTTTTTTTTAATTTTTTTTTTAAAATCTCTCCCTATAATGTGCCCGTTATCTTGCATGAGGACGGTGGTGTTTTGACTTGGAACAGGGTCACTCTCACAGTGACACCTTGTGGAGGACAGAAGCAGCAAATTTGAACTCGTGTGCAACCAAACTGTGTTTTTTAAAAAAGCAACTGCCATTTCAAGCCATCTCTGTGTTGTTTAGTTTGGTTTCAGACATTTAATTTAAGATGGCACATAAACATCTCCTCCTATTATCTCTTCATTTCAATTTTTAGTGAATATTTTCAATTTTGGCCATTTGTTTAGTCTGAGTTATGTGAAATTATCTATAACAGATCTTATCTTGAGATACTGATATTGTCCTGATAATATAATTTCAAAGTAAAATGTGGTTTTTGGTATGTAATTTAGAGTCTAATTGAACCCATACTCACATATACAGTACCCACTCCAGGTGTCCTCTTTTACAGTGTTTACAGTAAAGGTCACATGCTGATACAGTTCTCTTCACACTTTCTCCGCTTGGACAGCTGTGTTGACACTCTGAGTCAGGGGCTGATGTGACATGAAAGGGCCTAAAACTAAGTGTAGACACTGGGATCTTTTCCTTCTTTAAGAGGTGAGTGAAGATGGACAGGAATGCAAATATCCCACCAACCTTGCCCTTTTCAGACATGGGATGCATCACATTGCAGATCCACCAGTCTGTTGAAGTGACGGCATGCTGTCATTCAGACAGAGGTCACTTTTACATGACTGTTCCTTACAGCTTCATTCTAACATAGCCATGGCAGTGACGTATGGAGCCCTCGTATGCGCGCCACATTTGTCGCACATGCAATATTGATCAGTACGTCAAGTTAAATAATGCATGCAAAGACAAAAATCTAAATCCTTCATGTAACTAAAATGTAAATGATGCAGCTTATAAACTGACTCTGTGTGACAATTTTGACCAATCTTGTCCCCACGTTGAGGATAATTTATAATTATGAGTTATTAATGAAGTCACATCTGTTGTTTTACATGCATATATGCATACATGCATGCATGCAAAAATGTCTTGCTTTGGAGATGCTCATATGGATCCTGCTGCTGTCTAATGCTGCATGTATGTAATAAACTAGAGGAAACACTCCTATAAACAGCTGGAAGAAACAAACTAAACTTTAGCTCCTGTTAGCATTTTGTCAAAACCCGCACACATTCAGTAGTTTGAGCTATTGTCTCTTATTTTTATACACGATTCAGTTTGTAATGGGTGTGAAATTGTAGTGCAAACTGAATTAGAAAGGCTTTGTGTGTCTTTTGCTCTCTGTGATGTTTTTGGATCGGTTTTGGTGTGGAAATGTGGAAAAAGCCCTCTCCAAATTGTTTCACACAACTTGGAGTGTGTTGCTTGCGGTGTCTCTCCGTTAATGTGACAGCATGTAGTTCAGACTTGTGCTGTGGTGAAAGTGATATGGAAATGTTATTAGCGCTGACCTAGTAAGGCTGTTGTCGCGGCTTTCTTTACGGAAAAATGACATGTTCGGATACCATTCGATTACTGGAAAGGTGAGCATGTCTGAAAACAGCTTATGTTGAGAGACCACCCGCAACCTTTGTTAATATGTGTGGAGGCTACAGCAAGACACAAAAAAAGCTTCCTTAGTCAGTGTTTAGCTTGTGCATATGTTTAGTGGTGGTTTCAGCTTACCCACATTTTCAATCAAACTGATGGAAAAATAAAATATGATCAAAGTTCCCACTTGGGATGCATCGAGACACTTCCTAAAAAAAAAGAGTATGAAATGCAGTCCAAGTCGAATCCTTTAAGACGCAATCTGGATTGATCTGGATTCAAAATGTGTTCGAACAGGGGTTAAGAAACTAAGCTGCACCAGTCTCTTTCCTCTGTAAAGTGCAACTGGGCCTTGTCTGTATGAGTCTCTCATATGTCGAAAGAAACATCAGCACCATTAGCTAATTTTATAGATCATAAACAGGCCTCCTGTGTGTCCCTAAAAGGAGGCGGCTGCTCTGTCTTTGTGTGGTTTAAGATAGCCAGTATATCAAGAAAATGAATTTGAGGCATAAACGTAAATTAAAATGTAATTACCATCATTATGTGTGTTTACCCTAGATTTCAGAAACACCAAACCTCCTGGGAGTGAAGGTTTAGTCTTACAGTGTCGCATGATTGTCGACATTCCACTCTCATTCTTCTCTGACCAGATGTCTGTCCCACGCAGCAGACAAGCTGTAGAGCGTTTCAGCCATAATGCATGACTGTTCCCATCGCTCCCCCTCACACATCATTTCAAACCACCGGGGAATTTATCCGTCTTTATCAGCACTGAGTCACCATATCAGTGTAGGGGAGGTAACTCTCTGGAAAAGGCCTCCTTCTCAGGAGTCTTTCTGGCCCCTCTGTGAGCATATATCTCCTAAATGTTCTCAGTGTGTTTCACTCTTGGTATTTTGCATTTAGTTCTACATCTCCCCATTTAAATTCCATAGTATTTCATCTGATCGTGGAATAATACCATTCAATTTGGCATTTAGCTTAATGTTCCATCCATGGCCGACACACAATGGAAGAAAAACTCTCTTAATGCTTATTTTTTGTGGCACAAACCCTGCAATTTGAAAGGCTGGATTACGGCGCATCTCCGTAAATAGCAGTCGGGAAAATACCAAAATCATGCTGTCATTTCAGGGCACTTATTATTTTCTTTATTCTGCTTAAAGTACCTCCAGTGAAATTATACCGCTGCCGGGCCTACTTATCTGTGGATCCCTGTGAGCTGCGGGGTCGCCGCCTGAGCTCAAGTTTCGCTTTGACTCAGAGGTTTCGGCCGGTGAACCCTGACTGTCTGCACTGTAGATGAATTTCTCAGCTTTGTCCTATAAGGGCATGAGGGTGGGAGGGAAGGGAAGGGAAGGGAAGGGAAGGGAAGGGAGGAGGAGGGGGTCACATTCCAGACCTACTGAGGCTAAAAGGAAATGATGTCACCCTTTGCCCAGACTAGCATGACTCATTAGTTTCAGGCAGAGCTTTAATGTTGCCCTACATTTGGAACCCTGGCAGTTCCGACTGCATTGGCAGTGCCACCGAAACCCCAAGAGGAAAAACACCTGGGCCATTACATGTCTCTCTCAATACCTATTTCCATGTTTTTTTCTTCTGCATTAAAAACAGTCCAAGGTGTTTATGTCTGTTGGAGTTCAGACTACAAAATGAATCCTTAATTTTAGCTCTGTTGTTAGCAGGCTGTAAACTTTTACTTCTTACGATGCATTCCTGTCTGCAACATTGGAGTGTGGCACAGAGTTAGATCACCATGCAAGAGTAAGTTGGGGTTTAATACCAAGCTGAACAATTAATTTAAAACAATACAATTTGCAAATCAGAAAGGCCACATCAATGGCTATATGTTATGCAGCACATTTGATCCAGGGTTTAAATTGTTACAACCACAGTTACATGCTGTCCTCTTTGTGCGACAGTCACGCTTTTCATGGTATCTCATGAAAATCCATCCAATCCATCGGAAATCCACCATCACATGTTTTAAATCTATTACAATGCGAATAGTGAGAAAGATCTGTCTGAAAAATTATAATTAGACATTTTCCTCAAATCATTTAGCCCTCATTTGGAACAGAAAGCATTGGTCCGAGCTAATCAGGGCTACCACCACCGAAGATTTTCCTAACTGATTATTAGTTGTTACTTAAGCCATTATCTAAGGAGTCGTTGCATGTTTATGATATTAATTACAAAATGTAAATATAAATTTTGGGGGCCATCAGAAAAGGTTTGACACTGGTAAGGCTGTGCTACATTACAGAGAACAACAATACTGTAGCAATATAAATGTTAATTATGTACATTTTACAAGCGTACAAATGAAGCGAGCTGCCATAACTTTGGTAAAAGGGGACTGAATCCCATGAGGGCATGTTTATCTATCTAGGCTATCTAACATTAGAGCAAGTGGCTAAGCTATGATGGTAGTTCGAAAAGCTCTCGGCCTCACCAGAAAACGTCACAGCAGAAAGACTGCACTTGGTATACCAGTGTTCAAGCTTCACTGCCTTTCCAAAGCCACATTCAGCTGCTTCTGCCACCTGTGCTGTGTCGACGGGTTCATTGTCCTGGAGCAACAGCACACCAACTCGAAGCTTTACTCTCCTTTTTTTCTTTGATTGCTTCTTTCAGTTGTCACAATACTGATGCAAAGCAGTTTCATTAATGGTTTGACCCTTTTGCAACAAGTCAATCATGAGCGATCCCTCACTGTCCCAAAAACCATCACCTTGACGGCAGATTCCTCTTGCTTGAACTTTTTGGGAGGTGGAAAACCAATGTTTTTCCACTGTTTGCTTAATGAATACTACTTTACTTTTTGAAGTACCATTGTAAGTGACCAGAAGTTGCCAAATGGTGGGGGAATGTTTGCCTGCAAAGTTTTCCTGCCACCTTCTTAATGTCCTCCTTTACCTTCCGAAACTTTGGAGTTCCTGCCCAACATATGTAATTATTTTTTTTAATTACCACAGGGACCTAAGAATAATGTCTATTCATTACTGACCAAGTTACTGAGTGTTGCCATTTGCTGTGATTTTTTTTTCACCCTGCGACCAGCCAACCAATCAAAACTGGGTCGACTCCTCTCAAATGCTTGGTCGACTATTAGACGACATTCCTAAAGTTCATTATTTTTCCATCCACTGAGGCTTACTTGAGAATGAGGTCATTACTGCTAATGTACATATTGTTTGTATTGTGACTTGGTGCAGTAATGAGAATATTTCGGAGTGTTAAACTGAATATGTGCATACAAAAACACACCAGCGAATAAACATCGCAAATTAATTAACACTTGACACCTTATCGGCTATTTCTATTTTTACCCTGTACTGTGGCTAATGAGATCAGATAGAGAAGCCGAACTGCTAAACCTCTACGTCAAACTTGCCGCGTTGAGGAAATTCCTTTAAGTGTGGAGGTGAAATATATGATTTCTGTAGCAGAATCAGCAAACTGCAGGTAGGACAGAAAGAAATTAACACACCCAGCACTGAGTACACAACTATACATAGTTGGGTGGCCATATGTGTACATTTAACCGGCTTCCTGTACAAGTGAAAATTATAGGAAATTGTGTGTGAATGTGCACGTAGGCAAACATACGCCAACCACTGATTGACCCCAGTTATTTCGGCCTACTGACTAAGTGAGTGCCTTGAAAGAGTCTGTGTTTGTGCAAATGTGAGTGGGTGTAGTGTAGTGTTGCTGGCGTTGCAGCATATTCTTGCAGATTATCATGCCTCCGTGCTTCTGCTTGTATATGTGAGCTAATGATTTGCTCAGAAAAGCTGCATTATTTACATTTGACTCTTCTTTGTCTTCGACCCAAACTGCAAATCTCTGTAGATGTACACAAACTGTTTTATATTTATACAATATCTGTTGTTCTGTTTTTTTTCTGACTTTGCATCATTAAAATTACATTGTAGTGTTTTACCCAGGAGGGCTACAAATTATATGCATACCCTTGTTTTATACACACACAAATTGATCCTCAGTAGTTCGGATCCAGTTGAAATAATTACAAAGCCCCTCCCCCCAACAAAAACACAGAACAGCACACATTCACAAATGATTCGAAGTACATGTAAAACTCTTCCAACGGCTCCACTTTTTACAAGACATTGAGGTCAAAGTAGCCTGCAAATAAATTCATGTTAAAGGAGTTTGGGCTTTTTTATATGATGGATGTTCCAGATTGTCTTCAAGTTAGGTCTGGGATGATGACATGCAGCTCCATCAGACAGAAAGGCCTAACCGGAAGAGAAGACTTTCCCATCAAAAACTTACAGTATCCCATCTGTTTTATGGGTATACAGGAGCATGCCAGCATACAGACAAGCTGTAAAATACGAGGCTATCTCAAGAGGCTCCCTATGTGTTTGATGCTGTACATGATGTGTAAGTATTGGAGACATAGAATAGACATGAATGTCTATTGGGTTTGAAAAGTATCCCTCTCTTACTTGCACAGTTCTCAACTTTTTACTGTCCTTTGTGGACGTCGTCATTGCTATCAATATTACCAGACTTAACATGTGCACGATGGTTTAGCTTTAAAAGGACTCCATTTTTATGCCTCATAGACTTTGTACGTGTTTGCAGTCCATAAGAGGCTCAGCTCAAGGAGTGCGGCCAAGTTCCAGGTACATTTTGACAATTATTGCAAAGGCTCAGCAGCTGAGCTTTTTGAGAGCTATAATATAAGTGAGCAGAGGCTGGGAACCGTATATGAAAGGATTTGTACAGGCAAAGCTGCATGTATGTGAAAGTGGAAAGACATTTTTACATTTTAGTGTGCATATTTCCTGCAATAAATCAAACATATTGTGGAATTTTGCCACATGAATGAGCTCAGTGGATACTCCCATGGCAGAAAGCAGAAAATATCAAACAGCATGCTATTTATATTATGTTTTAATCAGTGCTCTCCCATGCTTTTACAGCCTCATAGCAGAAAATGATAGAGAGGGGGGGAAATGGGATACAGGAAGAGATTGGAGTGAAGGAAAGAGAACTTTTGACCTTGTGCATCCGTCTCAAGCTTTGCATTCCTGGGAGGTTGTGTTGCTCGAGAGAGCTGTGTGATTTCTAGCTTTCTCGGTTCCCCGCGGTTTCTAACCTCGGTGTTTATGTGTGTTGGGAGGATATGGGTGGGGGTGGGGCTCCCATGTGTGCTCCATAATGACCACCACTTGACTTTGGCATTGTGCTTGTGAAGGTCAGTCAAACCTTGACCTTCAGAGACTAAATTTAGTCATCTCATACTGAGGACCCACTGCGAAGTTCAGATTTAGTCTGTAATTGTATCAAACCAACCATAATATTATACAGAGCAGCACCTGACAGAGCAGCAATGCACTTTATTTTCTAACACCGCATGAAATAACTAAAATAGACTATGAAGTCATTTTCTGATCGGTTGGTCCACCACTTGAAGAACTGTCAGTTCCATTCTGCTGTACCAAAACAGAAACAAGTGTCAAATTGAGATTTTGCATTTGGTATCATATTTTGCCACGTATTATTTTTATTCAAGGTGCCCTTGATATAGTGCAGCATACTATTACATCACTGGAGGAATCCGAGCAAGGTCGGTAGGTTTGTCAGTTGGTTGGACCACCACTGTGGTCCAGGCTGAATAACTCAAAAAATATAGGATGGATCACCATCACATTTGCTGCTCAATGGAGAAATTCTCCACACTTTGGTATTCCCCAGGTTTTTCTTTTAGCATCAGTGGCAGATCACCGTTGACTACTTGGATACGAAGGAAAATTTTGTACAGAAATTCATAGTTTCCAGAGAACTCACAGCGCCACAGGGGACTGTCTCTGTCTCTGATTCTGTTACTCTGTGCACCTCAGATTTCCAGTGTAACTCTGAATCATGCCCAAGGCACAAGATCGCTGATGACTCTGCAGTGGTGGAGTGTATTAGAAAGGGACCTGAGTGCAGGGAACTGGTGAACAACTTTGTCGAGTAGCAAATGAGGTGTTACCTGCTCCTAAATGTTAAAAGAGCAAGAAGATAGTTGTTGGGGTTTTCTTGTAGGACAAAAGTGCCACCAAACCTAGAACACCATGGGTAAGGAGGTTGAGATTATTTGGCACTACAAGTACCTGAGAGTCTACTTTACCAAAGACTGGACTGGACACCAACACTCTGCACAGGAAGGGAATAAGCAGACTCTCTTTTCTGAGAAAGCTCAGATTTTTCACTAGGGACCTTCTCTTTACAAGAAATCAGGGCAGACATAAGGTTACACAAATATTTAGTAGCCCCTTAATCAGCCCTTAGTGTTTCCATTGACTCACAAGGTGCCTTATTAACTGCACATTCTACTTCAACGTCAATTACAGGCACCACAAATACTAGCTACTGGACTTAACTGGACGAGACTCCAGTTCTATGAGGAGAAACAAATTCAAACTTTGTAGGGGACTGAGATGGTTGTGTTGTTTTTGTTTGTTGTGTTAGACTACATGGCAAAATTTGCATTGTTAATGCCAATGGTTGAGTTGAGAAGACTGCTACTCAAAGAGGACATCGAAAAGTAAAAAGACCTCTTGTTCTTGTTTCTAATTGTTCTTGACCTCTTCTAATTTTAACCATTTAGCCTCAGGTCTGCCGGTCTCCTGGCCCACAATTTATCAGGGCTGCTCAGAAGCATCTACCACAGAGTATTCACTTTCTTTATTCCCCCAAAAACTGCCCTGAAAGAAGTCCTAAAGACAGTATCTGCGGTCGAACACATACAAAGGTTCTGGCCCATTTCATGAGAAAGACCAGAGGCAGCAGAGCTAATTTTCCAAGAGACTCATTAAGCACGGCTGTCATCAAAAATGTTTTAGAAAAGTATTCTTACCTTTCACCATAACACTGTGTAGCAAATCACTTCTGAGTGTCAGGTCAACACACTGTTGGACCACCCTCTCTATCTATCTATCTATCTATCTATCTATCTATCTATCTATCTATCTATCTATCTGTCTGTCTGTCTGTCTGTCTGTCTGTCTGTCTGTCTGTCTGTCTGTCCGTCCGTCCGTCCGTCCGTCCGTCCGTCCGTCCGTCCGTCCGTCCGTCCGTCCGTCCATCCATCCATCCATCCATCCACTCTGTGCTGCTATTACCTTTCCTGCTCAGTCTGTGAGTCTGGAGGAAAACTGATTATCTTTACACATCTTTTTATAGATTCGGGAGTGAAATCAGGATGAAAATATTTATTCAACTGTCTTACAGGAGCTCAGTCATTTGTAATTTAATGCATGGTGTGTGCCCTTTTAAGCAAATCCCCCTCATGTAATCGGATATTAAAGAATTGCATGGCTAGTTACACTTGACCCAGATCATAAACGATCCCTCTATGTAAACTTGTGAAAGTCAGAACAAAAAGAAGAGCATGGCAGGGTGCCCAGATGGAGGCAGAATGCCACAGTGCAGAGCTGCAGACCACAACGTCCAGTGTGGACGGTTTCCTTTGTACACACAGAAGAGGTATCCAAGGGGAAAAAAATCCCTAACTTGTGGTCGGTCTTTTAAGTTGGAGCCAAAGAGCCAATTAGAAGGATTAGGGTGGATCACCACTGGTTTTGTCTTGATGTGCTGTGGTCACCAGATTGCCAGTCTGCTGCTGTATTGCTTCTGGCTCCTCAGAGGGCAATAGGTTCACATGCATGACTCAAAACAAACACACCCGTGCTGAGGGATTCTTCGTCTTTAGTATCTGATAGGACACGGAGAAGAAGTGCTAACTACAAATCTAACAAGACCCACACAACTGGGAACATGCAATTATATCTCACCAATGGACAGACAGGCACTGGGAGAAAGCTTTCCACGGAATGAGGTCAAGAGCAAGTATGGGAATGCTCTCATGTCACGAACGCTGCGACTCTTTTCTCTTTCTGAATGAATACACGTAGCCTGCACTGCAGCATCTACTTATACAAAGCTGAGTTCACAAGTGGCATAAATATAGACTTAAACAGCAGGAAATTAATGTGGTAGATGCATTTTGTGTTCTCGGATGAGCCCGGCTTATGCCTTGTGGCGCATTCAGATGAGTGAGATATTTCAGTCACAGTCTTTCATCAGAGTTCACAGGTTCAGATGGATTGTTGCTGTTTCAGTGTGTAGTTCAAAGTATTCTGTGGATATCTTTGATGTTTTTAAAGGGGGTCATTGATGTTTTCTGGGATTTTCCTCACTGGTATACCTGAAATGACACTGTCTGTAGACTGTACTGATGGGTATCGACTTCAGGCCAACAGAAAGCCGACAGCACTGGAGTCACCTCAAAGACAAACATGCACCACTTTCAGTTTATTTCTTACCTTTTAGATCTCTTATTTTAGGATACCCTTTGCGGACACATAATGCATCCAGGTTGCATCACTTTCCCAGTGAAAACTTTTTGTTGTAGATGGTTAAAGTATTGTTTTTTTTCTAACCTATTGTAACAAATAAGGTAAAAATCATCTCGAAAAAAGGGTTGATTCGGAGCAATAAACTCAGCGATGTTGAAGTCTAACATGAGAGACTAGACATTCCTTACTTGAAAAATATTTTTAATCTTAGTTGAATACTTATGTTTAGATATTAAAATCAACTTTTCTTATTTATTATAATAGGTTGCTGCCAAGTATTTTCTCAGTGGTGCTTTAATTTATACTAAAACCTGGTAGATTTCCAGTTCTGATTCATAACCTTCTTCAAACCCCTCCTACTGCAGAGACTAAATTAAAACTATCAAACAGTGACATGTTTAGTCCTCGGTTCCATCACATCCCACGGTCCCCAGACACCAGATAATCTTGAATCCTTATGGACATGGAGAGCGTGGGTGGCCGTCTCCAACGCTGTGCCAAGAATCACAAACTAACTCTGATGAAAGTGACAAGAAAACGGACTGCATGTAAGCACAACAGAGACAAGGTTTGCTGACAGACGTCAACAAACATTGCAGGAAGTAGCATCGTTTGACGCCCAGGCTGTTTTACTGCTTGTCCTGAGGAAACATCAGGACATTTTATCACTTTGCTCTGCTTGTCAAAAGGCAGTATTTCAAGCATTTTGCAAATGTATTTAGTTTGCCCCAAATTATTACATTTCTATCTCGGCTGTCAGCAACATTACGCCAAAATTATGAAGCTGGATTATATGGAACTTGGTGGAGACATGGTGCATAGGAAAAGAAGGAATCTATTAAATTTTGGTTTGGCTCTGGGTTGAGTTGTGAAATCGCATATCATAGTAAATTGGATGATTGGCCTTGGAGAGGTCTGTGCTATCTGAGGGCCCTTTCACTATTATGAATGAGCTTGCATCCTTTTCCTCTCTTTGAACAGAAGAACATCTGTATCGATACATCTATACATCTGTACCTTCCTTTACATAAACCTTTTCTTACCTGGAGATTGAAGTTACTTGTGTTTACCTGAGGAAGAACAGAACAATCAGTGATGTTGGTTTTCATCACCTTAAATCATTACATGCAATATATACCATTTGACATAACAATCTATCACAGAATAGCCCGTCAGTGTTTCTTCTTTGCTGGTGGGTGTGTTACTGATTCCTGTGGATCTGTGAATTTGCATCATAGCTTGCACTTGTCTTCTGTTTAAGATCAGTTTGTTGGAAAGCAGAACTTCTCCGGCCTCCTCACTTCACAGCGGCAAATCGTCATGCATCCACTTCAGCAATGGCACAAACGGTCTGTACCCACACAGGGGCTCTGGGAGTCTGAACACCAGCCTCCTGTTGCTCCTTTTCTGCACCCATATTGACCTTAAGACACGTAGCCTCCACGTGAGCACTCACACACACAAACACACCCTGACACCAGAATGCCCTACACTACCATTCTTTCATCTGCACTTCAACTACTGATTGAAGGAGCGAAACCAGACTAAACACACTGAAAGTTCATGCAGAAGACTCCAAAATAGCTCATAAAAGACACGTTGTGTGACTTTTTTCCTCTCTCTGCTTACTATAAACGGAGCTTTCGTGGCTTTTGACAACTCCCCATCCTCCGCCCATCTTCCATTCCACTTTTGTCTTTTCCATAAATCAATATCTGTCTGGGAGTGTGGGTCTGCTGATTGTTTTGACAGAGCGTTGCTGTGTAATTTGGCTAAATGGCACTTGCACCCAGTTTACTTGGAGATGGTAAACAGTCTGGCTGGTAAAAAGGGAGTGTGCTGATAGCCTTGAAGCATACAATCAGCTGTAATTGGTATTGTGGACTGTGAATGTATCTGATTACTTACCTGGGAGATGATGACAGGCTCGTAATAATAAGCACTGTTTTGGTTAAATGATACGATATGGATCACGTTCACCTCATCTTGTCTTACCTGACAAGTCTGAATCTATTTCTGTGTCACACATAATCATAGATATTAGCCAAATATGAGGGATTCCAAGCACAAAAAACAACAGGGGCTTTGCATACTTAGATTCTCATGGTCTTTTTTTAGAGCTCAATAACTCTTTTACAGTGTGTTAGACCTACTGCTGCTGCCAGCATCCAGGGTTTTAAAATGTTAAAATGGAAGAATTAAATTCTCTAGCTCTTCAGCTGCTACAGTACTTAAAGTTGCCATATGATGTACAGGTTTTACTAAAAAAGCAAGTATAAAGTTAAACTAGACTTGTAATTTATCTGCAATTATAGCAGTTTAAAAGAAAACAATACAAATAAGTTGTGTAAATGCTATCTAAACATTGCTTACTCTTTGTTTGCTTTGCATTACTGCAAATGTTAAGATGATAAATGGCAACAAGAAAGTTTCTGATATGCAAACGGGACTTCCCCATAGCAGTGAGCTTTATTAATGGTCTGTTTGGCACAGGAAACCTTAATGAACCAAACAGCAGCAGGCCTCGTCTTTCAGCATTTTTTTGAAACAGTGTTGAAAACGAGGCTCCGTATCAGATGTCTCATACCGCTAGTTAGGGCTTTATCCAGAGGAGGTCTTGTTTCAAACTTTCAAACATTCCTATAAATGTATTTCACCGACACAGACAGTTCGGAGAATACTTTGTTCTCCGAATCCCATTAGTGTGACGTATGAAGTTTAATAAATCTAACATCCTTTGAACTGCACACAAGTAGAAGAGAAATAATGGACACAACCAGACCCTCGCTCACTCGCCAATGCACAAGGCTTTATGTACTGAAATGCATTTTGTGCGCAGCTGTACTGAATGTGTCCTCACTTTATCTGTGTTCCATCCCAGTACTTTTCCACTAATGCCTAACTCACAATTGCACAGTGCCTGAGCCCAGAGACCCCCCACCCCTCTGCCCTCCTCTCCAAACATAATTTAAGAAATTTACAGTGAGTTAACCATGCAGGACATTGTATATATCTCTCTCTCACACACACAAATACACAGTCGGCTGGCTGCATATGGAGTTTTTTGGATCAATCAGTTGCATTTTGCACATATGGTTTATTCCTCTGGAGTAACTGTTGATTTTAACTAGGCTTCAAATGAATCAGCTATTATTTACCACACAGTGTCCGCTTCAAAAGTGTTTTGTGAGACGACCAATAAATGAAAAAAGCTGGGGGAAATTCTATATTTTCTACTGTAAACAAATTCCAGCATAAATACAAAAACAACAATGAATTGGTTTGACTTGCCAAGGTCTTAAGCTGCTGCATACGCAAACAATGACATCAGCGCAGCCCCACAACGTTTATGCTTGCACTTGAAGCATGCTTGACTTGCAGTAGTCTTCTCCAATACAATAGGCGCAGTAACGGAAGAGGTAATGAACAGGAAGAATTTATTTCAAACTCAAACACAATAGCAGTTTTTCCACAGTGTTCTGAAAAACATCGCATCTTTTCCAGGTTTTTGCAGGAGTATCCCATCTTGAGTTCTGTGCCATCTGGGAATCCCTGTGCTCCTCCATTGATAGATTGTACAAAATGCCTGTAGAGACAAATCTGCTCACAGATTTGTTCGTCCAACTCATCCATTTTGCACGTGCAAAAGCCACCAAACATTAGACAATCAGGCTCAGGAACAGACAAAAGACACCAAAATGCACTAAACCAGTGGTAATGACGTGACTTTTGGCCCGTACTGTCATATGCGAGGAGATAAACGCCACTTAATAAGGCTAATTTGTCTGTGCCACAAGTTTTTTATGAGTTTATTATGATCCTAAAATGATTAAGCTACATTATTGCACTGGGTGACATGCTCCTTTATGGAGATTAACATAGGCAACATTACTTATTTTAAGTTAACTCTGCATACACAGTTGTAGCACCAAAAATATACAATTTGAAAGTTTCTCATCTTCAGATTCACCAAATTCATTTAAACAGATGAGGAAACTAAAATAAGATGAACTAAAACTGTATATTTGTGGCTCATTTTTAACATCTGAACAGTAGGTTTGATTGGACTTATTTCATTAGCTTAACAATATACACTGATCAGGCATGAAATTATGTCCACCTGCCTAATATTGTGTTGGTCCACCTTATGTGCTCAAAAATGCTCTGAACCTTTGGCATGGACCAGAGGACCTCTCCGGGTGTCCTATGTGGTCTGGAACCAGGATGTTGGCACTGGATCCTTTGGGTACTCTGGCTTGTGCAGTGGGGCCTCTGTCAATCAAACTTGTTCCACTGCATCCTGTTGATGCTTGATCACAATGGGGTGTAGGAAGTTTGGAGGTCAAATCAACATGTTGGTCCATTGTCATGTTCCTCAACATGTTCCTGATTGTTTGATGTTTTTCCATGTGGTGGGGTGCATTTTCCTTCAGGGTTAGGCCAGTGACATTTGGGATTTCCATTTGCATGAGGGAGTGTGCTTGTTGTGGGACAATGTTTATTTGGGTGTCTAAGTCTAAAATCCAAGGTTTTCAATCAGAACAGCACATAGTACCAATATGATCAATGCTATTCACTTCACCTGTCAGTGGTCATAATGTTGTGACTGATTGTTGTATGTGTGGCCCATTTTAACATCTGAACAGTAGGTTTGATTTGATTAATTTTATTAGCTTAACAGTTTAAATAGAACACACTGACAGCATGTCATTTGACTTGAACAGTAGCTGATGTTTCCATCTTCTCAGACAATATCTAAGAAGAAAAAAGTAAGACATGAGTACAAGAAAGTGGACTAAAAGGGGGAAAAAGGGGGAAAGTGGTAGAATAAACATTAACTTTAAGATCAGTTACTCCTCCTGTTAACATTTTTACTGAATGTCTTGTGAGATGTTGGTCACAAGGGTGGTTCACATAGATTAAGCTCTAAATGGTTAACTAAGTAAATAGGTAAATAGTAGATCAGTGTCAGACAAAACATCTCCTCATGAAATTGTCACATAAACCAACTGCTTTCAAGCCACGGGCACCAGATATGACCACACATGGGCTGGCCTCAGGCATTTTGTTTCTTATGGAACTGTAAACACTTAATTTAAGTCCTTTGTTTGGTCAGGACCAGTGTGTGCTGTGGTAATGGCTAAATCACTATCTGTCAGTGGGCACCCTGCACTTAGTGGCACACTCGAGTTTACTTTGGCGGAAGAGCTCATCGGTGGTGGAAGAAGAAGTCCTCAGATCTTTTTACTCGAGTAAAAGTAGCAAGACCGCAGTTTGATAATACTCAGATACAGGCAAAAGTCCTGCATTCTGAACTTTACTGAAGCAGAAATATAGTAATAGTATCAGCAAAATGTACTTAAATCATAAAAGTATTCATTACACATCAGAATGGGTTTGTCAGTGATCTGTCTTTATGGTATACTAATGGATTAATGACGCACTAACAAGCAAGCAGCATTTGAACTGCAGCTGACTGAGCTAATGGAGCTGGATTTGCTCATTTTATTTACTATTAAGCAGCTACATTTACTATATAACAGCTACTTGTGTTTTATCTCATTTGCTATGCCATGATGGGGTTTTTAAAGTCCCAATCTCCTATAAAGTAACTGGTAATTACAAATGTAGTAAATGTAGTGGAGTCAAAAGTACAATATTTCCTCTGAAATACAGTGGAGTCCAGGTAGAAAGTGGTTTAAAATTAAAATATTCAAGTTTCAAGATTTTGTTCCTTTAAACCATCGGACCGCTTGTCCCATCTCAAAAACCAAATATACCCTAAGCATGAGGATCCATTGGGTTCAACCCGGTGTGTACTACTCTGACTGAAAAAAGCACGAACTCTGCAGCTGAATCTTATTAATCAAAGGGGGAAATGACCTAAAACAACCTGCCTTTGCATCTCAAATACCCAGTGCACTTTATCCCTCCTTCTGACTTTACAAATACATCAGGCTTAAAACATTTTTCTCCCTTTCTGCCTTTTGATAGAGCCATTCCTGTGAGAATCTGCTTGTTTAGCAGCTACGGAGGTTTTCCTGCATGCCTGGCCGGGATCAATGTCACCTTTCAGAGGGTCTGGACACTGGGCAGTTCAGGGGAAATGATGGCCACAAAGGGCTCTTTCAGCAGCACAGAGCCGTCTCCCCCCCAGTCTGACCTAAATCTCCTCCTCCTTTCTCCCCGTCGACTCTGCTTCATAGCAGCTACTCAGACATTCAGCCTTCATCCTGGCTTCACAGGGAAGCAGAAACGAAGGCCTGGTGAGGGAGTCAAACCTGCAGGGTGAAAACATGGCCCTCAGGGGGGAAGAGGCAAGTCTCCCAGGACTTAGGGTGCTAGAAACTAATGAGATTTGATAGGTAGGGGAGACCTCAGATAGTGTTTCATAAGTGAAGTACAAGTCTGAGGTGGATATTGTATTTAGTCTCTACATGGTGCACAGATAGAGGCTTGAAATACTTAAAAAAAGTCCTTCTGCCTCAGTACATAATCATGCTTCATCAGATTGCTCAGGCCAAATGGCTGATTAAAACGCTGCCCAGATTATGATAAATGAGCACCGCTTTCCAAAGGATGACAGTTCCTCTATAAGCTCCACCCTCCATACGTCCCCCCCTCTGCTCTGTCATCAGTCTTACAGCCCCCATCTGTACAACTTTCATAAGGTTACATGTACATGTTTACACTCGGCCCCTAAGGTAAACTGAACTACATTTGCACCGATGTACATCATCGCACCACACCCCCAAAACACTCCAGAGCTTCTGCGTGCAGCCAAGCGATACTTCAGCTCCAGTTCAGGCCTGATTGATTCTCCAGGTGAGGGTGTTCAGACTTGGGGGGGAAAATGAACTGATATGTGAGTGATAACACAATGGAAGTCTGTCTGCAGCCGTGATCACATCCAGACATTGTTTCACTGCCGCCAGAAGGATCCTCAGGGAGAAGTGAATGTCTTGATGTTGAACTGCTGAGTGCTCATGCTTGTGTTACGCAACTCCTAATAAACTGGAAATCATTTATCTTTTTATACAGATTTTTATTAAATTTTGACAATAAGTTAAACAACCTTATTTGCAGAGTCTCAAAATCCAGTCACACACATCTGTCAAAAAAAAACATCCTGCAGAAATATTTTCCGTAAAGCAAATGAATGTTGTTGATTTCCAATAAAGAAAGAGTTAAAAACCTTTCAAGTAAAACTGAAAACTGAACTTCATCCAAACAGAACTAATATTGAGCTCTGCCTTCTTGGGGTTCTTGGGGTTCTTGGGGTTTTATTTTAATTCTGGAGTGCAAAATTACAAAAATAGATTTCTTTTTTTCCACTGGGCACAATTTTAATTTCATGAAAATGAAAGGAATCCTTTAAGGGTAGAAACAAAAACAACAACAACTCTTTAAACACATTTAAATAATGGCATAAATGGTGAATGCAGTGACACGGAATGTGGATGAGCACCAGTAGTAGTTTCTGAAGCATTGCGCGAATGCCTTCAGTTACAATTTTTTTTTTTTTTTTACCTGAAACACAGTTACATACACAGTGACCATCGGCACACTTGCGTGCTACAGCTATTTGCTAGCAAAGCTCCCAGTGTGAATGAATGGATGGTTACCATGACAACGTTAAATCAGCGTTAGGAAAGGCACGACAACCTACAGTACAGATAATTCCTGGAAAGATGTTGGTTTTTGAATGTAGAAACAAAGAGATCAAAGGAGCGTTTCTCTTCCTCATTTGTGTATCTTAAATGTTAATTACTTTTGTCACCTCCCTCACCGCTCTACACTCTGTTTGACAGAGATTCTCTTTAATGCCATTAATTATTCTTTTAAAGCAATTGCTTTAAAAAACAAATGCATCAGCAAAACATCTGGTTGCACAAAACAACATATGACAAAAACAAAACACTTTTGGGGAGGAAAAAAAAGGCAAAGCGTGATCCGAAAGACTAATTTACATCATAATCATATGGTTCAAGGGTCGATGAAAGACACTGCGATGTAGCGGGTGCCGTTGGTGGTGGGGAGGCCTTCGTGGAGGTGAGTCAGTCGACCAGGGTGCATGAAGCTCCAGCCTTTCCTGGGCGACTCTATGGAGCAGTTATACCTGTGGAAACGGCAGCCTCCGCCCTTAAAAAAGGAGATCGGAAGAACGGATTAGAATAGAAAGTGGTTGGAATTGGATTACAAACTGTGAAATCCTGTGGGAAGGAAGATAAATAAGTAGGAAAGTTAAGGTTACATCACATCTGATGACATCCAGATGCTCGAACACTGCAGGAAAGCCTCATCTCCTGTTATATAAAAGAGTTACCTGAAAGTCTTTGTCTTTGTTATTGAGGGCGATATTTATGGTGAAGGTGGAGGAGTCGTGGTGGGGCCTCAGGTACGCCTGCCTCTCAGGTGTATATTTCACCACAAAGTTCATTATAGCATAACCCTGCCACAAAGAAACACAGAAATACATCATGCTAGTTGACAGTTGGTGTGTCTTTCAAAATACCCAATGGAAAATCTGTCCACATCTACCAAAGAATGTCACATGCATGTAAAAACAGGCCAGGCTGAAAAGAATTTCCACTGTTTCAGTGTTTGGGCAAACAGAGGTGGGGTTGACTGTTTTTCTTGTCCTTTGTTTCATCACGGAGTCGGACTAACCTTTGTATAATAGCCAGAGAACACTTTTAACGTGACGGGTGATATGAACTCTCTGATGAAGTGCAACCACTCTTTATCGAACCCGATCTGTTTCATATGAATGTCGTCCGTCGGCACGGTCTCGTAGCCTCCGGCGATCCGCTTGTCCTGTCGGGGAAAAGGAGGGAAAATAAAGCACGCCGCCGTGTGATTAACGATGGAACGAATGACCCGCCGTCCCCAAAGTGTGCGACCGCAGCTTTCAAAGTGATGATGATGATGTGAGTGTGTGTGTTTCAAACCGCGGGCTGCTCTGTTGTCTGCCTGTGTGAGGCTCAATGACCCGAGTATCTGTATGCATTTGGTCTCGCAGGCAAACTTTGCGACACATTAATTGACCAATTTCAAACTACATAAAACAGGCCACATGAATTAGACACCATAAAAGTAAAACTCAACCTCATAACCCTTTACTTTGTTGTATTTGAAGGGTGGACCTGGAGATGGCGGTAATAAAATTAGTTATGTAGTCTATACACTAATCCTGTGTTTATGTGTGAGATTGTGTATGACATGACCTTAAAGAAGAACAGTCCACTTAGCACACACAACATCTGGCACACATTTAACCCCATAACTGGGTGTTTAAAGGTAGCTTGAAAAGTAGCAGTGATCTAAGAAAACAAAGACACAGCTGCTAAAATAAACTTTACAGCGCAGCATGATGCATTATTTCCTTCCTTCCACTTCTTTATGTTTGGGTCTGATTACGTACAAAGCACATGCAACAAAACACCACAATGATGCATGAAAGGGTTCATTTATACTTTAAACATTTAACGTAGGCAGTAGAAATGCTGTGAGTGCTTTGTTTCTTTTATACTTACTAAATAAATTGCAGAAAATGGCTTCTTTTAAAGGTTAGAAAATGAGCCCTGGTGTCTGGAACTCTGCTGACTTTGTAAACATGCATACAGTATTATGTGCATTGGATTGGTAACCTGGTGTCATGAACATTTCATTGGTGCTATTTTCTACCAAAATGACAAGTCAACTTCAAATAGTCAACATTTTAAAGAAAGTTTTAGGTAATGTATCCATTTATAACTAGGCTGCATAGTGTCATCAGAACATGGCAGTAGAGGCTATGTTAAGGTCTACAAGCAGAAACAGAAACTTGATCAGTCATGTGAGTTAAATCTTCACCATGTCAGAACTTACTCGAAAAAAGTATTTCCATCTCTGATGAAGGGCATTAACTCTTCTCCAAAAAACACAAGAAAGTGTTTGCAGTTTTATCTGTCATATATCGTAATTATCAGGATCCTTTTAGATTTTTTAGCCAGGCTAGTGCCCTAAGCAAATGTTAGTATGCTCATAAACTAAAATACAATGGTGGACGTTTTAAAAAAAAACATCTGCAGGTTAGCAAATTATGTGCATTGGACATGTATTCTAGTGTCACAAACTTTGATCATTTTTTAAAATGACTAATTGAAAATAGTCAACTATACGAAGCAAGTTTTTAGTGATTCATTGAATGATAATTCTAGGAATTAGTAGTGAATTTAAAGCAAACTTGAGACTAATGTGGGTTCGTCTTGTTTCTATTAACTAGGCTGTGTAGTGTTGTCAGAATGTGGTGTTACATGTTGCATTGGCTGGAATAAAATTCTTCTTCTGCAGAAGCAGAAGATTATCAGACTTGCAAATTACACATTTGCTACGTCAGAATGTATTTAGAAAAGCTGTTTTTTTCCATCTCCTGTTAACGCTTTTTTGCAAAAACCACCTAAAGCAAACATATAAACTTTTCTTTAAATTTTGGCATTTCCATCAATCTTTTTTTAAAATCTGAAGAACAAATATGTACATAAAATGCCTTATGTAGACTTTTTTCTATGTCATATCATGATTACCTGAGTCTTTTTAGATTTTAAAAGCCTTGCTTGGAAAATGTGAACATGCTCACACGCGAAAATGCAATGATAATTTTAAGAAATTATAGCATTAATATGAGAATTTTAGCATAATTATGTTAGATTTCAGCTCAAAGCACTGCAGTTTATAGCCTCACTGCCCTGCTAGTATCACTATTTAACTCTTATTAGCAATTTAAATGACAATATTTTTACTTATGGCAACACATGGTGGGCATTTGGTCTGGTTGTTTGATATTTTATAGATGAAACAATTATTTAATGGGCCAAAAGTAGTTCATGGAGAGTGAAAATAATAATTATTAGCAGCCATAATATTATTCTTTGTACATAGCTGTGCTTACAAAAGTGTGTGAACATAACCACAGAAAAAAGAAGTACTGTGCTGTGCCGGCAGTGTGATGACTGCAGTTCTGTGTTCAGGGAACCTGAACTAACAGTACTGACCTCATGTCTGCCTCCTGACCACGAGCCGTAGTGCTCCATCTCCTCAACAATTTCGTCACAAGCCTTCTCCGAAAAAACTGGGAACCAGAACACATCTGGACAGGGCTGTAACACACACATGCACAAAGAGGCTACTGAGAATAGCCTTGAATCACACCTTGACCTGGAGCTGTTGTGACTGTAATGTAATATCCAGTCATGTTAAAACCAGATGGTGGGATTTCTGTGCGACATTATGTCATTCTGTTACACTGTCTGTAGTCTATCCTGAAGACATGCAGATATGCACACATTAATACAGACCTGCTCCAGGAAGTTCTCAGTGAAAATTCGAGTGTAGTTTTGGTGGATGTATTTCTCCTTCCAGTCCTGCAAGAAGAAAGAATTTCAGATTAGTGGCTATTTTATTGGACTGTTTGCTGACCTGCATACCTCACAGAGCTAATCCCCCTCTGTCCCCGAGGGCAGTTTCCAGCTTGCCAAATACAGTAGTGAATCACAAAGCCCTATCAGTCAGCAGCCTTATCACACTGAAGTCATTATTTCAGAATTGTTTCACATCTGTAATCCTTCCATTATGGCTAACAACCTTTACAGGTGGCTTTTGTTTATCTCAGCTTTTCAGAAAAATAGCTTCTTTTTTTTGGAGCGTGAAAAAATAATAATGAGAGATCATAATGACTTACCGTGGGGTTTTCAAATATCTGCCACAAGTCGTTGTTGTAATGAGAAATGTTATAATTGGCTGTGGAAATGAGCCTCCCAAAGTCGTGACGGTTGGTTATGTACATGAAGACTCCCTGTAGCAAACAGGGAAAGTTTGTTCAGTTTCATAAAACTTAGAGAGGCAAAAAAAATCTCCAGTGTTTCCACCATATCATAATACATGCAGACCTACAGTACAGGAGCACTCATCGTTGGTTAACACTGGCGTAAAATCTGAGAAACTGTTACTTGTGACAAACTACTAGAGAGCTTCATTTGCACAAAAATGAGAATAAAGTCTGATTTAAGTGTGTTTAAACACACTGAAATCAATTGTTTTCAACTTCAATAGAACCGAAACAGATACCATATAAATAATCTACGATTATTTATGGGTGTTGGTGGAGGGCTGCAGGGCTGTTGGGCAGGGAGGGAACAGGACAGGGTCGGGCAGTGAGGGAGTGAGGAGTGGGAGAAGAGGAACAGAGGGGTGCTTGGGACAAAGCGAATACAGGAATATTATTCCCTTTACCGTGAAGCATGGGGAGAGGGTTGTGTAGGTGTGGATTTGGACTCACTATCAGACTAGGCTTTGCATAAGACAAAAATGATTAATTAGGGACAGTTTTGCACTCTCCTGGTGTGTGTTTCCAAAATGCTAATGTACAAAATCATCTTGTGAAAGCTGTAATTTGGACCAGATGCTTTACGTGAGTGAAAAAAGAAATATCGTCTGAGCCTAGTCTGAGATCAGTCAGTGGGTTTAGAGGGAGCAGCTGGTTACATATGTTTGCCGTAAGGTTTCTGCTGTTCGGGGTAAAGCATCAGGACAGAGGACTTGCATGTGGACTGACTCTCTAACCTTCTTTTCTCCTCCGTGATCTCCTCTCGGAAACGATTACAAAGACAGGACAGAAAACAGGTCTTTCTCTCTCTCTAGCTGACACAAATCTGCTTTAAACCTGAACTCATCACAAGCAAAAAAAGGTCAACATCAATTTCCAAAGAGCTGCCAGTCGTCCTAATCTCTTATGCAAGGACAAAGGCAGCAACATAGACAGCAACTCAGTATTACAGTATTAACTATATGTGTGTAACTTCCCAATCTATAATTATAAATAGTATATTCATGTAATTTCCAATGGAGAATACATGAAGGAAACACAAAAATTCTATGTTATCAATCATCAGATACCTACAAATTTACAGAATTTAACTCGCCCGGCCAAACAATCTTCAATCAAATCATTTACGAGGCTTTTGCATGAGAAAAAGAGTCTGCCTATGAAATGAATCAAAGCTCAAATCAGCTTCTGATTGCTAACCCATTGGAAATGGATGTTTCAGAATACAGAGTAATCAAAAACAAATGGAAACCTTTGGGGGCCTGAGCATATGGAATGATTCCGGAGAAGGGGAGTCTTTTTCTCTGTGACTGGTCTAAAATAAAGGAGAAGCATCATGTAAATAGGGTAACATGAACGATTATTTCAGAATAAGAGACAGGGTGACAGTTGAAATATACATGTCACATACATAGGAGCTCAGGAGGAGAGGAAATGCGCCTGCATGAAGCAAGATTCCCTCTGAAGCTGATGTTTTTGTGGGTTAACATGGGAAGAACACATGCTGGGGAAAGGACCAAGCAATCCAAATTTAGACTTAGAGTTTGGATCAGGCGTGGCAGCGGTTAAGTGCCGAGCGCAGGTGACATGTCAGTGACACGAAGCACAGCTGGGTGAGGAGCTTAAAAGTGAAAAGAAAAACGCGCAACAGACGGGGAGAGGTTTCGTCAGATAGCCAGCCAGGCGTTGCAACTGGTTGCACTGGCTGTGGTCATGACAGTGAGGGCAAAAGAAAGGGGAGGATGATGGGATATAAGTGGAGCAGAGAACCTTAATGCACCATAGAGCAACTATAAACAGAGAAGGGTCATGCCTCAACGACAGACAAAAACGAACACTCATACTTGCCAGTCTTTGGTTTCCGTCGAGCCGTTGACTTTTACCAGTGGTTACATTTTTAAACTAGCTGTGCTGACTCTTTTTTTAGTGCATCAATACAGAATGTTCCTTTATAAATATCCCTAAATGCTATGACCCTATACAGACATGTTTTTAAAGAACAGAAAACATTTAAACATCCACAGTACATTGAGGATCCTAGCACATGAATCCCTAAAGATGGCGGCTCTGCCTTCTTACCATTTCTCTGGCATTTCTACACAAAGCCATGTCTGGGTCCAGTTTCTCCAGAACAAAGTAGTTCCTTTCTTTCAGCTCATTCCTTAAGACACTGCCCTTGACAAGGTATATATGTGCCATGTAAGGAATGTTCCAAACGCCCCTAGAAATAACAAAACACAGAGAGAGGAAGTGTGCATTTTGCAGCAGCCATCAAATTTTGCATTCTTGAAATGCTAGAGGAGATTTTAAAACATTTTCTCACTGATACCATTTATGGTTAGAAGTGTGGAAGTTATTGGAGAGCTCTGCGGTGTGTTGAAATAAGGCTGCTTGTCAAATGCGGTGCTGATTCTTTTGTCTGCTTGGTCAAAATGCATAGCAGACAATTTTTGCGGGTGATTATATTTGTGTTTCCACAGCGGTGGGTGAGTGTTTGCTCCTCTGTGCCATCTGGACGCCATTTTTACTTATGTTTAAATACAGACAGCAGTGGTGAACTTGACTACAATGCTTTTCACACCTCAAACTCACGAATAAATCACTGCTTAGTTAGACAGTAGCTTTGAAATGTGTGTTCTAGGCTGTAGCTCAAAATAAAGGCTTGTGGTGTACGGCTAAATGTGAACCGTTGCGACTGTTTTTATTTACAGATCCGTCACTCGCATGCAGATGTGCCGAAATGCAAAAGCCATGGCTTCCGTGTCACCTGATTGCCCTTGAGACTTACATACGCTTTCTCTGCACAATGTCAACGTAATCCTCGGAGCGGGCGTAGTAACCGTCCAGACTCAAGGCTCCCCAGAAGTTGGACCACAGCTTGCCGTGACGAGTGACAAGGGGACCAATTATTTTTCTGTAGGGAAGCAGGAGACAAAGTGGAGAGATGGTAATTCTGTCAGAGCAGATAAAACTCAGTGAATCTCACAGACAGGCAGCAACCTAATGTATTGAATCTTTTTGTGTGTATGTGGTAAAACCAGTGTGCTGCATATTAAAGATCAACCCTCGAGCTGGAAAGTTACAATCACTGGCATGTCGGTAACAGAATGTAGAAATGAGTAATGCAAACCAGACCAGTGCATCATGCTGGACTAAATTCAAGTAAATGTAATGGCTTGCTCCAGCAGGCCTTTTTAAAAGACCCTGAATCTGGTCTATTTCTTTCAATTTGTGTGAAATATAGTAACATAGGATTTTTCCACTGCTGTTCTTTTAGCCTTACAAACCAAAAACCACACTGAAAGTGTATTTTTTTCTGTTCAATAAACAGTGCAGACTTAAAATAATTGAACCATAAATCATAGCATATGGATGCAAATGGATGCACTACAGCATACTAATGGCAAATTTTCTTGGTTGAGATAGATTGGACTTTTCCTCCCACAACCCCTGTGCCAGCACAGGATTCTCAAGCTGCCTTTAAATATCCTAGAAGGGCTTTTGCCTCGCATGCCTCCAATAGATCACAATACCATGCCACAGCCACAATGACATCTCGTTTATGGGAAGCTTTCTTCCCCCATCATGAGCTGCAGAGGGGAAAAAAGGGTTTGCATGTTTGTTTTTTGTATAATGCAAAGTGGCATTTCGGGGTTAGTGCGACAGACTCTTTCACTGTTTCCATGTGGCCAGGCAAAAAACAGGAAGCCGGAGCAGCTTATTTTAAAACTTTAATTCACTCAGCTGTAATGTTCCTGTGGTTTTGTCACTTGAGGGGTAAATTGAATGGTTCAATGATCACAACAACTACCGAGGAGGCTTGTTGAGCGGGTTCCAGTGCGGCTTCTGCTCCAGCTGCCATGTCATTACCTGTTTTGCTCAATGAGGAGCTTCACCGTCTGTCTGTTTGTGAGCATGACGTCTGCATCGATGCTGAAGTAGTAGTCGCACGTGGCGTCCTTGCGGCAAAGGTCCCTGACGGAATCAAAAACAGACATGGCACAGCAAATAGTAATTTTTCAATCTCGAGTGGATTACAGTCAATAAAATACGTGGAAGTAATCAGTGTCACAAGTTCAAATTTATCAGCTTTTAAGTATATGATGCCAACTTTCAATTGCAGAGTCAGATTCAGAACCGGACTCCCACCGAGTATCTTTAGACCTCCAGTGAATAATGCGATCTTGATTAGAGACTGCTAATAAACCTTCGACTTCCTCATTATAGGGCTGTCATGGCCAGTGTATTTAGGCATGCTGTGCTCTGGATGGGATCTCTGTGATGTGGCCTTACAGATTGAATTATTAGAATCATAACAGACTATTTCTCAATGTTGAGCAATGAGTGGGAAGCCCATTGAAGAGCAAATGAGTATAAAGAGAGAGATTCCACCTGTGGGACTGCTGCATCCCACAATATATCACATGGAAACTCCTCTACGGTCCAGCAAAGGGAGGACACATTATCAAAACCTCACAAGAGATAAATATTGAGCTGACTAAGGTCCAACTAAACTGCATTGCAAGATACATGTGTAGAACACAAATGAACACCTGGATGTCAAGAAAGTCCATCATAGAGAGCGATGCATCACCAAGGGAACAGCACATTAACTCAAATATTTATGCTTTGCTTGGCTACAGCTGTTTTCCTAAATCATCACTGTTCAGGCACCATTTAGACGTTTAAAAGTAATTTATGGTTAATCAGTGGGGTTGCAACAGATTACAAAACTCAAGGACGGATTGTATCACGACTTTTAAGTCATGGATCGGGAAAAAAAGGACGACGGATACGTCTCTGTCACCTGCCCTGTTTACGTGAACATATATTCATATATCTTGTAAAATCAACTCTGCATTGAGATTTAAGGTATTCTATTCTATACAGGTATTCTTTTTGTCTATGAGCAGGATTCCACAAAAACTATGTGGTAAGGTTTTGGATCATTTTTTAAAATTTGCAATACAGGGCATTAGCCTTAGAGGACTGAATTCTCCAAATGCCCTTCTAGTTACTTTTAAAAGTAACAGAGCAGTAAACACTGTTCCACTCTATGATGGCTGACCTTCCAAGCAGATAACAGATCGACTATGACCTGTTACACCACTAGTAATGGTGAAAACAGAACTTTCATCTGCTTTCACCAATTTCGCTCTTCAAAACCACAGATTCTGAGAGATGATATATTTATGAGCAGCATACATACATGCCCATGTTCCTGGCCTCTCCTTGGCTCAGATTTTCTTCTGGCCCCACAACCTTGAAACTGCCGAACACATTCTTGTTCTCCTCCCAGAACCTCTGGATGTGCTTCTCGTGGTAAACCTCCTGAGCAGGGAGCCAATATTAATGGATTAACAGCTACATATGAGGAGACATGTGTTGTAGAGATCTCAACTTGTGAGCAGCTGCAAGCACTCACGTTGTTGTGGACAAAAACTTTGAGTTTATCCTTGGGATAGTCCAGGGTCAGCAGCCGCTGGAAGAACTCGGGAAGAAATGGAGTCGGCTGCTCGATGAACACGCCAACTAACACGTTTGGATACTCCTGTTTGGATTAGAGGAGAGACAAATTAGAACTATTTTAAACAACTTGCTTTAGTGATGAAACACTGTTTAACATAAATCATGGATGATTTTGACAGTTCATTTCTCACATAAGCAAACAGAGAAGTTGCTGCAGATGTCTTTGCCTTAACGCCACTTACTTGGCCTTAGGTAACAGATTTACTCCCAGCTTTTCAGTGTACTGTGCCACAAGTTCACATTTAAAATTAATATGATCTGTGCATCAAATGTATGTCTTGCTTCTATAGAGTGGACCAGCTGATGTTAGGGACCCAGTAAAGTCCCACCAGGTAAGCACATTAAAAAACCCATTCTCAAAATGATAGGTCAAACAGTTGGGGCAAAAAAAAGAGAAAGAAAGCAAAAGACAAAGAGAAGAGAGGAGGAAAGACTTTCCCATGACACTCTCTTCCAGCCCACACAGCTCAGTCTGGACTGCTGATCCTTTTGACCAGTTCACAGCAAAGGTCTGGGCCAAGGATGAAAAGGGATCCGAGTAGAACCATCTAATTTGTGAGTTCCGCAATGACTGTGTTTTAGGCACAAGAAGGGGGAACTCATGCATCACTGTGAGGTTAAATTGTCACATCAAGACAGTGGACAGGCTGAAGAGTGAAAGGAGTAGCAGAAAAGAGCAGTGTGCTAAACTGAGGCTTTTTTGTCATAGCAGAGAGAAGCAACAACTCGACTTTCATTAAACACAAGAGACTAAACTACAGTGGTGCAGTCAGTGAAGTGGTCTGGCTGGCACTTTTTTTGGTCTTTAGTGGTGTGAAACTCACAGTGACCTAAGTTCAATCCCGAAACCTAAGTACACAGACAACCGTGCAGGGTTTCCTGTGAACTAGGTTTACCCCACAAGAAAGGCCTGGACACAGCCTGGCCAGAGTTTCCACATGACCTGATCTTCCAGAAGTTTTTGTCCCAAACAAACAGAGGGGCACAGTACAATGAAATGGCTTCACTAAATTACCCATTATTGAAAAGCAGTGTTTTCTGCACTCACTACAGAAGGTCACCGAGAGTAGCTTTAACAGAGATGCCTTTCATGTAGCTGGGTTTGTACTGAATCAGCTCCAGTTAAAGTATTGAGGCACATTTATTTATGGAACCAACAGGATTACGGTAAATCTTAAGGGATTTGTGTCTCGATATTAGATTTTGCGACAAACGATGTGCTGTTCGTGAACACCTTGATGTTATTAGGGTCGGATTGTGTTCCGCTTCGAACAAACTATTTCAAGATAAATAAAGATTAACTGAGATCTCGTGCTGGCTTCAGCACTCTGCTCGGTGACATTCTTGACAGATGAAACCACACAGCCAGAGACATTTCCTAGTGCCTGCCATTCTTGCTGTCTATACATTGCCAGCCCTGGCTGAACTCTGACAAATTTTCAGCGTAACCACTATAACTTACTATTGTGGATAAAAACCCACACTGAGGAGCCCACTAAAAGGCAGCCTGGTCAACAGCGACACCCCTTTAAATGAGACCTTCTGAAAACCTCAGAAGCCATATCCTGCACCACAGCTGTGCAATGCTTCCTCTTGCCCAAGTGGTTCCCTTTGCACTTAGGCTCTTTTAAAAGGGTCCAAAAGGGTGAACAGGCACATAACCTATTATTGCTGGAAGGCAAGACCAGCAGTCTTGCTTATCTGTTCAGGAGTTGGACTCCTCTCCTGCTGTCTAGACAGTCGCTGATGGATATATGGTTCATGCTGAAAGACCTGGCAATGTTTCATCCTTTCCAGTGTCCGCAGGACTGCAGGCTAAAGACAAACTTCCCACAGGAAAAAGGACAGCAAATAGAAGGAAAAAGGCTTAATTCAACGCACTTACGTTCAACTGAGACAAGTCCACAATGTCGTCATCACAGTGGCTACAGCCGTGTTCATAGTTCCAAGCATTGGGGACGTAGTTGCCCAAGTAGTTTAAGTACATCTGTGAGAAAACATTTTAAGCAGGTGAATGATATTTTTATTATGTTTCAGCAGGGATCTCATAAAACATGTTTATGATGTGTTTAAAATACCCTACCCTGGAATACAACTGTGGATATTCAGATTTATCGTAAGAATGAAAGATGACTGGGCAGAGTCGCTTACAGTTCAAACTAAAGACGTCAGAGTTATAAATGTCTCTTGTACCGAAGCTTAAATCTACTGTAATCATTCTTTCGCTTCTCCTCCCAAATCAGCTCTTCCTCTTGAAGTGAGCTTGGCAAGATAACTGGAAAATTACAATAAACTAATGGTCAGACATCCAGCTAGGCAGCCCACAATGGTCAGAAACCACTGCTAGGACATGGTGATGTACCATTTACTGGGCTTTTCTTCCAACTGTTGAGGCCTCTGGGAGGAATGACTCAATAGTTTGGTGGGTTTGGTTCATTACCAAGGAAGACCAGACACAGGCAGCGGAATGAGACTTGTCAGGAGTGAGGGGAAGGAAAAGACCAGAGGAGAGCTCCACAGAATGATAGCAGTATCATACGGACATCCTGCTTTTTAGCTTACTCTCTCACACTAAGAGTGATGGCAAAGAGCAAATGGGGAACACATGGGCAGAGGTGTTATAGTCTTGTTTTGGCCAGACCTCTCTCCTCTATTTAATATATAGCTGGCTTTTAGAACTGGGGTTACTGGCGGGTACTTCGTGATGAATGTTAGTTGGATAAAACACTAAAGGATATGGGCCAGCAGAACTGATCTGCAAGTAGGGAAAAGTTCAGTAATGCAACCTAAAGCCAGTGTCCATGTGGAGGATAATTAACTTGAAAGTATATATGCTGAGCTACTAGCAGACTGCATTAGATGCTGGTGTAATTTCTTACTCACTTTGGTGTTTCCGTTGCCATGGACAACCACCGGCAGAGAGTCGTGTGCTGTGTTTCTAACTCGTACTCGGTCCGTTCCAAACTTCAGAAGCACTTCATCTGCCAAACAAGGGGAACACGAGACTTTTCAGGCCAGGTTATAAAAATTGACTTTCCACATGCGCAGCGGTGAAGGTTTACAGCTTCTAAATTCCCAAACCTACAAGTTCTCACATAAATCAGAGCATAGCAGTCAAAATGCACAATGTTGCCTGAGTATATCAAAACCTATTTCATAAATAGTGTTAATCCTGTCACTCGCACGCTGAGTTTAAAACCCACAGATTAGCAGGAAATTGAATTATAGAATCCAGTCTTTTTGATTTTCTTACCAACAGCTCCATTCAAGTTCTGGAAAATCTGGCACTTGTGGTCCAAAGTCATGTTGAAACTTTCCTAAAAAACATAAACAGAGAACTTTTGCTCAGTGATCTGAGATATGCTTCCCAGATTAAATATAGGCCTTGATACAAGATACTCACTCGCTGCAGTGGATCCAAGTATATTTTTGTGTAGAAGAGCTGGTCGTCGTCATTGTCGTGGAGGTTCCACTGTGAAACTATTCGGTTTATGTACGGAGCATAACCAATTATACCTGCAGGTAAAAAAAACAGCGTGAAACACATATACAGCTGAAAAGTATAGGGTGAGAGAGGTTTACAAGGTCATATACAGCTGGCAGACTGTTGGTGACAATTATCTGCTGGCTCCATGGTCTGAAGACTTCATCCTGGAGAAGCCTCAACACCTCAAACAAAGTGTGATTTTTGGCAATTATCCCAAGCAAACATTAAATGGGCACAGACTTTCTCTACCCACAGTCTGTAGATAGAAAGAGGTGCTATAATGTGGCGTAAGAAAACTGTAATCTACAAGTTATGACTGTCTCACAGCTCACTGCTAGATGAACTTCTGGAACTGTGCGTGCTACCGTACTATATCACACGCTGTAAATGTACATTCTCATGGCAATCTCTCCTCCGGTTTCCCCTATGTCTCCTCTTTCTCCTTCCGTCTCTGAAGGACACTGACCACAGGGCCAGATTGCAGGGTTTCGTTATGTCGCTGGTGTGCGCCGTTTTGCATCCCATCATTTAAAGAAAGCCTCAGACACTGTAAACAAGTCGATGGATAGACATGACATAATCCAAATGGCAGGAATGAGAAAAAAAAGTTGAAAGGGAATCATCAATCAAGTGGACATTTTATGCAGATCATATTGTTGGTAGCCGGACCTCCTCTGCTGGTCCTGGGAAAATGCTGGGAAGGGCGCACTTTTTGTTCCAGTCCCTATAGGAAAAACCACTACTCTGTACTGCCCTCCAAGATAACACAATATAATATAATCTCACTGTAAAGTTCCAAGAAGCAACATGAAACAAAAGAACTTGTTTTTATGATATGTGTGCTTGGATGGAGTGTCTTAGAAAACTGTTTAGTTTGCAGCACTTTTTGGTGCTAAAGCCCCTCCAGTGGTTTCAGGATATCAGTTTGGTTGGTGAGTTACCTTTCGAGTACGTAATTCATGTCCCTGGGATCTCAGTCAAAACGGTTACAAGGGATGCAGTTTAAGGTCATGAAGCAGAGTGGGACCATTTGATTTCTTGTCTTCACAGCCACAGTCAGTGAAAATCTAGCCAATTTCCTTACGAGGTAATGTAATACAAATTTATTCCTGTTAGATTTAGTCTCATATTTTCATGCTAATTCACTCTAATGTAATGGCCACAAGTAATAACAGCTAACATAATGTCAACTGCTGACTTAGCATTAAATGAGTCCACTACCCATACACTGTAAAAATAAAAAAAAAGAGTAATATTCCAGCAGTTGCGGTGCCAAACAAATACAGTAAAATAATGGAGAATAGCAATCTCATAAGAATTACATTTTTTCTTAAATTAACATAATTAAAACACATTTTCTAGTCTGAATCTTCCGTGAGATCATGTGTACTTTTGAGTTTTCAAAGGCTATTTACATGTGTAAAAACAATAAAATTAGCTATCATATCTATCTATCTATCTATCTATCTATCTATCTATCTATCTATCTATCTATCTATCTATCTATCTATCTATCTATCTATCTATCTATCTATCTATCTATCTATCTATCTATCTATGTAATTAGATAGATAGACAGAGAGACAAAGTGATAAAATATTTATGTGTAAACTGTATTTTGACAGATTACCAATGATTTTATACACTGATGGGAAAAAAATCATTAAATGTTTTTACTGTAACAGACATTCTGCAGTTAGATAGGACAAGATATCTGTCAAACGACATATCGATGTAGAATTAAAAACTCAGTTTTCTGTTAATTTTTGCTAAATGTATCTAATTTTTATCAATACATTTTACAGTTTTATCTGTTAAATAAAAATCCAATTTAAAAAAATTGTGATAAATGTAACTGGACTTGCAAACTTAGTCTATTTTTGTAATTTTATTGATTATATATATATATATATATATATATATATATATATATTGACATTGAATTTACAAATTATGGAGAAAAAATGTGGAAAGTAAAAGAAAAAACTTACAAAAACATTTTAGAAGATTTTTTACAGTGTAGAGGTAATATAGCTAAAGATGTGTGGCAAATAATATAATTGTGGTCCATCACGAGGCAGCAAAACAAATAACAGAATTACCAAAACAGCCGAACAGCAAGGTAGCTCATTCACCAACATCTACTTCTACCTTCCGCTCTTTCTGTCGTATCATCTGGTGTTAACAATGTTTCCTTGGCTACAAGGGGTAAAGGTAACATGATGCCACTGACATGCAGACAAAAGGATAAAATTACAGCTTTCTCTGGATTTTCTCTAGAAGTCAAAAAGTATATAACATTATTTTAGTTTTGTTTTTAGGGTGGAAATGTTATGTATTACACCTTAAATAAACACATGCAGCCACACACAAACACCACCCTCCTATATCTTGATTCCATCTCTAGGAAACTGTACTTTCCGGGACGTAGCGGTGTGTGTCCAGATGCTATAGAACATTCTTGACTAGTCACTTGGGCGGTAGCTCTCGGAACACAAACAAAGCCTACAATTTCATACAAACTGTGGCACATTTGGGGGCCCAAGACAAATCCACATGTCAAGTCAATGACAATGAATGCTAAAAACAGTCTGTGATCAGTCGGAGACAGCGAGGCTCCAATATGGGAGGTCAAACCAGGCTGATGACCACAAGGAAAAGCAGTAATTCAGTGTCCTGAAGACATTGAAGCATGCAGCTGGCCAGGCCGTTTGGATTATACATGAGACCTTACTGTTATTCTCCTTCGTTAAAAATGTGCAGAACTTATTCTTTCTTATTCAGCATGTTCATAGGCAACATAGGTGTCTGTAGGAGCACCCCCGAGGAGGGTGATCACTAAAAAAAATACACCAAAAGAGAAAAGTATGCAGTCAATATTCACATGAATGGGCTTCTACCAACTCCTCTGCACTGCGGGCAGGAAATACCTCACTGAACAAATTTGCAGGGAAAATATACTTCTATTTTACAGCGAGAGATAGTAATAAAAATCCAGTGGTTTTGTATTTTAAAGCTAACACCAGTCTGTTGCCATTCCTCAGGCCTCCTCCAACACTCTTTACACTCATAACACTGAGGGCTGCTTAGCCCCCACGAATTCCAACACGGCCTGCAAGTCTTCAAACTCCGACAGCTGATGGTGGAATGTATAAACCCCTGTGCAGCCGTGGAGTTGTGACGGTTAGATGGGTTTACAAGACTAATCTAACATAAAATGTCTAGACACATAACATGAATACAATTTGAACAAGTTTTAGTCTTAACAGTTTCTTTTTAATCCTAATCTTATCTCCAGATTTGTATTTTCCACTCAGGAAGTCATCACACTAAAGTAGGACTGTTTATGATCTATGCATGGGTTATGATAAATCTTCAGGTTAATGCTAGACATGCTAAACACGCAGTTCTGATTAGAGCTAGTTACACCGTCTGCATAGAAGTGCAGGCAGTACATTAGCAGAGCAGCAGCAGCGGAGAAAGCATTCAGACAGGATATTCAGTGGTAGGAAACCGACTTGCTCAGGGCCTGGAATACAATAACTGCAGTTATGTGCTAAAAACACATTGAAATAGTATCTTTCCTGCATTAGACATCTGAAAAATGTGCCAGAAAGGCTTTTTGCATGGACACAACTTTAGACTAAGGTCAATGTCCATCCACTTTCCAAAGTGCTAACGCCACATCGTGCCAGAGAGAGGTCAAAACATTTGGGCAATTTCGATCGTGTTTCAAACCCACCTCCAGAGTTGAGGTAGCGCTTGCCACTGCGGACTGAAGGGTACTTGTCAGCTAGTCGTTTATCAGGCCATACCAGTCCCTCTGCAGCAAAGAGCACTTTGTGATTGGCTTGTTGGAACTTCTTGAGAATCTCTTCTGGTCCTCCAGCGAAGATAAGATCGTAGCTAAAAGGGAGGAGTGAGGATGAAATACAACAGATCATTATCATCTTATTTATCCTTTAGGAGCAGCCTTTCTCTCGAACGTGTTTTATCTTATATCTGCCACACAACCCGGGCTTCTGCTTGCCTGAGACAGATAGAAATCTCAATGTAAACAGTAGACATTCTTCATTAAGGGAGCATTTGTATAGACAAGCATTCTGGGATTGCACTGGAAAGTATTTCCATGCCAGACGCTGACACACAAAAGCACTCAAACTGTGCTGATGCGTGACCCACGGAGTTCTGTGACAGACGGAGGGAAAAAGTGCCGAACACTTAACACCTTTCATCTTTACACAGGCCTCATGGTGACTTGTTTAAAAGCCTGCTATTATCCAAAGGGCAGATATTTTAGTGCGTGGAAACTCCTAATGTTTCTGGCGATTTCATCACTTCGAGGTGTGAAGTTAAAAGAGTTAAAAGAGTCGATTCATTTAGGTCACGCCATTTCCACAAAGTCATTGGCTATAAAACGCCCTTCGCTAGATGTGGCTTTGATTCTGTTTGTGTGTCTGTTTACTGGAAACGCTTTTTTAAAATTGGCCCCTAGACTTTTTATATACAGTATATATACATTAAATTACGTAAGGCGGCAGGAGAAGTGAAAAACATGTCATGAGAGGAAGAGAAACCTAATGTGGGCAAGGAAGACTGTAGGTTCAAACCACATCTGGCCGACACATGTTCATATAAGTACCCCCCATCCCTTGTTAACTCATCAATCAAAGCTGTACCTCCAGTATAAAATGACAAAACATTTATGTCAGTGTTTACAACTGAACTGCGGGACCTTTACATATAAAGGTCTCTGTTGTATCCAAGTCTTTGCCAGACAAGTTCACAAGATGCTGATTAAATGAATCGGTGCCAGATAAGTCTCTTTGTGTTTCACAGTGTACCAGAATCTGGTGTGTGGGGCGACAATTATAGTGATGGAGTACGCTACAGCAACTAGAAGTATGGCAGAACACCTAGGACGTGGCCAAGAAAGGTTTCTGATTCTGCATTTGGAAAACGATAAAAAACACACACAAAAAAAAATATATTATAGTCTTATAACAATGACATATGGCGTCAGCGCACATTGACAGTGTTTGTGTAATTCCACTGACTGCCAGGAGGAGGACACAAAAGTTTCACACTGCAGGTGTAAAAAGTTTATTATATGAAAATAAATGTAAAAAACCAACCTGGCCAGGAAAGTAATTCCTCCATTGTACGTTGTTTTTTGTCAGTATTGCCTGTGTTATTGCTGTTCAGGGTTGCAGCTACCAGCTATCTTGCCAGTCGAATAATCTATTGATTGTTGAAACAAATAATTAACTATGCAGATTATGAATTGCAAATCAGCTTTTAAATTTACTTAAGATACTTAGTATTTCTGTAATATTATAGTCTATGTCTGTTTATTGTGTTTTATGCGATTTGTTGCTATAACACTGCAATTTCCAACACACAGCTTTATTGTATTCTGCTGGGAATCTGCTAAACCTGCACATAGCATGCTCTCATAGACACCCCGAATGACAAGCAGAAGAGATGACTGGTAAAAACTTTCTGGATGTGTTTGTTGATGTTTCTGACGGCAGGCCAACAATAGAATGGTGGTAGCATTAAGGTAGCGTCCTGTGGTTTCTGTGATAGCTTACCAAAGACGGGGTGCTTGACGGCTGTGTGTCACTGACCTGTGTTGATGTTCCTGGTGAGTTTTCCAGCTATTATATCTGTTTCCAACTATCTCATTCTAACTGTGGTTTAAACAAGAAACGTCCTCCCTGATGCTAAGGCCTGACGGGGGTCATCTTAAATCTGGCAGGCGCAAACTCCAAGTTAGTATTTTTGGGTTATCCAGTGGTCCTTCACTTCTCCTATTCTTTGAGAAGGTGGTCACAGTTATGTGGTGGGAAAACACCACCACCTAACGGATATGACATCTTTGTGTTGCCACAGACGTAAAAGGTACAAACTGTGGTATGACTGAAAACTGCATAACAAGCAGACTAGTGTTTTTTAATTCTGATAATCAGACTCATTTAATTAGCAGAATTATCTATACTTAGGTTGAAATTATTCAGTGACTGGCCTGATGTAACACAGGTGTATGTTCAAAGCTGCACTGACACGAGGACAAGAGTCGGTGTTAAAAGGTAAGCTATCACGCACAGTGCAGTTCATAGTGAACCTGGAAAACTGTGGTATTTATGTATCGCATGCCACTGCTCCATTTGGTTCTTACCACTGATGCGGTGGCTTGAACCCAGATCACAGCCAACAAATCCGAGCAAACTGATCTACGAATGTTGTGCAGCAGTGTGAGTAAACATGTTGTTCAGCTGCCTCACGAATTTAAAAGTGGAAACCACCATCTCTCTAATTCCATCCTGCCATTACAAAGGTGCGGTGTTCTGGAATGAGAAAACCTGTCAAAGCTGTTAAATTTTCCAAGTCCAAACATAGTTAGTTTCTGCACACGCCAAATTTCTGTTAATTTCAAATGTCAGTTGAGTGACTGAAGCATTGCGAACTCACACGTAATGTTCTGGCAGCAAATGGCAATTGTGGTCTCCATTTAAGGTACGCTGCTTTTGAACTGCATGCAGTCATTTTCTTTTCATCTCAGGAATGTAGCGCTCACTCTGAAGCTCAACAACACCATGCGTGAATCTCAGTCTCGCTGACAGTTTAGCGACTAAATTTAACATGAGACAAAATGTAAGGCTGCGACTATCAGAAGCACAAACTGTCAAAACACCCGAGGTGGTCCAGCTGGATTATAGAAGCTGAAATACACTTGAATGGCTCGTAATCTTCTGAAGTGCAGAGGCAGTCTATTATGCTACAATCACTTCCTCAAAAAGAAAAAAAAATTACATTCCAATTACCTGTTTCAAGGGTGTGATAACTTTGCACAGCAATTATGGCTAACATTATTCACGTGACATGGTACAGTAGTATCATCATCTCCTGCTCTATTTAAGGAATATGGCTTTCAAAGCCCTTATTATTCCAAACCACTCACTTTACCTCAGTGAAACTTTCCATTGGCCATGAAAACTCATAATTCAGCTACCTGCATGTGAGAATTACTCTCCTCATATATTTGGTGATGCTCTATAATAATGCCGGTGCATGAGTGACTGAAGGGTATTTTAGCACTACATAAATATGCAGAAACACCTCTCACTCAGGAGATGTGCCTTTCAAAGCACTTATTACAGTCTGTGACTGTGAAAATTGGTTTTAATGTCTAATTCATAGCTCCACGCAGCAATTAAAGGTGTTTTGCATCTCTTTGTTGTTATGGAAATTACAGCTAAATCGGATCAAAGCTTAGTCAAAGTGATGTTTAGGTAGAAGCTGAACATCTCAGAAAAGTAACACACACATAGGTGAGCAAAGGAAGAAAGTACAATTATCAAATCAAATAGTGAAATCAAACATATTGATCTTTTATTCTTCTTAATATTGTTGACTGTAGTATGATAAGGGACTTCACTTCTCTGCTGTATTTTAAAATAGCATGTCCCCTGGGATATCAAACATCAGTGAGTGCTTATAATTTATTTGGGTAGGTAATTATTGAGGCTTTGAGGCATATTTTTCATGACAGGATACATTTTCTCATCCAACAAAACACTGATCCTGAGTTATGCAGAAAGGCCAAACAAAGAAAAGTAGCACTAGTCTGAAAATCACCATAATACAAAAATCAGACACATAAAGCTCAATAAAACACAAAATAGATCAACATACCTATCCACGGACAGGACAACAAGATCCTCCTGGTCAGCCAGATCCTCCATGGCATTCTTCAGTAGTTTGACTTTTTGCCCTCCACCAATAGAACGGCCCACGTCACCACCCTTCCACGCTTCTCCCATTCCCAACACCTTAGATAGAACACACGATGGACAAATTGCATGAACACCAGAAATGACCAGAAGACCATCGCAGCACTGTGAAAATATCCATCTTCACAAGTCCTCTCTTCATTTTTTCAGTCTAGCTTTTAGTAATTCTGCCAGTGGTCAGAGATACAGTCCTTAATGTGCAAAAAAACCCTAAAAGAAGGCACAGTAGTGGGTAATTTCATTGATATTAAGAAAATTATACTTCTTTTAAGAAACTGGGTTGACAAAGCTGCCTTGGAAATGGGCAAACTTTGGGAAAAATGCTGTCAGAATAAACTTTAACACCATCACACTATTTTATACCACAACTGTGCATGAAAAAAATCACACAGCTGCAAGGAGTCTGTAAATAAGAGTGTGAGCCTTGGAGTTTAAGACAGGCTGATGATCCATATGGGCTGAGTTATTCGTGATACTGAGGTAACACCTGAGTTACAGGCAATATGATAGATCCCTGTTATTCTTTCTTTACAAACTGTGTTCTGTGCACAGAGATGAGTGCACATTAAGTCTGCAGAAACAAAGTAAGCAAACAGAATAACAAGGAAATTAACAGCATTAACTGTAATTTCGAAAGCTTTGATGCAAGGATCATCTTGAGTAAGAGCCAAAGTTGCTTGCAAGTAACACAAACTGGTGCAGCGGCAGGATTACATAGAATAGGAGCACACACTCCAACTAGAAGTGTTGAGTTCAACCACGAAGGGGAATTCTGGCCCCGCATTGAGGAGTATCCCTTTAAGATGGATGTTTTTGCAGCTTGCTCCACTTCATTGTTTCCTTTAAGAGGCCTAATCAATCCTGGGAAGTGTGTGTTTTTGTGCCGCCATGAGTATGTGTGTGTGGGCGCAGACTCATTAGCTGGGGACAAACTGCAAGATCTGTGGACATCGCTTCTGAGAAGAAAGTCCTACCTTCACAGTGTAGTTGAAATAGCTAGCAGACTGCATGAAGCGGCGGAAGCCATCTGTTTCCTCCGTTGCGACGGTTAAGACGAGCAATTTTTCTGAGAAAAGAAAGAAGGGGTAAAATTTTCCACAACTTAACTTTACGACTGGATATCATCACATATTTTTTGTCCACCAAAATTACAGGGATGTGAGGATATAGTGTTTCAGATGAAAATTGCGACATTCTGAGTTGCAAAAAATGTTGGCGACCCATTGGAGGATATCCACAGAAATGTGTATATTATTCTAAGCTTAAATATAAGTATTGAGATTCCCACTTCTGTGAACCATGTCCCTTGTAAACCTCAAACCCATGTCAACATACTGGTGACTATTTGGTTTAGCAGTCTGAACCTATGTCTCAAATTAGGAACGACTGCTGTAGTTTTAATTTGATTCAAAAACAGAAGCATATTCCAGAGACACACGCGATAATTTCTTCTCTCCGTGGGATACGAGAACTCCCACAAACCTCTAGGACATTTCCCGTGACCGTGGGTGCTGAAATGTGAGGTTTGACGAAGGGTTAACCAAACACAAATTTGCACCATGGTCTTGTGTGAAGGAGAGAGAGAGGAGTAATACACTCACTGAGCTAGTTTTCACTTGATGTGATAATGTTTTGTAAAAGCAACTTTAATCACAAAGGTTTCGTCTGTTATTGTGAATCAAGGAAGGAAGGAAGTGCCCTGGATCTCTAGATCTTGCTCATCAAACACTGTGATTGCATTAGGGGGGGATTTCAAAATGTGCAGAGTGTTCCGTGCCAGTTGACAGACAAGCCAACAAAAAAGTTAACGACACTTTAATATGGTTTTATAAGACTACTTGAACACTAATCCTGCTTTTCATGTTTGGAGAGCCAATCTGCCCTCTATTTAATATACAGCACTATGTTCCTCTAAAGCCTAGTAAATTATTTATTGGACATTGGCAGGCAGGATTGAGAGTCTGAAAGAATACATATCAGAGTCCTACAAAGGCCTTGAGAGGACCTAATTCACAAGTGCACTCTGCTCTAGAATGTAGTTAAAGAGCTGGCATTACAACTTTTGGAATACAAAGATATATATGGCATAACAATCTGCAATTAGTCTGAACTTTATTGATTTTTTTTGAGAACTTCATTGATTTTTTTTGTCTTGTTAACTGCATACCAAACCTCCCTATCCACATAAAGACACACACTACAAAGAAATATAGTTTAAAGAGGATACGTTTGGACAACATTTTCATGTGGTATAACCTTCCAAAAAAGCCAATATGGCTGCCGTGGGAGAAAAATGGTTATAACTAGACGATCAGGTGTCTGTGGGTGTAGAAGAAAAATATGTCCCCATACCAGAACCAGCACAACACAACGATTGCAAATGACTCCTAAAATGACATATATCAGAGAAAATGAGGTAGTATTAGAGCAATGAATTCTACAATGAAAGAATGTGGGCATGGGGGTGGTATTATTATTTAATAACAGGAGCCTAACCCAGGAGAGTGGAGTTTGTGTGACCATTATTTTTAGACAAAGTTGACTTATGATTGAGTTTTCAGAGATTTTACATGCACCTATCAATATACCTGCAAGAGGTTACCTGCGTAAACACTGGCCATTTTAACCCCCTTAAACAATCTACCTGTATTGTTTTTCTGGTGAGGACGGAGCTGAAGGTTAAGTGAGCTAAACAAAGTATGAGATTATATAAAAAGCCTATGACTCCTATTGTAAAGCAGTATTCGTCAGCAGTTATGAGCAGCCTCCTTGCAAATCTTTTCCACTCTTTTCCCGTCAGGATGACTTAGCCATTCTCTCATCTCCGTCTAGTCTGTGGCCCTGTCATCACTGTAATAGCCATTTCAGTGCTCGTCCGACCCGAAGGTTCTGTTACAGGATGGCAACAGAATGACAAATTTTCTGTCTGGCTCTATCTGAACAGTATCGCATGACATCTTTAAAAGAAGTAGACGGGCTCAGAAGAATGCGAGCATAAAAGTGAACGACACACAGTGGGAAGAGGCACCTATTCCGAGCCACAGGTGTTCTCTGTTCTTGTTCTTGGCTTGAAGCGAAAGAGATGTCGGAGCATACAGTACCGCCAGGGGAAGACGTTTCCCTCATCTGGGAAACACATTTCCCATGCAGCTCTATAAAACAGGTGATTTTAATGGTTACAGAGGTTTCCATGCTTCCCATTTCCTCACAATCACAGGGGCAAAGTTTAAGCCCAGGTCAGGCTGTTTGCATGCTTGAAGACCAATGCTTCTGGCAAGAAAGAAATCTGTCATGAATCATGCTTTATCTTTCCTTGCTGTGTTAAACAAACCTTAAGCAAAGATATGGGAAAAAGTTTTTCCCATAGGCATGATTGCTTGTTTTAATATTGGGAAAATGGTGCACACTTTCACAAGTAACTCCTGGAGGCCGGTACTAGTGTTGCACACCCAAAAAGTCCCCTGAATAGCAAATAAAAAAGATAAATGGTCAGAAATAGTCAACACAATCCCCCACCTCCCTTTTGTTAAGTACTGGGAATCAGTGCTTGGAGGTATTCTGAAGCTGTCTGACCAGGAAACGAGCAGATCTGATGGGGCGTTTTAGCACTTCAGCTATCTTGCTCTGGGATTTCTTGGCAAAATTTTAAAACCGCCATGAAAACTCTCTATTGCATGATGATCTGGTTACAGCCAGGGCACATGTTTAGTATTTCCCTTTGTGATAAACATAAAATGTGAATTAGTCGGCAGGAGCTTTGTTTGTATTTGTATAAAGAAAAACAGTTGTGAGCTGCATATTGTGATTCGGGCTCGTCTCGATTAGTGTGATTTATCTATTCTCATTTCTTCAGCACTAAACCGTGAGGAACAGGACTTTAACACGTGCACTGAAACAAAAAAACTGCCTTGCCTGTCCTGTCAGGCAGACATTTCCCATCAGGAAGAAATACACTGACAGTTCACACCAATTACCCCTCTGTGACTTTGGCCTGACCTTACGGAACCGCACACTCTACTCCTGTCATAAACATGGCAGGCCACATGAGTGCATCCCAACATGCAAGCTTCCAGTTAAGTACAGCCTGGGGATGCAAACCACCTTTGATTTAGAAGAGAGGAGACTTGCACTTTTATTTCCTACATTACAAGTGTTATTCAAACACTTCAGCGAGTCTCTTTCATGACTTTTCCATACACAATCATGGGTGGGAAAAAAATCCCCTGGGAGTCGCAGTGGCCTCATTTGAACTTCCAGCTGGAAACCTCAGTTGGATATCATGACATTGTCTCCAAATAAAACACAAAGAGCATGGGGAAAAAATATGATCCGCCAATATAATGCCAAACCAAAGCCATTTATCCATTTTTTTATGTTATGGTACACCAAACTGGCAGCGTTAAACTAGCATTTTTTTTTAACGTTCACGAACATTTTGTCTTCACAAAGTTCAAATTTGCTGTTTTCAGTAAAAAACATGCAAATGGATCATTCTTTTTTTCAGCACAGACAGGCAAACTGTAGCCACTTATTATCTCAATCCTTATTTAAAAAAAGGTTAAATCCCAGGAGAAAAACATGCAACTTGCAAGAACAATGCTATTTTGCGCATTTCTTCCAACACACTGTCTTGACATTCCTTGCTTCTAAGTTGAATATAAACCCAAAGGTGCGAAAATGTGCCAAAACAACTACACTGTGGAATGCTCTGGAAACAGTTAAGCACTGTGAGATCACATGTAGCGTTATCAGTGTAGGGCAACAGCATTGTCATACTGAGTTACGTTCCAATTCCAAGATGGTACTAGATAGCATTTGTTTTGTTTTGACTTTTTTTCTTTGTAAACCACTGACAATAATCAACATAAAATAGATTTCCATGGCTACAAGTAACAGATCAGTCACCTATCTCAACACAGTCTCACTCCATATGTGGAATATCCACATACACAGAGCAGAAACGTATTTGTTTCACAATCAAGGCTGTAAAAATTGTGACATGGCAACATTTGTGGGGCTTTTCTTTTCATTTGGCCTGTGTCATGTGCTAGTTTCTTTCACTTTATGCATTAATACAGCAACAAAGTCTGCATAAGGAGCATGGAAGTGGAATAAAGCACACGACTTTTACTCTTGTGCGTGTTTAGTGGCATTTTCACTTGCCGTTCGCTTTTGTTTTCAGTCACTGTTTAATGTCACAGTTTCCTGTTGCTGTTTTCTGTCATTTTCAACTGCTTTTTGCTTTTGTTTATGCTAGAAACACTACTTGGTTAGGGAAAAGATCACAGTTTGTGTTGAAATACACCTGTGCAAATGCTTTTCAGTCACTGTTTGCTATTGTTGTCAGTTGCTGGTGTCTTTGTTTACACTACAAATACGCTTAATTCAGTTTAGGTACTAAAACTACTCTTACAAAAAGAATTTTGGTTAAAACAGATTGGTGCAAAAAGCTCCATTTGTTTTCTATGTTCCAAGGATGAGGAGTCTTTCCCCTAAAAAACATCGAAATCTTGCAATTTTGTCCTTTTTTTTGTAAAACTAATAAGTTTGGCACTGTGGACCAACATAGCTGACATATCTGAAGAAGCTCGTCTGGTATAGCCACAGTATGTTATTTGATTTTCCATTGCCTACAGCTTAGAAATAGTCTCAATGTATCCTTTTCGTTAAAAATTCGGGCCTTACATCATTTCCTGTTTGGCATGCTCGGCTTGGCTTTTAATTAAGACAAGTTACTGGGTGAAAATTAGCTCACTGGAATGAGTTAGGCTACTAATGGAAGGCACATAATGCTTCACTTCATCTCAGTGGAGAGAAAACAACTTCATGAGAACAATGGAACTGCAAATCTACCTACTCATTTCTTTCGTTCTAACCCCAAACTGAATCTTGGGACAACTGTGTTGTTGTTCGATGTTTTCTTAAGTAAAAACCATAGTCACACTTATAATAAAGCATAGCTGAGGGACAGATGGGAACACTCAAAAAGGCGGTTTTTATACAGCTGTGATTTTAGAGGATGAGTGTCTAGTCAGGGTAAACACAACATGTTCTCTTGTCAGTACTGTATGAAGAGCCCACAGGAGGAGAGGAATGCAGCTCATACAGTCCTGCCGAAGCTCTTCTCCAAAAAAGGCTTGGACGCCAAGTGCGCCAAGTGGTCTTTCCTTTGCACTCTTTTCTCTGTACCACATGGGGCTCAGCCGTCTAGGTAAACTTTCACACTTGGATGAGCGAAAGTTCTGACTCACTGGCTGGGTCTAAGCTTAAGTAAGCATTTCTTGCAGAAAGGAAAGAGGTATCATGGGAATGCGCGCTGGCCTTGAACACCGGGATAACAGGACTCTTTTGGACGAGACGGTTCTGGCCGCTGAACACAAACCCTTGTTCTATTTTGGCCATCCAAGTAAATAAACAGTTTTTACCTAACGTCTCACCAAAATTGTCAGTTCGAGGAAAGTGCACATAGTTCGGTTAATATCCTGCATTTCTTTCCCCTGCATTGACTTCGCTCGGCCTGCCTTTAATCTTAACAAGAAACAATGAGCTGGGAGATGGAAAGAACATTCCTATAAGCACATTGCAAGGCTTGCACATCTTGCTTTTTTTTTAAACCCAGTTTGCAACTCCTGAACCTGCTGACTCACTTGAGGATGTGCCCCCTCATCATTTTAAATGTGAATTCAACGCAAGTCTCTGTGTTAAGTTTAATAGACTCCCAAGCATTTAGTTTTCATGAATGGGCTTTGGCCCTTGAGTTGTGCCAAAACTTTAACACTCATTACACTGCCAGGTTGTACAGCTAAAGCCCTTCTTTGTGTTACTCAAAGCAACAAACACCCTTTACATCCTGGCAACAGTTTTATTTAAAAAGTAGTATTGTGAAAATTAGAGGATTATTAAGTTGGTACGCAATGCAGGCTTGACCCCAAAGCATGTTTTTGCCAGATTTCCATAGTCTTAACATGACAAGAGGAAGGAAACAAGACTAGTTTGGCATCATAACATAGCAGCACTTCTGGAGACAGCTTTGTCACCCAAGTATGTGGTAATACCTAACGAGAGAGAAAAGAAAAGGCAAATACGTCAGTGACCTAAACTGTACCAAAGAGTAGGAGAGAGATTTCATTCTGAATAAGACACTGTGTAACAGACTAAACAAGCTTAGTCAGAGCTGAAACAAAGCTTATCTCTGTCTACCCTGGCCTGCACAGCATTCCTGAGAGTAATTCAGATCCATTTTCCAAAAGATAAAAGAGTACGGTAAGTAAGTTTGTTGTGTGCTGTACAGCTTACTGTAACTCTGTCACTACTTGTACATTTAAACAGTGCTGCAGTTGGGATGTTCTGTCACAACTGGAATACAAAAGGCTTTAATAAGTCCATCAGGGCAAATATTTGGAAATTTAGTCATCTAATCCATCCATATTGGTGAAATGTGCAGATAACAGCATACACTTTCAGGTAGTCTTTCTTGGAAGGCGTTGCTAGTGTAACTGACTCAGTTGAACACATGAAAATGAAGAGGACATTAAAAAGAGTGCTAAAGAGTGAATTCAAACCACTGAATCTATATAAAAATGGATTAAACTTCTGTAATACTACCCATACGTTCAATGAGGAGTGGTTTTAAAGCTCAGTGTGGTGGATCCATCCATGGACACCCCCTTAATTAGGCATAACGTTAAGCCTTAATGCAATTTAAATTGGTGAGCTATAGAAAAATTCACTCCTGTACAGTTGTCTTATATAGGGAAATTAGCTATAAAGAACAAAAACATTGTTTGGCCCAGGCTGTAAACATGTTTATTTCTGCTGTCAAGTTTTGCATTTTAACATAGTGGGTCCCTGGGGCTTGATTTACTTCTGGAGCCAGCCTCAAGTGTCCATTCAAAGAACTGCTGTTTTTTTGCTTCTTCAGTATTGGTTTTGATTCCTCAGCCTTGGAGGCTGCCGCTTGGTTCAAACCCAGTTTATTTTCTCCCCTCCAGACAGCTGGCCAATGGCTGTGCAAAGTGTTTACAAATGGGGAACTGCTGATGTAAGAAGTTTACAAAAATGGTCCAGGGAAGCCCTCCCAAACTCCAATCGTCTGATTTTAATATTGGGAAGCAGTTCTAATGAACAAACTGGCAGCAGAAGGACATCTTGATCCAAAATGGCACAAAACTCTCTTAAACACATCTGCAGACTCTGTTAATGTAAAATTCTTCTCAGACCATACATTTTTACTGTAAAACCTTCACATATATGTAACTCTACCACCCCCTCATCTCGCAGCCTTCAACTAAACATAGAGCCACGCCACCCAACCTACAGTTACTTTCTAAAGGTTTTCCAGCTTTAGAAAACATTAGAATTTTAATGTGACCACAAGTAGCTTTGGCACAGAAGTCGTACTTTTGATATCTGAAAGCCAGGAGAGCCGAGACAGACATTCCTTTTAACCTACAGTAACAAATGCCTTTGTTGCTACCTAGGTGAGTGCTCCATGTGCTAGTAATTAGCCTTAGAGTCCAAATTTAAGGGTCTGATACCCAAGGGACTGGAAAACCCCAAAGGCTCCCAGACTGGTGAGTTGAACCTCACTTTTGTTGTCCGCAACCAAAATTAGAGTTTATTTTTTTGTGACGTTTCAGCGTCGCCATAATTGATTTAACACACCATTTCCATAATGCAAGAACCATGTAGTGCATCTACCGAAAAAAAAAGCCTGTGTTTTCAATTACACATGTCAAACCACAGGCACTCCAGGCTTAGGATGTGGCATGATGTCACCATCATTGGGCCAGGAAACAATTTTGTAGTCTCGTCACACGTCATTTTGAATCAGGAATAGCTTATTTATTTCACAAGCACAGTCATAATGTCAAAAAACATGACTATCTATCATCTAGTTTTCGTCGTGCAGTGTTCTTATGGTTAGGACTGTCCATTTCCTTTGTTGCCCACAGTCTGATTTTACTGTGGATCTTTAAATCCTTAATTGCTGAAAGGAGCACATACCTAGTTTACTTCACCATAATGGACTTAGAGGTTAACCATTTAGGTTTTTCTCGTTAATATGCTCCTTTATTTTTGTGCTGAATTACTGTAAGTGGAAAGCAGAACACAACTTTACTAAATAACCAATTACATTCTGATAATATTTGCTGCAAAAGGGATATGAGCCCAGCATTTTTATAAACAGCCACATGCTGTTACCTTGAAACAGCTCCTGTTTGGGAGGTGAATTGAAAATCCTCTTTAAAGACAAGCAGTGAGCTGCTCCCTGCATGCATGGTTTGGCATCGACATGTTCCTCCCGGCTAGCTGGTTTATTTTATCAGGCTTCAATGGTTACTAAAAATAAACTGAAATCCGAGGCTCATTAAGAGACAGAGAAAAAGCTGGGATCTGGAATATGACAACCTAAAAACCCATTTTGTTAGCAAACAGTTACTTAAACATTTGACTTAATCAAAAAACCCTGAACTTACAAGTAAATGTTCTTGCTGTTTTCTCTCCAGTATAAATCTATTATAGTTGGGCATGTTCCCTAAGACACAACTGCAAGTTGGCCCTGCTTCCTCCTGACAATGTTCTTGCTTTTTTTAACTGGGATGATCTAATTTCCTGAAGCCATTTCCGTCTTTTTGGTATGTTCCAATAAATATATAAGCCTTAGCATCTTTAATATGGTGACAAGTACTAATGACTTCTAAAAATTTTAAAAACAGGAAGCAATTTGAACATTACAACCTGTTCAGCTGTATCAATACAAGATTCATCTGGAACAGCTCTTGCCAAAAATCACCAGCTGCTTAACTCCCATGTCTGACATTTAAATGAGTCACTAGGTAAAATAATGGAATATTTGCACTCTGAGGATTGTCCCGACAGCATCGCTGAAATATCACCAGTCCTCAGCACTGCTCAGGGGGAAAGCCTCAGAAACCCGGTGTCCTGCTGTATTTACCTATTTGATAGTTGGCAACAAATACCTCAGACAAAGCTGAGAAAACAGAGTAAAAATGCAGACAACACAACACATATTTGGCTGGGAACGAGGCACAGAACCAACCTTGTGGTGACATAGTGACAATGTTCTAAGGCATGATTACAGCCTTTGCTTGCCAACAGGGTTTGTTAGTTTGTTAGACTGGAATTACAGGCAATAGAGAGCGCTATTATACAGTATATAAGGCATGGACAAGCTTAGGTGGAGTTTCCTTTGCTTCTCTATAAAATGCTGCCTACTGACACGTCAGGGATGTCTGGGAAAGGTTTAATCTAGAGACGCCTGGTCCATGTGACAGTGGAACAGTCCACTTGATCATGAGTAGCAGCATTCGTCTGAGCTCTTTATAAACATTCACTAAGCAATGTGTCCCAGTGAGTGTCTGTTACGCAAAAGATGTTTCCAAGTAGATAATGTCAACAGCAGTAGGAGCATTTGAGATCTCCTTAGGATCACACTCCTTAAGTGTTTATAATTTTCAGTGGCATCTTTATGTTCAAACTTCATAGTTTACTAAATAGTTGGGCTAAAAACACTGAAAACACTCTTCAAGAATGTCCGGCAGTGATTAAAGGTGGTCTGATTTCCTGAAACCGCTTCACTTCCTGAAACACTGATATTGTAACATGACTTTGAAAGCACCTCAGATGATCCAATCAATATCCATCAACAACTTAAAAGTCGGTTCATGTGTTGCAGCGATCAATTCCGTCTCGGACTGACGATCGGGTGGATAAAAGAGTCATGCACAGAGATACGCAGTGGCTTAGACTCACACTACACCACCTACATGTTAAATCCTTTACTCCATCAGAAGTGCTGTTCACACAGTCAGTCAGAAATAAGTGAAAGGCTCCTTTCAGACGGCTGGACAGTGGGGGTCTACGCTGCCCAATTTTTGTAACTTTCCAAAACTGACACACCAACAGCCACGTCTGCTGTTCACGGTGAACACGGTGCCAGGTGCACATTGGTGCGAAATGGGCCGAACCCTGCATTCCTGCTTCTTCCACTGCCCCCCTTTCAATGCTGAATCACACCAGTTGCATCTGTGCTACAACCAGTGGGAGTGTGTTCCCAGAGAACTGTTGGAGGAGAGGAATCAGAATATGAATGAAGTCTGAACCAGACTCAGACTTAACGCCTTTTTATTAGTGCCTTATAAACCACTATTTCAGCTTTGCCCACTCACTATGACGACCAACATCCTGCCCCACCTAAAAGGAAAGTCATTTTGAAACACCATGTACAGCTTGTTCTTTTGCACTTGGTGGACGACACGTTGTTTGACCTCGTTCTAAAGAAGCATATTCAGGCCTTTTTCCCAGCTGGCCGAGGCCCAACATGATCCTACCCAGTCTTCAGAGTCGTTTACTTCACTTTTCACTGGAATGTTTCACCTCCCAAACACTTGCGGGGCAAAAAGTCTCACCTAGTTTTTCAAGACCTTTTCATTACAATCCACAAAGGCCCGTAAATGGCTGATCAGCGGTGGACCACTGCGTTTTATCACTATGTACACGTCAAACACAAATGGTGCATGTTACGAGAGACTAAATTATTAACAGTGGCATATAATGTTTAATTGCTATATGCAATTACAGTTAATTTCGGGGTTGGCTTGTGCTTCATAAAGAGTCATACGCTGTAACTGTCAAACTTTTCATGAAGCTAAACTGCATTGATTATTACAGTTGCCTTATTTACTGCATTTAGGTATCTTTAGTAGTTTAGTAGTAATGATTATTGACATAGAAATCTTAAAGACTGAAAAAGTCAGCAACATTTGAACTTTAAGTGCCTCTATTCTTCAAAAATCTAAGTATTTCTTCTTTTTATACAAGTATTGCATCAAATAATCTAATTTTACATCAGTCAATCGTATACTACATATGAAACCTGATTGAAACCCAGTGAACTAAATTAACAAAATACAACATTCTATAAAACATTACTTGCTTTTACATAACATGAAGTACAAAAACTTTCATTTACTACGTCTATTGAGTTGCAATAGTTTGCCGTCTGTGATAAATTTAGACCACAACTGTACAACATGTTGTATCAGTGCCTCCTTGTGATAAGATCCGTCCAAAGTGTTGGAAGGTTTTCACAAGCAAACATTAAACCCTTGTAAAGTTAATGTGGCTACCGTGTGGAAGACACACAGTTGGACCAAACAACTAAAACAAGCCTGCGGAGACTGAAGGCAGCTGTTGTACCCTGATAGCATGCTGCCGCCCCAGAAACACGTATGTAGAAGAGCCCCAGACTTAACACAGTAACCACACAGTGTTTGTGACATCAGCATTTGAATTTTAAAACACACACACATGCATCCACTTATGCTGCTGTCTAGCTTCAGGTTTTACAAGATGCCCTGCTAGTGTGGAAAGAGCTGAAATGATTTCAGGGCAATTTAGAGCAATTTAGCACAGCAACATGTTAACAGGGGCAGGATTTATAAACAAGTCAATAAACTTGTGGGGTTGCATTTTGGGAGGGGGGGAGCATAAACATATATACAGTATGTTTAGTATGTAACAGCTGAGCTACTGTAGGAGCAGGTTGCGCTTGGCTCCATGAACCTTTAATTATAACAGATTTACAAGCGTTTCTCTGCGTCTCAATCACAAAGCTGCTTGCTTTCTATTAAAACCAAATAAGCCACAAATGGATTTCTTGCGCATTATGACATATGGAAAGTCGAACCGTGTGATTACACTGCTTTTCATTGAAGTCTGAACGCAAATCAAACACTAATGGTTTTTTATTTCTCTCGCACTGAAACTTTACAGCCTGACATCTGTGTATCAAAGGCGGTGCAGTGCGCAGCCAAACAGCATAGAATAAAAAACAGGATTGTGAGAAACCGCAAACGGGTTTTTTCTTTTGTGTCAGGCAGCATCATGTAATTTTACGCATCAGCATATGTCGCGCTAGACATTTTCAGATTCCCACCCAGGGAGCCACAGGCATGCAACCTGCGCCCCATGCACGGTTGACATCATGTTTCTCAAAAATCCATAGATCCTTGTTTGCACAATTGACATGACAGCTCCGGAGCGCAGTTGGAGAACTTTTACGCACGGATGGAGCTGCGGGCTGAATGAAAAGCGCAGTATTTGGGGCGACCACAGAAGCAACTGGTACGAGGAGGGAAAGAAAGTTTGCTTACCTTTAGGAATAGGCGCAAAAGATTTTGGAGCATCAGTAGAATAGACAGAATTTGCAAAGTTGATCCAGCATGAAAACACAAAACAAAACTTGAGGTACTCCATTGCTGGTTTACAGTGCGCGTTCCCGGACAGAGGAGTGCTCGCTGACCGTCGGGGTTATTAACTCCCAGCGGTGGTCAAGATCAGCCCCCGGGTGGGTCGCTCTGCACACTCTCGCGATAATAAAACAATTAAAGGGGGAGAAAATAGTTTCAGGACGAGCAGGCAGGCAGGTCGTTGGCCCCTTGAGACAGCTCTTTTAGCTCCAGGGTAGAGTTGTATAAGTACGACAATTCAGGGAAATTAGAGCGCAACAGGCGTGGTTTCTTAATTGCAGCAGCCGGTTTGAAAAAAAAAAAGAAATGCAGGGAGACAGAGGAGGAGGAAAGATAACTTATTCACCCCTGACACAGGGACGTCCTGAGCGAGAGTGTGACCGAGCACAGCTGTATTTGAAGCCCTCCACCCCCTTGGCTGTTAAATATCCCTCCTCTGGTCCCCTCCTCCTCGGGCGCACCAGCCTGACCAACACTGCTCCCCTTCTGCAGGACAGAACAGCCTGCTCATTAGTGTAAACTGTGGAACAGCACTGCAAAAACACATAAGAGAACATGTCAAACTGTTAAATTTAAGCCCTTTTTTTGAAAAACATTTGCTCTCCAGAGACCTTTTAAAATAGTTTATTTCCACTTTCCCCCCAGATCACACACAGACTTTCCAACACCTGTTTCATTGTGTCAAATTTAGCTATGGCAAAAAAGTGCCTTCATATCCACAGTAGAAGCATTCAGAATAGAAAATACACTGTAGTACAGTGGTGGAAGAAGTATTCAGATCCTTTACTTAAGCAGAACTACCAATACAATATGTAAAATACCCAGTTGAAAGTGAAGCTCCTGGAAGCTTCATTGAAGTGAAAGTACATAAGTACTTATAGTACTAAAAATAAAAGCTCTGCTTTGGCCTGTCTGCCTAATCAGATCATCAGATACTGTTGTAGCTGCTGTAGGTTTTATATCAGGTCAATCTGAGGAGAGGAGAGATGATTAATGTGAGAGGAAAGAAGGAAAAAAGAAAACCAAGATGCACAAATCTGCTTTTAGTAGTTGGACCTTTTCCTCAGGCTTCTGATTTTTGGTGACAAATTGGCTCATTTACTGAAATGAAACCATGTGAAAACTTTGGAAGGAAAAATCACTTTTTGGAGGAGCTGTTAACAACCCAGACATCTGAAATGTGACCCTGACTGCTTTTTTTGTAAAGATGTTAACAAAAAAACACATCAGAAACTACTGGCTTTATTTTTTTTAACAATGTGTTGTATTTCAAAAGCTTGTTCCATAGTCCACTGTGTAAAAACTTTATATCAAAACTAACCAGCAACTAAAACTGTCACATAAATATAGTGGTGTAGAAAACGTAATATTCCCCTCTGAGATGAAGTGGAGTTGAAGTATAAAGTAGCATAAATAGAAAAACACAAGAGAAGTCCTTTAAAAATGTATATATATATAAGTATCAGAGGTGGAGAGTGAATGTTGTGTGTGTTCATTGTTAGATTATATTACTGATACTTGAACATGTGAGAAGCAGTTTAATGTTGTAGTTGATCATGATGGAGGTTGATTTTAATTGTCTTATATACTGTCAGGTGCTTAAATATACATTGTATCATATTTTTTTAAAAATAAGCATATTTTTCATTTACAAATGTTATCTGCTTTTCAGTATAATAAAATGATGATATATGAATACTTGATTTCTGTCCATTTGGGCTGCAATCAGTTAGGGTCTGATCTGCTTGTTATATCCTCAATTAATTGTTTCATCTTTAAAATGTCAGAAAATAACGAAAAAAAGTTTTTTGCGGTTGCTCAGAACCCAAAGAGAAGTCGTCACAGTGCTTGCTTTGTCTGATCAATACCCATATGTGTTTTTTTTACTATTAGAAAGACTAAAGAAAACAGCAAACAAATCACCAATGAGTAACTTAAATGACTGATCAGTTACAGACTTTGCACAATTAATTGGCATAATCAAGACATATGCTGTTGAAACTGTGTTGGCAGTAATATCTTTTAATCTTTTTTCTTTTCTATAAGGCTTCAGTTCATTTCACCAGATGTTTTTCTGACGTATTATTATGTAGTTGCCGTTTCATGACATCAGACTTCTTGGCTGAATCACTGGTCGGCTGCACTACAATTATAGAAGAAGGTGTCTGCACAGGGTCTGACTCAGTTCATTGTAAAAGTTTCCAAAGACAAAAGGCTTCAAAGGTATGGGAGTATGTTGGATTATCACAAAAGAAAACCATGGTTTGTACATAGTGAAATGCACAGGCACTATTCTGGAAGCTGCACCATCACAAAAAGAAAAATAAGTGCTGTTTAATATACAAATAGAACAGCTTTTTAATGTTTCCTTTGCTTATGTGCTTATAAAGCTCAAAGCTTCACAATAAAATGAACTTAAATGGCAATAGTCTAGATTAATCACCTAATCTGTCGATAGATTAATCGACAAAATCAATAGAAATCCTTTCCTAGTTGCTCTAATAAGTTATCAAAATTGCTGCTAATTTATTTTTTACTGATTAATTCACTTAGGCTCCACTATTTCTCTTTACAGTACAGTAGGTAACCCTAGGATATCATCGCCAACTGATGCTGCAGATGTTCGAGCCGCTGCTGCTGCGTTTGTACAGTGTGCGCACACAGCAAGGAGAAATGAAGAGGAAAACAGAAACCAGACATTAAATCCAACTCCCATTTACCGTCAAATTAGATCTGGGTCTCCCAGTGTCTCCGCTGACCTTGGAACCAATGCTTCGTCGCATTTGGGTCTCCCATTCCTTATTAAGAGTAACAGGCTTTGCCCCCTGGCTCTAACCACTCCTTTCTGGCAAACACTTCAACAGTTTTGATGACTGCCAGTGGATTGTTTTACTAAATGACATCACTGGGCCTCATAGTTTTAAATGCAGAGTTAGTAGAAGTGAACCTTTTTATAAGATAAATGACTTCTTTCCAAATGAGGCCCTGATAAACCTAGAAGATGTTGAGACGTGCCAGAAAACTCAACACAAGATACTTGACTTGGACTCGAGCCATTCATTTTACTGTAATTCGGCATGCAGCTAACACTGAAGTGAGCGTGGGGCTGCATGTTTGTGGAAATATGTGTGTCATGAGAAAATAACCAGTTTGAATCTTGCTGTCTCTTACTCAAATAAAAGTACATTCAACTAGAAAAGGTCTTCTCCCCTACTGTAAACCAGACAAAAGCAGGCCAAGTTGAAACAGCACATTAACCCCTTTGCTAAGGTATCAGTCCTACTATTTTAAATCACAAGGAGTCTTAAAGAATGTGTAATTTAACGGCTTAGTGACAAATATCTAAGAGTTTGTTGGGTTTTTTGCCTTGTGGGTTTATGAGGGAATTCTCTGCAGCTGGAAAATGAAAGTGTTTGCGGCACAGACCCTAATGCTGTATCTTGGCAGAGTGCGATAGGGAATATGCCTTTTTATTTTTTTGCTTCAGTTGACTGGCTCAAACCCCCACCAAATATTTGGAAAATGGCATTGAAATATTCTCTGGATTTGAATTACAGCCTGACAAAAATGTCCAGAAGTTATACGAGTGGTTTAACATCCCATCAGAGCACTGTACTGAGAGATGGGAGCCACCATAAGGCTTGTAAGAGTCATGAGGCCATTGACTCTGTCTCACAAAAATTATGCTCCTGTACAGCTGAGCTGCATTCTCAGTTAGTAGTAGTAATCGCAGTAGTAAAAGCTTCCTGTTTAAAGAGTCACAAAGTCCACATTAGGAGTTTGGAGCAGAGTTGGAGGCGTAAGTCTGGAACTGGACATTCACCCAGGAGACTGGGTTGGACCACTTAAGTTGAACTTTCAATCACTGCTTGTTAGGTTTAAGCACCAAAACCATTGGGTAAGGTTTAGGAAAATATAATAATTTAGATTAAAATATAATCATTTCATGATTGAAACTTCTGCAATTTCTGGGTTACCAGGGTGATGAGTCCTTGCCCATCTAACATATGATTGGTTGGCTGAAGAGATGCAAGAGTAAAACAGTACAATAAATGGCAAAGACATACACCGATCAGCCACAACATCATGACCACTGACAGGTGAAGTCAATAACATTGATCATATTGCTACTATGTGCTGTTCTGCTGGAAAACCTTGGATTTTGACATCCAACTTGATGAGACTTAATGCAAATGGAAATCCCAAATGTCACTGGCCTACCTCCACAGGAAAATGCACCCCATCACATGGAAAAAACATCAATCAATCAGGAACATGTTGAGGAACATGACAATGGCCCAACATGTTGATTTGACCTCCAAACTTCCTACACCCCATTGTGATCAAGCATCAACAGGATGCAGTGGAACAAGTCTGATTGACAGAGGCCCCACTGCACAAGCCAGAGTACTCAAAGGATCCACGGCCAACGTCCTGGTTCCAGACCCCATAGGACACCCTGAGAGGTCCTCTTGTCCATGTCCAATGGTTCAGAGCATTTTTGAGCACATAAGGGGGACCAACACAATATTAGGCAGGTGGTCATAATGTTATGCCTGATTTGGTGTAGGCCTATGTTTAACACAGATATATTTGTATTATGTTGCAAACAAACATATTCCAGGAGAAAATACTTCACCCTCAAAAAGTAGTTCAGAATGCTGTTTAGTTGTATAAGAATGCAACCTTTAGGAGACAGGCCTGGGCCATCTATAGACTTCCACCTTTCTGAATCACTAATTGCGAAAGTTTGACATGTTATACAGATTCCCTACGATGAAAATCAGGGTTTTTTTTTTTACCTTGGAACATGTCCATATGGTGTTTTATATGCTAGAGGTGCTTGTTTAACACCATGGCTGACCATTTCCACCATGAAACTGTAATGCATTCTCAAAAACACAGACTTACATTTCCACCATTTCATACCTAACAACCTTAAGGAACCAATCCTGCCAACATGCTGGATGGGGCTTTCTGTATCATCATCAGTTTCTGCCTTGAACATGTATGGCTGGATTATTCTACTATTAGACCTTGCCATGGTGCAGTATACACTGGTTTTACATTGTTTGAGCAGATTCATCGGTGAGCTGGTGCGCTGACGTGCAGCGAGAGGGTAGGATGAGAGAGGCAGTTACTATGTAGATCTGTGCATTCAAGAGGACATAAAGGTTTAAAATTAAATCTAAGCGAATTTGTATCTCTTAAAAACCTAAAAATCTGTAGATACACATAGGGTACACAGAGGGTTAAATCTCTGTGATACACAGAGATACACAGAGGGTTAAATCAACAACCAAAGAGGGACTTTAAGTGAACATGGTGGTGGCAGTGGCACTGATGACAAGTTCCAACTTGGAATACATGTGGTGTAGGTGTAAAAATTACATGTAATTGTACAGAAATTGGCAGACGACTGCAGTGAGTGAGGTGAGCATGCAGTAGAAAGTCAGGAGCTCCTCAGAACAACAAGGCACACCTGCACACAATTATCCCCACCATTTATCTGCCTGGGTATCGGCGAATGCTGGCAGATTTGGACTGCAGCATACACGAATGTACAGTTAATACAGCTGTTTATCACACTTGAAAGGAAGCAAAGACTGCTGGGTAACTTCCTCAGGTGGTGTCTTAAGCCTGGATTTTAATTTTAAATTATTTCTGTGCCAAATAAAACACACAAGCCTCCAGTCTCCACTGTCCTTGCATGTGGAAAAGACTAAACAGTGTTGTAGCGCAGCAGACCATCCTCTATTTTTGGTACTGTTGTGGAGACAGTGGGTTTACAAGCACAGTTTAAATTTAATCAAGCTGCAAAGAGAAACAGATGATTCATTAGGGAGGCAGGCTCCAAAAGAGATGCCCAATATTGAACACAGGACAGAAATTCCTATAAGGAAAAAGAGAAGTCAGTGAGAAAAAGGGCCACATGGAAAAGTAAGGCTGAAATGATTCTTCCATTCATTCACTGATTTTTAATGCCTGCCATCAGTTATGACGGACATATAAAGTTAGAAACAATGTGTTGTCCCTTTCATTTACGTAAGCATAATGCTTTAGGCAGTATCTATGCCAAAATCACGTATCTGTCAGTGGTCAGGACACACCTTGGATTTTGTTCTACTTCCTACTCTATTTTTGACATAACCCTCTTTTGGTGGTAGAGCTGGATGGTTTTGCAATTGCACTGGTGAGTCACATATCCTAGAAACGTGGTCCCCTGAACCCACAATTGCACCATGATTGCAAAAGAATGAGTTTTATTTTTATCCCAAATGCTTTGATCACTTCACAGAAGGTTTAATTACTAGTCCAGATCAATGAAAAGAGTACAATCACTCCCTGAACTCAGCTCATCTTCCTGAGACCCCATCACTACGTCATCCCCAGTTTAGTTCAACCTACTGTGGTCACATTTATGGAGCTTCAGAGCATCCATCGGCACAGGGTGTGGTCTAGGGGTTGCTCGGATGGGGGCACATGAGGGGGTTTCATTAACACAGCAGTTAATCTAAGACCAAAGAACTTTAACAAGCACAGCATGTACATTTTTAATGTCACCACTGAGTCTGGCCACACAAGGGGAGAAGGGTTAGATATGGATTAATTCACTTTGATCATGGGCGGTCTTTTAGCCATTTTCTTAGAAAACAGGCCCGAGCTTACCGTAAAGACACGAGCTGCAAATTACATTAAGTGCACAGTTGAGGATATTTGCAGTCTTTTAATCAGTGTTACTTTCTGTCCTAGAAATTTGCATTTTTACTGGACTGACTGGGGTTTTTGGGCAGTGTTCCTTGAAAATTACACATAATGAGCTCTTTTACCAGCCTTTCATTTGAATGTCATCATTAGGCGGCCATGTTTAAACCACGAGACTTAAAAAAAAAAAACGTAGGTTGAGGAAAAGAGGATTCAGTGTTTTCATCAAACCTTGCCCTCTATTGCCACCTCATCCCTTTCAAAATAGCTTCACACACTACTTATTTGCTTTTCTGAAGGCACTTTGGGGGAGATTTAATTGTTGCCTAGATTCCATTCACTGACAACAGTTGTTCCAATCCATCTGACATGTGACATCTTTAAATATCCCAGTGTTTAAAGGGGAAAGGTTGGGTGTGTGGTTCCATTTAGAAAGTTCATGACATCAGCACTACAGACAAGGATCTGCGTCCTGTGTTAGTAGGACTACCAACTTAAAGGCTTGAAGAACTTACTTGGGTAAAGTTCTACCCAAGTGTTTTGAACTGTAGACCCCTTGAGGTGCATCATCTCATTTGAAAGGGACCAAAAAAACAAACAAATAAAAATAATGAGTACATTTAAATGAGTTGCCAATTAAAACTCTTTACCCCCTTGGAGATTTTCCTCTTTTATTGCTGTTCAGCAGTGAATCGTGGTCAATATAATCCGCTTCTTGACAGGAATTTACAAAAAAGAATGTGACTTTAACTGACTTTAATGTCAAAGTGAAAACAGATTTCTCCAGAGTAATGTCAGTTAATTAGAAATATAAAATGTCAAATAAGAGATTTCATAAGTATTTAGTAGATGTACCCTTGGCAACAATTACAGCATTAAGCCTGTTTAGGTAAGTCTCAATCAGCCTTGCACATCTGGACACTGCAATTGTACCCCATTAGCCGCTTAGCAAAATTGTCAGGTGGCACGACAGTGAATGAACAGTCCATTTCAAGTCTAGCCACAAATTCTTTGGATTGAGATATTTGCAGACTGCTTGAAATCGTCCTCCAGCATTTCCATTTGCTGCATTCATTTTACTATCTATCTTTACAATTCTTTCAGGGCCTGCTGCCAAGAAGTACCCTCACATCATAATGCTGCCACCACCGTGCTTCATGGTGAGGATGGTGTTTGTGATGATGTGCAGTGTTTGGTGTTTGCCATATGTAGTATCTAGTCTGATGGCCAAAAAGCTTAATTTTGGTGTCATTGGACCAAGGAACCTTTTTCCAACTGAGGTCTCCCACGTGCCTTCTAGTGGACACTAGTGAAGCTTTAATGTTTGCTTTTCTCAACAGTATCTTCGTCTTTTTCACTCTCCCAAAAAGCGCTGACTTTTGAAAAACAGGCAACAGTTGTTTTTGCACAGTCTCTTCCATCTCAGTTCAAGCTTGTAACCCCTTCAGAGGAGTCATAGGCTCCTTGGGTGGCCTCCCTCACTAGTGTCTTTCTTGCAAGGTCACTCGGTTTTTGAGGACTGTGTGGTCGAGCCAGATTGAAACATGTGCCATGTTCCTACTATTTCTTAATGGTGGATTTAACTATACTCCAAGGGATATTCAGTGTCATGGAAATTGTCCTCACTCATCCTCTGACTTATGCTCTTCAATAACCTTTTCACAGAGTTGCTTGGAGTGTTGTTTTGTTGTCATGTTGTAGTTATAACCAGGACTACTGGTTGACTGGACCTTCCAGATACAGATGTCTTTATATTACAATGACTTGAGACACAATCTCTTCACTCAAAAGATCATCATTTAACAAACTGTGTGACTTGTAGCACCAATTGACACTCACTTTGTAGAAATCTGTTTTTACTTTGGCATGAATGAGTCTTTAAAAGGTCAAGTTAAATTGATCAACTTCCAAGCGATAGGAACTGAAGGTAAATCTCATTCTGATGCTGCATTAAACCAGCAAACAAAAACAAGAAAGTGCATCTACCATTTTATTTTTTTAATTATTGGAACAATGAAGCGAGGGTGTGGGAACCAGTGAAGCATACTATACATGGAACAATGTATATGAAAAGGATAGATCAAGACAAATGCACAAATATCACTGTACACTGCATATAGAGGATGACAGTGTGTTTTAGAGGCTGTTTAGTATATGGTACTGATCTAATTTATCATATGTAGTAAAAGATTAACAATTTCAAAATAGTAAAACAATTAATTGACTGATATAATACTCTTAAGCCCTGTTCTCAAGGGGTAAGTATTACCTGGGGACCTATTGTAATTTGTAATAATTGCTGAGGTCGTCAGTGATGTTAATCCTGTGAGAATCGGCCATGTCGGTAATTTGGAAAGTAAAAATTCCCTCGCAAATTACCTACTTTATTTTGCTGAACTCCGATGTCCTGGGATAATTTTAATCCCATGAGAATACGCATCTCGACTGGCTTTTTATGTATGATAAAATCAATATGCAGCCTCAAAGTAAAATAAAAAAAACTAAATCCATCCCAAACCCCAATGTATTAAAATGCATCATTGTTGTGAATAGGAGGACCATCAGTAAAAATAAAACCCAACTAAGCAGACAAACTGTTTAGATGACATGACAATGTTTTTTTTTCTTTTATATTTTAGAACAAAAGAAAATTCTGATGGTACACGGCTTTGAATTTAGTTATGTCACAATTTGTGTGTTGAAAGTAATAGTATCATTGACAATGGTTAAAACTAAGTTTCGAAAAATTATTGCAGAAAACAGGAAAATCGTTCTTTGTGTTTTTTCCATCACACTCAATCAGATTATTTAATTATTGAGAGGGATGTGACACAGTTTCCAGAGATGTCTAACCATATCCTTAAAACCTTCACTATGCTTTAATTAGACGTATTGCAGCAAAAGCAAAAGACTGGCACTTTGCAAATAATGTTCCATAGAAATGTTTTCTTTTCACAGCCTGTTGAATAATAAATGAAAGTGGAGTGGCATTATGTGATTATTAATGCTATTAAGGTTCTTATGAGCATCAGTCTTAGGATAAAATGCTTGTGAGTCTAAAACGTATCAAGTCTTTGATTTGTTCTTTGGAAAGCCAGTGAAAAAGTAAAGAACCATCCCCCCATTTTACATTTTTACATTTGCTGTCCTTCCCCCATTATAGTGTTGTCTTAGGCTGTGTTTGCACAGATGTTGCTTTAGCCATTTGTTTATCACAGCAGGCCTAAAACACAGATACCAGAAATTCCAGTTACTGTATGCTGTTGGCAGCCAACTGCAGTCACCCTTACATGGAGCAAACTGCATTCCATTCAGTTCTCAGTGCATGATGACCTGTAAAATACTGAGAGGAGTATATTTCCTGCTCCATGTTAGTCAGAAAACGAGTTTTAACATAATTTCTGAGAATTAGCTATCACAATCCAAACAGGATATACTGTATATATGCAAAACAGTCCTCTTTAACCTTTTCAGTGTCTTTTAAAAATAACTCTTAAGTTCTTCCAGCATCATCCAACAATGATTCAAGAATGCAGGTCATCAGCATAAATCTGTTAGTACTGCAAACACAGAACAACACTTGGCTGCACCAAGTGAAATATCTGCTTCACCCACTGAGGAAATGCATGTTAAAGTTTGCATTGCGTGACTCCCAGACTCTCAAATTCACTTGTGCCACTCATTGTACGTTTTTTATGAGTGCATATCACACAGTTATTACACAGTTTATGGGATGCAAAGCTTTTTATATGTGTTTCATTATAAGGGAAGTCCATGAAATGGGGTGTTGCACAAAACATGATCCCACATACTGTAGCTGGAGAGAAAAAAAAAACTCACCTAACAAATCTCTGCTGCACTTCAAATCAGTGACATCATTTCTGTGTGGTCTGGGTGTTTAATTCATACCAAATGTGGAATTTTCCTGTGAAACCTATGACTGTACAATTGCAGCAAATTAAGAAATGTGCAGTCTTGCTGTGCTCCCCTTGAGGGACTGATTTCTAAGGAAGTCTCCAAAGTCGGTTCAAAAATGAATTCTAAGGAAACAGCGAACCACAGCTGTTTGGGCAATGGCTTTAACTCGGAGAATGTTCTCAGTGACGTTAATTAAAATGTGGGGGTCACTGGGAGGTCAAAGGGGAGAGCTTGGTGGTAATGTTGGCAACCAGGCAACAAAATTTCCACAGCAAATTGTCAGGATAAAGCAACCACAAATTGTGTTTCATATATGAACTACACAAAACAGTAGTTAAAAGACAGCTGTAGATATTGGTGTCATGAGGGCCATGTATGGTGAAGATCCATTTTTGTTGTGTTCAGTGGCTGGTAAAACCCTGGAGGTGTAAAGTAAAAGCTTTTATGATATGAAGATGTTTATATCTGCTTTTCCTCAAACCCCCCTCAACTAGATGGCCTCTCTAAAGGAATTCTGTTCAGCTGCCACATTCCAACTGAGAACCAACGCTTGTCTAACTCAAACCTTGTATAATTCTGCTCATTTACTGCCTGCTGCTTCCAGGTGAACCATTGCAAGAGAGCATCTGCCTGGATGTTTGTTTACCTTCTACAGCTGCTTCTGCTAACTATAAAACATCTCAGCCACAAGCAAAGGACACTAAAGTTCCTGTTGTTGGCTGCAAGAGTGAACACAAGCATCTTCATGAATTCCCAGCATCTGAGAAACTGAGGATCTAGTGGATTACTTTCATTTTTGATGGGAATGTCACCAAAACCATAGGAAAATCCATAGTGTTCACTCATTGTGCAGCTAATGTAGTTAACATTACCATTAGCTTTAATTTCATGGCCTCAGTGCTTTGTAGAAACTGTACTGCTGAGGGATATTCAGGAACTTTAAGACTGATTTGTAAATTGTAATTGTAAATTTGCCTGGTGTGCTGCATTATACCTTAAGCTTAGCCCTTGTTTACATCTGCTTCTCTCCTGCTCTCTGTCCTCACATATGCTGCATTTTAATACAGCTGAATGCTCAACAAAGCTATTGCGAATAACACTCTCTGTTTCTGTTGTCAGACAAGAGAGGGAGTATGAAATAGTGACTGAAATGTAGCCCATTAAGACTACATGTTTACCAGGAGTCACTTCACAATCATTTTGAAAATGCACCACTGCACCGCAAAACTGATTGTTAATTTAAACATACCATCCATGTGATTTACAGATTTGTCAATATTTTCATGTCAAATGATCACTCAGAGAGAAAGTTAGAGTCAACATAAAGTCCTGGTCTCTTGCACACATTTATGTCTGCATCACCTGCTGTAGTCATTTGTTTTGCTGAGTCACAGAGCAGAGAGTCTTCTTCCTGAAGGGGATGTGAAAAGCAGCAGCTCAGCTGCTTTTAAAGCTACAGACACAGAAACAGCCCATTTAGAACAGGATTAAAACTTATGCAGTCACGTAAAGTGAAACCTCTTTGCAAATTAAAATACACATTCTGAGAAGTGTGAGACTTTAATTCATTTCTAAAACGGGACCTTTAAAGCTGCACAATTCTGAAAATTTCCCATTGACCCTTTCTTATTAGATCATTAAAAAACTAAAGTAAAAGGAACAAGCAATTAGTTAGATTTTTTTTTTAGAATTCTGGAAGATTGCACATTTTAAAACATTGTTGCTGGTTTTTATAAAAATTCGACAGGTGTCCCATGATGATTATTATGAGTATTTAAATGCAATTGTTATCTTAACAGTTTCCCTTTTTGCATTATTAAAAATGATTGGGATTTTTTTTAATATAAACAGCAGCTTATATTTACAAGCAGTAAACAAATGGAAGCTGTTTTCTGGTGATCGAATAGCCGTGTTAGTAAAGCCATATTCAGACACAGCATTGCTTTGAGCTAAATGTTAATGTGAGCGTGGTCACACACTCTCAAAGACAATTCTAACCACTGATGTTTAGCAGGTGCAGACAGTGTTTATCAGTGTTTAGTGTGCTAGCATTATAACCTCTTCTAATGAGCAGATGTTAGCATGCAGATAAGGCTGATGGCAATCTCGCTGCTGCTTGTTCATGAGTCAAAGTAAAAGACAAATTGAAATTTCAAAGTTAAAGGTAGCATCGGCAACAGAGAAAGAAAGTAACAGGAGTGTGTTGGTGTCCATCAAACTACTGATCCTCATTGAAAAAAGTTGGGCTAGAGGAGGGTGGAAAAAGTTATAATTATTATTATATGAAGGCATGAGCTGAAATGGGTTGTTGTGTGTTCTTATGTCTCCCGCCCCTCAAATGAGGGCCTTTTACTTTTTAAGCTCAACTTGAGTGCGGGAATATGCTAAGCTTTTTATTGATCTATTTTTTAAAAAAAAATTTCCACCCTCAGTTATCACTAATCCAATGTACTTTTGTCAAATCCAGTGCATACCTACCCATTCTACTGAAAAAGCATCCAGTGTTCATAAACAGCCGTAGCTCTTGCTAAACTAACATGGTGTCTCTGTTGAAGCCACAGAACAGTATTCCAGCATGTACAAGTTCGTGCTTGTGCGCAGGACAGAGGGAGAAAGGAAGATGAGGGGAGATGGATAGATGGATGGAAGGAAAGGGGGCAGTGGGATCCAGAGAGACGGTTATGAATTAATTAATAGGTACTGAGCTCTTTATCCTGCAGCAAAGTGGTGGACTGACTGACCAACCGTCCACCTCGGCACTGCCAGCCCCAGAGCCGTGTATTAATTGTTCTCATGATCACTATAAATTTATGTAAAACATGACCCATGCTTGAATAACTACAGCTCTCAGAGAAGTGCTACAGTGCAGTTTCATAAGTAATGTGCAAAAACCACCAGTATTGAAAGTGACTCACTAAACTCCTAAGTCTGAGACTGTGCAGCGTACAGCGGTTGAATGAAATGTTGTATAATAAGATTCCATGTTATGAGAATTATCGTTAAGTGCTAATTGAGTATTGATAATGTCCATGAACATGCAACCCCACTGAAAATGTAGGAAAATATTTCCAAAGCAGCGAGTCTCTCATCAAATAAATGTCATAATGAAAAGGTGGCAGTATTCACAGACAACAGGTCATACAAAAGGGTAACCTTCCGTTCTAGCCTTGCTCTTTACTAAGCCCCGGAGTGTCTCCTTTCATTGATGTGTGGTTAAAAAAAAGCTTAGAGAGGCTGTTTTAAATGGGAGTTCTTTAGACCTTTACACCCAAGGTTAACAGCTTCAGGTTAATGGCTTATTTGAAACAGAAGAACATGAAATGCTGGGTGTCTGTGTGATTTAATTTGTATTATTGATTACTCTGCACGCAGGTTTTTTGAAGCCAGAAGAAAAAAAAAATAGATTTCAAAAAGACATTTCTAGAAAATTGCAAAAAAAAGGAAGAAGAAGGTGAAGGTTGCTGTGCAGCAGCTATGAACTCATGTAATTAACAAGGAAGGCTCAGTGGTTTTACATAACCATTTACAAGGTCTGAGCATTGTAACACTGATAGTTATAAAATATACTCAAAGGGCTATTGCCAAGAAAGTCCCAGATACTGAGTAGCATTAGTAAGAAAAAAACAACCCTTTTCCAGGCATCATTGGTCTTTAATGCCTAATCAATCTCGTATACACCGAAACCAGAAGAAATAACACGTCACAATGTTTTTTTGGTTTAGCTTGTTTTTTTATTGAAGTGTTTTCATGGACTATTTGCACAATTGAAGCTCAGCTCAGTTTTCATTCATTGCATGACTAAACGGGTTATTAGTTCACAGTATTAGTGCAAAAGTAGAAGAATAAGAACTGTTTTGTTATATAACTGACAAAGAATAGCAAAAAAATTCCCTTTGTGTCACATTCTGACTTTAATTTTTGGCTTTTAAAACACAAACCAAAGAGCCTTCAGAGCATGTAGCACCAGCATCTTACACTATTACTGCATTCTAAGAAACCACACCGAGTTATCAGACTAATCTTATTGGCAAGAATGATGTGATTTAGTAGTTTCCCAACAAATCGAATGCCGTGAAAACAAAAACAGACTTAAAAAAAACATCCATCTTAAGTACTTAATCGTGTTGCTAGTCTTACCATCAAGAGGTCAGTAAAGAAGAGATAAATCCACTTATAGTAATTCTATAAATGAGTGTGGAATAAAACACTGTTGACGCGAGAAAATTGAAGTCTGAACTGGCAACATTAGCTCTTCCAACTGGCAGTATATAGTAGGTTTTACAAAAATAAGAGCTGTTAAGCTTTTATAACTTAATATGTTTACAAAATGGCTTAACATGGACATTTTTTCCAGGTTTGCAGGGGGAAAATTATTTTTATCATAATTCTACAAGAATTCTTACTGGCCTTAAAGTTAATGCAGCACATGTGTAATACTTTGCTACAATATTGAATTATATACCATGTCTCATTAGATTGATAGCCATGTTGATTAAATATCAGAAGTTTGCATATAGGCATGGTGCAGCGTTATCAGTAGCTTTTCAATGGAAGGTATTATTCTACTGGAAACTATCCTGTTTTAAGATGTTTTATTTGATCTTTGCATTTTGTAGAACCGCCGCATGTGTAGTATAACAGTGGAAAATGTCGCAATTCAAGCTGATATACCAGGAAATATATGCAAAATATGGACGTACAAAATCTTCCTTTCTACTCATAGCATCAGGTGCAGGTGTGTAATTCCCAGAGCCAGCAGTAGCCAACACTATGATACAGTAGCATGCAATTTCAACCTGAGTTTGTCCAAAAATATACTATGTCATCAGACACTACTGTTTGAATAAAATCCTGTGGCATAAGCAGATGTTGAGACTGTTAGTTTGGACTGTGAGGCGGGTTACTCATAGATTAATATCTAGTTCCCTCTTGTGGACAAACCTGGGATGGTACATCGAGCCATCAGCCATCCAGTCCGTAGAAAAACAACCTCTGCAGAGCTGACGATGCATAATTATTGTGGAAATTGAAAATATAAATATACCTCTTATTCTACATTATGGTCATCTATGTGTCCGTCAAAACACACATAAGTACACTCATAGCATACAAACACACACACACAAAGCAGTGCACACACACACATTGTTCTAAGTTGACAGAGTGAACAACAAAATAGAAATTAATAAATAAGGGCATTGGATAACCGAACCACAAATTACTACATTACATGAGTCCTTTTGCTCTCACACCATACAGCTGCAAGCGTAGTGGATTATGTGAATTAACATCTTGACTAATACACACTAACCATAATAACACCAATCGTATTAGCTATAACTGTGTAACAGCTGTATTCCCTTTATTTGTACATGGATGTCATCTTTCTATTTGAGTTTTTGTTAGTAGTTAGGTTTTGCGCCCAAATGAAATCAGTAATGTAAAGACACACATCAGAAAATAAAAAAAGTTCCTCATAAATACTGTCTAAAAAATATTTTCGTCGTGCACTCACAGCTCAGTGACATGATTTTACAACCAACCTGAGCAGCTAAGACTAAAAAAAACCTTCTACTTCATTTGTTCATGCAAAATTATAACATGTAGGTACCTTGTGGTACTTTCTTGAAACTATCCGTTTGAAGGCTGTTCTCTGTTAGGGCATTTTGGAATGACTCATGGCTTAGTGGCCTCACTCCTCCAGGAATGTTACATAGAAATCCTGTTTGGCTTCTAGTTAGTCGTCTCAAAGAACATGAAATCCTGTGTGAGGACGAGAAGAAAGAGTTAACAGAACGGCATTAATCTGTCATTGAACTAATGCCTCGTTTCTAGTTAAAATGCATCAGCCAAAGCATAGAATATATTCACTGATATAAATTAACATTTTAACTACGCTGAGAGAATTTGCAGTTCAGCAAATGAAACTCCCGCTATTATACAAAGCAGCTCTGACAAGCTGTTTTGCATATGTGCTGATTGGGGTGGTGTTGGGTCACATTTCCCACTAAATGTAGGCTGAGTGGTACATTAAGTGGTAGGTATGTGAAATTTCCGACTACCAGTGACAAGAAACATGCTATTTCCCATGAAAGCTGGGTCACATGAGGCTACAGCATCTGCAGTAGCCAAACTGTGCTGACAGTTACTCTTAAATTGTACTGTGAAAATCCCGAAACGACACTGTTTACAGGACCTTAGCTTTACAGATTATGAAGTTACATTTTTATAAAGAACCCATATTATGCATTTTGGGGTTTTCCCTTTTCTTTTTTAGTGTGTTATTGCTTTTTTTTGTGCATGCAAAAGCTCGACTAACTTACAACGCCCAAAGTCCATGCCAAAGTCCATTCTCAGAGTATGCACTGCTTCTTAAATGCCTGAAACTCCTTGTATGAAGCTACTTATTCATGTCACCATGTGAAACATGAGCATGACACCTACTTGGTGGATAGTTTGGCACGCTGTCAAACAAAGAATGAGCAGATTTTCAGAGCACAAAAAGGGGGACTGGAGCAAACTGCCTAATCTGCAGCCTATTTTTGAGACAGCTAAGTAAAGTTTTAATACTATTAATCACAGAACGAGCAGCTTCCCCACAATCTGCAATTATTTCTTAGCTAAAGTCGCTTTCACTATATCTTTCCACCTATACTTAGAGATCCAGGCAATAGGCTTGTTCACCTTAAAATGTTCCCAGACACATATATGAGCTTATACACAATTCAATTCAAATTTATTTATATAGCACCAGTTCACAACATATGCTTTCTCATAGCATTCAACATAGTAAGGTGAAGACCTTACGAATTTTAAACATAGAACCCAACAATCCAAAGTTCTCCCTTTGGATTTCCTTTGAGCAAGCCGCTGGCAACAGTGGGAAGGAACCAAAAAAACTCCCCTTTAACTGGAAGGAAAAAATAAACTAACTCCAACAGAACCAGGCTCAGAGAGGGCGGCCATCTGCCCCCAAAGGTTTTAAAATAGCCTTTTAAAATGCTTTACAGGCAATCTGTGTTCTCAGTTTATAGTTCAACCTCAATTTTACATGGATTATCATGTAAATCAGATCAGTTTGGCAACTGTACATAATTCAGGTGACCAAACCTGTCCCTTTGAAACTACATAAATATTCTGAAAACCTGTAAAATTGTCAAAATATAATACAAATAAATATAGAACAATAGCTTTTACCACAGATCTTACAGATATTCAGACTGTCAGGGCAGAAATATCTGTCCAGATGTTATTTTAACAATCCTCACATTCCTTACCAGAATTTTCTGTGTTCTTAAATACTAAAATAATTAAATCCACCCAGTGTTAATATACAACAGACTAGAACTATATATTGTATGCAGTTAAAGATATGTAATCTGAAGATTTCAGCCTCTTTGACTGATTAACATCAACCACACATGTAGAATAAACTGTCCACATTAGACAAATAGAATTTCATATTTCTATAAATCAACTAAAATAAAAAGTTTCTATTGTTGAGTTAACATCATAAACCAATTATGTGTTAGATCAGGTATGAGACAGACGTTTCCCATAATGCCCAGAGGCTGTGCAGTCACTGAAGAGCTACTGTGACATCTGGCTCCTAAAACTGAGGCAGTCTTGATCTTAGAATGTTTGTCAATGTCTTTGTTTGCATGACATCAGAGCAGAGTCGGGATCAAAACAGACAAAAATCTAACCGACATGCACTGTGCAGGGATTGCCAGTGATTGAATTTGCGCATGTCTGACGTGCTGTATCTCCAACTAGCCTAAAGTTACTAGCTTTAGTCAGGACAGCTGACCAGTTAGAGCAAATTGGGCTTTTCAGGACTGGAGGCCTTAAAGAGACAGGAGCTAAAACAGACAGACAGAAGGTGAGAAAAGGTGCTGTAGCTACATACCACATGTGAAAAATAGTCTACTTTTTGATCATTAAAGCATGTTAACATATTCTAATAACCCCCCAAAAATGAAATTCAAAACTTGATCATTTGCATAATATGGGCTCTTTAACAACTAGAAGTATATAACAAATGCACAACTTACAATGAGAAAACATGCGCCGATCATCACCGCCTTCATTCTCACGTCCAGGTCCATGGGAAACTGGATACCAAAGTTGTCTGAATCTGTGAATGCTTCCCGAAGTAGTCCTGTCCACTGCTTACTGATTTTCCCGATCTTGCTGACTTCATCCATCGTCACAATCTGAGGAAAAGAGTTACAGGGAAAACACATGGCTGACATGCTGCAGCAGGATAAGGATCAGTCCCAAAGCATGTTTGGTTTTATTGGAAGGAGATCCTGGAACGATTCATATTTTTATCGTGTTTTATGTGTTGCCACAGTAATTTGAGTTTTGTGTCCTCAGTAATGACTTCAAAGCAGCTCGGGAGGAACCGGGATGGTAATATCATGCTTCAGTTACCCGTCCTCTGGGTCTGGTAAAAGGTCTGTATCACTGACCCAAATCTCCGTCACAGCTCAATCTAATAAAACCAGCTGAGCCGTGGAACAATGGCCACACTGTACCACACAAGAGCATGCCCTGTGCGGTGGCTTTGCCCGAGCTGCGGCCCCGCTTTGATTGGAAACATATTTCTCGCTTCGGAGCATGAAGAGGATCCCTTACAAGAAACACGTCCGCAGGGCAAGAACGTCAGCGTGTCGTGTTTTTACAAATTTAATGGATTTCTGTGTTTAGATTTTAAAAAAAAACCCACCTCAAAGTCAACATCTGGAAGGCAGCTCCATCCACAAAAGGGCCCGTGGATCTTCAATACAGGCTCGTTGTGTTCGTTTGCGACAAGGAATTTAGGAGAGAATGGATGCCACTGCTGCTTCACGTATCCCACTGTATTACCAGGGGGAGCCTGCACCTCCAGCTGGGTGAAGCATTGTGGAAGAACAGAGTGCGATTTGTACCCATACCTCAGTTTTTACAAATACACATAACACTTGAAGTGTAAACGGACATTGGTACGGTGCACAACACTGTAATTACATTGTCTGAGAGTGGTTGCCCTCACCTCTTGTAAACAACAGGGGAAGAAGCAAGACATGCACTTTAGTGGCCTGGTCACGGTGATGACCTCTTGTCCGAAATTGTCGAGGACGTGGATGGTGAAGGAACGCAGGGGACCACAACATTGTCGACTCAGGCAGTCGTTCTCCTCAACAGCATAGAACACATTCTGGCCCATGGAGTTGCGGACTTCATACTTGTTGTTGCTTTCGAAGCCAACAAGGGCTGCATGGATAAAAAGGGATAAAAATGGGCTGTGTTTGCCATAAAACATACTTAAACAACACTGGCAGCAGAGAGCAAGTTTGGAAACTGTACCTTCAACGAGCTCAACTTTCTGTTTGATGAGTAGCTGATCCACCTGGAAAACCACACACAAGGGATTCAAACGTATTCATCTTAGATGCAACAATTCAGAGGAGTAGGAGCATTGTTATAAAAACCTGCTTCTAACCAGTAAAACCACGTTCTGGTGTGGATCACTGAGCTGTTAGAGTTTTGTATACTGATCAGTCACAACATTATGACCACTGACAGGTGAAGTGAATAACATTGATCATGTTGGTACTATGTGGTGTTCTGCTGGAAAACCTTGGATTTTAACATCTGTGTTGATGAGACTTAGACACCCAATAAACATTGTCCCAAGAAACACACTCCCTCATGCAAATGGAAATCCCAAATGCCACTGGCCTACTCCTGAAGGAAAATGCACCCCACCACATGGAAAAAACATCAAACAATCAGGAACATGTTGAGGAACATGACAATGGTCCAACATGTTGATTAGACCTCCAAACTTCCTACACCCCATTGTGATCAAGCATCAACAGGATGCAGTGGAACAAGTTTGATTGACAGAGGCCCCACTGCACAAGCCAGAGTACCCAGAGAATCCGCTGTCATCGTCCTGGTTCCAGACCCCATAGGACACTCTGAGAGGTCCTTTTGTCCATGTCCAATGGTTCAGAGCATTTTTGAGCACATAAGGGGGACCAACACAATATTAGGCAGGTGGTCATAATGTTATGCCTGATTGGTGTATAATGTAGTGCTAAACGTATGCAGGGTGGTAGATCAGTATATTGCTATTTTGTCTGGACATTGTTATGTGCTTCTTGCAGTGCATAAATGCACCAGCAGCAGAGAAACTGCGTGCAAAGTACAGTTTGCTATGCTCTCAGCCTGCAGAAAGACTAACAGCAGCTGCATCAACTAATCAGCGACTCCCTTCCCAATAGGTCTTGCTGGCGGGAGACATCTTGACTTGTCATAGCAGCAAAAGCACAGGTGTTCCTAATAACATAAACCCCAGTAAGCCGTGACGGCATGACAGTGAGCCAGCTTGCACAATACCACGACCATGAAACTGAAGCAAATGGAATTCAGCAACTATTCATTAATTTTTTTAACACCTCCCGACTGTGACATGTCAGAATGCCTCAGTGAACAAAACATCTTTTGTAAGAGCTGTGCATTGTAGTTCCTGCCAGTCGTGACGTGCAGAGCCGCAGATTATATTAGTTTGATGTTAAGTTTAAAAGGAAAGATAAATTATCATCATTACATGTGATTTAATCAATCTAGACCTCTAAAAAGTCAGATAAAAACACATTAGGAGCACTATAGTATTTGCTACTTTGTCAGCTTCTGCTGTGTAAAAATGCTATTTGGTGACACTCATGTCAAATACTTAGGGAACAAAATGGAGGAGAATACTTTCTGTACATAGTAACTAAGTACACTGACTCTAGTATTATACTTGTGATTGAGTAGTTCCATTATATATTACTTTATATTTTCACTAAACTACATTTCATAGGTAAATATTGTACTTTCTACCTCCACTACATCCATTTGACAGCTTTAGCGAGTTTTAAGAGGAAGATTTTACACAATGGATAACATGGCAAGTTTTAAAACACAACACTAAAGCAGCAGTTTCCAAACTTTTTGGCTTCCTATACAAAGCAATGTGCAGTCAAGGGGTCCCTTTTCAGACGTTCTCACACGGTTTCATTTCAGGAAATGTACAATATCTCGCAAACAAATCTAACACTGGAGAAAAAAGATGAAAAATTGAAAACAGACTTGCATATCTGAACTTTTTTCTTCTTTTCTGTAACATTAATCATGTTGTGACCCCAGACTTAACTGGTATATTAAACTGTATACAAAGTGGTTCAGACTTCCAGCTGCTATAACAGTAACTTCCTGCTGACAGACTGATGTATCTTTCTCAATAATAATGACAGATATTTATATTTCATATTTTTCTATTGTGGTGGTGGTGGTCACTTTACTTTTTATGATTGATACTGTAACAAAAGAATTTCCTCTTGGAGATCAATAAAGTATTTCTATTCTGTTCTATTCTATATAAAATAATACACCGATCAGCCACAACATTAAAACCACCGACAGGTGAAGTGAGTAACATGAATCATATTGCTACTATGTGTTGTTCTGATGGAAAACCTTGGATTTTAACATCCATGTTGATCAGACTTAGACACCCAAATAAACATTGTCCCACAACAAACACACTCCCTCATGCAAATGGAAATCCCAAATGTCACTGGTCTACCCCTGCAGGAAAATGCACCCCACCACATGGAAAAAACATCAAACAATCAGGAACATGTTGAGGAACATGACAATGGACCAACATGTGCCAGCATCCTGGTTCCAGACCCCATAGGACACCCTGAGAGGTCCTTTTGTCCATGTCAAATGGTTCAGAGCATTTTTGAGCACATAAGTGGGGCCAACGCAATATTAGGCAGGTGGTCATAATGTTATGACTGATCAGTGTATATCAGGCACAGAGACTAAACCTGTACTTTACCTTAATATTTAACTACTTCTTGCTGAAAATCCTTTCCTTAACATTCGTCATGCAGGACCTTTACCTGTTATTAATTACTTTTTCATTGCTGTATTGATATTTTTTCACTTAAACAAAAGATCTGAATACTTCTCCCATCACTGCTCTTGAGTAACAATTGACTTTTTGCAGGTAATAAGCAACTGCACAAACATATATCACTTCTATTAGACTTTTGTAATGAAAAAAAGAAGTTTTACCTGAGTCAAGTATTCTAATCCTGGTGGGCAACCGGGTATCCCCGGGTTGGGCACAGCATACATATTCATTTTCGTCAGAACTGAGAGGAAACCTGTTGATGAGGAGGACAATTAACAGTGAGAAATGGCGCCATCTACTGTGCATTTGAGTCACAGTCATAAACAAATGGAGATAATCACGGCAGATGGGCAGCAGTCAGTGCTTATGTCCCACTATCTGTCTATATCCAGTTGATTTAACAGCCTTGGAGCGCCTTGGAGCTCTCTTCTACGCAGTGTGCGCTTTTAATAACGCACACTGAAGCGGTCCAGCAGCGTGGGGGAGCTGCTGCACACCTACATGGTGGGCGACACAGATATTCTCGGTTGTTTCTGGAAGTGACGAGCTCTTCAGGAGGGGGGGAAAACACCACCGGGAGAAATCCTCTTACTATATAAGATTTACTCACAAACAGCAGGGCCCGAAGCCTGCGCGAACCTGCACCGTCCTTCTCCAGAATGTAGGTCAGATGAGCGCAGATCTTAACCACTGTTTAACATGTTTACTGTCCTCAGCTGGGGGAAGAAGCAGAGCGCACGCCGAGCTCTGATCTGCCCACTTTTTTTTTTTAATTCACACAGAGCGAAACGTTTAAAGCCACGGTCAACAATAAAGTCATTCTCTAAACGCACCATTTTCTATTTATTCTAATCACAAAACACGCAGATGTTCAATCAGAAACACAAATACTCACCGATATTTTACCCGCTACTTAAAATAATAACAGGCCACTCCGGAACCAAACCTATGGAATAAACCTCTAATCTCATTGGTCGACGTCATCGCACTTCCCATCCTCGCTCGCCAATCACGATTACGGAAGCACAGAACTGAGCGCAATAGAAGCAAACGCTCATATGACCAGAACGGAATAAACTAGAGCATCTGAATATCAGGAAGTGCCAGTTTACATAGTTAACCGTGTAAACCCCAAACAGTTTCTGCTGCTGTCACATTTTTACTCACTGTGGGCTCATTTTTCACCGTAATATTAAGTCGTGCACCTCTTTGGAAGCAGCACAACTATTGCTAGAAGTAGAGAGAAGTCAAAAAAATCTTTTGTGCAGCTGGTGTTGTGCCAAAAAGTGATCCTTTGCCAGAAACTGGTTACCACTTAGTTTACATAGGCTACATCTAACAACAGCCTTAACACACAAATACACACAACTGTATCTAGTGACAGCAAAAGTTTGTCGTTGTGAAACTTAAACGTTTCTTGTAGATGAATAATTACGAAAAAAGAAATGTTTGCAGTTATAATCAGGCCTGACATTTAGGATCACACTACAGATGTAATGAATAATCAGTCAGTTTGACAGTTATTAAATTTGTCACCAACTTTTGATCACTGATTAACTGGTTTGAGTATTTTATTGAGGAAAAAAATCAGAATTCTCTGATTTCAGCTTGTTACATTTGAATATTCTATAGTTTCTTTAATTCTCTATGACTGTGAACTGAATTTCTTTGAGTTGTGGACAAAACAAGACATAAGAGGACCTTATCTTGAGCTTTACAAAAACTCTGATCGACATTTTTCCCCATTTTCTGAGATTTTACAAACCAAAGGATTTTTGTTGTATCTGACCTTTATTTAACCAGGTAAAATGTTTGAGAACCAGTTCTCATTTACAAACATGACCTGGCCAAGAGGCCCCAGTAGGAATAAATACATTAAAATACACACACACACACACACACACACACACACACGAGAGAACAGAATAAATGACACTAACTAGAAGTATTAATGAATCCATCCAAAATAATTAACAGACAATAAAAATAATGACTGAAATCAAGTCGTTTTGATGCATTATCAACATTTAAATCACAGTGTAGGCACTACAGTCACTTTTTGGCAAGTGGGAAATGGCATTAAATGAGTTGAACTGGTCCTTTAAAGCCATTTCAAGTGGTAAAAAATTACTGCATTGGTCAATGTTGAACAAAGAGGAGGTCAAACTATGCTGAGACATAAGGATAATTGCTTTTGTGGCCTAAAATTAGTTTTTGGCAGGCAGTCACTTTTTGGCACAACACTAGAAATCACAAAAAAGAAGAAATTAAATCAGAATATTGTTTTTTTTTTTATTTTACAAAAAATGGAATCAACATGTACAACAAGTGCCCCAAGTGCCAACGAGTATTACCAATACTGGAAAAGAAAGTAGCTCTACGTGCTATAGCTATTTATCTACTTACATGTTTGTTTGTTTCCATACTTGTCCCCCGTCTGCTCTGTGTAAACACAGCCTGCAGTTCAGCCGAAATGTTCCCTGAATTTTTGTCATGTGACTGTTGGGTGCAGCAAAATCACTCATGGCTTCACAGTTGTGCATTGGGTGCCAATTTTTTATATATAAAATCTAGTCAGAGAAATTGCTTTGTTCTTATCAAATTTTTAAATGAGGCAAAGAGAATAAAGCTATTTTCACGATTTTTTGACATAACCCACAACTCATTCAAGGACTGTCAGAACATTAAAAATCTGATGATTCCTTTAGCTTTTACAGTTTCAGGCTGTTCTAAATGGTGTAATTTTTTGCGGTATCGTAAAGATAGCATGCCCTTCATGCACAATGGCATGTTTTAGAGTCCAAAGGGGTCAACAGCTAGCAGTAAAGAAAGTAGACACATTGCATTTATTTTTTATTTTAAATTTCTGGTCAATAAGCACGTGTTAGCAGCATAATCAGTTTTATCAGTGTTTGAGGAATATTATCGTTTTTAAATTATATAACAGATTGTGACTTTTATCCTCTAGATGTCACCATTAATACAAACAAACAGTAACAATATCTCACATCATATGCACAGCATGATGAGTTGTTTGTTCAAAGGGTTTTACAAAGCAGTGTTTATGCGAAACCTCAGTAGTTATATCATATAGTTGATTTCAGATACTTATGGTTGTTTCATTCTTTGGTGTTTGTTGTGAGTCAGCTTTGTATCATGAATATACAAAGCTATATATAATTGTATAAGATAATATTCTACGTTCACTACTTATGAATATACTGGATAATAACAGGGATTCTAAGCCTGTCTTGGGATGTCCTTGCCTTTGAAATTCCAAATCAGTTCCTTTGCTCTATATACCTTCTCCAACATATACACAAGCTGAAGAAAAAAAAATCTACCAAGTATAAAAGAGTGAGAAGCGGAAAAAAACACAAGTTTCGTAAATTAAAAGTGGATGGTGGTTTGAGCTGCCATGATCAGCTGATTAATTGCCAAATGTTAAATATGCCACTGTTAACTGTTTTAATAACTGACTGATCAGGTTGTGTAATGTCTAATGTTGTTTTTTTGACATTTCAACCCAGGAAATGTGGGTAAAGAGAGCAGGGCAATGACATGTGGTTTGTGGGTGGCTGTGGCTAATATGTTGACCTACGCTTGAGTCATTTTTTAAGATAAAAAAACTGTCAAAATTTTCTGATATCAGCTTCTTGAAGTTAAATGTTTCTGTTGTCGTTATTCCCCTGTGACAGTAAACTAAATATAGTGAGGTTGTGGACAAAAACAGGCCTTTGAGGAGGTCATCTTGGAATTTGTTAAGCACTGATCAACATTTTTCATTATTTTCTGATATTTTACACATCAAACAACTAACTGATTATTAGAGAAAACAATCAATACAATAATAGATAATGTCTATTCAGTCTTTAGAGCTCAGAAAGCAGAACCAGGAAGTAACTGGTGACCTTAAAGTGAATTAGTCTCTTAACATGTGCTGTTCATCAATACTGGACCAGACTGTTTTGCCGCTTCTGTTTTAAAAGTTAAATAACCTGGCTAGAAATTCTTTAAATGGCATCTGCACCTCCCTCCATCCCAGCAAAATCCTGAGTCTTTCAAATGTGTATTTCAAATGTTATGCTGTGCACCAGATGTCTTACACACCCCTGAAAGTATATACAGGGTTTACACTTCAACATCACGCTAAAGCCCCTTTTCGACATGCATTCCTTTCCAATAATCTGACAGCATTTGAACAAGTCATTCCTGAACGAGCGCCCCGGTCGCTTTTCTATAAATGTCGCACAAGAAACCTGACTAGGTGGGACCTGGTAACATTTAGGTATCGCCTTTACCATGACCACAACCTCAGGTCAGAACTGCGTGCAGTCGCGTTAATCAACAGGCATGCACCAGATTACTATGGAGGACACTGTTATGTATAGTGCCTCATGCATTTTTGCAGGTGGCTCAGCTCACTGATTAACATTATTTTGTAGGATGCCCTAAAGAGGAAAAAATAAATAAAAATTCTCCTTGAACAATGATCACTTTCCTAAGTATGTCTGAATGAATCCACGAGGAACATTAATGTAAAACTGACGTACATCTAAATGTTAGAATGCTGCCTCTATCACAGATTGATGAAGAAAGCAAAGTTGAGTAAGCAATGGCTAAAAAAGACCTGTTACTCCACTGGTCCAATGAAATGAAGGCCATGCATCATGCAGATGTCTTTTGAACATTTATTTTCTCCCTCTTGTCAGGAGACACCATGAAAACTACAAAAATGGAGGACATAAGGAAAAACATCATACAACAAATGTTTTAAATACACATTGTTCAGTTGTTTCTTAAGTGTTTCAAGAAAGCGTCTGTAAGCAGGCGGACTCAAAAAACAAGTCTCTTGAGCGAGTCTCAGTTGATAGACAGGTCCAAATATGTCCATCAAACCATCATATGAAGGCACTTTGACAAATATTACACAGAAATATGAAACAAGTAAAAGTTTAAAGTCACAATTTACCTTGTGCGCCTCTCAGATAGTACAGAATAGCTATTTTGGGGCCGTATGGTTTTCCTCTGCAGCCGTATTGCGTCTAACCCATAATACCACAGGTGAGCCCCTTAACTACTGTGGTCATGTGACCTGTTACAAAAAAACACTGTAATAAAGAGTATTACATTTTTAACCAAACATTAATTTCGGAGTTGTGTGTTTTCAAAGTTACTTTTTTAAACATTTTATTTATTGCACTTTTAATCAACCTCAATGACCGTATGAATTTAGCCATTAATTTAACAAATTTGTCAAAACTGTCTTTACACCGATGAAACATATTAGACCAGAGAAGCTTTCAAACTAGTATCAGATATCAGATATTCTGCAGCTTCACTCTTCGAACTTTCCACTTCCAGCAGAGGGATTTGCCTTCTAATGTCAAACTACATCATTCTGGACGGTGAAACTCAACCATCCAAGAGCGGTATCAGAGGTCACTTATACAACCTTATGCTGCTCTGCTGCACAACACCAGCTCGTAGCAGTTTAAATCATGAATGCTGTTACAAATCTGAAGACAGCTACATAACAGGAAAAAACCTCAGCCCACAACTGATGTGCACCTGAACTTTTTCTCCGTGTATTATTATTATTATAGTTTGCATCCACTGGAGAGCAGTGTTGAGCTAATGATGCTCGGCCTCATTGCCATTACTAAGACTAATGCAGGAATTGCCTTTTCATTGTAAAACAAAACGCACTCGCCGCTCTGTTACAAATGACATGACGTCGTTGGGTCGAGTATCCTTATTTGCGAATACAAATTACCTGATTTCCTCAAGCGCTACTGATTTCTCCAAGAAAACGCTAATGAGAACAAATGATGACTCGCACGCGGATCTGCTGACACTTCAGGCACAAACACCTAAAAACACGTTTTAATTGATTCATGTTACAACCATTGCTTATAGTGACCTGCTATAGCCTAGAAAACACTGGATATGCAACCTTAAGTGTTTTCTGCTGCACAAAAAGATAGGTATCAAATAAAGCATTGATATTAGTGAATTTGTCTCCAGCAGATATACATTTTACACATTTTTGCACGTGTGTTTGATTAAAATTTGAACACACTGGACCATTGGTGGCATCAAAGGTCTGTTTTATCTTCGCCGCCCAAACGGAGCTTATGTTCTTCATCATTGTGATCAAAACAATGTCGTGTAATGACTTTGAAATGGTGGCGTTCTCCACTCTCATCTGAATAAACACACTGGACAGTCAGGGGGTCTTTGAAAGCCAGTCAGATTGTCTTTCTGACTCCCAGTTACTCCCACCAGGGGATGGTATGCATGCATGTGTACGTGTGTGTGCATGGACACCAAATTGTACAGCCTCTGTTCTTAGTATTTCTACCTGTTTTACAATTCCTCTGTGTTTGTGTATTTTTTTTATTATTTTTTTTTGCATGAAGGTGGTGCTCTTTATCCGCATGGGTAATCTTTCGTGCACTCCTAACGAGGTTGTCAGATCCGCCGCATAATGAGGAGCCTAAAGATAAATGTAAAAATGCCTCCATTACACCGCTTTCATCCCCTTGTTCATTAGGTTAGCATAAGGTTACAATACATTACTCCGGTCCCAATGTTCCCGCGCGCAAAATTGCACGTGTCGCCGAAGAGCCTGTGTTTTTAGTTTGCCACGATAATGTGCGTTCAGACACACACCAACACACACAAATGTAGTGTTACCTGCCTAGACTAAACCCTTAACTGAACTGAACTAATATAAATGTTCACATCACTAGGGTTTTCTAGCACAACATGTCCATAATTCACACCCTCACACACACACACACACACAAAAATGCAGATTTATTGTGTATATTTTCATGTCCAAGAACACTGCTTTTGTTATTCCGTCTCTGTCTCTTCACCTCTGCCCATCCCTCACCTCCCTCCCTCCCTCCCTTTTATTTCTCCCATTTCTGCACCCCTGTCAAGTGCTTTGTTTGCTGTGACTTTCCATGTGGTTATCTGAGCGGAGACAGTATGCCTCACCCTGGCACAGGACCTCAGTTTCCACGGCAACTTTATAATTGTTTTGGATGTGTTCCAAACGCGACTGGATACCGAGGCATTATTGATGTCAAAAGAAACATGTATGAAATGAGGAGATGTGGAGGCGTCCATATGGTTCCGTACACAGCCTCATGCAAAGCCATTTAACTGTTTTTCAATGGGAGTTTTGTGATACCGCTGAATAGATCCCACATGTGTCGCATGATATTTCATAATTTTGATCTTTCTGTATCACAAAGGGATAATAGCGTGGAATACGAGCCAATGAACTGTGCAATATTTTTCCTATTCATGCCATTAAGTCATTGTCACAGTATGCACTGCTACATTGAGTATGGTGACCTTAGTGAATACAATATGTCCATCATGATTTTTTATTTTTTCTAATTTGAATAGTAAGAATGACAATTAATTCCAACCGAAGGAAAAAAATAAAAGTCGCTGACACCAGAAGCTGTAAAGTATGTCGCTGCTGGCCTCGTTCACTTCAAGTAGTCTTTGTTTTGACAGGACAGGCGATATGAGTTATCCCAGCGCTTGTCACCACAACCATATTGTGACCCCCCCATTCTCCACCAACACACATCCACAGCCTCGCAGCACCTCTGAGCCAAGAGCTGCGGCCACATTAACCACTACGCTGCAACACTCATTAAAATAACATATAGTGTCAACAGCAGTGCGGCCCCAAGTGGATGAGCCCCGAACGCTCCATCTCAACTCACAAATCCACAGACTTCCCTTCACTTCAGAGAATTTCCCTCCGAGCGGCAGGTTTGCGTGTTACTCTTGCTTATGAAACTTCTCTGTCTCTCTCTTTACGCTGTTATATACAGAATATGTGGTTAAAAAAGCGAACCGAAATAAGGCCCTGACTGATCTTTTTCTCTGATCTCAAGCCTCCCCTCCCTCCGCTTAATTTATGACCTGTGAGGAGGAACCCAGGGAGTGAGAAGTGAGTGAGACTGGTGTGAAAGCCCTGAATAGAGCAGGGGCAACAGGCCCTCCAAATAACACAAAAGAGGCACCACAGCTGTTTGGAGGCAACACAAGCCTTCACGAGGCACTGTCTTCTGCCCTAAGCTCCCAGACTGGCACTCATGCTGACTTTGTGAGCGGAGTTGTTATATGAATACAGTAACACAATCGTCACATTAAACTTGTGGGTAGGAAACCTTCCAAGGCGAGGTCAACGCAAAATTTGGAGTTTAAAACAAGGCGAGTTATATTACTACAAATTCCTCAGGCTGTTTTGGTTGAGTAAAATCCGCTGATTATCTGACCTTAACTGGTCTCTTAAAAGTTTACGTTCATACTTTGACTTTTTCCTTTGGATTATTTGATCTTTATATGATGCTAGCAACAGACCACAAAGAGGGAAACATGTAAATGAGGTGGAAAAGGGATCAAACCGGCTCTATTCCACAGAGACAGCCGAGGCGAAGCAAACAACACAACAGCCGATCACCTTTACAGAGGGCCGGACTATTCGGGGCCCCTGCTGAGTCGCAGGAAAGTGTCACCAGCCTTCGTGAGCTTGCTGTCAAGTGCCGATTACCGACTGTCAACTGCAGCTAAAAATGATTTCAGAATCCGAGGTTAGAAGTTCAGCACACTGTTTTCTTCCCCCAGACTGAGGGGAAAACGCTGTCACCATTGCTTGGCCGATAATAATTTATTCCCCCCTGTACGAAACTCTGCTGGCTCCCCGTTCCTATGTCTGCTTCTTAGTTTTCCACTCACGCCCATTAGCTAGCCACATGCAGGACACGTGTGGACTTCCAGAAAGATGGCAGCTTTTCGAATAACTTAATTGCAAGTCGTATTCATCATCGTGACTGTTTTAGGGGAGACATGTTGTAAAACTGCAGTTAGTGTGCACACATTTAGTGTTTTCACATGTCTTGTGAGGTGTATTTTTTGCAACTTTCTGCTGAATCTTTTTTTTAGTGTCTAGATGTAATAAGACCATATTTAGAAACTATAATAATTGGAAACTTTGGACTGACTGTCCTCGAAACCCTAAAAAAAACCCTTCTCCCAGATACAAAATGGATGCAAACGTCTGGTCTCTCACTCCCTCTCTGTGTCTCATCCATCCACACAGAGAGTATCCGGAGCCATCTGCAGACCACGATCCATCCCCAAACACTGGGGCTCACAAAGGTGTTATTTTTCAAAGCTGGCCCTGTCCACCTCCTGCCGAGGGTGTGCGGCTGCGGTTCAAGGGAAGGTGGGAAACTTCTGAGGCCCTGTTCCCCTTGTACCCCCCTCCCTGTCGCCTGCCTCCTCATGGGCAGCCCTTTGAGGGTGTCATAACTGCGGCCTGTATAACATGGGTTACTGCTGACGGCGGTTGGTCACAGTTGATGAAGCCTTTAAAGCAGCCTCCCCTCTCATGGTTTCTGTTAAAATTCTGGAGAGCGGGACCAAGGCCTGGCTCCCAGACAATTACAGACGTAGCAATGGGAGGACTTTGGAGCAGAGGAAGGCCTGCATTTTGACTTGCAATGGGTAGAGGGTGCTCCAAGTCCATGTTTGACTAGAATGTTATTCAGTGCATTGCAGCCCCAACGCTACCGCCTTCTCTTCCCCCTCCAAAAAAAAAATGAAATCACCCTCTCCATTTTAGTTTTGCGCCTTTACGCTTCCAAGTTGCCTACACAAAATGAGTCCTCCGTGTTTTGTGCCACGCGGCAGTCTCCAGTCCAACAAACTAAGGGAGGAAAAACAACCGTAGAGACTATGAAATACGCTGCAAATGGACAAAGCTGCAGAACATGCAGCTGTTGTGGTGCCATCCTGTTGGGGGAGGGTGTGCGCAAGGTAAAAATGGGACAGAGAGCCATGACAGTGTGGTGGTAATAGCATGAGAGGGTTCGCAGCACCTGGTACTCACCTCTTTCTCCGGAGAGTCCCCGTAGACACGGTGTCCTGCTGTCACACCGTAAAACTTGATTGTGGAAAACACCATCACGCTGAGACTGATAAAAGGAAAAAGAGGAGATGTTTTTATTTTCAAATTTTGGTTGTAACAGCAGAGGGGGAAAGAAATTGGTTTGCAAATACTATTGTTATTTTTGTGTTTTTTTAAACCCTTGTCGTATTATGAGAAGTGTTGGTCGGAGCGCAAGAGCTTTATTTAATTTTTTGTCAATATTATAATACAGGATGTGGTCACGACATGTAGGAATATTCTTATATAAATATATTTTTCTTCCTTACTAAAAACTTTGCATTATTTGACATATTGTAGTGTAGTTTTTTAAATTATTATTTTCAACTGCAATCTAAATTATGTTTGAATTATTGTCTAGATAAACAAGTGTGATTTAGTTTTAGCGGAAAAAATGTCCATGTCAAGAACCACAGATGCTTCGAAATATTGCAATTAATAACAATCAACATCTATTTTTTAGTTCTGCAAGTGCAATTAGGAGGTAATTGTTAAAGTGTAGAAGTAGTTTGTTTCAGTTTAGTGTTCAGTATATTGTGGAGTAATATTTAGAAAAAATAAAAATGTGTCTTTATTAGTTTTAAGCTGTTATTTACACACATTACTGCAATTAATTTTCCAAATTTTAGAAAACATTCTTAAGGCAAAATTTACACATTAGTAGATTTATTTAATTTTATTAAATTAAATTTAATATTTTATTGTTTTTCCTGAAAATGAAAAATGCTTGCAAAGATAAATGTGCCAAGGATAACATGACAGCACTGAATGCTAAATGAGAAACAGCTCCATGCGTACAGTGAGTGTGCTGCTTCTTCACAGCTTAGGGAGTGTGTTGAACCGGGCCAGGCCAGACAAATACAGTGAGGCGGCCACGTTGCCCTGTGTGAGTCAGTGTCAGTGCAAAGTGCAAAGGCCAGTGTGGTTCAGGACTTCTCCTCAGGCTGTGCTCCGTGAGCTGCAGCATGTGGACGGCGAGCTCGGGGCGGACCTGAGGAGGCTCAGCGCTGCACAATGCTCCTCTGTTCTTTGTGCTGTACTTCTATCTCACTGCCTCTCTGTCTCGCTCTTTCTGTCCTGCAAACACACACTCTTCTTTCTCTCTCTCTCTCTCTCTCACACACACACACACACTCATGCATGCACACTGAAGAGTTCTCTCCACACAGTTGGAAAGACAGGGGTCACTGACTGGATGCTCCCAGCTGAGTACTTCAGTGCAGCCCTTCTCTGAAACACACACACACACACACACATCTACACGTGCACTGTGTTAATGTCTTTTTCCATGCTGGCACCCAGTACAAAGCTTTAGTGGTGTTGTAGCCTGCATTTCTCTCCAAAAAGAGTGTTTTTCTCATTCATTATATAATCAGTACAAATTGTTTCTTCTAGGAAGAGTCAGATTACCCTCATTAAAGAACACTAATGAGGGAATCTTTTAATCTTTTTAATAGTACCCCTTTAAACACACCAAGCAAGAACTTTTATTGAGATTTATTTGTCTCATGAAAAAAAAAGAAAGCTGGTGTTTGTTTTCTGAATTCTTAAGTCATTCTTTGAGACACTCTCCGAATCCGCTGTCAATGTGTTTGTTTGGGGTTTTTTTTGGACAGGTGTTGGAAGATAGTCAATGTCACTGCTTGGATCAAATTCTGACTGTTTTCAGGCCCGGAGCGAAGCAGCCGTAAGCTTGGAATCTTACTTTAGGATCACTGCAAAATGAGTAATTTCTTTGTGAGATCCTCTTTTATGTTTTTTTTTTAATTTCACAGTGTTGCAGCTATTAAGGAAAACTGAAACCAGACATGCTGGATTTTTGAAAACAGGGTTTGTGCAGCGAACTGGTGTTTCATTAGTCCTATATTGGGATGTCCTGCAGTGATGAGTTGGAAAGCACATAAAGGTACTTACGTTCACTTTATTGCAAGGCACATTATAGCAAACTGTAATTACTTGTCATAAAACTAAGTTTTTGCAAACAAACAAACAACAACTATGGAGGGAGTGTTTAATTAAACTTAAGTAGTAAGCTTTATTCTTGCACAACTTTCCTCTAAACTGACGGATCCTGGTCAGCAGATGATTCAATCGACAACCTCTCAATGCTCCACGAGATTAATCACTGCTGCGATGCTGTAGTATCGATCAAAAACATGGTAATCCTGCGGCAGTTAATCATTCGTGTCAAAATCCGAGAAACATAACCCGGGCAGGCCATGAGGGGGGAGATGCAGAGGAAGTGGAATGCACGAGGAACTGGGAGGTTGATCCCTCTGCCGCTTTGACGTCAGGCATCCATCTACTGGTGTTATTCCTTAATCTGATTCACTTGGCTGCTCAGCAGACCAGTGTTGCCTGTTGGAAAGGTTTCATGTGTGTGATGGATGCTATTGTCAGAAATGCCAAGGTCAATATGCGACACAGCAGCGCAAAAAAAGGAGACTTTCTTATTTCAAAAGTGCTTCCCATGTATCATCATTTCTGCAATCTGACCTTGCTTCCCTCTGTAATAACATTTAGAGGCAGGACAACCGCTGGGTGCGTGCTCATGGGTTGGCGTTGATCTTTAAAACGGGTCACGGCGCTGCAGAGAAGAGGCCCGTGTCACTCATGACAGTATGCAGGCATATTACTTACACCAAGACAGACTTGTGGAGATAGAGCTGTACTGTCTGGCATGAATGCTGGGTGACAATTATGTCTTGATTTGAGCATCCGAACAGAGGGGCCACTGTTTGACTGCACGCTTTCTGTGCAAGAGCAATTAGCTGATATCGTGGCGCATCAGCAAATCATCCTGTAAACAGATTTGGGGTAATGAAATGGCAATTTTGGCAAATGACAAACAGTAGAGGTGAACTTGTCGAGCAAACAGACGAGGAATTCAGTCTGACAAATTTGTCAGTTTGATTGACGGCGTCGGTTTTACTCAATTTTGCTGCACATTTCATGGTTGAAGCAATTGCATCAGCTTTTAAACTTAACCTCAGCAGCAGAATATGGTAGTTGGTAAACTTTTAGTGATAAGAAAGTGGGATTTGTTTGATTCATGATGTCCCTCCAGACATGCTATATGCATACAAAAGTGCTCTACCTATAGTAATAATTTGTGTCCGATAAGGTTTCTCCAAAATTCTCTAAAAACATCTATTCAGTCTCTCTTCTCAGTTCAAATATCGTTCTCTAAAAAGTCCACCCTCACATTTGTGTTAGCTTTATACTGGGCTGTGATTTGTTTCATGCTCCTACATGCACATCTTAAAGGTGATTAAAGGTGAGATAAGTTCCCCCTACCCAACCATCTACAGCCAGACTCTGCATGTGTACATCCTTCTGCACAGGGAAAGGGAACTACAACACATTTTCATTGCAGACTTTAAATTACTGAGGCCAATATATTGTAAACTATTATATTGTAATTTTTACCTACCACTCAGTTAATAGCTCAATTACTGATATAGTTTTAATGGGATTGCCTAATGAGGAGAAAACCATTACCTGTGGAGTTCATAACAAGCTGTTATCACCCAACAAGGTGGACATCGCACCATCCGACGTGAGGTAAGGAAATGGCTGCTAACCTAACTGGCGTTTCCCCACTGAGCCCTCATCTCCGACTGTCCACTGATTCACCGCCCCCACGGGGGAGAATGACCTGCTCAGCCACCTGGGGACGACCCCCCTACGCACAGTTAAATATGCTCACAGGAAGGAACCACGGAGGAGAAAATCATGTTGTTAAGACTCTCCACCAGACCCACTGCCTCCGCTCTGTCCACCTTCCTTTCTTCTAAGGCCAGAGAATAAGAAATACCCCAAGTCTTGGAAAATGACTTCAATTAACCATAATGTTAATCACTATCGCTCAGAACAAAAGTCAAGCTGAGAAATCCCTTGATGGAAATTGTTATAATTGCCCTAACAACGGGGATGAATATTTCTCCCTGCTTAATTACATGTGACTTAATATTTAAATATACCATTTGCGGGTTTTAAAGTATCTTAATCACAGCCATTAATTTTAAATATCTAGCATTTGGATTGGCGAGGGAGCAGACAAACACCTTTTACAGTGTGACTGGTTACATGTGGCAGGTAACGTTAGCAGAATGTCAGGTATGTATTATGCACGAGGTGCTGCTGACAGGGCCTGTATACCTCGACAAGAACAGGTAATTGTGCTTTCCTCTTCCAGTGGGAGGTACGGAGTGATCTGGGTAACAGAGTGACTCCAAGCTCTGACCCATCCATCGTAAACAGTGGCACCTTTCAGACACTATTCAGACTGAATTTTCAACACGATATAAGAAATATTGTGCGTATGTGCTATGTAACAAAAAATATGTTCTTTTAATATTCTGTACAATAGTTCATTCTGAATTTGCAGGATTTCGTGCTTAAACAATGGGCTGAAGTTGGCAAGTCTGCCCACAGTTTTAAGAATTAATTGACTGCAGAATAATTCATCCACCAGAACTGCCAAACTTTACCTGGTTCTAGGGTCTAAAATGTGAAAATTGTCAGATAAGAAAAGCTTGAAATGAGCATTTTAACCATTTTATTGCTCAGGCAGTTAACTTATCAACTAAAAAGTCATAAAACTATAATCCAATAGTGAAAATGATAATAGTTAATACCCTCTCGGGCTTCACTGTGGCCGAGAAACTAGTATTTTTGCGAGAATTTGTGCGGCCCTGGTCATCAAATGTTCGTTCCGTCCTCTCCTCTCACTTTGGTCCTATAGGAGCTGGTGGCATGGCTGCTTGAGGATCAGGGGTGGCAACCCCAGTGTCCTGGCCAGCAGCCAACAGTGACTCTCCCAATCTGGCCACCTAAATCACCACCTCATCTAATTGGCCAAATCACCCGCTGTTCTCCAACCCCCGTTGCTGCATGGCAAAGGCCTTCTGAGGAATCAAACAATGTTTGCAAACTGTTAATGTTGTGTTTGGTCAGTGCTCAGAGACGCTTCCAACAGTTGGGAACTGCAGGTCACAAGGTCTGTGGAAGAAAAAAAAGTTGGAATCAGTATAGATTAAAACCCAACTTTTCCATTTTATGTTTATAAATTCGACTGTGAGACAAAGTTTTCGGCTTCAGAGCAATTACTGCAATATACACAAATCAACCCGACACTGGGATGCAGCACTTCCACCATGCTGTCACTTATCGAGAGTTGACAATAAGCCGAAATGCTGCGGGGCGAACAAACACACGGAAATACAAAGAGGGGCGCACACACACATCAACAGACAACTGTGCGTACACACACACAAGTTAAGCAGGCCTTTGGGTCACGCAGTGTGAGTGAAAAACAGAGTGGGAGTGAGCGAGCAGCTGCAGGAGCCGTGGGGTGGGTTGGGCCTTACGGCGAGCAGCAAGGGGCTGGGGGAGGCTTAGGGGATGGAGGAGGCTGAGGAGGCTGGGGAGGGCTGCGGGGAGACCCGGAGCTAGCGGCCGCCTGTTTAATTGGAGCTCATTTACACAGCAGTGGAGCAGGAGACACCTGAAGGGCCTTCCCTGCCTTATCAGCTAAATGGCTCCCGCTCCCCCTATTCCACAAGTCAGATTCCACTTCTTGTTTATTCACCTGTTTCTCTCTCAGAACACCATTTCTGCTCCAGATATCGCAGCTTTTTTCTCCAAATCTGGGTCGGCCGCACTATCTGTCTCTTCATTTATTAGCATTTTCAAGTTATTATTAAAAATGTAGAATAAAGAGATAGCAGCAACACGTGGAGAAGTTCTGAGAGCACGAGTTGTTCACACGCCTCTGATCTGAATTTCAAATCATCCGAGCCTTTAAAATATTACACTACTGTAAAATAATTAAATCAGTTTGTGCTGAGAGTGATACCCGCCATACCATCTTCCTGTATTTTTGAGAAGAGGATGGCGAGGTGGAAAACAGGAGGAGGGGAGCGGAGAGAGAGAGGGGGATTATGATGAGGAGGAAGAGGAGCCGAGGAGCCAAAAGAAGGAACAACTTACTGTAATCATAGTCATGTTCAATCAGACACCTGCTATTAAATTGATAAATACACTTTTCCCAGTGTGAGTCCGGATACACTGAGTACCCCTAAGGCACTGTTCTGCTCTTTAACTACCTACTCTGCCTGGCTTCTTCACTCAACCACTGACTCTCTTCCCATTAACTCACATTTCACCCAGTCTCACAAGATGTCCCAAAGTCCATTCCTTATAGGCCAGTGTAAGATTGACTAAATGTCGTCCTCAACAGTGGGACTGAGGACAGATTTGGTGAGTGGTTTCTCCTGGCTTTTGGAGAGTGAAAAGGTAGGGAGTTGGGCACATTTTTGGCCCATTAGTAAGTACTATTTTGTCCTTTTTTCCCTTTCGTGCTTACGGTAATAAGAAAAAATGGGAGCAGGGTGTGTGTGTTTGTGTGTGTGTGTATGTCGCGGAGGGGGGAGTGCACGGAGAGGTGGTTGCGTTTGAGGCAGGGAGGGTGCACAGACAAAGCTTCTTGCCTCCTTAATCTCTTGTCTCGCCTTTTCAGCTCCTGTCGGTGCCCACATGCTGGCGACGGGGCCAAGAGGATGCCTCCTGTTGAGAATCTTACTCAGCACGGTGTCATGGCCGCCACGACACCTGATAAACATTAAGTACAGGCTGTGATACCTAAGTGTTATTATTGTTGTTTATTCACTTTATGTCTCCTTAGTGTTACAGCCTCTTCAGCTCGTCAGCCGCTGTTGTTTTGGGGTGGAATGGAATGATAGAGGCGGGCTCACGTGCTTTTCTTTGGACTAGACAAGCAAAGAAAGTGGCTCTTTTTAAGTGCAGATTCCAGATTTAGGAGGACTCTGGGATTTAATTAGCAGAGGTAACTTTTCAAATCCATTTTTTGTGTGTGTGAGGCACCTGGTAGTGCAGCTACTTTGGGGATGTTAATGTAATAATGGCGCTTCCATTGTGTGCCACCAGTGCACACATTAATAAAGCCTGAAACAGAGCTGCAATATTGAATCACTTAATTCATTAATTACCAACTATTACACTCATCGCCAACTATTTTGATAATTGATTCATCGTTTTGAAACGTTTTTAAGAAAAAAAGGGAAACTCCAGCTTCTTCAATTTGAATATTTTCTGGTTTCTTTACCCTGCTTTGGCATTAAACTGAATATTTTTGGGTTGTGGACAAAACCAGCATTTTGGACACACTGCTTTTTCATTTTTTTAACCATTTTCTGACATTTTATAGACTAATCGAGACAATAATATTTAGTTGCAGTATCAGACAGAACTGGTGTCCTCTGCATATGGCAAATAGTACCTTTATGAACTATGGTGTAAGTACGAGTTGTCTTAAATAATTATGAATTAACAATAACAACAAAAAAAAAAATCAAAAAGATCCTCTTATCCGCTCCCTAAAAAGTCAGATTACCAGGGTTTTTTTGGCTCTTAATGTATCTTTGTAGGGTGATTATGCACTTCAACAACAATTATGACCAATTTGCATATAGTAAAAGGAATGAGCAATAAACAAAACTGTCTGCTATGCTTGAAAAAATGAAACCCCAAATCACAAAAATGGTCAAAAGCATTTTTTTAAGATTCTAAATTCTTATTATTTTGGGCGTTCCTTAATGAGGCCCTGAAACCCTCTTTGTTAGGCACCAAAGGTCCTCCATGCAGGAAAAACCCTACCTACCTACAGCCAAAAGAAATACTACAATACCCTCTTTTCTTCCAACAGCTCTCCCCACTAATAATTTCTGTACAGTCCACTTTGCTAGCATACAAAACACCTTCCAGCATCATTGTTCCTCCTGGCAGTTATCACACCCCCTGAGTCACTGCCTCTGGCATGATCACAAACCCACAGGGATGTGGTGAGGATGCTATGTGCAGCAAAGCCTATCTGATCAATAACAAGACTGTAGAACTCCTATTTACTGTGTATTGTGTCTAAAAAAATCACAATTATTAAATCATTTTTCCCAAGTGAATGAGCTAATCCCTGTCCTATGATCAGCAGTGTAACAATATTGTATTTGGGTTGTCTAAACTCGCTGCAACAATATTATGAATGTTCTAAAGAATGAACAAGACAAACTTGTGGACACAGCATGGTTAAAAGCCAGACCCAACGTTATTGAAATCTAAACTTGCTTTGAAACCTGAATATCCTGTGTACACTGTCCCAAAAAATGTTTTCCTTACGTTCCTTTGAGCCTTTAAAAGAAAATTCATAACTTTGCGGTCAAAGTTCAAAACCATCCCCGGCTTGAACATCTGAAAAAAAAAAAGAAAAGTGGCATAACATACAATTCCCCTCTTAAAAATCGCACATGTCACTGATTGAGTTGCAAACTGGCTGGGACGAGATGCGTCTGGAGGCACCGGAGGGGGGTCTGTCTCCATCGTTCTCTCCCATCCCTCTCCTTTCCCTCTATCTATCTATCGGCTGAGTGGAATTCATCATCTGTTGTGAGGGCGCGGCGCATGATAAGCATACAAGCAGGCAAGTCGGGCCGCTATATCACTGGGAATGAATGAACGACCTCACTTTGACCCGACCAGGGGAGGAAAACACATGTTCTGCTGGTCTTGGCTGGCTGGCTACCTGCAGAGAGGGTTGGGAATTCCTCCAGCAGGAGGGATGGGGAGATGGAGGGATGGAAGAGGAGGAGGAGGAGGAGAAAGCGAGTCGGTCTCCATGTGTCTACTCTGCCCTGACATTAACTTGGAGAGGATGTTGGCATATTGTCCTTTTGTCAGACATGGCTGGTGTCTTGTTGAAAGTGTTACATGATTTTTTTGAGATGTGTGGAAACTTTGCAGATAGATTTCAGATGAAAAGAGGGGAGGGTGACAAAATAGGGATGGAGGTTCGGTGCAGTATTATAGTGGTACATTAAACTTGCAAGGGGAACAATGTGTGGGTGTGTTAACCTCTGCAACAGCCGTGGACTAACAGACATTTAACATGAGGTTACAAGGCTGCTAAGCTCTCTTAGACCCTGCTCACACTGCAAATCCTGTGTTTCCTGCTATGAGCTCAGCAAGCTCTATGGCTACCTATTGTTTTTTTATTATGTGTAAAGCATTTTTCCACTTTCTAAATCTAGGGGGGGAATGTGAACTCTTTCCCCACCATTCCCCTCAATTCAGAACCCGTTTCTAGACTCTCTCCACCCATGTTCCGATGAAACGCAGCTCTGGATTTCATTACCGTTGAAGTTGTGTGTGTCTGTGTGCACATGTGTTTGTGTTTATGCGTGTGTGTACGCATTTGTGTGTGCAGAATGGACTCAAGTTATGGTAAGCCAGTGTGCAATGTATATATTGCAACACGTGTGCATGTAATTTGCTGCATAACACGCACATGTATGCTTAGACTTGTAATGTAAGTGCATGTGCAGCTGTAACACTGTATATCTTGTCTAGGTGTGCATAGCTTTCAGTGTTTGCATTTGAATATGTTGCACATATGGAGAATCGCTGTTTGCACCACCACCAGAGCCCCTTTTATTGCAGCTACCTGGCTGTGTTTCAGTGTTAGCCTGTTACAAACTGATGAGTTGGGGCCCTGGCCTCGTGTCTGGACATGGAACCGGAGAATGTAGAGAAGGCGGCATGTGGCAGTGGAGGTATGGATGGCTCCGGGAGGGCGTGGTAACTGGGTAAAGAGACCGATTCCTGTTACAGGCGTGTGGGATGAAGGGCGGAAAAAAGGGTTGGTAAGGGGGTTGCTGGAGGCGGTCCACATCGCCCCTTTATTTACTTTGACCCCAGGTCTGCAGGAGGCCCGGGGAGGGCACATGCCAAACTCCCCAGGCGGGCAGAGCTGCCCTGCCCTCTCTCTCACCTCTCTGCCCGCCCCTCTGTCTCCAGTTAGATATATGTCTGCTTGGAGCCAGGGCTGCGTGAATGGCAACGATACCCCCGCCTCTGTTTTCCTACATATCTGGCTTAAGACAGTGTGTCTCAGCTGAAATGAGTTTTGGTTATTAATGTTGTCTTTTGAAATAGACTCTTCAACATGTTGTTTTACACTGACCGTTTTATTTATACAGCTATAAAGGCTTCGTACAAGAACCACAAAAATCAAGTTTGACAATGATATTTAAAAAATATATTGTACTCTTTTATATTTAAATATATTATGTGTTTCTGCCTACATGCCTCACTGCAGCTCCCTTTTTAGCAAGGGCATCAACATTTCAGTTGTAAATATGGAAATCTGCTCCACAGTATTCTCCTTTTTTTTGCATTTCTCTATAAATCAACCCATGATTTATATTCCTGCAGAATAGCTGGAGGATATTCTGACGCAAATTAATTTCTTACTCATAAGCAACAAGACACATTAAACTTTAATCTTAAATAAACGTGACACGTGTTATTTTGGGGATGCAATTTTATAAATGTGTAGAAGTAATTGGTGAATTATGCATAGGCCTCATCAATCCCTTCCTTAATAAACTCACAATTAGAAGCAGAAATGGAGGGTGATTGAAAAAAACGAAGAAGGAGGGAGGGAGAAGGAGAAAGAGCACTGTGTCTTAAGATGTTAATTATTCAAATGAGGCAAAGTGTACCTGCCTGATGTCAATGTCATCACAGTAGTAATTATTACCATGGTAATGCTATTGCCATGGTGAATCAGAGTGTGATTTATTTAGTTAAAGCAATTAGGTGGTGTGATTAGAAATACAAACATAATTGCAAATTTAAACTGATTTTTCACTTTTATGGGCTGTTTTCATTTTGTGCTTTGCATTTTTCTTGGCAACCTTTGACACGACCCACCGTAGTCTTCGGCTTTCACAGAAACATTTAAATAAAATTGTCAATGTAGGATAATATAGGATGTTTTAATGTTACATTTCTTTAGATTTTTATTGGACAAGAGTCATTTACACTTAAAGGGATTATAAATTAATAAAGTGATGATGCAACCTTTGTGGAACTGTCTTGGCCCACAGTTCAGCAGCTAATATGGCAGCACAGCACTAATAGTGTTTACAATTTGTTATTTTAAAGTCAAAACTTCCCTTTTCAACCCCAGACATGTCTGACAATGGAGGAAAACCTTTGCCGCTGACGTCATGGACTGACTCTAATCGAGAGGTCTTGTTTAGCAAGGGGACGGTTAATTGATTGTCAAATCATGTCATACTGTAGCGGGTAACTGAGATGACTCCGGGGCAAATATGTCCTCATGAACACGGTGCCCTCCTGCCCAGTGAGCTCAGCGGAGTCAGCCGCAGCACAGTGGCAGTGCTGAAAATGTCACCCCAAGATGACAGTCATATTCCATTACAGCTATCGCTCAATATCTTCATGCAGGGCAAATTACAGCGTTTCAGCAGAGCAGAAAGTAACAAAGGAAAAGCCATATGGACATAAAATAAACTAGAATTATTTTTGCGAGGACTTTATCGCTCACAAATTGTACTTTGTCTCCAGATTTGATAGTTAATCACAACTTCACAGTTGCATTTACATTCTTGAAAGAATGACGGGAGGAAAAAAAGTTCCAAAATGAAGACGGAATAGTCGAAAATAGACATGTTTTGTGTTGAGGGTAACATGCTGTGACATATTGAATGACCAATTACTCTACTGTAAACCACTTTGCCATTGAAAGCTGAAGCCAGTGACAAAATCTATCCAATTCCAGTGGTTGTAAGTACCCAGAATGTATTGGACTTCTATGGGGACGGGAATGAAGCTGCTGGGCATCCAGCGAATTTCAGCTCCATCTTGTTTCTTGCCGAAAGGCTCTGGCGTGGGCCTGTGGTTGCCAGGCGCCTCCTGAGGTGACTCTATCAGAGCCAGTCAAGCCTGAAATCAATCACTCACACCCATCAAAGGCTGCCCTGCACCGCCATTGTGACTAAGCCATCTGGGCCTCAGCACACTGTCTACATTTATCTCTATGAACTATATGTAGCTCTGTGTGCATGTTTTCTTTTGCATGTGAGTGTGTTGGTGCGTATTTGCATGCGTATGTACAGTATATTTGTGTGTTTGTGTGCTTGCTTCCATAAAAATAAAAGTAGAGACTAAAAGGTCAAAATTAATAAGGCATATTGTATTGCTTTGTAAACCATAACCATCACCAGTTGTGAATGCAGGAGGAAGCAGTGGTAGGTCATAGCATCCATCATGCGAGCATGCTTCTTTACACCTGTTCACAGCCTTCCACTACATGCCTCTCCTGCATGGCATCATCTGCTTGAACTAGTTTTCCTGTGTGGAGGCCTTTCTCCTTTGGCCTCACTTTGGTCAGTCTCCTGGTTTCCAGTCCATCCTCTCAGCGCTGAGCGCTAACTGCCCAGCACTGACAGTCAGAGTGGTGTGGAGCGCTGCTGAGTGTTTGTATGGCAGCTGCCATTGGAGGGCAGTAGAGCACCAGCGCATCCATCTCTATCAAAGTGGCCCCCGTAGCCCCGGAGGGTGCCCGAGTGTAAAGCACTACTTACAGGGATGTTGGGAGCACAGAGACAGGCTGGGGGAAATGTGGACAGGTCAGGCCAACACTGGACTCCAGTGGCTCCATGGACTCTGTGCAGTGTGTGTGCTTAGTTTCATAGGGAGAGACAGACTGAACTAGTGCGTAGAGCGGGGAAAAATGAAAGGTACAATGAGAGGAAACGGTCAAAATTAATGCTGCATAGAAATTAAAAGTTTATTTTGCAGTTTTAACATTCAGTCATTAGTTTACCAGTGATCATATTTCAAAAATAAACCTTAAATGTTATTATTCTGCATTCAAGCAAGTGTAAATACAGATCTATGACTATGAAACTGCAAATTATAGTATCATTTAGTATGCAGGTCTTACAGAGTAGTGCAAAATGAACATAGAACTGTCACAAAACATGACTGCATTTCAAGACTAAATGTCAACACTAAGCTTTTTCAGTATTCCTGGTCTTGCAGTTATGTCCTTTGAACAAATAACTCCTGTTTTTTTTTTCTACAGAAGGACATCTAAGGTCAGCACTGTTCATCTAGGACTAGTCAATGCACTCCAATACCATCATTTAAAAGCCATTTAGGAAAAAGAAAGAAGTCAGATGTACTTCTAGCCTTTCTCGCCTGGACACACACCCTCTGATCCGTTTCTCAATAGCAGTTCAATACTGTAAGGACGCGGTGCCAATATCCATTAGCTCCACTGTTACATGTCTTATTCAAATCGCCTTGTATGCATTTGGCTGGTAATCAGCCTTAATTAAAAAAACGAGCCATAAATATTTCCAGATTTAAAGTGTCTTAGGAAACGAGAATCACAAAGCTGTTAAAAACATATTAAGACTAATTAATGATGAATAACTTGCACTCACACAAGAGCCTGAAGTTATTTGAAAGTCCACCTTTTATGATGTAATGTGTTAGATGTATTTTTGAAGTCACTGAACCCTGGTGGCATCTAATAAAAGGAAACAAGTCTACATACTCATTTTAAGAAGGCAATATTGACTTCAACAGCATTCACTCTGAATTTTTGCTAAATTATTTACATCAGTATATTCCCATTATGAGCTGCACAAGTAACAAACATCTCTTACATTTACTTTTCAATGTTCATTTTAATGTTGATCTGCTCTATTTCTATTTTTTTCTCTTAATGTGTTACATATTTAATAGATATATTAATAATTATAAATGTCACTTACTGCATTTCTGGCATAAATGAATTAATGAAACACTGTTAGAAGGACAAAAAACAACCACACAACGGATCCAGTAAGAAAAAAAAATAAACCTGCATGACGTGAAGGAGTTGTGACAGATCTATACAGAAAAAAATTAAAAACATCGGGTCCGAGCACATTGTCCTACATTTAAGTAGCTCCCAGTTCACTTCAAACTAACCAGCCTGGAAACTTTCATCTCGGGAAGAAAACACATGTTCCTTGTTTTCTGCTTTTACATTAACGTCCATGTTTTCTCCATTCCACTTAGACAGAGGACTGGGATGCCCCGGTCCCGAGTGCAATGTCCCAGACCTTGGTTGGCTCTTTTATGTAAACCGAAACTCCTCGCTGTGAAGGGGTCCCATAGTTAAGAATTCCACTTAGAGAGCACGTTGAACTCTGCCGCGATATGGGGAGATTCATGTTCTTGCTCTACTCTTTAAACCTGCTTCATGTAGCTCTAAATGTAGCCTCAATACTCAGCTGACTGAGTATAAGTACAATAAACAATTTAGGTTAAGCCACAAACTTGTTTGCTTTTTTTATATTCATTTATGAATTGTTAATATGCTGCATCCCCCATTAAATCCATGCAAATAAATGTATGTCTGTACATTAGAAACCAGTTGATGTAATTGTCTTCTCCATATTTATTTCCAGTTATTATTTCACTACACTGGGATGTGTGGTGTCAAGAAATTAAATTGTGAGACATTATTTTGCTGTTCAGCTGTATAAAGAAATAACAAGTGCTTTCTAATCTTGAATTTATATTTTTAATTTGTTTTCTCTTATAGCCTTGCATAGGAAATTGCATATATTCAAGATGTAAATAATTAAAATCTAGTAATTTGAGCGGTAATAAAAGGGCAAATTGTGACATTTCCGTATAAATTTGGTGATTTTATTTGGGAAATTCAACCATTTCGCTACCTTCACCCAAAATATCACAGATACTAAGCCATTTTTACACTCTTAGTGTATATATATATACACACATAACTGTAGAACTGTGCTTTCTCTTGTTTTTTGACACCATTGCCAGATACAGCAGGACACAGAACTTTGCATGATGACGGCAGCTTTTTCCAAACACTGTTACCGTGTTTACAAGTGCCAGAGGGCGAAAACGGACCTTTTATTTCCCTCCTGCTAATTGTTTGATTTCCTGTTGCCGCTGGAGAGCTCAGCGTACTGTAGAGGAAGAGCGAAGGCCCAGGTTGGCACAGGAGCTCGCACACTCTCACTTCATTTGTCTCGAACACTGTGATGGCTTCAGGCTAGCCTTTCTCTCTGGAGCTTTGTAGAAATACCAAACAGTGACATCTGACGTTGTCTGTCTACAGTTCCTTTTTTTATCATCTCCTTTTTTTCCCCCTATGCCATCTCAAGCTGTTACCGACACCCTTGCAGTGCCTGTCATTGTTTGCTTTGCCGCCCCTACCTCACTGATAAGGGAAGAGCGGAACACTATTGTTTGTATGTTCACCACGCGTGAAACCGTGAAATGCTAAATCATACATTTTGGTTTCTGTTTTTTTAAATGCACGCTTAAAAGGGGGGCTCCCCCTCTGCTTGATGTTCTTGTTTCAACCCTCAGCTGTTATTGTGTCTATCTGGAACTTGTCATCGGTTAGTTTGCATAGAGATACGATCCTCTCATCCCACACTGATCCCAGTTCTTAGTCCAGCAGGTGGTGAGCTTTAAAAGTTCTTGTTTGTAAGCTGCCGTGGGAGAGATGACACATTTACGACGAGCAGCGCAGGCCAAACCGCCTGGATACAGCCAGGCAGGGAAGATTCCCCGCTCGTGGCGTGCATTGTGGGCTTCCTTCTGAGGGGCCATAACACCACATAGGGCGCCGCACTCACCTACCACTGTTTGATCACAGAGGGCTATTCTCATGCAAATGTATGCTAATCAGAACACAAGGAGATTGTTTTAATCGGATTGCTGGTTTTTGTTTTGTTTTCCTCTGCCTTCAGAACTTGGGAATGCATCAGGAACAAAAAGTGCCGTTGTCAGGTGGCAGTAAGCCAGTAATTCCTCTTGCAGCTTTTTGACGTTAGCACAATCCCACCGACAGACAGACTCTCTGCGGGGACCTCCATGGTGATTGGGCTTCTGTGCGATCTCACCCCTGAACCTGGGTGCTGTCCTTTTGAATTAACTTTAAGAGAGACTGCATAGTTTGAAACAGAGCCATGAAAAGAGGGGCTAAAAAAATATGGAAACATTGATATGACAAAAAATGCTTTCAGGACCAAGCTTTGAGGCAAGTTCATAGTCGGAGCATAACTTTGGCTTGATGACATCTCTGTGATAAAATGCCTCAATGCAACCACCTGTGCTATTTTGAACAAACAGATAAAACATTTAAAAACAAAAGGAATTCATGAGCAAGCATGGATATAAGTCAAGTTTATGAAATTGCATTACACCATCACGTGCGACTGTAATGAGAGAACGACAGCGGCTGTCGAGTGACTGACTTGTGCCACATCGCCTTGGGTTTTGTGTGACGGATGCCCCTGCCAGTGCCAGTGCATTTCTGCCTGCCAGCAGGCCTTTAATCCCTCCTAATGGGGGTTGTCATCTCACCGCTAATTTAAATGCTCCAACCACGAAGCTCCCCCACCTGGCTAAGCTAATCCCAGTGCGAAGGGCCCCCTTCCCCACAGCTAGCCGCCTCGTTTTGGGGCCCAGGGGCCCGGGGGCCTGACCACCCTCCTACACAACAACAGCATCTTTCAATCATCTCTCCCTGATTGTATTAATCTTATCTGTGTTTAATTACATTTTTTTAAGATTATTGCTGTATGCCATCTTTGCACACTGTGGGGGCCACAGAGGGCTGCTCATTTCGAATGCATTTTCATTTGGGCACAAATCCCCATCAAAGACTGCCAGAAATTATAGGGAAGCCATTTTTTCATGGATGGAGGAGTTTGTAAACTTAATCGTATAGCCTATAGTTATGTGGACTATGGCACTGCGTTGCATTGTCTGGAAATAATTTCGTTGTGGTATGCATATTAGATTTAATATACACTAAAATCAGGAAATGTTGCCGGATCCTTTTTAGATGAAGGTCGTTAGTAATCATGTCTTACTGTATGTAACAGTACAAAAATCAGTAAAATGTACAGAGTCTCAAAAGTGAAGGCTTTCATTATGCAGACATGCAGCCTCCTTGATTGTATATCGTGGTTTATTACAATTTAGAAAATGTTACTGGTGCATTGTGGATCAGTGTGTCCTATTTTATAAGCTTACCATGTAATTCTTAATAAGCAAAGTAACTAGTGGGTTTAGCTGTCCAATAAATTGAATAAAATGTACAAAATTTCCTTCTTAGTTTTATGGAATGGAAATATCAGGTACCATTAAATGAAACCAGTCAACTTAAGAAAAAATTAAACTCACTGTAGGAATGTTCCATCATTGTTAAGAGCTTTGACAGCTAGAGAACACGTTCGTCTCTCTCATTTTTTATCATTTAGCAGTATTTTCACTTCTGCGTGTGAGACAGATTGAACCGTCTTTTCCCACACAGTGAGCATAAAACATTCAGGCTTTAAAGGTCCATGTTATTCAGGTGTGCCGTGCCTTATTAAAAATTCAGAACTCTCTCTTGTAAGTACTTTTGTTTGTGTCATTGTGTATTATTTACACAGCACACTAACACTAATGTAAGACGAGACTAGCTGAAGGAAAACAGAAGAATCTTCCTTTTTTATGTACAGCCATTTAGTTAAGCAGAGGCCAGGGGTCTGCAGGGCATCAGGGGGATGCAGGTGCAGGTAATTAACCAGGGGCTAATTTTCCAGAGTTTGGCTGACGCGCCTCCAGACGTCATCTTGACATGTAGAGAAGATGCACATGGTCCAGATTAACATTAACATGGTAACTAACAGGTGTTTCGTGTCTCCATCATCACGACTTCCCAACTGCCTAATGAAGCTGCAATGGTTAAGAATGATTGCAATCAGTGATATGCTTTTTTTTTCTTCCTCGCCACAAATAAACAATGAGCCATCTGGTCAGATGAGGAGTTTTGTTTGATTGTAAACTCCCTACACATTTTCTTGGCATTGGGGTAGGGCACTTGAAACATCCTCAATCAATTATACACAGTCTTCATACAGAAAGTGAACAAATGCAACATCTTTGGGTAGAATTTAGTGAAATATGTGTTTCTGTTTTTGTGTATGTGTACAAGAAAGAAGTAGTTGTTGCTTGATAGTCAGTCTTACAGCACATACGCATTACAACACTCACATAAGTAAAATGTACCATAGCAAATGTGAAGGAGTTACAAACCAAGCACCAGAATATTTACATAAGGTAGCTATGAAATCTATCTTCAGCCCAGCACATGCATCTATAATGGTGTTATGCTGTGACTGTAAAGCTTGTAGCAATCAGCAGGACCTTGTGTTCCATTTTAATATGGAGTAGGGGGGATGACGGCACACACAGAGCCTGTTGATGATTTTTTCCCTCTGCATATTTCAAGGAGTAATCTGAAGTTAAATTCCAGTGTTTCCATCCTTCAGTGCGAGTTAAATACGAGTGCAAGTACAGCAAAACAAAGGCCAGAGGGCATCTGTCTCGTAGCTCCACCTGATCCTAGGATGCACTGCCCAACAGGGGGCAGCGGAGCTGATTATTAAAACAATTTCAAAAAAAGATGTGATGTTCAAAAGGTGCTGCACCTGAAAAGAGGTGACACTGTGTGCAACTACATCACACAGGATTACATGCACGTTATTGTTAACGCTTCAAGTAGTGCTGTTAAAAAAGAAATGTAATGCCAAGCTCGGCTCATTTGAATAATTTGTAGAGTGCAAAAGACGGATATGGGTTTGTGGGGCAGAGGGGGTGGTGTTCCAAAAGGGACAAAGAGATGAGACTTGGCAGCACATGAAAATGATCGTTTGACTTCAAACATACCCGTTTAATCAGACTTGGGAAAAAAAACGTGATTTCATATGCTCAAATGTATTTGATCTGTAACTGCTCTGTCTCTTCTCTTGTCGAGCTGTAACATAATGTCTCAAGCACTGATTTGTCGTGACGTCTTCACAGCTTCAACAAAATGAAGATATGACATTTTCTTGATGAAGTCCACAGTCCTCAGCCCACTGAACGTCTTTTTTTGCCCTTTCGCAGATCAGATCACTTGTGAAGCTCGATTACCAACCATTCAGCCCTAACACTGGAAGAGGAGCCTTGTAATGACTCTCCTTGACAAAGCATCACTGATAAAAGGATTAACTAATTAAATTAACAGAGTAAAGTACTTTATAACTGTTAATTATGTGGTTCCCTTGGCTGCTTTGGGCCACTAGCACCCTTTGTTTGAAAGCCCCTTGTCTGTCCTAATTGACCTCTGGGGAGCTTTTGGTGTGTGCATATGTGTGCGTGGGTGTGTATGTGTGTGCGTTTAGGGGGGTGGGTGCCTTACACAATCAAATGGCAAGTATAAACAAACTGACAATTTACTTTGGTGTAGAGTGACACTTTGTAGAACATGGGGACACTCGCTTAAATGACCTTGAATGTGCCACCAGAGAATAGAGGCTCTCTCTGGATCGGGCCCCTCAGAAGCCTCGACGTGCTCTGAGAGAGGGCCCCACTATCTTTTACAATGATCTTCCCGAGATGTGGCGATGTAAAGGTAATTTTTTTAATTTACAGAATTATGAAGACTTTGTGGGAGCATGTACACATGTGCATCATTCATCACCTAAAGTCTGTTGCTTGCAGCACAATGCCGATGTCCAATACAGGGCTTCATAGAAAAACCACAGAGGGTTTGTTTTGTCTGTACGCCCAATCTTTTAAACTTTTCATGCCATCACAAGACGGCAGGAGTAGAGACCCTTTTATTCTCGATGGTGTCTCCTCTAACGCGTGGCCAATCACATTATTAATCTCCATGGCTGCAGTCAAAAGGCTAATATATGTGACCTGGTCCGCTATCCATTCCTGCCTGAGCCGGCTCCGTCTTTTCCCAGTTGTTCTTTTAACCCCTTCTCCTCTTCCAATGGGCACTGGCAACCAAAATCCTAATGACATCCTTGACAAGCGATCCATCAGTTGGCAATTACAACATCTGTCATCGTGACAAAGCTGCCCACAAAGATGGCTCCTGCACTCTCGTTTGGGACAACTCTTCCTCCCCCGTGATTGTGTCTGGGGGTTTTCGGGGGGGAGATAAAGAGTTGGTGGGGTCGTGTGTGTGTGTATGTGTGTTGGGGGGGTTAGCCACTTTGTGCAGTAAAAAGGGGCCGCCCCACAACACAGACAGACATGTTGACAGCAAACACAAACATAGCAAAACAAATGGTTCACGCCTACCTCTTTAGATTTCCATTCAAATGCACTCCACAACTCTGTGAAAGTGCTCTATCTTCTATAGAGGGAAGAACCTACCAGCTGCCATCGTCTCTCCTCACTATAAAGAGGACCTTTCACTTGGGAACAATGAGAGGGCTTCTCTTTTCTCTTGGTCCCGGAGTCTCTGCTGCACCATGTTTAATTTCAGCAGCCATAGATCAATGCTGAACAACACTCCAGAAGTGATAGGGCTATCCGAATCAGCCAACAAGACTTTTGTTAACATCAGCAAACACAAACGGTGATGGAGCACAAAAAAGACTGTCATTCTAACAGTCAGCGTTTAACCACCAGACGTCTCATTCTGAACGCCTACGCACTTTTTCGGCGAGCCCACTAATCTGCGAAGGTGTGTTTTGAGGGGGATAAACCCCGTTTCAGGTGGATACATTTGCAGATGATGCCTTTCATGCTGTCTTTTCTGTGGCTCAGTGGGAGGAAGGTGTGGGACTTTGCCTTGCTTTTCTTTCGCCCCTTTAAGTGGAGCACCGGATAGATGGCATGACATCACGGGCCAAGCCAGCAGCACAATGCAAAGGTCATGCGGCCCATTGATCTAGGGGGCCCCTGATAGAAACCCCCTGTATTATGGGTCTGCGCACGCGGGGTCTTACACACACTGAGCCATAGAAACAGACCACAAATGGAGCCTTGTTGTCTCCCCATTCAGGGCCTGCAATCAGCGGATTTACACTTTGATGTGGAGCTGAGGAATAAAGCCCTTTCGAGCACTGACCTTTATCGACTGACGGATTAAAATCCATAGCCCTCTCTCTCTCTCTCTCTCTCTCCCTCCCTCCTTCTCTCCCTCTCTCTCACTCTCCAAACTATCCAAGTTACAGTCCAGCTAGCTTTCCACTGAAGCTGAGCATTTCTAAAGCCAGTCCCTATTCTTTGCCTTTATTCTCTTGCTTTCACCCTGACTTTTGTGCCCGGCTGCTAACATGGAACAAGATTTTTTTTTCTTGACCGGATTGACTCGCTGAAGATTGGTAGCTGTATGGCTGTCTTTATTCAGAGACCAGAGAAGCAATAAAAGAAGTAACAATGAGAGCCACACTTAGTCGCGGAGGTGTTTCAATGATCATCAACAAACTTTTGACCTCAGACTTGAAAGTATCTCATACACCAAAGTTTTCTGATCAGATATCCTTTCTAGTAACTCAGCTCACTGCATCCGCTGACGTGGATACTGATCTGATACCAGCGCCTTCTTTCTGTCAAATTAAAAAAAATCAGTGTAACATGACGCCCGGCATAGCAGCTTCGGATCGGTACATCCTCATTATCTTTGTTGAGAGAGAAGATAGACATTTTACTGTGGTCACTGACACAAATACAGCTGTCTTTTCTTGGCAAAATGACGATACAGATGTACAGTAATGGGCCTCGGGGCTTTATGTATTCAACAGTTTCTATCTAACTCACTGTGGACCGAACACAACCCCAACGTTTCCATTTTATGCCTCCTAACGCCTGGCTTCCCATCTATTGTTTTTAAAACCCATCCCCGATGCCCACTTGGACATTTCTCTGTCTGCTGTTCTCCCAAAGGTGCCAGCTTGAACCAAATTAACAGTAGCAGAATCTATCACTTCCCTGGTCCACAATCAGGCCAAACTGGATTTGATAGCCCCATTTTGCTTTGTCAGAAACACGCCAAAGCCTGCGGTAATCCGCTAAAGAACACTTAACAACCAACTAATGTCACGGTAGACCAGCAGCCTGTACGCTGTGACGCACTTTGAAAATCTCGCAGCCATATCCACTTAATTCAGCTAGTGCTTTGGGAAGGCCCACCTGAGAATTGCAAGGCTGCCTGTGGAGAGTCAACCATCAGCATTAGAGAGCATTACCACTCTGTGACGAAAAAAACACTCAGGCTATTTCCCACTAGAAAATGCTAGCCTACAAGCCTTTCCCTGAGCTCTGTCTAAGTGCAATGAGAATTTGAGCCTCCGTTTCCTGCCGGCGTTACGGACCCACAACGCCAGTTTGACTGCTGATACGGGAGTTGTATTCGGAGCAATTACTGTTCTGTTAGTGTGAGCCTTTGTTAGAGAGTCATTAATTTGTTAGCTAAACAATCACGATTTAAGCGCCCTAACTGCGAGTGTAAAAAGGTTTAGAGCCGCACAGATCGCAAAACTATCCTTTTGTTTGCAGGCTCACAACGCGAAAGGTCTCAGAGCAAAACAATTACATCACACCGCAACAAGGCCCTGAGTGTACAACAATGACAAGAGAATTGTGCCTTCAGGCAGAAAACACTTTACACGTTGGAGATGGAGAATGAAGGGGAGGGGAGGGGGGAGGTATTTTCTGGTTGATGAGCATAAAGGTACACAGTCCATTCAGACAAATGGGGAGAAAGAACAAGGTACACCGAGAGAAGTCTGCAACAACAACAAAAAAAAAACAGTCCTATGAAATATTAATGGGATATATTTACTGACAAGCTACCATAACCAGCAGCTCTCTTCGGGGACTACAGAGAGAGGGAGCTTGTGCTTGATTGACAACCACTAGGTGCAGAGGTACATGTGCATGACCTGCAAGCACATACACAGAAACACACTCATACATGGACTTATGAAATTATGACTGGACAGGAACAAGGGCAACCCCTTTTATACCTCCAGAGGCAACACTGTTTTTATGTATTGTGAGCATACCAGAGACATAACAACATTTTTTTCTTTTCCTATGCTGTGACAACACCCTTAAACCAGTTCATTAGCGAGACAGAAAGAATTATGTAAGCATAAGAAAAGATTCCCACATGTACTCATGCGTGCACTCCCCCCCGACACACACACATGTCTTAACCCTATCTTCGCTTTCTCCCATCTTGGCTGCGCTCCCAAAAATCTTGCTCCGTCCCAGAAATTCCAAACTTTGCTTACCTAATTTTTGCAGCATATTTCTTTGCCACAGGAGGTGGTTATGACAAATTAGAAGTCTACAAATGTTCTGATGGTGTAAAGGCTCCAGCTGTCACCAGGGAGATGGTGATCAGGTTTCCAAGCTGCATGGTCTCTTGGCGCCACAAAGAGTTCCATATGGTCATCCAAATGCTGCACCTAAATCTGCTCCCAGTCTCCACCCCGGAGCTGAGCACTTCTACTGAATTAGTCACAAGGGCTTCTGAGCATATGAGGTACAAGACAACAAAAATCATATGCCCTTCATGAAAAAAAAAATTGTGAATGAGAAAATGAACATATTAGCTGACAGGAACATATCAAGAAGAATTATCGCATATATATCCTATTATTAAAAACAAATCGAAAGCCTGTTAGAAGTCTAGTTGAGTCTGTTTCATTGGAAAAAAAGAACGAATGGGTTAACTTAAATATTGATTAGGGTATGATATTTGTTTATAAATCTAAGCAAAAGTCAAATCAAAACTGCCATTCTTGTGAATTTTCATGCATGTAGGACACCGTGAGATTAGCACAAAATAGCTCAAAGTTGGAAAAGGCGTCAGCTTGTTGTGTCATGTTCTTTACCAAACCTGTCAGCCTGCTTCAGCAGAACATCTCCCCCATAGTCCCGTGTGCCTGTCATGGCTGAACAGAGAAAGAGCAGGGGATTGGTGATCTATAATTAACCAGAGGGTTGGTGTTGATGTCATTGACACAGCGTGGAGGTAGAAGGTGGCAGTGCCAAGGCACCTGTTGTTGTCGAGCGTGGCATCTGATATCATTACCTACCCAGCCGGAGCGCCAATGTCCCTGCTGGGTCGCGAACTGTCCAAGCTACCAACAACACTCACCTTTCACACACACATGCTCACACACACACAAACACACACACACACGCACGCACAAACACACACATCATCCACTGTCATCATGTCCTCCTTTACATAACCAACTCTGACGGCCCCAACACCTAGAGGGCAGAGATCCACGGAGAGTTTCAATTACTGTTAATGATATTTTGATGGGAGCTGGTTAACTTATGCAACCATCAGTATACTGCTGTACAAATATTTGATCGTCAAATACTCAGTATGGTAAAAATCTACAATATTTAGATATAACCTAAAGGGTTTGAAGGAAAAGTCTGGGATTTGGGGAAAGTCTGCGATCAGAGTGACAGTCGGAAATGAAGGTTGTCTTCAGTACAAGCACAAGAATCATAAGGAAACAGTTCCACTGCCTGGTTTTATCAAAAGTTAGGGAAAATACACCTTCAGTCAACTCCAAATAAGTTGAAATAAGTTCTAACTAACACAGGTAATCAGCATCCTCCTATATTTAATAGAACTGACACTGTACTTTTAAGTTTTACTTCAGCGTTTCAAATAATACCACAAATGAAAATAGAACAATAAAAACAGTTTACAAATTCGCTTTTTTAGGTAATAATTTTAATCGAGTTTCTCATCCTTTATTTTTGAGGTAATCTGTCTAATCAAGTATTTTTTGTATATTTTAATACACTGCTCAACTCATGAGCAAACTTCTACATTTCTCTATCTAAACCTTCTCCCAAGTGCAAGTTCCATCTCTATCCCATAGATGTTCAGTTGGATTAAGATCCGGACTCAGCAGGTGACTTCAGAACCGTCCAATGGGGTTTTTTTCCCCACCCATTCTCGGGTGCTCTTAGATGTATGTTTTGGCATCATTATCTTGCAGAAAGAGCTATGACCCGTGACTAGGACGGCGCTCTCTGACACTGGCCAGTGTGTTTCACTCAGGAGCGGCTTGATCATCTTCTGATTTCATTGTGTCCTGCACAGACTCAACACACCCTGTGCCAGATGCAGCAAAGCAGCCCCAGAACACAACCGAGCCTCCTCCGTGTTCCCCAGTAGTCGTGGTGTTCTTTTCTTTGAAAGCCACAGTTTTTCTGCTGTGAACACAGAGCTGATGTGACTTACCAAAAAGCTCCTTTTTTTTCATCTGACCAAACGACATTCTCCCAGAAGCATTGTCAACATGCACTTTTACCGAATTCTGGTTGGGCTTTTTTATGTTTCTCTTTCAAATACGCGGTCTTATGGGCCTTGAATAAAAGCTGTGCATGGTCTGTTTTGAAGTTTTCTTACCATTTGATCTATCCTTCCTAAAATATTAGCAACTGCGCTCAAAGAAACATCAAGCTGCTTGGAGATGGTCTTGTAGCCTTTAGTCTAAACATGTTCAGTGATTATTTTCTTCCTTATCCTCTCGGGCAACTCTTTTTTATTCTCTTGCACGTGTAGCATTTGGTACACACAGAACAATGAGTACTCTTCTCCATTTAAACAATGAGAATGTCTAATTTTAACATTGTAGACTCCTGTGCTAATAACCGAAGACAATAGGCTGCTTGTAATATACAGTCCACTTGTTTGTTGCCATTTCTAAGGGGTATCATTAACTTCTTAGAACATCTTCATAGAAAAGGAATGACTTTCACAGCTTTTCACAGCAGAAACAATGAGGTATCATCCCAATGAGGTGTAAAAGAAACACTTTACGCCACATCTGTAGTTTCATTTGTCATGTGCCATCACTTCTATGGATTATGGCAACCTGAGACTTCCCAGTTTAACCTTTTTATCTACATTATCACTTCATTTGGAGGTGAAAGCGCAAATGAGGGCAGCCATAACACGTGAGCACATGTACAGTATGTCAAGTATGGTTTGTCAAGGCAGAAAAGTAGATCTGTGATGTAGCACACATGTAGCAATCAAAAACCTAATAATGGCCAATAACGTAATACCATTTTGACAATATTGTAGACTCCTGTGCTACTACTACTTATTATAACATAATAATAATAAGTTATTACGTTATTGGCTGGTTATTGTGTTAATGGCCCAGCATTAGAATTTTTTTTTTTGAAAGTCTAATAGCTGCAGCCGATAATGTAATGATACATAAATAGGACTGCATTTCTTGGAAGTAAAAGATTTTTGTGCAGTTTGCTCATCAAGAGTAGGTCTAGATGGCATAGTCGTATTCATTCATCAAGGATACGTCCCATTCAGCTCTCACTCTCCTTAATTATGGCTGTAAGAGCCAATCTGAGAATTATTTTTTGTATAAAATCTTAATTTAGAACATTGTTTATTTGCTTAGATATGTAAGTTCTTGCTTTCATGTCAGTGTCTCTGTTGTCAAATGAAGGAAAAAATGACTCCGTTCTCACTTAAAACTGTATTTAAATAACTGGACTGGCACTGTAATGGCACTTAACTCCAATATACAACATAGAACATGAACACTCATTTACAAATGTAAAAACAAACTGAAGAGTATTATGTACGTTATTGGCTCAAAAACTTTATTACATTATTGACAAGTTGTTTCTTTATTGGCTTTATTACATTTAAAATGGCCAAAATTATTACATCATTGGTTGCTACACATGTATAATTTTATTGTTCACATTTGCTTTTTCTTCTACATTTGGAGGTCTAAATTTAAACATGTTTGACTGCTTTAGTTGTTTGACCTGTCTGACTTCTCTTTTGTAACATTGATACTTTTTAGAATGAATGGAAAAGAAGGAGAAAGCCAAATGAGCTAAATAAAATTAAATAAGTCCAACAATCTACAATTAGTTTTTTGGGTTTTTTTTTTGCATTTTAAGCAACTAAGTTAGCTGAGTTGGACCTATCTGCTGTGGATGCATGGAAACAGTTTTGCTTTTCTCATCTGCCATCAGATTTGACAGCAAACATAAGGCAGTGTTCCAAATCACATACTTTTTTAACTTTAAGTATTTACACAGCTGTGTTCAGAGAGTGCATACTGTGTCATGCACTATGCATGCAATTTTGACATAATACTTCATCATAATAATGTGCCTCAAACTTCTGTAACATAATGTCTGTAATGTCAAATCATCTGTTTGTGCGCTCTCAGTGGTTTGAACTTGTTAATACTTGCGAGAGATTCTGTGACGTATGTTGTGTAACTGTGCAGAGATATTCTGAATCAGGCTTGTATAGTCAAAATCTGAGCAGGTGTAGGACATTTAATAATATAGTATGGGTATTGGAACACACCTTCAGTATTTCGATCTCTTAAGGATAAAAAGATAAGGGCTTTTTTTGCCCAAGAGAGTATTTAGGTTGGTGTTAATTTCAGAGAGATAAAATATTGTAAAACGGCGGCTCACAGAAGTATGAAAAATGAATAGAACATTTACAGTGAGACAATGTGACCGTTCCGGGTTAATGCCATTTATTAGTGTAGCAGCTTTCCCAAGCAGATCAGAATGCCTAAGCCCTGGGCACTGACAGGGATTTCACAGCCCAAACTGATTTTCAGGCTGGCAGGGTTCACACACATGCACACTCCGCCCACCGCACTCCCCCAAAAAAAACACACAAATGCACATCGTGACGTGTTGTCAAGGTGGTAATTTATTAATGCATTGTATCTTTGAACTGTCATTATAATTAATTATTCCATTATCAGCAGCCCGGCTATGATAGTTTTTAGTTTCAATCAGTTCTTACTATTTTAAGACTCCATTAAAAAAATTTTCACAAAGTTTTCCCAAAGACAAGTCTGTGATTAGCGATGTGTCAGCAACTAAGAATCACCTCTTAATAACTTCAGAACTTTACTCTTTAATGAATCATTATTGTAGATGCATGCATCAATAAATTACCAGACATATTTACAAAAGACTTTGATTGCGTGTTTTTTAATTTCAATAACCCAAACCCCTGGGCAAGCAAATCCCATAATGTAATGTGTTTTTTTATGAATCGGTAGCTCCCCAGATAGGCAATAAAGACACAGCAGTGCTCTACATTATTGATTCACTTTCATAACAACCCAGAGTGTCTTTATTCACTGCAATTGGTGGAGAAGAAATCACACACACTTATTTTTTTTTTAAAAAACATGGCACCAATTAGTGAAGTTGGGGCTTCTCCTTTTGCTTTTAATAAGTCCTGTGAGATTTGATTTATAATAAGGACTGCGTTGTGTTCTCCATGGGGTTGTCTTATTACTAATTTGAAATCATTGGCTATATTGCAGAACATTCAGAAAGTATATTATGCATCACAGGTATGCACACAGATCATTCTGCAGGTGACTGTCCGTGCACAAGGTCAAGAAAAACACACAAATAAAGATCCAAGTTGGTGGATCAAACTTCTGTGTTCAATCATTAATAACGTGCGAACATTCACAATAGGAACAGCATCGGCTTTCTGTCTGGAGTCGGTCTGCACAAACAACATCTTCACAACTGTCTGTCAAACCGATTTTCAAGCCAACTTTGGCAGACTTTCCACGTAACACCTCTGCTTTCAGCCTCCCTTGGCCATTATCTGGTGCAGCACTCTCCACTGCAGTATTTCTTCGGGGAGCTGATAGCCTTTTCATTAATGTCCCTCAGAGTTAAAGCCTGGTGTCCTCTGGGACTGCATGTCATTGGCTGACAAGGTTGAGGGATTTGAGTGAATTTTCCCTCAATAATGGAAATATCCCAAGCCCCTGAGAGAGACAGACAGGAGACTGGCAGGAAATATCTTAATCTGCATTGACCCCTTGTTGGCACAGTCTTAGTGAGAAGAACATGTGCGCGTACGCCCAGCGCGTTGCATACCTGCACACGTCCACACACGCAGCGGAGTACATCTGGATTGTGTTGCAGTGACCGTAGGCCCCTGAGTGTGCAGCCTCAGTGGCAGTGCGTGGGTGAGAGCCAGGGTCCAGTGCACCATGGTGGGGGCTCTCCATCACTCTGCCTCCTGGCTTGACAGGCCCTGGCTCTGGGGCCCATCAAGGTCTTGCTGAGCGCACTCAAACTGTGCACTGCTGAGGAAGGGATTCTGTATCCTTCTAATGGATTACTCACCCACATCACCTGTCTGAGTGGATTGTGTTGACCGACAGACACGCACCGCACGCATGTTCGTGCGCACGTTTAACCTTTGAGGAAAGCTGGAGTTTTGAATTAAACAAAAAAATAATTCCTTTATCAAACGGACATTACTGTAAAGTGCAGTCTAAGCAGCATTATCACGTTTTCTTTGTGAAACCAGTGAAAAACAGTCACTTTGTCAGGAAGAAACACTGCCGGTTTTCTTCCGACTGGATAGCTTGTAAAGTCATTTTCTTTCCTAACTCAAAAGGTCACATGCCTCCGACATTTACTCTTAATTCGGACAGAGAGAGACTGCTGGTGTCACGCTGCTGGACACCTGCAGACCACGGTCAGGGCTGCGCCCCTAATCAGCCTAATACATATGTGTCACATCCAATGACCCACTGGCTCAGTTCATAATAAAGGTCACTCTGTGAGAGATACTCTGTCCCCCGAGGTCCTTCTTAATGGGGAGCCACTGCAGCTTTTATAACCAAGTGCACACGACTGACTTAGATGTTATAGTGAGAATGTAAACCCACTGCACAGACATCTTGGCTGTAATTAAAGGATAACTCCAGTGAATTTTTCTCTTTTTCAACAAAAGACAAAACCAACAAAGTATTGATCCTGTTGTTGTTTGTGTGTGCAAACCCTGATTTAGCTCACTGGTCTGTACTATAGAAAACACATCAGTGAACCATATCTTTGCACTGGATGACATGTTTCTTAGTTGGAAAAAAAAAGTTTTGCCACTGTGTTTTATTTTAGAAACAGCACTACAGACTAATAACAGGGATCATTTTCACACTCTAACACTTTCACTTTTCAGAAGCTGCTTTTCGGAGGAGTGAAAGTGATCCCCTTCATTAGTCTGTGGAGCTGTTCCTAAGCTGTGCCCATATATTCTGTAATGAAGAATAAAGTCATCTAAGGCGACAGAGGGGCTCAGGTGTTTTTAGTACTTCAGGGCAACGACAGGTCTCTGTGGCACGGAGGAATAAGGTAGATACACAGATGGAAACAATGTTAGTCGAATCAACTTACTGTTAGTTTTAGTCGTAAAAATCAGTTCATAAAAAATGTAAAACATTTTCTAATATTCAGCAGACTAATTACCAGTAGTGAAATATAACTAAATACATTTGTTCAAGTAGTATACTAAAAAATTAATCTAAGGCACTTTACTTGAGTTTTTCCATTTTGTGCAACTTTAAGATTCCCCTCGACAACATCTCAGAGGCAAATATAATATTTTTACTCCACTCTATTTATCTGACAGCTTTAGTTATGTTTCACTTCACAGTTTTCCAAACCCTTTCTGTCCAGTGAAACCCATGTACCTCCAAATTTGGTAATTTTAAATGTAAATTTCTCTGACAAACTTATAGATTAAGAGTTCCTTTATAGGTTGAGAACATTTTCCTACTTAAGATATATAAACTTCAAAAAAATATGACAAAGCTAATAACAGAGCTCCTTAAAAGTTGATTTTTTAAAGATGCATTAGTCTGCTGGGAAAGCTGCACGACAAACACATGACAATCTAAACCTTAAACATCTACATCATTAAAATGCAACATACACTTGAATTTTAGCAATAAAATCAATCCAAAAATAGCAGTAAAACTGCCACAGGGAACATTTTTCTGCAGAATAAGTACTTTTGATAATTAAAATTTGCTGATAATATCAGCAGGACTTTCACTTGCACTATTTTCACCGTGTGGTACTTCTAGTTGGACTCATATAAAAGATTCATATACTTCTTCCACCACTGCCATTTACTTTTATGTACCCATCCTCCTTTGCTCTTACATAAAAGAATAAACATATGGAAAGTTAACCAGTATAATTTCATATGACTTTATTTAGAACGTAGATTTGCAGTGTAGATTACTATGTACAAACCCACAATGCTGTATATATATGGAGCTGATACAGTCTGTAATTCCTGACATCCTTTGTTTATAATGTGGGGGAAAGTATATTCTAGTATATTATATTAAATTAAATACATTACTACATTAAGTTTCTGTAAATATGTTTCCTTAATTTGATTTTGTATGTTTTCTGTGTCAGTCGCAGCAGAATATTATAGTCTGCAAAAGCACAAGGTCAAGAACAATGCTTCCCTTTCCCCCCTCAGACAGATACTGTACATCATTTTCAGAAAAAGCTGAAACGCTATTGCCAGTAAATAATAGCTATAAGGTCAGCTATTGATCGGCTGCTGAAGGGGACCTTAGGGGCATGTTAAGAAGGGCTATTGTTGCTTGTCAATGATCCCTTTATGGCCTTGAACTCGACAGGTCTGCTGCCATCAATCAAGGTTAAACTAGTCCTCTAATAGCAAATCAATGACAGTCAATAGATATTATCATGTGATTATAATTCAGTCGAGTAAACCATTAGTCAGAACTTAAATAGCCTTTCCAGTCTGTCCACAGTCCTCCCAGTGCAGAGGGGAAAGGCTGCAGATTCTTTTGTAAGGCGTATATGTTGATGCAGACACTTTTCTAAGTTCGCAGTTGTGCCTCTAAGTCATGCTATTGCAAAATGGCAAGGTCTTCCATTAGTTTAACTGAGGAGGTTGCTGAGATTTGAGAAAACAATGTAGAAGTTATATTGAGATAACCTTTATACAAGAGCAGATATTTCACCTGCATTAAGATTACACTGAGTGCAGCCTACTTGTTATTTAGCTCTAAGCCTCCTCTATCAATGTGCTTCCACCTATTTGAAAGCAGCATCAGTCAAAAGTGTCTGCTATGCAACTAAATGGAGCACAGGGACATATCTATCTAACTATAACCTTTGCAGTACTGATATTTATGATAAAGACCATTAGGCATTTGTGAGTTGCTTGCGCAAGGGCTTTAAGGCTAACAACGATCGTGAAGCAAGGCGCTATCCAGGGGTTTACTCGGATGTCTGTGTCATCTGTCTGCAGCGCTGCACAGCCTCTGAAGAAAATGCCATTACCTGGTGAATTTCTGAGAGGTTATGGCACAAACACAGTCTTTAAAACCCTCTGTTATGAAAGCACAAAGGATAATAGGAACGGGACACATTCTTTTTTCTTTCTCCAAGTCATATCTTTTATGTCGGCCCAGAGCTGCTCACTGACTGGACAGCTCACCTTGCTGTCTTAAAGGACGGGCTTTATTCTAAGCAGCTAACTACAGGAAGGAGACAGAAAAAGGTGGGGGAGGAGGCAGGTATGCCCCAGCTTGAGCACTTGAATTTGAAAATGCACTGCAGTGAGAGACAGTGTGTGACTGTAAACTGATCTCCCCATTTGATGCAATGTATATCATCCTTGATTTATACTAATTAAAACATGCACATATGCATAATTGCTATTATTTATGGAGATTTCATTCATTAGACACACCATCAAGTACACCTCAATTCCGTGTTTCAGATTTGTGCATCTCACTGCTAATTTGCAAAAATGTAAACTACAAACCAAATAAAAAGTGCCCTATCAGTTGCATCAACACAGCCGCAGGGAGCCCTGTCTTTTATTTTGCATATTCATAGGACCAACTACGTTCACGTCAACACCATTGTCCTTTGATTCCACATGATAAAAGGCTATCTCATTTCATTCTTGCACCTTTCTAGTCCAAACCTAGACACTCTGATTTGGTAAAATGTAATTCTAATTTATCATTTTTCTGCCCGAGGCAAAACTCTCTCAAGCCTGGGGCTGTTTGAAAAGCAGTTGGACACAAAGACAGACCCTGGGAACTTTGCCCATGCAGTCAATCAGTCCGACACCCCAGAGTGCCCAGACCCGAACAGCTTGTTTTTTGTCCACAGATATCAAACAACTTCTCCTCTCCCGTTAGATAATAAAAACATGTAAATAGGAGTGAGGTGTTTCAGTGTTTCTTTTTTTTTCTTTTTATACTCGAGATGGTTGGTGGACGCACGGTGTCTCAGTGGTCAGGGGCTGGGCAGCAGAACAGACATCAAAGGCCAGCAGAGGTCTGTGACGGTGAATGCAGCTGGTGTCTGAGTCTCGGTGCTGGACGGAGCTACAGGCAGGGCCTCAGCTGCCCCACAATAAAGACACACAGGGGAAGGCAGTGCCTTCAAAGGCTAGACAAATACACACTCTCAGTTATATGCAGACCAATACACACATACAGGCAAACAAGCGCATGAACACAAACAACCGAAAATTATTTCCTCCACCACAATATCATGCAGTTTCTGCAGACAAATCCTGAAATCCTGCTGAGTTCCTCCTCTTTCTTCATCTTTCTTTTGCCTAATTTCTCCTAAAAAGTGTGTTTCCCCTGATTTTTGAAAGAATCCCTACCTTTTTGGAAATGCTTTTTTTAATGGTTTCTCTGCAAATATTTTTATATTCAGTCACAGTTTTCAAAGAGGTGTCTCAAAATGTGGGATGTCTGAAGAGCCCCCGGGGCCAAAGGGAGATTTAAGATGGTCAGCAGCAACATGCCACTGGAAATTATTAAATGCAGAATGCTGACAAATATGTGTTTTTCTCGATAAATCAATAAACATATTGAATTTATTTCCTTACAGTGTCTCATCTGATTAGAAAAATCTAAAATAAATACACACCATATGAAAAAAAGCCTTTCCCATTCAACTGACCTAATGTGGATCTGTTTAGAATTTCCTGACTTGAAAATTACTGACAACAGTGGGTTATGAATGACTATATTTGCGGCCATGAAATAGCATAATGGCATCGTTTTTCATGCAGAGGGAGAAGAGAAAAGAATCTGAAGGACAAAGAGTGAAATCCTGATGGCATGCTGTGGACAGCTTCATGTCTGATGTGGTCCTGACTTCACAGTGGGAATCTGTGTCTATGCTGTTGACAGTTCTTCCCTTGTGTCCACTGAGGGAAGCATCTCAAAGGCTCTGGGTATGATAAAGCACAGACCACTTTTTTTTGGATTTCTCCCAAATAATCTGACATTTGATTTTGGTGAGTTAAATATAAAAAACGAAGGAGAGTTTGCACCGTAGGAATATCGTTTATTAATTAGAAAGCAGCCAAATGTTTTCTCCTAATTGCCAGTGTCTCAGTGTTTCATCCCCTCACAGGGATTTTTGAAAAGATGATCTCAGAAGAGCCTTGTACTTGCCTGTGGTGTCAGTTCCGGGTTTGGCCTGTAGAGGGCATGCCAAAACAGCAATCTGGTCAAGCTCAGTGGGGAGTCTATAGACATACAATATCCTCAATAGGAGAAAAGCACAGGGAGACTTTTATCTGTCTATAAAGGGTAGAAATGGTTTTGTTAGACAGAGAAACAATAATATTAAAGTGTTTCTCTAATGCTGATTAACTTACAACATGCAATTTTTAGAAGTGATGTTGTATTTAAAACAATGAATTATGACCTCAAATCACCAAAAAAAAGGCAACTTTGTGCAGTAACCCTGCATAAAACTGTGAGTGCATCATTTTATTAAGGTTGTAAGTTCATTAAACTGAACAGTGAAAATCCTGCTTTATCAAAATGCCGTCTCCTCACTTTCACTCAGAGGGAATTTAAACAAACGACTCATTAGAATAACGTCTCCTTTTCCCTCTAAACGGGTTAGAGGTCCTGAATAAAACATGGCTTATCTATTGCGATCACGTTAGTCAAGCCATTATTCATTTAACCATTTATTTATTACTCCATTCATCTACATAAATATTTAACTATGTCTTGGCATCTTTATGGACTGCTTGCTCTGCTGCTCAATTACAAGGAGCAGTGTCCTACCATGGCCATATGCCTTCTATCTGCCGACACTATATCTCCACAATTTATGGATGCCAACTCACAGCAATATCATTCTGTTGGGTTTTTATGTATATCTATGCAAGTATTAATCTGGGCCTAATGAATGGCGGCAATATGTTTCAGCGTGTGTGCCCAATAGGGCTACCGCTGTATATGTATAACATGGTATAAAATGAATTGAGTGTTCTTTTTGTTATTGTATAGATTAAATGGGTGTCGATATGGGGTCCTCATGGGAGGCATGTAGAATATGAGGGAGTCCGGCCACCAAGCAGCTTGACTTGAATAGATGTATGGTTTATTACTCGCACCCCATATATTCACACCATATATTATAATCTCTTACAAGTTTCCACTTCCCCTCCCGCAACAAAAGCTCCTGCTCGTTTGGCGAGGGGCGCATGGAAGCATGCAGAACCAAGAGGAAGCGAGGAACCGTAAACACCCACCATGGGTCCTCCTTCAAAGTGATGAACAGCAACAAAAGCAGCACTGGTTGTCTGCTGAGAGACAAAAAGAGCATTTGACCACCTGGGTGCACATCATTTTCTCATGCCGTTTCTCAAGCATGACTATCAGGAGATGTCCCCTTCAACATTATATGTGGCCACCTCAGCCCAGCCACATGTATAGCTTCCTACATTGAGCTGGACTCGCTTGTCTCTGCGCCGTGGCGAGACCTCAGAGCTCTGTGGCACTTTCACTTTTCCCTGCTAAGGTCACTGCCGAGCACAGCCGCTGTTTGATCAGCTGAGCTCCCCCCATTATTGCCTGAAAACTGAGGGGACAAGATGGAATGACTTCTTGAAGGAGTCTGCTGGAGTGGGATTAAACTACATAACTCCCTGTAATCAGCTATGGATTACTCACCTTCCCACATGGCACAGCCTTCAAATGTGTTGTAAATAATAATATCTAAATATAAAGACGTAGAAATGTTTTTAAGGTCTCCTTTTTATATAAAAAAAAAACCTAAATCACCTCCAGTTGCCTTTTAGAGTTCATGTTGCTGATTTAAATTGCGGGACTCTACAAATCAACGGCAAATCAAACATCCAGCCCACATACAACCCACCCCCCTTATCCCCAAAATGGCCTTTTTGTCAATTACAATCAAAGGCACTCACTGTTGTCTCCGTCTTTCTCGCTGCCTTTCTTTTTCCACACGCTTCCTGAGATCACAGAATAGTGTGTAAACCGGATCCTCAATAGAAACCCGCACCTTGAAAATAGTTTTATTATTATTTTTCATGTATTTCTAAAAGGGTTTTCTGTTTGTGAATGACATTACAAGCTCCATACTGATTTAATAAAGCAGGGCCAACGATCTCCTTTGTGAGCTTTGTCATGTTTAGCTCTGTCAAACTAAAAAGACACATAATCCTGATCTTGTTTTCCCAGACAGCTCACAAACCACACAATCAAAGTTGTATTTACGTGTCCTCTTTCTTAGCTGGTGGAGGAAAGAACCTCATAAATATGGTCTTCCTGTATCCGCAGACAAACATGAACATGAATATACAGTGTGTATATTTTCCCATATCTTTCCGTCATTTACCAGGTAATGATATGTCTGTCATCTTTGAGCAGATGTCTTTTAGATTATTGGATACAATCCATTAGGCAGGATCCACAGTCTCAATTGCTGCAGCTCACTCAGCTACAGTATACGTAGTGTTGCAATAGGGAAAGAAAGTTTTTGATTCCGAGTTTATGGTAAAACTCTCACATTTGTAATCATAACCTCTCCGCGTCTGGTAAAGTTAGTGACCAGTGGCATCCTGCTGGCTCAGCTTGGCCTGCGAAGTCTGCCTGGCGCATGGGTGACATGTCTGGCATGCCACTGCTGGCTCTTTTTGATACCACAGAGAGTGTGTGACTGGCAGGCCATGTTTCCCGTGTCTCCAGCCCCTGAAACAGCCATCACTCTGAGAGGATGTTTTCAATCCCCCCAGCCCCATACCCCTTGCCGCTAAGAGAGAAGGTCAAGTTTGGCCCATCAGTCACTGACCAAAGGGCGGGGCCTAGCAGCTGGTGGCCATCAACGGCTGTTAAGATGTTCAGTAGTCCTAGCCCTATCGCATGTCTGACCTATTCTCGGGGTTTTATAGATACCGTTCACATAGTATGCCTAAGAGTAATAATAAGGTACAAATGTGTAAAGACAGTGGTTCCTAGATTAGCTAAAAAGTAAACTTGCACTATCTTTTGTTTAGGGACGAACAGGATAGAATATTGTATAAATAAGTTTTGAGAACCCCTTGTATGTTAAAAATCCTCATGATGAACTCAAAATGTACTCAGTAAAACAGTAAAAGGCAACTTAAACTTTGCACTTTGATGTAGAGCCATATAAACATACACATATTTGACCTCACATGAAGAACGCTTCACATACACGGGTCATATGTTCGTGCACTGACACATTCAGCGTGAGTTCAAAGAAGGAAGCCCATGAGGTTGTCATTTGTATGTTTACTCAAGTTTGGGTCAGTGTTTTCAGGTGCACATACACCTTTACATGCCCTTTCTTCACAAGTTATAGACACACGCACACACCATTTACACCCAGACCTATACCTATATTGACGCACACTTTCCCCCGGTGTTGTTTTAGGAGGGTGGGGGAGCAGCAATGGTCTGGAACAGGCCTGTTTTTTAGAGCGGGTCAAACTTTGGCCAGGCCTAAAGGCAGCAGCCATCCGATCCCTCCCGAGGTGCCTCTGGTTTGGGACCCGTTTGAACCTCCACCTGCTGAGAGAACTTCACTTCAGATACATTGTTCAGGCCTCTCTGAACACTGCGGAGGGGAGGCAGGACATTATGTTAAAGTCAACACCACAGGATCAGTCCACTCTTTGTACTGGGCTTTGAGGGTCACCTCCATTCTTGGACCATGTAGAGTAAAGATGAAGTGCAGTAGCTCATGTGGTCACACACATGGGCCGAGGAGAAGGGGATAAGTTTTCCGTCTTTATGAACCAACACCATTTGGACGACATTAGAAACATATTATATGACAATATGCTTATACTGTGAGGCCAGTGAAATTTGTCAACCACCATCACATTTTGCTTTATGCTTATACAGAGTGAAATATCACTTTAATATCTCTGTTTGTAATAGAACCAGCCCAAGTTGTGGGCCTAGTTGACCTCTTGCAGTTGGAAGATTGAGTGCACGTAAAATCTCTGAACGTTTCAAAAAGGTGTTGTCATCACTGCTGCTCATTGGTGGCTGACGGCTATTGCGCTTTTGCAGTCCCAAGAGTTTACAATGACTAAATCTCTTCTTTAAACATTCAATTTTTAAAACATTGTCATATACTTACAATTTTTTTCCCTCGAATTTCTCATGTAATGTTGTTTGCAGTTGTTTTTGTAAGACACTGTTTCAGATTGTCAAGAATAGCTAAATAATGCCTGTCATTATTATTATTTTAGATGGAGCAGGACTTGGCACCCTGGTAACCCAGAAAATAGAGGAGAAGCTTGTTGCAGATGTAAAAGGGTCTATTTTAACCCAACCGAGATCCTTTTCTCAACCTAACAAAAGGCCATTTAAGCACAATGCTTCTTTTACTTGGAACCAGTTGCAAAAAAGACTTGATCACATTAAACTAATTCATGACTTTTTTTTTTTTTACATCACTTGGAGGCAACACATTCAGACGTACATGTTACGACTTACTCACGTTGGCTCTGCTTAGTCATTGATGACCAACAACATAAATTTTTGCAATTTTATACTATAATACATTTATGTAAACCTTTTACCCTTAATAATATGTCCAAGAATATTGGTGACACACAAAACACAAGTTTTGTGTACAAGTTCTGAGGTTGACTGATGCCACCTCCATTTTTCCGAATGCACACTATGATGCTTTTCACATTACCTCATTTGGAAACATTCACATATGTTGTTTCTGCAAACTCTCATATGTGTAAAATGGGAGTCTCTGACAATCTAGCTTTTCCATCTAATAGGAGTGAGGATGTTTTCTAAACTCTGCTATACAGTTAACATCCATTCATGGCCCCTCCACTGACTCACAAGTAGCAAACCAGTGTTAATGAAACAGTTTTTAGGTCAGCAAACAGCCTCACATTAATCCACATTTTTTTATCAACAGTGTCAAATCCTGAATAGCCTGGTGTCATAACTATACTTTCAGCACAGCTTGCTAGTTTTCTCAATTTTGTTTGAGCAAAGAAAATGACAACACCCTAGTTTGCTGAGGGAGCAATGGGGCGTGCAGTGTATCTATATGTATATATTTTTCTCATCCACCCTTAATAATACACACAAGATGAAACATCCCAAATTGTCCCCCTGTGATAAAAACATTGGCTGACTATTTGCTGTGCTACGTGTTGCCGCATTTGTCAGTCAATCTGTCAAAGTCGATATTTCAAGGGTCACAATATTTTGTCTATCATTCAAAAATCAAGCAAGTAAAATAATATGCTTGCTTGAGTACTGTACTTCAGTCTTAACAAAACATCACACACTTTTCCATTTTATTCATTTTTTTCTCTCCTCCTTAAAAGTCATGCAGAAGAGTGCACTGCCTACTGTATATACATATATGTATGAAAGTCCTACTCGTGGCTGCATGTTCAGGTTTACTGTGTTGTTTTCTGCCTGTGCACTCTACTTGTCGGAAGAGGCAGGATGAAAAGTCATCCATCTCCAGCTAACAGCCACCAGTCTGGCCCCATGCTGGAGCCCCTGAGAGAGGAAGCGATCGCTCACAGCACAGGAGCACATTCCCCCTCAACACAGGGGGGACATGGCCATTTAACCCATCAAAGCCCGGACTACTTTTCTTTGTGATCACATGAACTGTGTACGTGTGTGTCTGGAACAGCCTATGTTTCTGTCATTGCATGTGTCTTTATGTGTGGTAATGTGCACACAGTCATTAGTGCCAGTCTCCTCACTACACACCTAAGCAGTTACATGACATTTCTGGTGTCAAGCTGCATATACAGTACAGTACATCCTTCACAGCCCACCTCTACCCCCATCCCCCCCTTGATCCTCCATATATAATTCCTAGAGCGCCCACCCCCTGTCACTCCGTCCTACTGGCATGACTATAGTTTCCCTGGACACACAGAGTCTTGCAGTATAACCAGCCTGAGGAATTGACACTCCAAGTGTTTCTCCACACTTTTTCTAATGGCATTGTGAGCCCCCCGCCACTGCCGGGATGGAAGGTGTTTAGCACCTCACTGTTTTTACTTTGACAGAGGAGGGACACTAGCACTCCCCTGGCTATATAGGCCTAGACCAGTTCCACTGTTATCATTTCCACTGTGGGCACGCTTCCTCCCATTGAATCACAGGTATTTATGTGGGTGGCAGTTTAGCTTGGCTACCTGTGCTAGCTCTGTCAGCCCTGGCTTTGGTTTAAAGTTTCAGACAGATACAAATGCTCCCTACAAAGGCAAGCCTAGGTGACAACAAGGTGAAAGGCTCAATCTGTATATGGGCAAATGCCTTACACAGACAATTGTGTGATAGAGAGATAATGGTTGACCATGCACCATTACAGAAATAGAACTGTCCGTGAAGAATGAGACAACAATGAAGGGAACGGTGGAAATGAGAGAGCTCTTGCGTGGTGAATACATACACACCGAAGCCATCGAGTGAGAAGGAGGCGAGAACTGAACGGGTAGTTAGGTCAAGAAATGAAAGAAAATGGAGTCATAGAGGTTAGGCAGAATGACTTTTAAACAATAAAATTGACGACCCTTGTCTGGAGAGGCAAAGTGTGGACGTTGTGAGCCATGACCAAAAAGCTATTGTTGACTAACGTCAACCGAGTGCGTTATCTTTGACCCCTGTGGCTAGAAATGGAAAAAGAGGGTGAAGGGAGGAAGCAAATATGAATTACAGACAAACATGTGGTGGTATGACAATGGAAGGAAAAGAAATGAGTCTTTCACATTCCGAGTCAATTCTCTAAATGATTGTACACTAGCAAGTATCTCCAGGTAATATATTTGTATTCATAAAGAAAGTGCAACAACAGTTTTTTTTTCCTTTTTTTTCCTTTATGAGCAGTGCTCTCCACGAAAGAATGGCATTCTGGGAGAAGACAGACTGCAAAGGTCATAATTATTTGCGGTCATGCTGCTCCTCACTTAACAGATGGAGACAACCTGAGTCAACATTTTCAATTAAAAAAGAGAATACAAACAAACAGAGGGGAAGAGAAAACACACACCCACACATGCACACAAAGACGTACACACAAGCTGGAAAAACGGAAATGACCTTGAGGACCTGATACCTCATTAAAAGTGATGCTCCGAGCCTGCAAACAGGCTAATTAGACAAATCCTGCTCACACTTAGCAGTAGTGCACGTGGTGGGGGGTGCGAGAGATCGTATCATGTTTGTGTGTTGGTTAAATGTTGTATGGAAGCTTGTTTTAGTGTTCTTAGTGCAAATATCTGAAGTCAATTAGGTCTGTTAAACACAAGGGCAAACTGATGCATGATACTAGCACATACACATGAACAAATGGATGCATTATGTATTGGATATGGATGGATGATGACCTCTCACTGAAAAAAGAGCAAATCTAACTCCATATGATGGATTAATTCTCATTAACTGTTAAGTGTGTTCCCATGACATATTCATCTCAAAATGGTTTAAAATTTTAGATTAAAGACTTCCAATAATATGGACATAAGATCAGTTTAAATGGTTATAGTTCACCCTAATAAAAACAAATATTTATAGAACTACTTGTTTTAATCTAAAAATAGGATTTTTTGTTTTAAATGATGTGTAATAGAATAGACTGTTCACTTTGTCCATTAGTTAATGCAATGTAAAATAAATTATAGGGTAAAAATAAACATATTAAAGTGGAACGTCACTGACTTTACTCTTCAAAGAATGTTTACATTTCATGGGGAGAACCACCAGACTCTAACTTTGAAAAGGAGAACAAGGTTGGTTGTGTGGAAGTAGAAAGATGTGAGCTGACCCTCTACATGCTGCTACTCATCTCTGCTTGAGGCTTGACACAAGAGGCTACTTTAGCTGCTATTAGCATAACACACCTGAATCTCAGACAAACTATTGGCAGAGGTCAACTGTTTAGTCTGTTAACTATGGGATCATGTCATGTCACAGGAATGCAAGGAATCAAGACGTTTTGCCACCTACAATGGCAGATGACACATTTTATCACCTGTAGCTAGCTGGCTAATTAAGCTAACATTAGTTGAATATCCTGTAAAAAGAAGGTATTAAATATGTATGTCATGGCTACATGCATGACCGACACGAAGGCTACATCCACGCTAAGGCCGAGCTCCCATCACAGCAGTTTGGGGTTGATTTAGCCTCTGTTTCCAACAATTAGAGGAAAAATCTAGTCCGGGATCTTGGTCTGAACCAATGTAGGGCCCCAATTATTTGGTAATGAGAACGGTTTGCAGATGCAGTCTAAAACCTTCTGGAATTGCATGCAGACTCATTGGGTCGGCCCCGATTATAAATCAAATCATGAATGATAACTATGAGATAAAAGCATCACCCAGCGACCACCCAGATCAGTGGACACTGCTGTCAAGCAACACCAAATATTTGTTAGATACAGATAATAAAACTGATAATTAAAATGTCACCCCCAGTTCTCGCTGAAGAATAAACATATAGTGTTGACATCTTCCCAGCCAGATTTATGTAGTTTTATGCTCTAATTGCAAAGTATTATTAGTGTAAGAACAAGTTGTTGCTGTAGTAAACAAAAGAATGAAGTTGCAGATAAAAGCAGTGGAGTAGAGTTACTGCTTGTTTGCATCAAAAGCAGCCAGCTGAAGTGGTTCATTGCATTTGATTAGGCTGCCCCCTGGGTGCCTGCCGCTGGAGGTTTTCCCGGGCATGTTCAACTAGGAGGAGACCCCAGGGTACTCGTTGGAGGGATAACGTATCTCATCTGACCTGGGAACTGCTTGAAATCCCCCAGAGGAACAGGAAAACATTGCTGGTGAGTGAAAAGTCTGGAAGGACCTGCTTTCCTTGCTGCCACCATGATCCAGCATTGAATCAGTGGGAGAAAATGGATGGATGAGTGGAAGTTACTGCACCATAGAATTCATTTAGTTTAAATCTGCATTCCCATAAGATCACATGAGGAGGCACACTGCTCCCCAGACTGGAACAATAATCTTAGTAATATATGGTAGTGTTTGATCACTGTTTTTGAATATTGTGGTGTTTGCATGCCTGAGATTTCAGAGGAGAATATCTGAGAAGTTTCTCCTCATGTGTGAGGAACCCAGCTTTTCGAAACGATAATGCAGACACTGATGATTACTCATGATTACTATATGTTTGGATATTACTGTTACTATGTCTGTTCCCTGATTTATCACACTTCTATTACGTGACCTTTTCCCAGAGGAAAACAACACATACGTCTTTACTAACAGTTAATTCAACGTGGATGCAAGCAGCTGCTGTACAGTTAAGAATACCTGTTCTTACTTTACGCCATTGCTGTTCTTCCTCTGTAGTATTTTCGACAACTATGCAACCAGCCCAAGGCTTCATGTTTACACCACCACCTGCATCCCAACTAGATTTTCTTTGTTCTGAGAAAGTTCTGCAAAGTTCTAGAGATGTTTTCAGCAGAAAGTTGTCTTTTAGTTTCTAGAACATTCTTTTCAAAGGCAGGATGAAGTCATCTGAAGACACTCTAGAAATGTTCTTGAAACATTTTCAGAATGTTGCATTAAGAACATTCTTCCTTAGTTATAATGTAACATCGCGGGAACGTTTTCTGGTGCAATGTTCTCAACAGCAACATCATCAACACATCCTCAGAATATTGCAGGCAAAAATGTTCTGTCTATGTTAATAAGTCAAATCACAGGGACGTTTAAAAGACACGTTGTTTTCTGAGTCCTTGATACCATCTAGAAAACATGTTCTGAATGTTGGTTCCAGAACGTTCGCCTTTTGTTATCTTGTCTTCTCTGAAAGTCAAAATGTTCTGTCTTTTTTAACTTCATAAGAAAACCTTTTGAAACGATAAATATCCCGAAAATGTTAGATTTATTAGAATTTGCAGCTAATGTTAGCCAATGTTGCTGCTTGCTGGGATGTCTAGTGTGTGTGAATGCTCATGAGATTTATCTTTTCAAATATTCCAGAGTCCTATGTATAGAGACTATTTCTGAACCTGAGCTAAAACACTCATCTGGACAGAAAAAAATTTCCTTGTAAAACACTGTTCAAAAGGAAAACATGTTAGTGTTGATGAAGCATGAAGCTGCATGGAAAACAAATCTACATTTGATGATCCACAATGACGCTACGGAAATAAACAAAAAGTAATGGTTCTGAGCCATGCATGTTATGTAATGCACATGCATGAAAAAGAAAGCATGCAACTTTCTTTACATTAGAAAAAATATGGCTCTGTGGACAATGTTAATCCAGATCTTGTTCATGCAGGTCGAATAAACCAAAAATATTTAGTCACCTTGTCATTTTTATGCTTTAGGTCTTCAATGCAGTTTTGAAATGGTCAAGACAATTTAAGTTGACCTGATATGAGATTTTTTTAAAAACAACACCTATATTAGGTTGATGGTAAAAGATTCATTTAATTAACCGATTTAAAGATGTGAAAGGGTTACAATATGCGGCCACGCAGAGTTTTATGTGCTTAGGTTTTCAGATATCTCTGTTTTTTTGTAATTCGGGTTGATCGAATCCTTGAACAGCCAAGACAGATTGCAGAACGCTGTCAGCAACAGCAACTTTTTTTCTGATTGACAGCAGCATCCTGGTAAACATCATCTCAAGCTGACAGCCCCAGAGAACTTAGCCAAAATGTGACAGCCATCACAGACCCATATCCAAACATGAAAAGGCTTTGTGTTGAGAAGCCCCTCTACTGAGACAGAAGAGGACATGTTGTTCTCAGTTAGAATCAGACATTCAGAGAGACTGGAGTAGAGGGAGAGGGAGAGTGTGTGTGGGTGTGTATGCGTGTGTCTATACTGCGATAGGACAAGGAGTGCTGATTTAGACATAGCCAACCCAAACACAGATGCCCCAGTCCTTCCTTCCTGTGGGTAACAGAAGGAGACACAATGTGTTCAAGAGGCCAGAGCTGACAAAGGGATTAATCCGATGACAACAAATGCTGCAATCTCTGGCATAAGTCGCGGCAGAAAAATACATATCATATGGTCGCAACAGCACCGACACAGACAAACATGCAGAGTGAGCCAGGAACTTGGAAAAAATAAAAAAATCATGAATTAGAGAACTCAGTGGCATTCAGCTCCGCAGTAGATGGATGAATGTCACGTATTTTAGCCTCAGTAAAAAAAAAAACTGCCATGAGACTTAATCTATACTGATTTTTTATTTTCTAGACTTTTATTCACATATAGTACCTCCCACTGGTAATCTGTCAATCACGCTATTATCTCTTGCTTTCTCACCATTCTGGCTTCTCACATCTCTCTCGCCATCTCTTCCTGTGTCTGTCTTTTTCTCCCTCGCACCCTGTCTCAATGTTGTTTCGGGCGCTGATGTGAACCTGCGAACATCTGCCTGCGATACAGTGGGAGGAGCGGACCAGAGAGACTGAGATGAGGTTGAGTTCATGTGAACCACCCATGGCGCCGGACTGTTACGGCCATCAGTAAATCTACCATCTCGCTGCTATCAAAGGTTCACTCTCTGCCTCTGTGTCTGCTTGTGTGTGTGTGTGTGTGTGTGTGTGTGTCCATGTTATTCTCCCTGCGTGTCCGCCTCTGCCTGTATGTGTGTGTTTTCTCCTCAAATAACATAATCCCATAAGAGGCGAGAGAGACATTTTTTGAGGATAAGGGGAGAAAAAGAGGAAAAAAATGATGGCAGTGAAGAGAGAAAAGGCGATGAGGGGAAGAGGAGGGGGGCAGAGTAGAGCAGGAGAAAAGCATTAGTAGTTCCAGCCAGCTGCCAAATGATGCCCTTGATTGCCTCTCTTCTTGTGCAGAAACAGAAGGTGTGAGGGGTGATTAGGCCTGGGCCCGATCCCTGATGAACAGATGTTAATAACAAAGCCCATGTTCATTGTGGTTAATAGCCAAGCGCGCCAGGGCTGGCTGCTGAGGCTAGGGGAAAATCTGCCTCCATAGCTCTTCTCCTCTCCTCTCCCTTCATGGGAGAGAGATAGGCTCCCTCTACTAATGTTTTGGCTGTACACTAACATAATGAGCATGGTATTTGCAAGAAAAGGTAATGATAATCAGTCACGCGGGCAGGAAAAAAACACAGCAAATGATGGTGCATCGCATTCAGGAGATAGAGGAGCTCAGGGTTTATGCTGTTAACTTTTAGTTGATGATAGCCTTTTGATGATATCAGAGATAAAGGCATCTTAATAAAGCAGGGCTGCGTGGCTGAAATCATTGTTGCCTCATTTTTGATCCTATTAGGCTGTTGTCTTCCGGGCTGTAATGACAACAACTATAATGTGCAGAGGAATTGCCATAATTCAGTTTCGTCAAAGCCGGAATCATTCAACGTAGAGCAACACTCAGCATCTAAAGCTAAATCATCCAGTGCTAATAAGTCGGAAATGGCATTCTGAATATATGCTCTCAGAAAAACATAAATACGGGGTTAGGGGTCAAGCCAGAAAGGGTTAACAGTGTGGAGGCACACATGAAAGAAGTGAAAACGGCTCTCACTACATCGCCACTTCCTTCCGTCTAAAGATTACACAGTTTACTTATAAAACATTCAAACGCATTGAATTATTGAAGCAGAGCAGATGTGGCAAATTGAATACTTTTGCTCTGTTTTTATTGGTGAGGAAAGAAAAAAAAAACTTGCTATTCGTCCTAAGTATGCGTCTGCACCAATTCTCTTTTCTCTCTGTGTACTCAGCATGGAGGGAGACTCATCTTGCACTCAAATATCTCCGTGGGGAATGGAAAGATGGCAGAGATGCATGCCGAGGCCACTCCTTTTATCCGGGCCACGGAAAGAGAAACATTGGCTCCGTTGACAGGGAAAATGTGACATTTTCCGCACTGTGATACCTCACATCTTCAAATTGATGCCTTGTCTAAAACAGACAGAAGGAGGTGTAATGAATGTGCTTTGGTGACACAAAGACACGCCACCGGGGCATTGTGGGATTTCACTTCTGGCGCATTCTGGCTGGTTTGCTTTTTAAAGCACAGAGGGCCAGCTGTTTATGTTATTCAAATTAAAAGAGGTTGGAGGAAATTTGCGTCCATCTACTGTAGATATATACTGGGATAATAGTTTGGACAAGAACATCCATTTCTAAAACCTCTCTTTATGCCATTTTGGTCAATCAAACCACACTGAAATGTATTTTCCATGACACGCTGCTTGGATTCTCTTTTTAAATGGTGGAAACGTGGACAAAAGATCAGAGTGATTTCTGTCAGTATTCATGCTGTCACCTCCACGTATCAACTGATTCATTTGTGCTTTATGCAAGATCTTTTACTGGTAGGAGACCACGGTACTGTATGTGCGGCTTACAAACAGACTCATGGGAGGTCATGGGAGTGCCGAGCTGACAATCAAGGGACCAGCTGTCACTCATGGCCCCATCACAGCCCCATCACCAGGCGCACAGCGTTGGATCTTGTGACGGCCGCATGACTACAATGGCACATTGCTGTTCTTGTTTTTTGACGGCTGTGTATCAGCTTGATGGATTGGCGTCACAGAAAGTCTTCAATGGAGACCCAAATATCCCCCGTAATCACCCTCATTGTGGTACATAAAGACACAGAGACGGTTTCTTATGGCTTCGAGTGCCAGCGAGGCAAACCATTTACTTCAGGAAGTCGTATACTGAATGTACAATATGTATATCAGTGTTTCCAAACCTTCTTTGTCTGACGTAATTACACCTACAGCTCTGTCAGATGAACTCAAGGGCCCCTTCTTTGGCACCACCTGTCACTTTCCAAATTTGTTCAGTTCAGTTGATTGGATGGACACTATAATTTTTAAATAGAGAATTTTGTTGAAGTTTTTTATTCAAAGTATTGAACTGTGAGCGTTTCAGGCTGTTTGGTCACGTTGTACTACTTAATGCTTTTTCACGATTCATCTTCTGCCAGTTACAGACAGATATAAAATGGTTTTGGCTAGCTATTTAAATATATATCCATTATTTTTTAAAGCAATCTTAATTTTTTCACTGGTCACTTATTTAAGCTAACTATTTAACCATATATCAATTGTTTTTAATAATTATAATGGCCATGCATCCATTATTTTAGCAATTTTACCCATTTGTCCTCCGTCTTTAGCTAGCTATTTAACCATGTAGTCATTAGTTTTAGCAATTAAACCCTTTTTACTTTGTTTTTAGATGACTGCTTAACAATATAGCCATTTTTTTAGCAGTTTCAACCATTTATTCCCTTATTTTAGCGAACTAAACATATAGACATTATTCTATTAACAATCGGAACCATTTGTTCACTGTTCACTCCTTTTAGACAATATAATTTTCACCATCATGTAGCCATTATTTTTAGCAGTTGTAACCAATTGTTCACTGTTTTAGCAAACTTTTTAACCATATATTTATTAAGTTTAGCAATTTAACCATTAAATCATTGTTTTTAGATAACTATTTAACCATTTAGTAATTTTTTATTAGTAATTTTAACCATTGTTTGCTTCTTTTAGCCAACTATTTTGACATATACTCTTTAGTTTTAGGAATTTAACCATTTGTTCTTTGTTTTTACAAAACTAATTAACCATATAGCCATTTTTTAGCAATTTCATTTGTTTTTCTTCTTTTAGCTAACTATTAAAGATATAATCAATATTCTATTAGCAATTTGAACCATTTGTTCACTATTCACTTCTTTTATCCGTCAATTTAACCACATATCAATTGCTTTTAACAATTTTATCCACCATGTAGCCAGTATTTGTAGCACGTTTTTTTTTCCATTTGTTCATTGTTTTTAGGTAACTATTTAACCATATAGTCTTTTTAAAAAGCAATTTTAACAATTTATTCACTGTTTTTAGCTATTTGGCCATACATTCATTATTTTTAACCAGTTGTTCTCTTTTTATAGATAACTATTTAATAAGTACCCTTTGCAGTTTTAACCATTTGTCTCACTGCTTTTCACTATTGAACCATATATCCATCTATTTAAGCTTGTTTTAACCATTTCGCCACTAATATTAGCTAAAGATTTAATGAAAGGTACATAATTTTTTTTAGCAATTTTAACCATTTGTGTACTGCTTTTAGCCATCTATTTAACCACATATCCATTATCTGTAGCAATATTATACCCATTTGTTTACTGCTTTTTGCTATATATTTAATACCAGGTCTCCATTATTTTTCATTCATTTTAACCATTTGCTTTTAGCAAACTATTTAATCATATATCCCTACTTTTGGCTATTTCACAATTACTTGGTGCAGTTATTTTAACTGTGTAAACTTCTCCACTCCCTGGCCTGCTAGATTCCTTCTACTCTCAGTTGCAACATTTTCAAATTAGTGCTGCTCAACAAATCTTCCTCTGTAACCACTGGCAACTACAGATTTACCCCTGGTTGCTCCTGATCGCTGCTGTATATTATTCCTGAGGTTTAATCAAAAACAGCTTGTAATCTCTGATGTTTATCTCATGCCAATATGCAATCTATCATGCTCCTAACAAGTCTTTGCTGACACATCGTGAACTGCATTTCTTGCAAAATACATTATTGAGGTCATAAATAAAGACCTATGCGACTATGTGAGTATAAGGGACAGTCATGTGTGCAGATGTGGCAACAGCCTAAATATCCTGGGGCACAAAAAGTAAATCTGAACGCTGAAATTCAGTGATTAGTGATATAATGCAGAGTAATGAAAACTGATATCCACCTTTAAAAAGAAAGAATTATATAGATGACAGCCCTTGTTCTTCCTTTAAATTGAAAGGAGACAATACTAGTTAAGAGTTATATTCCCAGCGGTATGCTTCCTTTCGCAGGCGTCAAGCACCGCTGTTTAATGTACACTCATGCCCCATCTACCTTCTCTTCCATTATTCCACTCTCCAAACCTCCGTCTCATGCACACTTTCCCCGGGCCCCATGCTGTCCCTCTCTATTTATTGAATACATCTTTTACTCTGCAACATTTTTCCACCTGAGCTGGCAGTTGCAACTTTTATGGGGGTGGTGCACACGGGGCCACGGAGAGAAGAGGACCCTCGTATTTTCATTGCACGCATCATGCTCCAGCGAACGAGGGCCATCTAGGCTGAAATGAACTAACAGGGAAGATGACTTAGACTTTACCTTTTTTGTTGTTCTCTTGTTTATATTATTTAAGAAGGAGTGATAGCGGCACTTGGTATTGCCCTCCCTTCACTTCATGAAAAAATAACAAGAAGTCAATTGAAGGCCACCAGCTGAGAGGAGACAGAATAGGGATTTAAAAGGGTAAGTAAACAGCAACCTGATCAACAAAACAATCTATTATTCAATGCCATTTTTGGCAAGATCAGTTTTTACATGGCCCCAATTTATCAGGCAAGTCAAGCAGATAAAACGCGTCAACAAGCTTTCAGTGTGGTGTAAAAAACATCACTGAGGCATCATTTGATGGTGTCATGTCATTTGTAACCATCAGAAACTACTTAGTGCCCAACAGAAATGCTTTCAGACTATTTCCAAAAAGATAATATTAGCTCTTACATTTTCAGCATGCACGGTTCGGAGCATCACAGTGTCACTAACTTGCGCATGTGCATCTGCATGTCAAAGTGTGTCCACGTTTTACAAGACGGTGTTTAAGTTCTGTCACATGACGTAACCCTATCAGACGCAGGTCAAAACAGGACGAGTGCTGATGGGAAATTCACTCCATTAGAGTGAAGCCCGGCTTTGTATTCATGGCAAAAGGCGAGGCTTTCCAGCAGAATTACACCAGCTTTGTGTAAATAATCAAGGGCTGACCTGTGGGGTTAAACCCCGTAATTGAAGTGATACTTCAAAGAGACGACTAGCACCTTCTCTAGGCGGCACAACGCTGCGTGGAGCAAGCAAGGCAGACAGGGGGGGCCGGTTCACACACATGCATAGACACAGACACTCGCACACAGACACACACACAGGGCAAGAGAAGGAGGTAATGGGGTGCCCAGATTGGATGACACTGTGGGAGTGCCTATTCTGTCATACAAGTGCTCTCTCTGTGTCTCTGTCTCTCCCCTCTCTGGTAAATGGATGACTAAAATGCCAAACTGTATCCCAGCCACCAATGAATAAATGAAATGAGCATGTGATGTCTGCACTGTTTTTCATTTGAGGCAAGTGCAACGTTATAGCTGTCCGGCTGCAATGAAGTGAAAATATTTGAAAAGGGGAGAAGTTTTGAATCCGTTTCCTGGCTAGTGCACTAACAAAAAACTTTTGAGAAGATTCAGTGTATTTATTGTGTGCAGTGTCTGAAAATGGCCAAAATCTGAAATGCAAAAATCTAAAAATTTTGCATCGATTTCCCCTCTCTTGTCAGCATCCACTCAGCCATTTCTATTATTCATGAGCCTTTGTTTCCACCAACAAATGGGGTCACATAGGTTGCCCTAAGATGCATCCATTTATCATTTTTGATACCAATATCGCTTCATTCATATATTCTGATGGTCTATTGATGGAAACAAGCTGCACATTTTTATGTCCCTGCTATGAAATAATAAATCTCCACTAACAAAGTAAAGAAAATCTACAAAGCAGTGAGCAATTTTCATATTTTGGCTGCATTGAAATCTTCCAAGTCCAAGAAAATAATAAAAACCTGACTCGGAAAAAAAATCCTATTTAGTGTAACAAACCTTAAACGTTTAGTTTGTATGTGAAATCCTGTCTACTTGTGTCAACAGTATGAAACCTCAATGATTCCGAAAGAATATTACTGACCCAGCGGAGCCCAGAAAAATAAATCTGCAATGTAATAAACCATTAAATGTTGCTTTTCTGATGTGACAGAGTCAAAACCTTCGTAATCCAGACACATAATAGAATTCCCAGTAGGCCAAGAGAAAAAATTAGAAATAGATTCCAAAAAATTACGTGAAACAGCAGAAATAAATCTGCTATGTATTAAATATTTCGAAATTTGTGGGGAGGGAAGAAAATTAAGCCCATCTCATCAAGAAAAATCCCCAGTGACCCAGAAAAATCTAGAGGAATTTACAATGTAAAACATCCTAATGGTGGGTGTTTGCAAATGCCCCGCTTCCTGTTTTGACAGCATCAAAAACCCCTCTGACCCCCAGCCATCCCCATGGCGACAGGAACCACATGCAGCCCTGATGCTGAGCCATTCGCGCTGAACTAGCCCCGCTCTGCCACGGCACATCGTCACTTTACTGCCAGCACTCCACGCCAGCGAGCTCAAAGACATTTGCCCCACTGCAATTCAATTAGAGGCTGTAAACAAGTGACAAAGGCAAAGATAGACAGACGGGCGACCACAACTGAAAATTAATCAGTAGGGTGGTGGTGGGTAAGGAACTGTGCTGTCTGTCAGGGCTGCGAGGAGTGACTGGCACTGCTGTAATCACTCATTTACAGTAGTGATCACCATAGTGCATTGTGGGTGACGGATGCCCATGCTACACAAGTGCACCACCCACTATCTCCCTCATCTCACCCGCCTCCCATCCCATCAAACCCACCCACCCACCCACCCCCACGGCTTCACACACACCTCCAGCAAAGAGTAGCAACCAGCGGAGAGAGGCAGATTGATCCCTGGATTCTGCGTAGCTACGGGCCTCCTTCCCTCATTAATTCTGCTGATTCCACCAGATGGGAAACAAAATATTAATTTTATTCAGCCCTAGGCATAGGCTCTCTGTTAAGGTGTTCACTAAATCACCAGGGTTTCATCGGGATGCTCTGATATTGCAGCTTGGTTGTAAAATTGCTGGGCCGGTGGGTGGGACAAAGGTTCAAATTGTCATAAATGTAATTAATTGTATGGCAAGAATGATTAATTTATCAGAAATGGAGGAGCTGACGTGACTAGCCAAGATGCCTAGCCATGCCTTCAAAGTGGCAGTACATGCTCGTTTGAATTATGCAAATTAATTGACTCTTTCAATGTGGCATAAAATGCTAGTGCAACTACATTGCATGGTACATTAGTCTGTTCATCCAATAAAACTGCATTCTTTACAAGTGAATCCTTGACTCAGAGGGCTCTGGGATACAATTCATTTTCGGCACAGATGTGAGAGTCTGGCAGCATTTGGCAGAAGGTTTCAGGCAGAAAGTGAGGGGAGGATGGAGGAGGCGGGGGCCTCAGAGAGAGATGTACAGTGTGGATGTATATGTGGATGGTTGGTGTTTGTCTGCTGACCCCACTGAGATCTGTACTGGCATGAAACCCTGCAACATTTTGTAATCTTAGTGGCTTTGATGCACTTGTGTGTTTTGTTTTCTTTTTTTTCAGTTTTTCCCCCGTCACCCCTTTTGTTTCAGAATGAGATGACAACTTTGTTGGTCACATCTAAAGAACCATGGATCATTGATTTCATTGCAATGTTGCAGCGCTGCCCTCCCACCCGCCGAGCCATAGTGGAAACTGGCAATGACAAGGCATGTGCTCATGCACAATGCACAATACACATGCATGCACACACACACACACAGACACACACAAACACAAACACACGCCTAATTACAAGCTCCGCTTTGCCACACAGTCAAACTCCAGTGAAGGATGATGATCCTAAAAGGCACAAAATTACGGACAAATAAACAATGTGAAGATTTTCATTCCAAAATTAAGCATCCACCATGTGAAAACATGTCATTATGTGCAAAATAATCACCATTGCGGGCGCATTTTCAGAACAATAAATCAAGGCTGTGCGGTCTATTTGCATCATTATTCTTCTTCCTTTTTTTGGCCAAATAGATTCCTTTATCTACCAGCATCTACATCAGCACAGAACCAGCCTTTTTAATCCCTGTTGGCATTTCGTGTCGCCCTCTTGCTTCATGCCCCCTTATGAGATCAAATGACACAACACCTGCCGTTCACTAAGCAGTGACGAGACGGAGAGAGAGGTAGGGGGAGCGTTTCTACCTTGCCACCTAATGAAAGCTCAGCATACCACTCTCCCACCACTGCCCTCCACCTCCCACTCACCCCCACCCTTCCGAAGCCACCTCTTCACCCCTCCAGCCAGCTCTCCCCACCCCCACTTTGATATACATGTGTCAAGGCAAAGTGACAAATAGCACATATTAATTAGGCAGTAGGTCGGGCGAGATTGCTGTTATTAACGGTGGAAAGGGGCAAGGTTGGATTTAATTGCCTGTGACATCAAAGTCAAGTGACTGGTATTTCAAGCATCATTTAAAATGTTTGATATTGAGGCCATTGTACTCACATAAAGAACATCTAAAAATATAAAAGGAGACTGATGGGGAGGAAAATACCTACATGCTTTTGCTGCAGCTATCTGGAAGCTAATAACATCTCTCCGCTGATAAATTGACTAGATCCTGATGGAAAGTACATTGTGGTTGCCCCTGACTGACTATCACTCCCTCTCTCCGATTTGCCATCTCCTCTCACGCTCTTCACTCGCTTTTTTATATCACTTGTACACTCGGAGAGGAGGGGGAAAAAATATAATTTCAACATCAAGTACAGACGTGGAGAGAGTAAATTTGCCTGGCTGGTTTGGAAAGCAGTTGTAATGGTGTTTTTATTACAGAGTGCATCTGCTAAAAAATAAATGAGAAAAGACAAATGGATAAAGCTATTGTCCTTGTGTTATTACTTTTTGATAGTGTGGTAATGCTAAATAATAGGAGCTTTGGTGCAAAATCTGAAGATGGAAACAAATCCAAGTCTGAACATAAAAGGATTTAAAATGTATTAAAGGTGCTGCTGCAGATGCCACGGCATTCAGTTTTGTATGAATGCAAGAGGAAAAAAACACAGATTTAGGTGTTGCTGAAATTTTCCATGTTGAAAAAGACTGCTATAATCGGCTATGTGTCATGATGAGTGATTATTTGGGGCCCCTATCAGATTGTAGACAGTGCTTTTAGCTGTTAAGTGTTGCCATGGCAATGCCGTTCCCCTGTTGGGCGTTCTGCTAACCCTGAAATTAGTGCCGAGGTGTGGCGCCACCCCAAACTGTGCTCCACTCCTTGGCTGAGCCTGTCCTGATTTGCTGTCCGCAGCAACGCGAAAAACCTGTTGAAAAGATAAGCCCCCGACGCTCCCCTGGAAGCAGCTGCTGGCCAAGACGTCCCAGCACTCCAAGCAAGGCAGGTGAAAGTGATAAACAGCATATATACTTCAATTGTCAGAGCCATAACCATCACCCACTGTAGTCCTTTTAAAGGTTTTAGAGCTTTTCTTGGATATGGGACAGTTCTAGATGCTTCTAACATCTGCATGCCACAGCCATTTCACTTTTACCATCAGGCATGCTCTGTCTCAAACAAGCCCCAATGGGGTCCCTACAGCAGTCCATTCAGACCACTGCTGTCACGCTCCTGTCTACATTAATCTGAAGCCCTGCTTAGAGGAGGGCTTATAAAAAGCTAAAACGTCGGTCATTACAGGACATGGTGGCCATGTTGAAAGCTTCATTTCCTCTTTACCTCATCCCCACTTTCGGTGTCTCATTTAGCAAGGTGCAGCAACTTTTTTCCCCTTCCCTTTCTTTTTTCGTGGCAATGACTTCATCCCTCTTCATTTTAATGGGCCGTTAATGCTAACATCGTCAGTACCTCCGCTCTGCATGGAAATAACCAAACCCAGTAGATAGAGTGCCATTTCTCGGCACTTGTGCACCGCAATAAGACACACCAGGTGCGCTCCTTCTCAAATTAGGCGATCAACAGGGAGGCAAAACTGGCATCCTGATGATCCCAGGCACCAGCATGGCACATCATTTAGGAAATGGCCTATTATTTTTGTGCAAGCATTAAAAATAATTTACTGTCTTTAAAAGTCTTTGATTTCCCCAAAGACATAAGAAAATGTACAACTACTTGACATAGGTTTATTGTGTGGCACGCACAAAAAAACAAACTAAAGAAAAACACTGGGGAGGAAAGTTAAAAACACTTCTAGTTAGGCGGCTTAAGATGAATTTTTGACACCGCATGTGGTGTTAGGTAAGTTCTCAGTGGATGGATTACAGTTTAAACAGTACAGATTTTATGACTGCATACATGTTAAAAGAATCGCACCCTTTTAACTTCCTACTTCATGACCATTTGTATAACCAGGTTTGTTTACTTCACCTGCTGTTATCTACCTTCCACATAGCCGCTGTCTCATACGGTTAAAGCAGGTGTTCGCTCCGTGGATACAGTATGTAGTATGAAAGGTCAATTCCGACATTAGTAACGCGCCATATGTTGCATTTATCCACAGCGTCATAGTTTACTCCTTCTTTTTTACTCCAAGGGCATCAGGAATTAACCCTGCAAGGGAAATGAAACGAAAGATATGAAAAACATTCTAATATGTAGCTCAATGTGGTTATTTTTCTGTATTTCCATCAGGAATTCTGTGTCTAGTCATGTTTGGCACTCATCACCTTTTGCCACAGGTTACTTCCAATGACGAATCATATCATATACTGACAAAGAGACAAAGAGAAAGAACCAGAGAGACAGCAACAGTACAGTTATGGGACACTCGGAGACGTGAAAAGGGAGAAATCCATATTGATAAGATGCAGCAGTAGGCCCCTGTAGCCCCTTTCCCAAGACAGGCCACAGACTGGAATTATAATGAGTGGGATTAACACCCCCTACCACTGCTGTTTCTAACCCCTCGGCCCCCCTACCCACCCCTCAACACACACACACACACACACACACACACACACATTTGTTCCCCACAAGCACTTCTACTCCAGGATCTGCCCCGCACGAAGGACAGGAAGCCAAGTGCCAGCGAGGAACATACTGACGTTAATTAACAACATCTGACACAGATGCCACGCTTGTACTCGCTCGAGAGGTGGTCCAGCACATTATTTCATTTTGGTTATTTCCTTTCATTTTTTTCCCGTCTCTTTCCTCACCCCCTCCCCACTTTTTTCCCCCTTCTCTCTCACTCTCTCCTTTGCCTGATTCACTTCTTAATCTCCTCGACACGCTGTCCTCTCTTTGCGTTGGAGATGCGAGGTTTGAACTGGCTTTGAATCCAATTAACTTTCCACTTGTCAGGCACTTTTGTTTAATTTTGAATAACCCCCGTCCTCGGTAATGGAGAGGCGACGAAACCTCCGGAGCAGAGATACACGTGGCGAGATTCAATGACATTCACACCTTGCTTTTGCTCTAATCTATTTGCTCTCCCTGATACCCCAAATATTGTGACACCAGGCACAACACCGAGGGCCCCCGTATTGGCGGCCGGTCGCTCGGTGCGCCACCCACAAGTGCAGTTCACAAAGAAGGGCCGTTTCACAAGACGACTTAGGAGGCAAAAGTCAAGCTTTCAATCAAAGGTAGCGGGGAAAAAAAAGGGCCGTCAGACATTTGGTAATTAGTCCGAGCTTCTACTGTGCAGGAGTTGCACCATGCCAATGTGAGGAGTGCAAGTGACACATGTGCTCAATCCTCGCATCCACACTGCTAATCAGCCGACCTCAAACTAAAATAGATGTGTGACTTGCCAACTTGTCTGCAGACGTGTTGATAAGTAGCACATATGTCAAACCATTATTTGTGATGCAACTCTGGGAAGAAGGAGCATTGCCATGTGCCTTAGCCGTATACTGTACAGGAACAAAGAGCAGAGGTGAGGATGGGTAATAATCCCTTGCTGCCTTCAGGGACCGCTCACCCATCAGGGGCCCTGCGTGCCTTCCCGGAGAAGGTCTGAAGAGATGTGGCATTTTCTAAACTGGCCAGACACTTTCTGCCTCCTCTGCTGTTTCTCTTTGGTGGCGAGGATGACCCGGACTCCCTCCTGACCTGCCTCCGGTAATGACCGTCGTACATCATGTCTTAAGTGCTGCAGCCCTCGTTGGCTGATGTCGCTGGCCTGTCCACTGCTCATTTCCATCTGACCCACCGAGTCCTGGACGAGGGCCACGGCAGGGAAATTAAAAATGCATCATGTGATTCATCTTCCGAATGACTCCCAGCAACAAAAGGACCACTGAGGATAAGTCATCACAAAGGACCTTGATGCTTATCCTGTCCGTCCAGGTGCCTGCGTGCTGCTTTTGTTATGATTTGTTCAACAAGCAAAAAATGCATTCCTGTCAAATTAGACAGGTCTGCAATTCAGATATGGTCATTACTGACCAAAGGCGGAGCTCTTTTCCCTTTTTCTCCTATATATATTTATATATATATCAGCTCCCAGACAACATGTAACAACAGCTTTGAATTTCACTCATCAGTGATCAATAATATCACATTTGCTGACATGTTGACAGTTTTAATTTCTCTTGAGCTGGAGGATAAAACACCTGTCAATATAACCAGAAAGTCCACAACCCAGAAGCTGAAGGGGTGGGGCTGCTCAAACGTTATGCTGCCGCCACCTGCTGGTAAGCAGCTTTTGAAGCCTTTCCTTCCCCCCCTCCTCCCCCTTTTCTGCCATTCAAACTCACCAACCCCCCAAAGTAACCAAAAAAAAAAAAAAAAAAATCTCTCTCTTGCCTCAGCTTCACTCCACAACCTTTTTTTTTAAAACAAATCCCAAAAGCTGGATAAGTGTTTATTTTTTTAGGGCTGTTAAAAATATTTCCTTTCACCTTTAAAAAAAAAAAAAGCTGTCCACGTATAATTTGAGCAGAAATATGGGGTCTGTGTAATTCTATCATGCGCAAAGGAGGCAGGAGGGTGGGGCTGCAGGAATGAAAGGTCAGATGGACAAATGGTCACCAGTTTCAACTCGTATAACATTAATTACAATAAAAGTTTAAAAAAAACTGTCTCTTGTGCTCAGGAGTTACCAGATGAGGAGAGCCAAAGTGTTCCTGCACAAAGGCCACGTGTTTTCTCACTCCAGCACTCCTGAGGCACATCATCCTCCTCTGCAGGCCGAGCAACAAGACAAAGACACTTCTCGGCCATTTGTCTCAAAGCTGGCATAAGACGTCTCCGCCACATTACTCTAAACACCGTGTTTTCAATGGAATAAATAAATTCTAGTGCTCTCACTAATGGTCACATCGAACACTGACCACGGGAGGTAAGTCTAACAAAATTAGTATGCAAAAGACCTGCCCTCGCGAGGCCTATAATTTCCTCGCAGATGATTTCACTGTTTGAGGATGAAACGAAAAAAGAAAAAAAAAAAAGACAATGGCATTTTTTTTTTTTTTTTTGGGAGCGTGCATGCGTGTGCAGCCTCCCCAATAGGAAAAAAAGAAGCTGCATTTAAATAACTTAACCCCGCGACAGCAGGTGGGATCGGAGGAAATAAGGTAAAAATGCAGAGTGGAAGAGATCCGACACTCCGCGTCTTTTGATATTTAGTTGATGGGCTTTGGCATGACGCCCCGACGGTGTGAGCTGAGGACAAAAACAAGTGCCTCGGAGACCGGCGGCCATAAGAAAAGCCATGCATTTGCTCTTTAGCCTGCGTTATTGTGCAGCGGGCAGGCTGCTTGCTGCATGCTGGGACATCTTTCTCACCAGTTAACTTAATTAAACGTATATCCGCCTTATATTGTGTTGCCCAGACAGAGCCTTTACTTTGAAATCATGGAATCTCAAGAGAAAAAATTATAAACTTTCCACTTTTCATAATAATAATAATAATAATAATAATAATACACATTTTAACTAACATTAATGCAGTCATTTTGCAGGCCTTCCCCCTATATCTTCCATGCAATGCAGCATTTATTCAAACCACAAGTCTATGAATGTTAATTGCACCGTTTCCGAATCATAAATACCTACATAAATCACCGGACTATACAATATTCTGCTCTACTTTTTTCCTTTTTTTTTTAATGTCCCCTACGTGGTCTGCAGGAGCACATCCCCATCACAATAAATCACATCCCCGCAGCTTCCAGGACCAGTACAGGGACCGAGCCCTGCACCGCACCACCTTTTTTTCCCCGCAGCTTAGAGACCATTTTCCTGGTATTAATTTTAATGTACATAAAAGACTGGAGCTGCACTTCCTCATGTTCGATGTCCATTCAGTAATCAATTATGATTAAAAATGCACATCACGTTATATTAAAAAAAATGCAATTTCTAGGGGGACGTCAGTGGAATAAAGGATGGCAGAGAAGTTCATTAAAACTGTAGTGCAAAAAGAATTAGTGTTAATATCATTATTGTTATTGTTATTATTATTATTATTATTATTATTATTATTAGTAGTAGTAGTAGTAGTAGTAGTAGTAGTAGTAGTAGTAGTGTTAGTGTTAGTAGCAGTGGTACTGTTATTATTATCGTTGTTATTTTTATTTTTATATTGCAAAATAAAAGTACTATTTTAGGATTTATGTCAGGAATCACTACTTGACTATTCAATATATAGGTTTTTACAAAAGGTCAGATTATTTAATAAGTGCTAAATGTCTAGACACTGGCTTTAATAGTAAAACATCCTTCTGCATTTTTTTTTGCCTTGGAAATTACAAATAATATAGTTCAGCTACAAAGGTTATTTTTTTTCCTTCTTCCGTCTGGCTCCCTGAATTTTATTTTTTTTTTTTTAAAAATGATATGCATTAAATGAGATTTAAGTAGAGTTTCAATCTTTTCAAATTCATTTGCCCTCATAATTTATTAATGTTTCATAAAATTAGACTCGCATTACTATGAATAGAAAAACAATGAAAAAAATCAGCTTGCACCTAACTTTTTAAATACACAGACTATGTGGTTATGTTATAAGTGTCAAACAATATCAATTCAAATAAGTACTTATTTTTTTTGAATAATTAAACTATCACTTCTGATATGCAAATCACTTGTAAAAGCGAAAAACAGATTTCAAAGGTGTCACCAATACAACAATTTGGAATCTAAGACAACATTTATTACTGCATCCTGGTGTGTAAATGTAAAACACTTAGGAGTACTGGGATGCTCATTTCTTCAACCAAACTACATGCAAGTTTTGTCTGTTTTCTGTTTTCCCTGCATTCAACAGCAGTGAACACAGAAGAGTGGGCGCCTCAGCCCTCCAGTGTACACGTCTCTCTATGCGTCTGTGTCATAACCTCCATCAGGGTTTCATATTTCCCTCTTCCCTCATCTGTCCCAGCATGGAAGCCTTAATATGCATGTCTCCGTACCGACACGCTCTGACTAAATGGCCACATTTGCACATCTTTTTTGCAGCCTATGTCCAATCCCCTCGCTCCGTTAATGTGAGTTAATTTCTTCCTCCAAAATAATACTTGGGCAAATCATTCTTACAAAGTGCTACATCATTTATTGTGAGGACTTCGGTGAACTTCTTTGAAAAATTAATGCCTTTAATTTTGGTTGATGGCAACATCAGTGCAGCTCTGTAAATTGCACTTTAATGAGATTTTGCTACAGGGGATAATCTGCAACTGACAGAAAAAACATCTTGAAAACATCTGTAGACCTATGATTTCACTCTGACGATTCTACCCCCCGTAAATCTCGGAGCTGAGGGATGAGCAGAAAAATGGTCACTTCACGAGTACAACTTTATGATCTAAACTGTTCAAAGTTAAACTATAAGAAGTAAACTTATGTTTTATCACCAGTGTGAGTGGGTAAATAGGGCAGAAAGCAGAGGGGGGACGTGAGCTTTCTGTAAGGGGCTTACTGGAACCTGAGGAAAGTGAAAATAGCGTTCATTAACAGCTTGTGTCCACTAAAACATGCTTGAATAACCATAACAAACACATCTTCAGGCTTAAGACATCAGCTCCAGCTTCCACTGTGCGAAAGTGAAGAAAGACTCATAAAAAGAGCTAAAATTTACAGTCTGATACTGAGATCAAAAGATGGTCCGTTCTGATCAAGAGTGAGAGCAGCCGGCCAACTTTTGCATTTGATGATAAAAAAAAAATGAGACAAATTCCACGCAGATATTTAACATCTGATCATAGAAAAAACACGCTTTCAGCCAATCACGACTGAGCCCATCTGAAAGCGCTGTGGGTTCGCCTTCCTTGGAGTGTCTGGACAAAGTCCCATGGCCCAGTAACTCTTCCAAGGAGACAGATTGGACACCGTCCAGCAAAAGTATACAGCAGATCATCTGCAGCCTGAGCTAAGCCAAAGTCCCCCCCAAATTAAAGCTGACACATTCAATCTCGTCAACATGGTGTTTTTAATGTGTCTTTCTCACACTGTCACCTGATCTCTTTACAGCACCATGAGACTATGTTAATCTCATCTCTTTTTAAAGGCACTTTTTTTTCTCCCCTCCTCTTTCTTTCCGCAGCTTTAACCCCACTGGTCTCCATTCAGCGTGGAGAGGAGTGGCACTGGGAATCAGCAAGGTGAACTGTGAATGTCTCATTACTGTTTTACAGATGTGTCCAAAAAATTTCCACCTGGTCTATATTTTCCTCATTCCCTCTTTATTTCCCTGTCTATGTTTTGTCTGCCTCCTGGTCGCTCTTGCTGTCATGGAAACAATACCTTGCCTGAACTAATTACAGAGCAGACAGCAAACTGCAAGGTGGGATGTGGTGAAGAACGCCTGCTCTCTTATTGAATGCAATGTCGGATTCGAGGCAACTGATGAGTCCCACCCTGTTTGATTCGGTCCTGCTTTGTGAAATTCCTGACATTTATTGCCCCATCCTTATTCAATCGGTAAAGAGCTTAATGTTTTCCATGTGCACCTTCACAGTCCTTCAGGGGAGGAAGACATGTTTCCAAATGTTTCACGGTGAGAGTTTGTTTCCAGTGAAAGCAGTTCTCTCACTCAGCTTCCCTGTCTACCTCTGGGAACAAATAACATTACACCTATTGGAGTGTACACCCCGCTTTGGCAATTTGATGAAAGAAAGAGGCCCAATTGGAGGTTGAGGAGAGTTGTATTTTTTTTTTAAAAAAAGCTGCAAAAATGAATGTTTTCTGTGAGCGGGAATGTGGTAGAGCGACCATGCCTCCCCGCTTCTATTTCCACCAACTTATTTTTCCCCAAGAGTGACACAATTAAATCAGCTCCAGTGATTGGTGCTGTGGTCAGTGCCAAGTTGGGATCACGCTCCCAGCACGGTTCTGGGTCTTCCGCGGCTTGAGCAGACAACTCTTGTCTGGTTGGTGGCCGAGCTGCGCTGTCGGGATGGCAGCACCTGTCAGAGCTGGGCGCATCATGCCAGCATCACACTAGGAGCCCCTGAACCCAAAAGAAATGACGGCCTTGTGCTGCATAAATGTGGCATCTCTCCTCACAGCAAACACTTCAACCAAAGAGCCCAGCCACTGGGAGCGCCGTGGAAATACAGTACAGTGTGTGTGCGTGTTTGTGTGTTTCTGTTCGTGTGTGTGTGTGTGTGTATGATTGTGTTGTTGTGTGAGCTGGTCTTGGTCTCTTGCTCTCCCCTCTCTGTCTCTCTCCATCTCTCGCATGATTTCCCTGACTTGGGCTCCCCAGGGGTTAGTCATCTTGGTCATCAGCTCCACTTGCAGGTCAATTGTAGCAGCAAGTGGTCGGCCAAACAATGCAGAAAAAAAGGGGGGGAGGAAAAAAAAAAAGAAACACCACCTTGCTCGCATCACCAGTGCATGACAAGATCAGACCGGCAAGCTGGCAATAAACAAGCCAATGAGTAGTGTGAGAGATTTGCCGGAGCACTTAAAATGGATGAGGAGAATGCATTAAAAAACGGAGAAACAGAAACCCGCTATATATATTTGCATCAAGTGTGCCTCTATGAATCTTTGAGTGACTGAGGGAGGCTGTTTTTTCTCTCTCTCTCTCTCTCACTGATCTCCAGTAGGGGAAACAGTCCTGCCAGGGCAAATTAACTGGAGAGCCTTTGCACACAGGCCCCATAGACTAATGAAGAGGCCCAGAGGATATTTGCAGGGTCACACAAAGGAGCTGGTATAGATGCTGCCGAATGAAAATTGGGCATTAAGCAGGATGCCATGGGTAGCCTCAAACTACTGCAGGCCTCGCTTCCAGGGAACCATCACGGAAAGAGGATTGCCATACCATTTTTTATGTATTACGTTTAAAAAAATGAGATGATTATTCACAGAATATCTGCATGTTTAGCGGAGAAACTGTCATCATTCCTCTTACCCTGCAGACCCACAAAAAGAAAAATTAACATTTATCCAGGGCCACAGGACTTTTATTGGCTCCATATGCAGGCTGCAAACCCACAGGAAATTTCAATTTGAAGCCACTTAACTTCAGCTCTATTGCAGTCGTCTCCAACAATGGGGCATTTAGGGTTTTAAGTATTAAGAGTGTATCCCAGAATGCCAGTGTCAGACACTGTGTACCACTCGAGTGCAGTGGCCACAAGGCATCACTGTGAATGCTGGGGTCCATTGGTGTTTTAGCACACGGCTAGTTGGGATTCCAGCTGTTTTCCCAATATGAGATAAAATGAAATTCACACCACTGACCATACATTTTCTCCTAAGTCCCACAACCTATTGTGATTCAGAAGCCTGTGGTGCAATATTACAGCAATTGTTGAGTTACTGCATTTGGAATTTATAAGATTTTAATCCTCTTCTTTTCATTTCTTTTTCCATCCACATGTGATCCACAGATAGTGTAGCATCACATGTAGCCATACATCACTGAAGCAAAAACATTCTTTACGTTTTAGCACGAGTGTTTATCATGGATACGCTGTGTAGAGATATTACTCAGTTGCTCATCAGATTTTGGGTGCTTGTTTTATTTTTTCCCCGCTAAAATGAAGCTGCAATTACAGAATCTAACTATCCGTTTACTTGATGAATTCCACTCCGCTGTGTTGTTTGATAAATCAGGAACTACGTCAAAGCCTGCACCACGTATAGTAATTAAAGTGAAAAATACTGTCACAATGTAAATCCTTAATTGGACTCCTAGAGAGATATTGAAAATTTGTCTTTAATAATAGGTGATGACGGGGGACAGAAAAACAAAGCGTGTTGAACGTGCCTCTGGAAGTTTCAATTTATCACAGACACAGAAAACAACCAATTTAGCATAGCTCATCCAGGAAAGCACCAGGCTCAGGTAATGTTCTTTTAATCATCTTACTTCTCAGCACAACAATAAAACAGAAAGAAGTCTCACACTCTGGGAGCATAATGTTTCTCTGGGTGTTGCAAAATGGTACATTGTAATGGGAAACTATTAATAACGAGGCCCGCCATCCATGAACTGTACTCGTGACATTTGTGTTGTGCAGTTAAAAAGCTGGTAAGTTGGTCATGTAAACACTGTAAATGCCTCCATTAACTTGCGTGTCAGTCAGCCCATAAACAGTGCGCTAAAGTATCTCGGCGCGACCTTATTACCGGGGGTCAATCGAATCATATGTGCGAATTGACCCCCGCATTCCACTGCTTGGACGAGTTAGAGCCGCGCACTTGGTAAAACAATCTCACATCAAAGATAAAAGTTTTCTGGTGTTTACTATTCTCTCATTAACAACGCTCCCAGCCATCTGTGAAGTGCCGCAAACACACCTGCTTCACCCTGGGCTTGTAATGGCTTTTCTCAATGTGCATGTGGGTCTCCAACTATCTCAAGGAGAGAGGGCTGTTATAGACCTGTCATTCCAGGATCATCAGCCAGACGCACAGCACCTTGTATTCCACTCGCATAATTATGGATATTGTAAAGCGTTCAAAATGATCAATTTAGCCGGCTCTGTCACCAGAGGAGTTATTAAGCCACTTTGTGTTGATTTCAATGTTCATAATGTGGTGTATTAAAGCACTCCCAACTGTGTGAATTTTAGAGCTCAGTTGCAGAACATGGACTTGTACAGCTCGAGGCAGGAGATCCGAGTATATTTGTTAGTGGAGTCATTTGGGCAAATTTAGCAATATCCATTTGGTTTGGGTCGAGACCAAAACCAACAAAATGTCCAATAACATTACCACGCTGCCACCTGAAATTGTTGCAATATTCTTTTTTTTTTTCTGCTCGTCACATCATGACATAACATATGTGATGATTTACCCCCCAAAAAATGTGTAATATCTTAAAATAGATTCTTGTTCAATATTAACAGTGACTTGTATGGTCTTAATGGGATGTAAACTTTACCGATCTGATGCAGCACTTTAAAATTGCGTTGCACTGCGACCAAATGGCTCATTTTTAATAAGAACTCCTAATAATCTTTCCACCTTTGAAGTCTCACATTTAAACTGAAATGCCTGATGAAACAAGAAGCAGTGAACCACATCAGGTGCCGAGATGAATGAACTCCAGCAAATGAACTTTGGCAAGACCTTTTTGGATCCTTTGAACTTGCTATAGGGTCTGTTTCTGGTCTGTCAGGGGAGGGTGCAGTGTTGTGGTCACTCTGTGGTATGGTCATCAGGGTTTGGCCCCTTCACTCCTCTCTGCCAATGTATCTGTTTCCAAATGGGACTGAGACAGGCCTTAGATGTACCCTGCTGAGGTCCTCTGAAACCAGAGACCCTTGAAGTGGACGTCTGCCTGTGTCCAGTCTGCTCCCAGGAACCCTTTCAGATCCAAGGACTCCAAATGTGGCGTGCTGCATGAAGACATTTTGGACACAGCCTGGTCGGTGGGGTATCTCCCTGCCCCCGACTCACCACCACCACCTCTACCATGCTAACCACCAGCAACCCCTTGCAGACCAGGGAGCAGACCACCCTGGGCTGGTCAGCAACCCCTGCTTACACCTGCCATAAAACTTAAAAGCTACAGTCTCATCCCCCAGCTTTGAAGTGTTCAAAGCATAGCTTAGTGACCTTTGATGCGACTTTGGCTGCAACACATGTTTTGCACCCATGTATAAACGCAGGCCTCTCAGTAGACAAGGCGGGATTGTTTACCTACATGTGCGAAACGTAAGGGCCAATGCATGGCAACCATGCATGGAGCCTCTATTTCCACACGTCAAGTTCCCCGTGGTGGGAAACAGACGAGTCGAACCGGACACTGCTCTGAGCAAACATATTCAGCCGCCATGTGTTGAGCATTACTTAAAGACACTTTCTCTGTGCTCTCAGACGGTTCATTAGGCCACAGGCTTTCAGAGATAGACAGACGCAGCAGTTGAGTCACTTGCATCTGACATTATATTACATATTCAGAGACAAAACCTAACAAATTCATTTATTTCTGTACAGTTTGAGATACTGACTAAAATGAGTCTGTAGACGTAAATATCAAAAATGTCACATACCGCAAATAGGCAGCAATTGCCTGATCAGAGTCAGTCTTGTGAGTTGATTCTTCCGTCTGATATTTATCTTCTCGTAAAACCATTTCACCTATTTTGAAGGGCTGTTTATTGACATTTTCAAAAGAATTCTTATATTTGAATCGTATTTTTGACAGTGATGCAATTCCGTACTGTAAAAAAATACGACCACACCTAAAAGTATGATTGCATTGAAAATATAGTGTCAAAAGCAAAAGGATGCTGCGTCAGTGTTACACTATTACATATTTTATTTATACATAAGTAGAATTTTACAGTTTAAGTGCAACCTATTTTACCGATTTTTGGATACTTAGGAGTAGTTTTTATGTATAAGCTTTATAAGGTCATCATGTAAAATTTACATTGTAAATTTGCATATGTGTAATGTAACTTGTTAATGTAGTGGTGCAAAGAGTACAATATTCACCTCTTACTTGTGGTTTATAAAATGGCACAACATGGAAATACTCAAGTGCCTCAAATTTGTACTTAAGTGCAATCGATTATTAAATGTACTTAGTTATAGTCCACTGGTGCATTTCACATTTGACAAGTTTTTGCGGTAAAAGGAACGGAAAAACATTGTGCAAAACATTTTATATTCTACGGTGTGATGTATGTAAAAAATAGTGGAATTTTTGGTATCAGTACTGAAAATCAGGTCTTGCATTGGCTTTGGATCAACAAAGACATAAATAAATGAATTGTACACACTGTATAATATTCAGGTATTTGTACTCAATTGAAGTATTTCAGTGCAACTTTATACTTCTATACCACTGTATTCGAGTGGAAATGTTGTATTTTTAACTTGACATCTGTACAAGAAAGTCCTTCACTTTATAGATTTATAAAACTGTACATTAAAACACATGATAAGCTCTAAAATATCAAGCACAACCACCCAATTGTGCATAAACTATCAGCAGCTCAACCTGGAATCAGATACGATGCTAAAATGATCCTTAAACGTATATGGAAATGTAACATAAAGCTCTAAAGCAAACATGCTGTGTAATGCATTCTCCTAAAATGTAATGTAAATTGTACTGAAGCTCTTCAACTTGAAAATGAGCAGTTTCACTTTTTTTTTTACAACGCTGCTTTCTCTGAACTAAAGAGCGGCACAACATCTCTCCCTCCACTGTGTATATCATTTCCGGGCTCAATCACAGCAGCACCAGGCTACAATTGCATGCAAATTAAGCAAAATTGTATTCTTTGCCTCTGTGAAGTGCGGCACGCTTTGTTCTGCTCAGTTCCGTAATATATGGGTGTTGTTTTTTAGAGTCCAAACTAAAGTGCGATGAGTTATTGGTGTCTGCTGGCATCTTAAACTTGTGCACGTTTACGACGCTAATCGTGTTTACTGTGCACATGTCAAGGATTATATTTTACCCTCTTCCACTCTCACAGATAACATGGCACCGCTCACTGTACATTATAAATAGCTGGCTGTTTTACAAGGCATTAAATATTTGACAGAACAGTAAGCTCATAATTACACAAGACCATTGGGGTGTATAAATGTCAAACAAAGCGGGCTGATATATAGCTGGCCATGGGGTTTACATGCTTCACATGCTAGTGTCTGAATGACAAGGCTCAAGATGATGTAATTATAACACAAGAGGCTGTGCACCGTCACAGTGTGCACACAGAGTTAAAATAGCATACTCTCGAGTCTGGAATAACCTGGTAGCAAAACACAGGCTTCCCTTTATTTACACACTGAGCGCGAGACCTGCTGTGTGTAGTTTAAGTACGCCATCAATGGATCTCGGTAACAGTTCAACAGTTGGAGCACATGGAGGAAGCTGAAACATAATCAGGCACTGGTGCTTTTTCTGACTTTTTTTTCTGTCTTTATTTCTCATTCGCCGACCGGACTAATCAGAGAGCTGGCTGGCTGTGCTGATGTCAGTTGTGTCCCTGCTCAGTGGAGCCAGAGGAGCTGGCCTTTTGCTAACTATAGACTGAGAAATCCCGAGCGCGTTTCTTTTGGCCTGAGGGCGGCTGTGTGGCCCACACAAATGTTGATGGGGATGAAACAGCCCGACTGTGCGGTGTCTGCTCTGTGACCTATGGAATGTGCCTTCAAAGAGGATTCTCAGGCTGCGTGAATTTCTCAGAGGAATCCAGTCCCATGGCACTATGTTAAAACAGCTTTTATTCATGTGTGTTTTTTTTACCCTGCAATTTGTAGTGGGCTCTGACATGGATAGTGCTACATGAAATATCACAGTTCTGCTTTTCTATTTGCATAAGAAAGAAGTTGCATGAATTCAAAGTTGGTTCCCAAACGTCCACCCAGTTTGTCCCAACCTGAGGCCTGAAATTTTAACTCTTTGGGAAACTTTCACACAGATGATGCAGACGGTAACATGACCAACACATAATCCGCACTGCTCTTCAGCCAAATCGCCCGGGCATGGCGAGCATACAGTACAGCGCATAAGACAGCAATGCCATAACACCAACATTAAAACAGTGTGAGCCCCGAGCTGTCAAGTGTGGCTGTCAACACCTCTATTTCAGCAGACATGACAGGCCCCTTAAACCTTGATGGGTATAAATCAGGAGGCCATTTTGAAACAACAGGGTCATATTCAATCCTTGTTGAAAGTGTGTGTGTCCACATAAACCCTGCCAGCATGGGATTCCCCCGAGGGCACACCGGCCTCCCCCTTCGCTTCTCTGCCAGGCAACACATTCAATACCTAATTCTTCTAATTGTTATCCAACAATACTTCACTGGAGTTAATGAAAATGTGCGGCCTTTACACTAATTTCAGCTGTTTCTTGGTCAACACTGAGAAATTGCTTTTTGCCATTGGAGCATTCGTAAACAGAAATATGAGTTATGAGGGGGGGAAATGAAGGAATGCAGGAATCTGTTTTATATATTAGTTAGAAATTGCTGTGTGGGGTGTAAACACCAAAATTAAGACTGATTGGTTTTGCTGTTAAAAACGACAGCAAACTAATGACTATTTCCATTGTTGATTTATCCGTCAATTGCTTCCTTGATTTATCTCCGAGTTGTTGTAAATATCAGATGTCAGAAAGTGGTGAGCAGTGTTGATCAGTGTTTCCTAAAGCCCAAGATGACGTCCTCAGATGTCCTGTTTTGTTCAAAGATATTCAAGTTTAGGGTCACAGAGGAGGAAGGAAACCAGGAAGTATTCACATTTAAGAAACTGTTACTGTAAAAACAACACTCAAACTGATAGATTGACTAACTAACTAACTAATTGATTAATTGTTGCAGCTGTACAATCAAAAAATAATGCTTGGGCTAAAAAAAGGAACAGTTTGCATCAATATTTTGAGTTTAGACAGCTTTTAATGAAATCATGCATCCAGCAAACCACACTGTGTTCAATGAATTATCTCTTGAAGATATATTTTTTTTAATATTAGTCATAAAAAGTAGAAATGATCCAAGTATGTTTAGACAGGGGAGGGATCTTGAAATCCTTAGCACAAGGTGAAGCAAAATTAAGCTATCAAGCCAATTTTATTTAGTTACCTCAACTTGAATTTAGCTTTAAATCAACTAATGCAAATATTTGAGTTTAAATTACACACAATATTAAGTTGATGCAATTACCAACACTGTTATTTCAGCTCAGCCCATGAAAATAATGTGTGCAACTTAAAAAGTTTATCCAAATCTTTAAATTTGATTTTTTTTTTTTTTATTTTGCAAAAAAAACATTTAATTAAGTGGGGGGAATAGGTGCCTTGAATTACTTTTTATAAATCAACAGAAACCTCTACTCTTTTCATAGTTCCCCAATGGCAAAGACACTACCTCATAAAAATGGTATTCTTCATAAAACTAGATACTTTCTTTGAATCTACACAGGTGAGCCAGTTGCTTTTCCGGCTTATTAAAAGGTGAGTAAACTGACTTTAAGTGGGTTTATCCGTCCACTCCATCCCTAGTTAGTGGAGGAAATCAAGCACAACAACAAAACTTCCGCTCTTTCTCTAAATCTTCCGACCCTCTTTCAGAAAGCCCCAGCCCCTTCATTCCTTTCACTCCAATGGGACTCTACGGAGCGCCTTTGTACTCGGCAGATCAGGCTGTGTCCACTACTCCCACTCCTTTCAATGGAGTGTAAGAGGACTGCTAAGGGCTGGAACGACAGTGTTACCCATGCAAGCAGAACATCCCTCTCTTTTTGTGCAGTGGGTTGGTGAGGGGGCAGTGGGAAGGATGCGGTCAGTCTGCTCCGCGATAATAGAGGGCTGGGCAGCTGCCTTTGGCGCAACAAAGGGACTAGTCTCCTGTTAGTCCTGTTTATTTTAGTGATTTTTTTTCTATGCCGCCTGCGTGTCAGGGTACCTGAAAGGGCGTATGGATCAAATGTGCGTGGGCCTTCCAATTGAGACATTTCAGCCACCAGCTTTCCACGAGTCCCTGTCGCGTTTTTATAGGCAGAAGAAAAATACAACTGTAGGAAGTTTAACATGACTTTATTTCTGTTCCAGGTGTGCTGCAGCTATTATCAAACCCCTGAGTTAGGGTATAGAAAAGAAAAAAAATCTATGTTTTTAAAGAACATATTAAATTTCATTGACTCTTGTTCCACTAATGTGGGATTACGCAGTTTGGAACGTTTCCTTTTTGTCCCCTTTAAATTCAAGTTTGGTGAAGAAAAAAAGTAGATATTTCAGTTTTAAAGCATTTATATTTGCTGCAAAAAATACTTCACCCGGATGTATAAGTGGAAAAAATATTCAGTCTGCCACTTTTAGGTGCAAATAGTTTTTAAGGCTACTTCCAGGCTGCCTCTAAAATCTTGCCAACGCCACAAAAGTCAACATCGTCTATCTTTTCTGCGCGTAAAAACCCCTCCTCAGCCGAGCCTTTGATCCCTTTCATTTCCCCCCTTTTTCCCCTTACGCCAGATCTGTTATGCGCAAAAAAAAAAATTCTTTAGTTTCCCATAGAAACGCGTCCTTTCCGCGGGGATATTGATGTTTTTTTCCTCGCAGGGGTTATGATATGGTGAATCAGAATTTCAAAGCCAGGGACAATGCTCGCATTCATGCTTGTTTTTTCTGTGCGCCTTTGTCGGGGTTTTTGTCTCCTCTGTTGAAATCCTCATTTCTCAAATGAATACAAATATTTATTCTGTGGATGTCTGCGCTCCAGTCACTTCGGATGCTTTTCAACTATTTAAAGTCTTTGTTGGAGCAGCAGGTTGCAGCGCCGAGACGCTCCAAATGTGTGGAACGCAAAAAGAGACAGGTTTCCTCCCTGTGCCCCCTTCACATTCACTCTCAGATTTGACTTGACGCTGCTTTCATTGCCACTTTTTTATTCACCCTAACGTTCAATTCATGGCAGAGTTTCTAAATTTAATAGTGGACCTCAGTGAGGCAAATTTCTCCCAAACGTGCGCACAAATACGCACAGGATTTTGGACATGCGTCGTTGTAAATACAAACTGAAAAATAATTCCTCATTACAAAAATAATAAATTCACTGTCAAAATGTCAACATTTGACTCCCTTATCTACATTAGCACCCTGTTGTCACCCATGTTTTGCAAATATTCCCCCCAAAGACATGAATCACAGATGCTTCCTTGAAAGAATACTGAGGACGAGACTGACTTGGCCACAGCTGAAAGCTTCAAATTCCTCCAGTTGTGTTATTAAATCGACACCCAGGCCTTTCTCAGCCTCTCCTCCCTTCCCTTTTCTCCGGGCTGACATGTCTGATAGACCACGCTTTCTCTCCGCATTGTCTCCCTGTCATCATCAACAATGTACATCTTCGGGACACCAATTTTGGAGGCCTTTGATCTGCAGACCGAAAGGAACAAAGTTGTGGAGAGAAGAAGAAGAAGAAGATGCTAGAGAAGGACTTTTTTTCTCTCCTGTAGTTCCATTTTAGAATAGCAAAAAGTGATAAATATTAAATTCAATTTATTTTTAAAAGCATAGGCATGTTAAATAAATATTAAACTACTGCATGAGCAAAGAAATACATGAGCAAAGTTCTGCAGGGGATGCATAAGTGTAATATGTTTACAGTAAGCTCACTATTGAGTGCAGCACCAAGTTATCTCCACTGTTTCCATATCAGTCAGGGGTTATAACAAGCCGCAGCCTGTAATTATTGTGCAAAGAGCAAAAAATAGAACGAACATGTTACTGAGAAAGTGTGGAGCTGCAGCAGCAACTCAATTTGCAGGTCTTTTTCTGCAGGCTAAATTGTAGGCATATGAAATTCCACACATTCCCTCTGTGCCCTGAAGGCCGCCAGAGTCTACATTTCATATCTGCCTTAAACATTAATTATGATATTCTGCAGGTCTCGTGAGGGCTCTAACATTTGACACAGTCAAGTGGGTAATCCTGGTTTTCACCCTCTGATCTTCACCTCTGAGCAACACTAAGGAGATACAGAAGTGAACACTGTAAAGAAGGGAGAAAAAAAAGAAAAGGGGTGCAACAGCTCCTCTTTGGGGAAACACTCCCACCCCCTGAAATGTGTTTTTGGCTGCTGTTGTAGATCTCAAGTAGTAGATGTATTAGTAACAGTTTACTGGTGCCAAAAATATTCCTGCTTGACTTTTTTTTGGAGGCAAGTAAATGCAGCAAGGCAGATAATTTCATGCATGCAGCACATGTAAGTTCATTAAGATGTAGTGTTAGACCAGAAGCTGATGGAAGAGTCAGGGCTGAGAGAAGATGCCTTTAAAGTTGGAAAAGTGTGGTTATTTGTGTTTTACAGACATTTTCTCCACATTTATACATTCATTCTATGAATATGGGACTGTATATTATTATAAGATCAAGGATTATATATAATATGAGGAATTACACATGAAATAAGTAAGAATGCATGTTTTAAAATCAATCCAGTCATTCATTTTCAACCAAAAACTGCCTGAGCTTCATTCTGGTGCATGCACACCTCCTAGAATCTCAAAAATACAAAGCAACATCATATGTACTTAATATGATTATTTCTATTATGCAAATATATGTATGCATGAGCAAAATCCCCCCCCCCCCTTCAAAAAAAAGGCACACAGCAGTGCAATCATCATCATATAGACTAATCTGATGTGGCTTCATGCTAAAGAAAAGGGGCTCTTTTTTTGCTGTCTCTATTCTCCGTGCCATCTCACACGCTGCCACTCATGATAAATGAACACATTCCTGCTCCCCTATAGGCTCCGAGCGACGCCAGCCACGTCCCCCCCTCCTTCCCCTGCCATAAACAGCAGCCGTTTACTGACTCCCGTTAGTATTTTTTTCTATCACTCCCAAAGCAACTGTCCCGCAGCTCGCTGAGAGTAACAGGCTAAACGCGGAAAATAAAGATACTGTGAAAACTGACAAGTAGAGTGTTACAACGTGTCAAAAGCCTGTTGGAAGGGAGGGTCAGAGGCATTATGCAGTTAGTGGGTGGGTGTTGTTGGGGGACTGTTTGCGTCAAAATAACTCCTTTAGGGATGCTGTACACATTGCTGCGTGCATGAATTTCTCCCCCCTTTTTGACTGGTTTTTATTTAAGATACTATCTTGACCCATATTTTCTGGATCACAGTTGGTTTGCATTGCAGGGCGACCACTAATATTCTAAACATCTGCATGGATCTGGGATGACTGACAAGCCTCTGCGTGGACTAAATGAATCAGTGATGTTGATGTATTCTTTCAATTTTGGTGTGTTTTGCATTAGTAAACGATTTAAACAACAAAAAATCCGAACATTTGCGCATTTTACGCACGGAATGGATATTAATCAGTGGTGGAAAAAAATCACTGTTTGCGCCTTCTACATGAATGTGTGCCAAGAAAAAACAATCTTAATGCATAAAAAAATATCCATTAAAGTAGTTTTCTGTCTTTTCCTGAATAAAATGCTTAAATTGACATTTTAAATATACAACTTTACGCACGACCCCTGAGACAACACAGACAGAGACCTGGAGGAATCCCACCTACGAGAGCTCCACTGACCCGTGTGTCCATCCAGCAGAGATGTAGGTAGACCTATGTGGTGACATGAATGGTAACAAGTTTATCCCTCCTGCAATATGAAGCATGTGCGCACGGACGCGTCACAGGGGTCCTTACATGCGCCCTGAACGGCAGACAGGAGTGAGAAATTAATCACCTATGGATACTGGCTTCCCCAGTGCGTTTTTGCGCATTTTAAAAAAAACTGTTTCGAGTGTTTTTGAGCAATTTCTGCATGGGTTTCTCTTCATTCTGTTCCACTTCAGTGTCCTTTTTGTATGTGTGTGAAGGCATCACTAAGAAAAAACTGAAGTTTACAAACACCTACAATCCATTGACGTCCCCTCCACTTTGTCTGACTGCGGAACATCCATCCAGCTCAACAGGACGCGTCACGGCAGCGCATGTCCCCGCACAAAAGACAATTGTGATTTAGACAAACATTGGGGGGAAAACATAAAGGCAAAGGTCAAGTCCTCCTTTCAGTTCAAGTGTGCTCCGATTCACCTACAACACAACGGGGACAAAGAGTTGCAGCTATACCTCCGTCTCCAAAAAAGGAGGGAGAGAGGGCGTGATTATCTGCCTTGTGCTGGAGGGATGCTGGTTCTCTACCTGAAAATAATACAGAGGAATATCCACAAATCAACAGCAACCCTCCCCAGCAGCACATAAAGAGAACAAGGCAACCAGAATTCTTGAAAGAATAAACTTATCATAATTATCTTGGCCGAAAAAGAATCAATTTTCTCCAATCCAGGCATTTTTTTTGCTTGTTTTTTCTTTTTTCGTATTATTATTGCAAGTTCAATTATTTGTAGAACAGAGGGATTAGAAGAATAAGTAGTGTTAATTGCGCGGCAGGTATAACGAGCAGGTCTAATCCTTCTTCCCCCCTCTTTGTATTGAGTTTTTGTGGGCTTAATGAGTGGCAGGTAGGGCTGCTTCCTGCTTTCTCACATGCTCAAATAGGCCTCTCACTGCTTGCAGTCCTGGACCCTGGCTGTGTACAGGAAACAATTGATTTTGAGCATAAAGTTAATTATGCCTAGAAATTAGACAGCCTTAACGTTGGGTAAGGACTCCGAGGTTGATTTTCTGACAGCTCTTAACACACTCTCACATATCATTCATGCATTTCCCTTTTTTTAAAACCCAAGACAATAACGTGAGGGAAAACGCCACTTACCTTGGATGCTTTTATTTTATTTTTGGCTCTTATATTCCTTAAAAAATGAAAATAAATCAGCTATTCTTTCTACGTGTGCTCATTTTTTTGAAAAAAATCCAGCTTTAATGGTGATTTTTGAGGACATAAAAAATATCCTTTGGGCTTGGTTCTGCTCTGCTCTGAGTAGTTTCCTAGGCTACTCAAATCAGTATATGAAGATAGCTTAAGCGCAAAGAATGTCGCAGTGGTTGGCTTATTATTGGAACCAAGAAAAAAAATCTTATTGAAACTTTTTTCCCCCCTTCTTTTGATGAATTGACTCATGGACAAGGAGGATAAGCCTCGCAGAGCGTCTTCTGAGCTGAAGTAGGAATAATAATATATGAAAAAAAAGTGGGGCTTTGGGTTTCTTTGGACAGAATCAAGTGCCTTTAATTCTGTTTGTAAGATTCTCCAAATTAGGAAACAAAAAGCACGTTTATTATTATTATTATTATTATTATTATTATTATTATTATTATTATTATCGTGCGTAAAAATGAACAGTGCCAATGAAGTTTCCGCGGACACATAAAGCCCCGCTGACCTCTTCTGAGAGCGACTTTTACGCGTCAAAACTGGAGCTGCCTGCCGCTGAAAAGGTTTTCTCTTTTTTCCCTTTAATTCTATTACCGGACGTGGGCTCGCTTTGTTTCAATACTGTCGTCTCCGAATGATTGACAAAGTAATAAACGCGTCATGCTGCTGCATCTGATTATGCTCGCGGCATTTGCATTGGACATTGAGGGGGAATATGACAACCTTGACACACTGGGGATTTGCTCTGTCAAATAAACACGTCTCCAAGGATCCATATTGTTGCGTTTGACAATACCTCTCCATTCAGCGGGATTTCAAAGTGTTTCAAGTTATCGTTTCTTTTTTTTTTTTTGATCAGGTTTTTTTTGGAGGGGGGGGGGGCATGTGGAGCAAAGGTTGGGTTAAAGAAAGAAATAAAATAATAATAATACGAACGAATGAATAAATAAACGCCTGACCTGAGTGGAAATTAACTCTACACTCACAGTGTCGACACTCTTCCATAATTAATATCTTCCCCTCCTCCTCCTCCTCCTCCTCCTCCTCCTCTTCTTTCTCCCTTCCTCTGTTTCTTCGTTTTCACAGGTTCAGTCCTCCAAGTGCCTCTTGACGTTGTAGTGGTCACACAAGCTGCGTGCGCACTGCAAAAAAAGAGCGAAAAGAAATAGCCATTTTAACCAATCGTGCATTACGCAGCGCTTTATTTTTCTTAAAGCAAAGTGGGGAAACATCCTAGTGGGGTGATTTTTTTACATCTGGAAAAGTTGTTCGAAAAAAATGTTCCTTGCACTAAAAACGCAAATAAAACAAACATTTTTTTCTACTTTTAAAGGAAAGAATAATATCTTCAGGCGTAAATTATAAAGATTTGTGTGCAGTGCGATGCTTTACACGCCTAAAATCTTCGTTTTCAAAAATAATCTCTGGCATTTAACACTTTTTTTTTACACAGGCTATTGGCGTTATAGATGGAGGCCATTTATATCCCATGGCGTGCCCACCTACAGCAGGTGATCCTCATGTCGTAACGTGTCAGCGGTGGCCTGACATAAGTATAATAATAGTTAATAGAGCGTGATAGAGAGAATGGTCTTAAACCTAACAAAGATGTGTCAAAAGCAAAAGAAAAAAAAGAAGTCTATGTCTTCATTAGCTCCATCTCCAAGGACCGTCGAACATTTCATTAGTGCGTAATTTATGAATGTTTGACAAATATTAAAGAGTATGTAAATATGAGAGGCATAATGTGTTTCCTGCGGGAGATGGCGAAATGACCCAAAGTCTTCGATACTGCTACAGTGATCACATGCATTAGGTTTCCTTCTCAAACTGTGCATTCGCTTGTCTGTTTGGAACATATTTCCCCCGTCTGACGTGTGAAATAGTGCAGATAAACCAATGATTCATAATGTTGGCAGCATTTGCATCTTCTAATACTCGGTGTTATTTTGATATATGATGATATACTGTCGCTTTTATCGAGTGTAGAAACGCACTTTTGCCATTATGGCTTTGGCTAAATCAGTAGGAGGGGATTTTTTTGTCCTAAAACGGTCCATTTCCTTGTTTGTGAACCACTTCCAGTGCAGAAGCGCGAAAATGTCCTATTTTATTTTTATTTCGACCGCACTGGCTATTCTTAACTTCTGAATTCTCCTCAAGCCGGAAAACTTTGAAGAATAAGGCCTCATGGGGCCTTAAATTTCAAAAATTTAACTGGATTTGGTGCTTTTATTTTATATATTAAACATCTTAAACACACCTGTTCGCCATTACTGTTCTGTATTAGTGTCACCAAACACCGGGATCACACAGAAAATGATAAATGCAAGAAATCATAAATTACTGTACATGAGATCGATTTATTCGCCAAAGGGCAAGTGCGCAAATTCATTTATGCAGCGTGACGCATGGCTTTCTTTCAGGAATCTGAAGTGTGAGAGGGCTGAACTCTCACGAAACATATTTAATTGTCTTTATATGGAAAAAATAATAAATAAATAAATTTAAGAAAATGACTCATGTATTCCTGCAAAAGAAAAAGAAAAAAAGAAGAGCAGGAAGTAATCCAGTGCGCCATCAATTACTGTTTACACTGTGGCAGCTGCGTAAAATACGCACGTCTCCATGCGCACACAAAAACGCCTGAAAGGCCCCCAATAATATTTAGATCTATATGTTTGCAGCAACAAGTCCCCGTGCTTATATGGAATTGCTCGCGTTAATAATGGAAGTCATCATGGCTCTTGCTAACTAGATAGTCTTGCAGGCTGCGAGATCAAATGGGAGAATGAGATCTCACATCAAAAGAGACCAAATAAGCGGGTCGCTGATTCATTCATGCAGCTGCATTGAGACCAAGGCCAACAGGCGTATCATACACTGAAAGGGAGCTGCTATTCAGAGTGCAGGTGTGAAGTATGTGGCACATTCTGCCATATAATGTGGAGGTTGTTAGAAATCCGTGTTCGGGCCTATAGGGCTACTGGGGGGCTGATTCGCATTGGAGGGAGCCCGCTCATCTATGAAAGTAAAATAACTTAGTTTCCTGAAAATCTGTGGATGACGGTAATCCGAAAACCTGGGGAGAGTGTTGGAGGGGTGGAGGAGGAGGAGGAGGAGGAGGAGAGGGGCCGGGCTGTAAGGTCTTAGTGGCACGCATTTTTTTCTTTCTTCTTTTTTTCCTTCCAGGTTTCTCTCCTGGATTGTGACTTATGTGCAGTTTGCCTGCTATATACAAAAGCTGCCGCAGGGGTGTAGCCTTAAACCTGCCTTAAACTCTGCTTGCTCACCTTTTTATATGCGGAATACAGTTAATTTGGCTTTAAAGGCTGTCATAAATCTTTATGACGGAAGCTCGTGGTAGCCTATATATCACAGCCACGTGATCGCGCAAATCCCCGCGGAAACTAACCTTGGATGGTATCAGGATGGAATACTCAGTATTAATGACAAGCTTTACGCTCGTAGTTAACTTGTGGGTGCGCACGGTTTGCCTTTTGACCTCTGTGCTGCACACTCGATCAAAGTCCAGGAAATACAGTGGAATGCTCCTTTACGAGGAAAATGTCTGTTGATACTGTCTCACACTGTAAACACCCACACTGCATTTACTAGATTACTGCTGGAGATTCATACATCTATTTTACTGCACCTCAAAGCTATCCCACTTACATTCAGCTGAATGAACAAGTTGAACTGAATCCAATCTAACAGCAACATAATTTTCCTCTAATTATATCTAGATGGAGACACAAAAATAAATAAAAGAGAAATTAGATTTTTGTTCATTATATGCCCTCACTTACACGCTCTATTTATCATACTGCATATATCCCAGCACACTCATGTTGCCCTTAAAGCTATTCCACTTACACATCTCATATTGCACTGCACCTGGACTGCTTCTTTTGCATTCTGCAGCTACACAAATGCACTGCTTGTACTGTTTCTATTGTCAGTGCTGCTCATACCGTACATATCTTAGCAGTAAAGCTGCCCTTAAAGCCATTCCACTTACTTTTTATGTTGCACTGCACTTTTACTTCTTCTGCTCGCCAATGCTTAACAGTTTTTTTTACATTGTGTTGTCTTAGTACTTGAGGTCTGTGCAATGACGAGTTTAATCTAATATTCTTATAATAACATTCAAAGAGGAATGAACATGTAAAATTGTGATATTCTGAGTGATTTTTGCTAATTACTGTATACAGTCTTACTAACATGCACTGCTTATCCTGCCCTTAAAGCTGTTCCTCTTACATTTCTTACTGCTTCTTCTGCACTTGGATACTAAACTGCACCTCATATTCAAAACATTTGTAATCGATGCGCTGTACTTATGCAGAAAGAATTAAGTTAGAATTTAATGTAAAAGCAATACAATACTCTGTCAATTATATTTAGGTGGGGTCAAACTCATAAAACTGTAAAATGTGATGTTTTCAGAGATATTTGCACCCTTAATTACATGCACTGCTCATGCTACTCATACTGTATATGTCTTAGCACATACATAGTGTCCTTAAAACCATTTCACTTTTCATACTGAACTGCACTTTTACTGCTTATTTTGCACTTATGCTAAACTGCACTTCCTCATCTTAGTACTTGTACTCTGTGCAATGACAGTAAAATAGAATCTAATCTAAAAGCAGTGCAATATTCCTATAATAATTATATTTAGATGGGGCAAAACTGTAAAATGGTAATGTTTTCAGAGATTTCTGCTGATTACGTTGCCTAACTGACATGCACTTTATATACTGCTCATATGACTTAGCACATTCTTTTGCCCTTAGACATTCCATATTGCACTCTTCCTTCTTTTGCCCTTACATGCTAAACTGCATTCTGTTGTCTTCATGCTTGCACCCTGCACAATGACAGTTAAGTAGAATCTAATCGAAAAGCAGTAAAATACTCTGACAATAACCTTTAGATGGGGGCAAAATAGTAAAACTGTAAAAGAGTGATGTTTTCAGAGATTTTTGCTAATTATGTGGCCTTGATTACACGCACTGTTTACAGGGATCATACTGCACATGACTTAACACATGCATGCTGCCCTTATACATTTTATATTACGCTGCACTTCTCCTGCTTCTTTTGCACTTAGATGCTAAACTGCATTTTGTTATCTTTGTACTGGCACCCTGTTCAGTGACAATACAGTTAAGTCTAATCTAAAAGCGGCACAATGTTTTGACACTGTATTTAGATGGATATAAAATGATAAAACTGTAAAACAGTGATGTTTTCAGGCGTTTCTGCTAGTTTTGTAGCCTTGATTACGTGCACTGTTTAAATTGTACATTCATGCTTCCCCGAAATCTATTCCAGTTAGACATTTTACATTGCACTGCACTTCACCTGCTTCTTTTGCACTTGGATGCTAAACTGCATTTGTTGTCTTAAAGCTGAATGTGATCTAATATAAAAGCAGTGACATATTTTTATAATAAGACTTCTATAGGGACGAAATAATTCTAAAATAATGGTGTTTTCAGGGGTTTCTGCTGTATAGAATGTATAGAGTCTTATTAACACACGAAAAAAACTATTTGTTTATAATGAAAAGTCAAATCAACCCATTTTATTCTCTGATCAGTGTTTCCTGCCTTATTACAAAAGCTCTGTCCAGCCTCCCCGCTCTCCTCCTCGTGGCTCTGTATTGCACCTGTCTCCCTCTTTATTTGCCGTGCCAATTTCGGCCACTTCATTCCTGATAATTATGACCTGGTTGGTGTTAGAGGTGCTGATGGTGGAGTTGGAGCGTGGTGGTGGGCGTGGAGGGAAAAAAAGGGGGTGGTGAGGGTGTGGGGGGGGGGAGTGATGAGGGAGGGAGGGAAGGGTGGGTGAGTGAGTGAGCCTTTTACTCCAAGACTGCTAATCCCCCTATTAAAGGGGCTTTGTTCAATAATGCCGGACAGTTTCCGGAAGTGGGATTACCGCCTCCATTATTTTACAAAGAAATGATATTTCACACTCAAATGAGCCTCAGGACGCAGGCGAGGTCCTGCAAGAAATGAAATACATTCTTTTTTTGTTGTTGTTGCTCTTTGGGAAGTTCAAACCTCCCCTTTATTTAATTTAATTTAACGCCATCTATTGTGTCAGCTAATGTGAATATGTATTTTTTCATGTGAAGCTGCGTTGTTGCCACCAGTTTGCTGTGTTGCTCCTTGAGTGGACTCCCATTCCTCCAAGTCTCTCCCTTGTGCGCAAAGACACACACACACTCTCCCTCTCTCTCTCTCCCACCAAACACACGCACGCAAACACACACCTGTTCTTGATTCTTGACCCTAAAGCTGATATCAGATCAGAGGTTGTCACTCAGCTGAAGGTGGGAAGCCCCCGATGAGTGAACCCAACGGGATCAGTTGTTCAAGATCCTCTCTCGCAGCTCTAAACCGCCTCTGGTATCCAGTGTCTGCACGCCGGGAATTTAACTTTTACAGTAAAAAGAAAAACAGTTTAAAAAAAAATCTGTGCTGCGTCTTTTACGCACGACATTTCACACTTTACCAAAAAAAAAAAAATCCGAGCTGCTTTGCAACCAAACCGATTTTCTGACTGAAGACAGGATGTTTATATTTGGTCCAAGTCGTAAATTATTGCGCGTAAAAGGTCACTGAACTATGGCAGCGGCAGCAGCAGACAGTCCCGCAGCACTGAATTTTATTTGTGGTTTCCAAATGAATTCAACGCATTTTTCCTTTCATCTGTGCCTGCAGGAAAGATCAAATCCAGAGATAAATGGCTCAAAAATATGTTTCACTGACACACGGACCTCGTGTTTTATTACTTTCTAATCAAACAAGCTTTTTAAATGTTGCTTATCCTCCACTTTCAGCGCTGAATGGAGCGTGTTTTTACGCGACTCAGTTAGTTCTTGTCCATTTTGACGACTGGAACTAAAAGCTTTAGACGGCCCAATAGAGAGGAGCCCAACAAATCGGTGACAAAAGGCTTTCCGTGTCATCAACGTCGTTCAGACGACCTAGAAGAATCCCTCTGATATTAACTTCCACTTCAAAGACTCGCTCTTTCAATTGAGATCCAACTATCTTGTTGTTGCTTTCTTTCTTTCCTTTTTACGCACAAGGGCTGGTGCCAAAAGAGGCATCATCATCTCCTTCTATTCGGCTTGTTTCTTCCACAGAGCACCAACTTAACCAAACTCTGTAAACGTTTTGAGAGTTGTAGCTGCATTGTTTCCACCCACTTCTGCCCTAAGCGAGGCCAGAGTAAAAAATTTACCCCCTCGGCCAGAAGTTTCCCCAGTACAGCAGCGGTCTTCAGACTTTTTTTTTCTACTTCGCTGCATGTTTTCACTCGTCTTCGGGCGACTTTTACGTGTTTCATTTCAATTCACTCTCTGAAAAACGGCGTTAAAGACTGAAATAATTAATTTGCACGTCTGTCATTGAATTGCGCAGTTATCATTAAAGGCAGCCGAGCTCATATGGGTTCATGCGTTTCATTTCTAAAAGCATAAAATATGATTATGGTTAAATTTACCCATTGAGCAGTCCGGTCCTCTTGCAATGCAAGTCTATTATGGTGTGGGACAACTGCGTTTTGGCGGCTTCTCCTTTGATTGTCGTAAAGTAGGCCTGGAGCAAAAGAATATATTTTTCTTCTTTATACTGCCCTAGTCTGCAGTATAAAGGACATAGATTACCGTTTCCTACCCCATGGGAAGCAAATATTACATTCTTTAGAGCGGGCTTTTGAGTCCACGGACTTGGCCCCATATCATTTGAGTTTGACTTGGCTATTGCTATAGAAATCTTAATTCACCATGAGGATTCACCGTCGTGAAAAAATGGCTCTTTGTACGAAATGCTCTTTGAAGTCTGGATCAGAATATTGTAGCCTTTCATCAAACTCTGCCCACGTCTGCATCAAGCCACAGCTCAGCTGAGTAAGTAAGATTTAACACAAGTGGAGCACAATTTAAACCGCGAAACACTTTGGAAAATAAAAAACCAGCAATGCCATGTGAGGGGACCTTTCGTTAGCTTGTATTTCATTTCCATCCGAGGCTTAATGCTGGAGCTGAAGCTGTGCGTAAAAGAAGCAACAGATCAGTTTTTGTTTGTTTGCTTTTTTTTTGGTGGAACTGTTTGGAGGAGTGCACACGGGAAAAGTTGAAAATGCTGCACATATCCCTTGAAAAAAAGGTGATCACGTTCAAGATCCCATCCCATTTTCACTTTTGTCATACAAGATTTATTCAAAATACTCACAAATTACAAGGCAATTCGGTACGCATTTTGAGTGCCGCTCGATTTCAGATATTCAAAAAAGAAAAAAAGGGAAAAAAATATTGACGACAATGATACAAAAATCACAAAATGCCCACTTTGATAAAACATTTAGAATTTCACGGTCGTATATCAAATACTGCAGGCTTATGAAACAGCTGACCCTCTGCACAAATGTTGGGGGAGAAGAAGGGGAGGATGTTGTAAACAGAATAAAAATGTTTGTACAAATAACCGCAGTATTCAGTAAGAAACTGCTCGGAGACAGATCCTTCCAAAAACAAACTATCAACATCAACACATCGAAACTTACAAAATTTACAAATGTACACTTTTTGCTCTAATTGGAACATGCACTTTGGTTCGATAATACAAAAGAATCCTTCGATATCCGATTGAAAAATAAATAAAAACATATTGAAGTCGAAACTCGAATTTACAAAATCATTTTACACCAACATGCCTAGCCTACGATTAAGTACCACATAGTCTAACAGATTTACACGACTCTCTCCACAAGTGGACCAGTGGGCCGTCAGGGCGTGTAGGCACTGAGCCAAGCGTTTTGGAATAACTGAGGTTTGAAAATATATTCTTTTATTGTGCCTGGAAATTAGCACGTCTTTAAGGTTTTGCACGTTTTCCTTCCAATGTGGTTTAAATGCGTCTCTTGGCTCTGGGTGTCTGTTTGGTGGCTCATCCAAAGAAGAAAAAAATAATAAAAATGGGGGACCAGTGGGCCTTCACAGGCATATAGGCACCAAAGCCAAACCATTTTTAATAGTTAAGCTTTTGGATATGTGTTCTGTCGCTGCTGGCACCGAGTTTGGGCCGGGTTAAAACGCGTCCCTCGGTTCTGGGTTCCTGTACGGCGGCTCGTCTGTGGGGTCGGGCGTGGAGTGCCCGCTGGGTGGTGTTTGGGCGCCGCTGGCACCTGAACTGTGGCACACGTACCATTCACTTAAATTCGCCGGCTGGGAGGCTCCCACCGGCTCCGACAGCACCGAGGAGCCTCCTGGCTCCCGGCCCAAGTCTGAGGAGGGGGAGACCAGGGAAGGGGTCGACGACTCGTAGCCCGAGCTGGGCGGAGGGGACTTGCAGTGCACCTTCATGTGCTTCCTCAGGGAGCTGGGGTGCGTGTAGGACTTATCGCAGCCTCTCACTTTGCAGTTGTAGGGCTTATCGCTGGTGTGGACGTGGGAGTGCTTTTTTCGGTCGCTGCTGTTGGCGAAGCGTCTGTCACAGCCGTCAAACTCACATTTGAAGGGCTTCTCACCTGTTAACAGGGATGGAGGGACGATAAGACACAAACCAGTGAATTAAAAAATTTAAAAAATGTGACAGTCAATGAGGCACAGTGTTGGATATGAAATAATAAATGCATTTATTTGAGCATATCCTCCACATTTATAGAAGATTCTGTCAAACACACGAACCTGACCTTTGTGTTTAACTATGCACCAAATAACCAAGACTAAAAATATACAAAACTACTACAGTAGTTTCTTTTAAAATCTGGCACAATTACAGCTGCTTTGCTTATTTTTTTCAATTTCCTAAATGTAATTTAACTGTATTTTTAAGTATTTATAGAAAAACACACTCCCCCTCCTGCTTGCACTGTGAAAAAATAACTTTGCCTACTTTACAGAGCTGCCATGAATCTCAGCCTGGTGTAAACAGGAGGGCTGAACCCCCACTGTCCTGCTTCTATACCTGGCGTCTGCATGCATCAAGGCATACGTCAAAACAGACAAGCTATGAGCACAGACATAGCAGGCCTAAAACCAGCTGAAAAAAAAGCCCATGATAAATGAAAGCAATGCCACCGCCAGCCTTTCACCCACTGTGTGGCAAGGCAGCCTTGTCTGCTGTTTTGAATCCTGCAGGAAAAAAAAAGCATATATGGTGTGGCTCTAATTTTTGGCGTCTTAATAACAAGTATTTCTACCTGATTATGACAGGGCAAAAAAAAAGACAATCTGAATAAATTACACGGAAATCATTCATTGCTGATTTTTTTTCTTGTTCTCTCTCCTCCGATTAAAGCTTTTGAGAATATGTAATTGCCTCTGTCTAATTACACTTGCGGGTTGAATATCAATTTGACCTTCAGCTGTTGGGTTGAGAGAGCCAATCAAGGATATTAGTGTAGTACAAGAAACCGTCGAGGAACAGACCCCAGGGGCAGCCCCAGTCATAACCACACTTTCGGATAGGTTTTAAACATGATACCAAAAGACCAGGCCCCTTGGGAGTCAACACACAGAAATAATTTAACAGATTTGTACTTAGGTAATGTGAGCAAATTATATGAATAATACATAGGGGTGGCAGAAATGGAGCAGAGGGGTGGGTGGGGGGGGAGTGCCATGCAGCAACCGATAAAAAGGAATGCAGTCATTGCATTTAATTTACAAGTCTGACTCGACATTCTGAGGCCCCCCTTTTTTTTTGCTCTTCCTGCTCCATCCACAGCACGTCACTGGGTCACAGAGGCAAGCAGCCATATTGCACCATTATAAATATATATATTTTTTTAAAAACATTTGCAATCAGACCAAAAATTTGTTTTGAAATTGTTTTAGCTGTGTGCACTTGTTGCTTTGGCTAAAAAAACACACACACACACACACATACACATATACACACACACACACATACAATTTCACCATGTGCATGAGCATACTGTCATGAAAAATAAATGTAGCACAAGGATCCACATAAAATTGTAAAATAAAAGTCATATCTCACAGTAGCTATAAATCCAATAACCTGTAATATTATTTTTCCAGATTAAAATGCATGGAAATTGTGCCTGGAAAAAAATACATAACTAGACATAAAAACATCACCACCACCTCATCATCATATCAGTTACTGAATGTGAAGATGCACCTCTCCAACTTTTGCTGTCAGTCATGTCTGGCATGCACTAAGCTACTTGGACACGACCTGACGTGGGCCTCAGTCTTTGTGCTGTGGTGTAAACAAGAGGTTGAACCGCCAAACGCCTGAGTGAGCTGCACCATAATCCCCCAAAACCAAACCTTTGTGAAACTTGCGAGCACGGATGCAAACTCATAACAAACAGGTGGCCATGGAGCTGTTGCGTCCTGACGCATCAGCGGCGCGCAGTGATTTATTGCCATGGGTCATATTCAAATGCGTAAAACCAAAGAAAACCATATTAAATGTATTTTTAAGAGCCTGGAAATTATGCAAAACCTCTCCTAACTTGTATCTCATAGCAGGCAAAGAAAATAGTTGAATTTTAATATGCGACTTGATCATTTTCCTCTACATATTTTAGTGCATTTCCAACATTTCTACAATATTTCCGTGGATAGATATATAGCCACTGACCTGTGTGCGTCCTTTTGTGAATCTTTAGATTCTCGGATCTTGCAAACACTTTCCCACAGCCAGGGAACGGGCATGGGAACGGTTTCTCCCCGGTGTGCACTCGAATGTGATTTACAAGTTTGTACTTTGCTTTAAATGGTTTGCCTTCCCTCGGACACTCTTCCCAAAAGCATATATGGTTCGCCTGCTCGGGTCCTCCAACGTGCTCGACCGTCACATGCGTTACGAGTTCGTGCATGGTGCTGTAAGTTTTCGAGCAAAGTTTCTTCGGCGAGTGCTCCGGCTCCAGCCACTTGCAGATCAGCTCTTGCTTTATCGGCTGCCTCATGTAGCGGAAAAAAGCACCGGCTCCGTGGTGGTGGTGGTGGTGGTGAGCGCTCAGATTCATGTTCAGATTCAGACCACCGTAGCCATGCAAAGGCGAGGCGGAGAACGGATCAGCCCTGGAGCTTGCCACTTGACTCAAGTGATCAGACCTAACGTACATTTCTCCAGGTAGTCCTAACCTTATTTGTCCATTCAGTGCCTGGCCACCCGGTGATCCGCTAGAAGGCTGCTCGTGATGGAGTCCGGAGAAGAGGGTATGGTTCCCAGCGTCAGGGTGATGACCATAGTGTCCGGGATAGCTACCTGTTGTTGAGACAAACATTCCGTGGTGAGAGGCTGAACCAGCAGTCTGGTCAGTCAGTACAGGCATGGCTTGAGCTGTCAGATCTCTCCGGATGAGGAAATCCCTACCTGCGGATAAAGCCTGGGCCGTGTGAGACATAGAATACGGGACCGATGTCGCCTGAACCGGGCCAAAAGCTCCCGTTTGACTGGAGACCACTTCACTGTGGCCTGCCATATGATGATTGTGGTGGTGGTGATGGTGGTGGGGATAATGATGGGCTGGGCTGATTTTGAGGGCCGCGGAGTGCCCCATGTGTTCTGGCCCGAATGGACTCGGCCCCAGGCGGGGTTCCGCAGTAATCTCCCCAGGGTGCGAGTGAGCCATTGAGTGTGGATGGCTGCTGAACCCCGGGAAGCCTGTCACGCTCTGAGGGGTATGGTGGTGATGATGGTGATGGTGGTGAGCCCCTGCCAAGTCAACTAATCTCAGCGCCGTGTTCCGTTTGGAAAACGTAGGGTCCATCACGGGGCTTCCCAATGCATCCACGCTCATTACTTCCTAATTTTAGAATAACTTGACAGCAGGCAAAATAATAATGATGATGACAAATATATTTTAATCGCAATGAAAAATAAAGAAAAAAAACTTTATAAAGTTAAGTCTATCTGCAGACTACATGGAATCCCATTCGGTTGAGAGGCAGCAGCAGGACGCTTTGATACTGAATAGAGATTCATGGTAGGCGCTGCAGCCCGTGGAGCTAAACAATCACCCTGCGCTCTAATTGGTCAGAGCTCTGTGATTGACGTCACCAGTGACAGTTTCCAACGTGAAGAAAAATGTCTTAGTGACAGCGAGCAGCCAGCGCGCATGCGTAGTGCCTCGGGCAACGCTTGAGAAAAATAGTTGTTATGCAAAGGTTGTTGTACAATAAAAGTCCTAAAAAGTTGGTCCAGATATACAGTCGCCTTTCTTTTGTCGCAGCGAACAAAGGCTGCGCGGCTATGAAATAGCAATTTCCCCACTCTGATTACGCGATTATAAAACAGACTGCCTCGCCAGAGTATGCATATTGTCACTATAAAAGTTGTAAGGATCATAAATAATGCAGTGACATCTTCATTTTGCACCGAAACGTATGAAGGACCGCTTTACGCACAAATTACGCATAACTTTACGCACGGAAAAGATCCGTATGAGCGGAGAAAAACTTGAGCAACGGGGAACTCCATGTGCGCGTTTAAAACGGTCCGGACTACATACCATCAATATACGCTTTGATAAATGCCCATATTTACATATCCAGCCGTTTGCCCTTCAGCGCGTAACTACAGCGTTGACTCCGTGCTCTGCCTGGTGGGATCCGTTCGTGTAGTGTGTGTGAATAGGGCGAGCTGCGGCCATTGTGCCGAGGAAAAAAAATGTAATGGACGGGACCTGTTGTTATGATCCGGGGTAATTTTGCTTTAGACCCTGGACGGCAGCAGATGAGGGTCACAGGAGGTGGTGCCGTTGCAGACTTAAGTTCAAAATAAAACGTGTGTATACTGTAAGTATGAGTTACTCCAATCTTATAGTAGAGGGTTAAACTCTAACTTGGTGATTATTTTTTGGCTATTTTTGACTGTTTAGAGGAAACATTTTAATTGTTATGGATCATAACACGGAGCCGTGCCGTTTTTACATATTGTCAGCAACTTAATACGGTTTTAATCTCCATGAGTTTGTCTTTTTTAAAGCGTCAGCCGGTTAAGTGGACCGTTTAAAATGTGTGGTGTGTGTAAAATGTTGATTAATGTGTGGATGTTGCTGCGCACGGGTTTTTAGTAGTCAGCACGGTTTTCTGTGGAGCAACACTGCATGGCCGAAATTCTAATCATTTTCCTAAAAATATCCCATCTATGGAATTTGGAATATTTTTCTTGTTTTGTAATTCCTCTACTTAGTTTTTACTTTTTTAAGTTTTGTACTGCGTGTATTGCAACAGTGCGGACAATGTAGTTTTTTCTTTCACTTTTTTTTTTGAATGTTTGCACTGACTTTAATATTCGTAACTGCAGACAAAAGAGCAAATTACTGCGTGAAGTGACCTTAAAGAAGGTCACAGCCACATATAGTACTGATCAATTAGATGTCAAGTGCTTTTTAAAGTGTGAGTCTATGTGACAGCGATCATAAGTAATTTGTCAAGGGTGCAAAACCACAACCCAAATTTATTGTCACAGTCGCTCGTCAGTATTTTTTAACCTCCTCACACTTTTTTTGTTTTCGTTGATAAGAAATTAATATAAACTTCTGTTTCTGGATGACTGGATGTGTCAGTAATTAAAATAAAGCACATGTCAGGTTTTGGTGAAAAATTATAAGAGACTCCTCATTAGGCGAGCATTTTTTGCGTGAGTAAAAAAATTTAATCTGCATTCCTCTTGGGGTTATTTCTATGAATTGACTTGTCAAAAATCTTTGCTGACAGCATCATATCCAGCACGTTAGAGATTGAGTCAATATTTGGAGAGATGACGGATCCAAAAAGATGTTTATTAAATAGCCTTTACCCATGGGGTTCATGAGGCTCACAGCTGTAGACTTCAGAGGCATCACAGCACCAGCGTAATGCAAAACTTTGAAGTGCTATTTCTGTTCCAAGTTGTGCGTGCACTCACTCACTCACTCACTCTTAAAGACAAGTGAGCAGGGGAGTTGTATGAGATCCCAAACAAAAAAAAAGCAAAAAAAAAGAAGCATAATATTGCAGCGAGGTCTCATAACACATTGTCTTTTTGCTGCTTTGGCTTCGTTACTTTCACTGTAAATCCCAAATAGCTCCTGCACATTAGGATCATAACACTCATCGGTTATTGGTCTTTTAATTAGGATGCATCTTTTACGCATTGATACTAAATGTGTTGCATCCGTTTGGGGGGCACGTAGGAAACTTTAAATGCGCTTTCCAAAAAAAGTTACGCACGATTTCTTTTTCTTTGGCACACAATTTCCACAATTTAGCCTCACTTGTTGCAAGTCTGAGTGTGTGACCTCCAGTTTTGACTCCTCCATTTTTCCCCCCTTCTGAGCGTTATGCCTGTTTTCTTACCGTTTTCCACCTGTTGAAAGATCCCTCCAAAATTTTGTAAGGCAGAATAGTGGGGACACCTAGAAAAAGAAGTCGGATCAAGTTGTAGGTCTACTTGTTAAGTTGAGAACAACAAAACTTCCTCTCTTTCCTTGGTCTCCTAAGACTGACTTGGAGGATGCCTTGTAGAAACTAGTCTAGTAGCCAAGAAGATATTTTAATGGTTCGCATGGCACGTCTGTGCATGTGGCTTTGAACTCTAGCAGCCGGAGGTTCCTGCAGAGAGCGCCGCAAATCCCACTTGATAACTTCGACAACCCACAACGTTTTACACACAGGCTATGCATCACTGGCCTGCACATGAAGAAAAAAATGAGTAAGTTGCACCAGCATGGCCAAACCGTGATGGATACATTAGGCATAGTAGTAGATCCAAGTTAAATACTGGCCTCTATATATATGTGTGTATTCAAGTCAAGCCCTTTCTGAACGTGGAGGCTGCTGGTGAGCGTGATGTGGAAATCTAAAGCACAGATGTTCCACCGGTGTGAGCTCCAGTGGACGGAGGAACACTTTCTGAAAAGGGGAGACAGAAAACAGAGTGCGCACAAGAGGCGGAAAACAAAACGTTATGTGAGCTGCCTTTGAAGTGAGAGGGACGAGCTGCTAATAAAATGCCTTTAAAAGAGTGATGACTTTATATTAAACCTCGTTAAAACCCATCTCTCCACGCGCAGAATGAGGCTCCTCAATATGGTTTGTTTACTGTCCTGACTCTTCCCATGTCCAATAAATTAGATCAGTGCCATATCATTTATCTTTTATCTAATCCAGACAGACACTTAAATTCTGTCCTTCTATCTAGATTGATGCATCCGAGTGCTTAATTGTACAAAACGTTACCAATTACACAACAATAGGACGTGCTTGGTAATCTAATGGCCCCAGGTTAACAAAGACAATCATTTGCTTTATAATCTGTCTGCAGAACGTGGCTGCAGATCGTGCTTCCACTTGCTTTCTCCCCACAAGGCCATTTGTTGTCTTGTGTTTCCCCCCCCAACTTTTGTTTTTCTGTTATTCAGCCTTTTAACCAAATTCACAGTTAGCAAATCTCACAATATCTGGGATTGATGATGCAAAGAGGCCAATAGAAGTGTGGGCCCTGCACCGTGGATTGTTATTTGGTGAGTGGATGTTATTGGGGGGAAAGGGGCTGCGCCAATGAGCGGGCGCCGCCGCGGTCAGGTGACTACCCCCCTCCTCTCCCATTCATCAGGGCTGGACTGTGTTGTCTTTTCAATTCATTTATCTGCAGGAATGATTGCGACTATCAGTCTAGAGCTCACCGCCTGACTGAGGAGGTGAAAGTTGCGCCACAGGAAGATAAACCGCAAAAGACAATATTGCATGTATACATGATTTTGCGTGCGCATCGGATGAGCGGTATAGGGGAATTCCTCGCGTGTTGAGAAGAGAGAGAAGAAGAAGAAGAGAAAAAAAAGTAAACAGAAAATCGGTGGATTTGAGAGTTTCGCTCAGTCCAGTGAGGTCCAAGAAGACACGAGAGAGAGGGGGAGGAAGAATATCTGCGCGTGGTTTTTTGATTTCTGCTCTCAGTCGTCTCGGCGAGTCTAGACTGAAGATGCTCTTGGACGCCGGACCGCAGTATCCCACCATAGGAGTCACTACTTTCGGCTCCTCGCGGCATCACTCAACAGGCGAAGTCACAGAGCGAGAAGTGGCGTTGGGGATAAATCCGTTCGCAGATGGGATGGGCGCCTTCAAAATCAACCACAGCTCCCACGATATTGGCTCCGGACAGACGGCGTTTTCCTCCCAGGCGCCCGGTTACGCAGCAGCCGCCTTGGGACACCATCACCACCCGACCCACGTTGGCTCTTACTCCACGGCAGCGTTCAACTCCACCAGGGACTTTCTGTTCAGAAATCGGGGCTTCGGGGATGCCACCGGTGCGCAGCACAGTCTGTTCGCCTCGGGAAGTTTCGCAGGGCCACACGGACACTCAGATGCGGCGGGGCACCTGCTCTTCCCGGGGCTCCACGAGCAGGCGGCGAGCCACGCGTCTTCCAACGTGGTCAACAGCCAGATGCGGCTTGGCTTCTCGGGGGACATGTACGGACGGGCCGAGCAGTACGGCCACGTTACGAGCCCCAGGTCCGACCACTACGCCTCGACCCAGCTGCACGGCTACGGCCCCATGAACATGAATATGGCCGCGCACCACGGCGCAGGGGCCTTCTTTCGGTACATGAGGCAGCCGATCAAGCAAGAGCTCATCTGCAAGTGGATCGAGCCGGAGCAGCTGACGAATCCCAAAAAGTCGTGCAACAAAACTTTCAGCACGATGCACGAGCTGGTGACCCATCTGACGGTGGAGCATGTGGGGGGACCGGAGCAGACCAACCACATTTGCTTCTGGGAGGACTGTGCCCGAGAAGGGAAGCCGTTCAAAGCCAAATACAAACTTGTGAATCATATCAGAGTACACACCGGAGAAAAGCCCTTTCCGTGTCCGTTCCCCGGCTGTGGCAAAGTATTTGCCCGATCGGAAAATCTAAAAATTCACAAAAGGACTCACACCGGTAAGATCCGCACAGATTGACCACTTCTTTTTGTTTGTGCCAGACCAGTGCTGACTATATATCTCATCCAAAAATATGCATGCGATCCGGATTATTATCTGTTAGGCAGCTGGAGTTGCTGCACTGACATGTGCAGCTGTCGATAAAAATATTTCACTGGTTTTATATTTTACATGCAAACTGTTATTTCTAAGAGAAAATGCAATTTATTTAATGGCACAGAATCCGATCTAAATTATTTACAGCCTAGATAAAGAGGAAAATAGTTGTCTGTCAATTTAAAAATAGTAACAGTCATTTTTCCTGATTCTTAAACTATTATTGAAGTCGTCCGTAAATCCTGCGACCAAATAATGCGTAATGTGATTTTTTAAAATGCCACCATTGCTGAACTCTGCATTTATCGTTGCTCCATTTAGGTGAGAAGCCTTTTAAGTGTGAATTCGAAGGCTGCGACAGGCGATTTGCAAACAGCAGTGACCGCAAGAAACACATGCACGTCCACACGTCGGACAAGCCCTATCTGTGCAAAATGTGCGACAAGTCATACACACATCCCAGCTCCCTCCGAAAACACATGAAGGTAAGATTAATTTTTTTTTTACTGCTTGCATGTCTGCAAAAAATATTATAAAATGCACTTTTTTCCAAGCTGTTTTTTTTTGCTGCTTTGGGTTTCCACTGGAAATGAAGATGTAAATATTTATAGTGTGTGATTTTGTAAAGAAGAGCTTTTATTCGATCCTAATGTGCCTTGACACTTTCCTTTTCTGACTTTTTTCCCCTTCTTCCAACCGACAAATCAGATTAAGATCTCAACGAGAATAATTATGTTTTGGGCTTTTTTTTTCTTGTTTTAGATTTCTGTCAGATTAGAAGTTTTAATTTGTTTTGGATGGGATTCGTGCGTAAAAGCAACACACACACACACACCCATCTGTGCAGCATGGTTTCTTTCTCTCGCTCTCTTTTTTAAAATACTTTTTTTCCCTTCTCTCTGATTATTCCAGGTCCACGAATCCACCAATCCAGCATCGCAGCCATCTCCAGCGGCCAGTTCAGGGTACGAGTCGTCCACACCTCCCACCATAGTATCACCGTCCACAGAGAACCAGAGCAGCAGCTCCATATCACCAGCAGCCTCAGCAGTCCACCACACAACCAGCCACAGCACGCTGTCGTCAAATTTCAATGAATGGTACGTGTAAATATTTTTGAAACAGCAGAGGAAAAAAAACAGAAAGAGACAGAGAAAGAGAGAGAGAGGGAGGGAGAGAGAAAGCGAATAAAGACTGCAGAATTTAATAAGAAAGGAAAAAAACTGCTTGGAATCAAAGACTCCATAAAGTCAGCCAGTGGACTGAGAAAACACGGGAGGCCCAAACGATCAATTAAAGGCTGTCTCTAATGAAAGAGAATGCATGGACTTAAAAAGGAGGCGAGGACAGCCACCAACTTTTTTTTTTCTTCTTCTTCTCTCCTCTCCCCTCGATATTTCTTTATTTTTTACTGAGAGACTTCCTCATAATGAGATCTCGGGAAAAAAAGCATGCTATCTGCGGGTAGAGGCCTGAAAATTGTTTTTGGTTTTTTTTTGTACATAAAGGATTTCACCCAAGTTGGAGGAAGGAAAAAAATGTAATATTTTATTGTGTAAATATCACAGTTTAAGGGGGAATTTGTGAAAAATGTGGTCCCTAGATATATGGAAAAATGAGATGGTTTTAAGAATATTGCGATGAATAGACTTCATTGAAAAGAATGTTATAGTTGTGTACCAAATGTGAATTATTCAGTATTACTACAGTCTACACGTCGACCTAACCGACTCTTAGTATTAATGTGCTTTTGTAGCCTATTCAGTGCAAACATTTTCGTCCAAGGTCCAGTTTGAGTAGCACCAGTATCATTGTTGTTATTTAATGTCATGTCGAGAAAAAAAATCGTGTAGTGAAAGCCTGAAATTCCGTGTCAATCTGTTTATGTACGTGATAAATATCAGAAAAGAAAAAAAAACATTCTCTTGTCAATTGCTTTGTCTGAAAGGAAGTATTATTACATGTAAGTAGCTCAATTTTCCATATTTATCCGCATGTAAAGGACCGGTAAACATGTTAGAAATGATCGGTATTTATGGAGAAATGCGCTCGTATGTAAAATTTAGTTTACAACAAAAAATGTTTGGATACATTTCGTACTATATTAAAGGATTAAAAAATACAATAATGCAAAAATGCGTTGGAGGTTATTGGGGTTGGTATGTTTTCGAATGGCTTCTTTTATGCATATATTTAAACCAACAACAAAATCATCAGAGCTTTTTCCCCCCTGCATAATAATCTATTTAAATTCGATGAGAGATTGTTGCATAATTTTAACTCTTTGCTGTGCATGCTTTTGCAAATGTGTGTGTGAGAGAGAGAGACAGAGAGTGTGTGTGTGTTTGCAGTTTAAAGGTTTGTTTTTAAAACGCACTGTCACAACTTTTCCTAATAAGTAAATCCACTCTCCCCCTCCTTTTTTTGCATCTTCTGTTTATCCAAAATTAACATCCAACACTTTGCCCTCCAGTAATGTGCAAATTAAATCGATTAATCACGGCGGTTGTTCCTTCATTGCAAACTATGCGTTTTTTTCCGTGCGTTATTGTGCGTAATTGTTCGAGAATCTAATTTTCAAATCTAATTTATTTTTCTTTTTTTCTGCGTTTTTTTCCCCCGGATTTTCGTAGATTTTAGCAGAGCTGGAGTGAGGGGGGAGTCACAGTGTTGTTGCCTCTCTCTCTCTCTCTCCCTCTCTCTCACCCCCCCACCTCCACCCTCCCACATCATTGTTCCTGGCTGCAGCTTGCTTGACCGCCCCATTAGGCAGAGATCACATCAGCAGCCGCCACTGATCATGGTTAACACTGCCAGTGCGCAGCGGAGCCACGATCTGTCAGTCTGCAGCTTTGTCAAAAAACACTGCTGCACTCTCACACACACACCCGCAAAAAAACACAGGAGCGATTTTAACCTTAAGAAATGTACACATGGCAGCAGAGGGAGGAGGAGGCGTGCGTGGATACGTGCGTGCGCGCCGTGTATAGCACCAAAAATATATATAGGGGGGAAAAAAACCCAAAACGACTCCCACCATCTTCAGATGATTTGTCGAAATGTATTGAAATGTATTCATATTTTCTTTTCACGGACTATTAAATTTGGAGATAAATGAAGGATGGTAATAAAATGACTTTTTCGACTCTATTTAACACTATCTATCTGGTCTCCAGTGCAGATGCTTCACTCGTGCACTGCTGTTGGAAAAGAAAAATAATAAGAGCACGCCGTGTGAATTCGTTTGAGAAAAAGTCACTTTGCAGCTTTATAGAAAAATCTTCACATGTAACTGGAAATATAAATAGTTTAAAGCAGATGTGTTAAAACATAAACGAGCTCATATAGTCTCTGCTGATGTTGCACACGTGCATTTTATTAAAATATAGGGCAAATGTACAAATGCACAGATATGAGCTAAATGCATCCAAATCCAGTTGAGGAAAAACTTCAAATTATGACTCCAGAGCAGCAATAATGATGGAAAAATACTCTGCTAGAATGTTTGTTTGGGTTATTTGCCTCATTATGGCTGCAGGCTTGAGATCAGAGTTTACCCTGCTTTTCTTTTATTCCCCTTCACATGTTTTTACTAAAATGCAACCATTTTTAGCCAAACGCTGCGCCTTTTACGCGCCAACACGACTGAAAGCAAAACCTTAGCTATGCTGTTTAATTTTTTATTTTTTTTACTTCATGGTTCTGATCGTGTTACTTTACACTGAACCTACACACAGTGTCGAAAATAAAATGCTCGTAAAGAGAGGAGTCGACGACAGGCTGCGGCGCGTCACCTACGCGCAGTGGGCTCCGATGGTGACACCAGATCAAATAGGAGCGCAGGAAAAACATCCACTTTAAATGTATTTACGCTCAAGTCTGGAAATGACAAACACTCAGATATCGGGAAAGCGCAGGCGCCAGCATCATGAATATTTATCACCAGCACTTGTGGCCAGTAAACCGAGCCTGACGTTTGTGTTACCAAGGTAGACGCTGCTGCAGCTCATCTGCGCATCAAATATCAGGCAGGGATGGTGGCTCAGCTTTTCCGTTTTACGCATTTAAAAGTCAAAAGTCTGTTTTACTGCAACCAGCATGGGTGTCTGCTGCATGGATGGAGAATATCGTGACAAAGGTTGGGGGAAAAACACAGCAGCTGATTTATTTTTCATGCAATTGTGGCTGCATTTTTCTTAGTTCTGATTGCTCTTAATGACTTTTTGGACACTGCTGTCTTTTTTTCCTGGAGAGCTCCCTCTTTAGAGTCAACCTGAATATGACTGTCCTTTGTATAGTGGAGATAAATGCAACTTTTCTCCCCTCCCAAAACCTGCAGCCACTGGCACGTGGAGCAGCCTATAGTCTGCCATTAGAGGAGAGCTATAATCTGGGCTCCTTGATGGATGAGATGCCCATGCTTTTGCCAGCGCTCTGATCTGCATGCCCAGCTGCCGTCACTCAATGAGGAACTAAATCGATAAGTTAAACATTGGCAGTTGGGTTTAACTATTAAGTTTCTGGCAGGGGAGGGACATGTGATCTCTATTTTTAACTGCTCAAAAAAAAACTTAAGAGGCGACGCCCCAAGTTGCAAGTCATGAAATAACTTGCAAAAACGGGATCCTGCAGCCTCCATCTGCTCAGCTTAACAGTTCTAATACCAAAAAAGAAAAAAGGGTCAAATTCAAGTCAAGGCCACTTTAGTTTATTGGCTTGCAAGACATTTCCAAACGCCTCCAAGAAACCCTGTCTTCTTTGCAGCCATAAAACGATTTCATTGCCAGAGTCTGGGTAATGGAGCAATCCATCCCACAGTGAACATCTAAGTTTGCATACAACGATAATCCAGACGTTGATTTTACAGAAAACGATTTATAATCTCCATGCACAGTGAGTGACTGGACGGAATGCAGAGACACAGTCGGCTGTTTTGTTCTTTTTTAAGTTTTGAAACGTGACTTTTGGAATTTTATTCCATCATTGGCCTCACTCAGAGCCTAGATCTAAAATCAGAGACAGCAAAAGGAGAACTGTATTAATGCAGTTATTTAATCTAATTTAATTATGTGGTATTATCTCACCATAAAGCAGGTTTAAACAGGTTTATACTTAAATTAAAACGTCTACTTCAGCATTAAATGTGATTTGGCTCTCGCGCAGATTTCTGAGTTATTGCTGAAATCTTTATTATTTACAAAGACCAGATCTCACATGTAGTTTGAGTTGGTCACAGGGCCTCCACATGTGTGATGTAAAAGATGCACTGCAGTTTTGGATCCGAAACAGAGTTAAAAATGTCAAACTGCTGTAAAAAGATGACCCCCTTTTTCTAGAGAAAAAAAAATCTCATTTTTAAAATTTCCGTTTTTGCCTATTTGGGCGTCTAGGTGCCTGATAATCCAGACCAAAGCTCACACAGGCTACAGACCACAGCTCTTTTTTTATTTAACCACATCGCTGATTGGGACATTAATCTCCGCTTTGCGCCAACAGTCCCAGCGCCGGAGTTGGAGAGGGTTCGTTATAGTGAAACATAGGCTCACGGTGACCCCCATTGCATCAGTTGTGATGTCTGACACGCTATTAAGTTTAGACCATGCAGGAGATTTGTGGAGGCGCTGACACGGTGTTGTCGCGTCCCCTTTGACGTGTTGCTAAATGAGGCCACTCCAATTAGCGCTTTGCGGCAGGGTGAGACTGCTGCACACCTCTACAGCCTCCCGGATCAAGGAAAAAAAAAGGAGAAACAAACAGTCCCCAGGCTGATACACCTATTTATGATGGAAAAGTCGTGTGTTTTACGCACGCAGCTCCAACAATATTTCAGAGTTTTTGGTGGCACTTCGGCTGTAGTGGCGCAGGAAATAGAACCAACTTCTGCCCTAAAATTTAATTTAACCCTTTGGCACCCACGCACTAAACTAATTAAAGGGTCAATCCCTGTTTTATTCACCAAATGTGACTCTTAATCCGACACAAAGACAAGATTTTACGCACAAAAATTAGATGCGCATTATAAGAGCTGTCATTCAAATTAAGACTGATGGGACTTTTTTTCCCCCAACTCATCTAGTTTTCTTCATGTAGCCTTTGTTTACATTTGGATTATGTAAGTGAAGCTCCAATCAGAAGAAAAAAATCAGCCCATATTTAGATTTTTGTGGCATTTTTTGCTAAAAAAAAAAAGAAGAAGAGGAAGAAGAAGAGGGGGGATACATATGGTGCGTTAATGCACTGTTCAATGGAGAGGTCTTCTCGCTTACAGAGCAGCTTGTCGACATCTGCTTATCTGATGAGTCTGATAATGACTCCTTATTTAGCAATGAGGATGACCAGCCAAAGATAATCACTGACAGACTTCTACTGATCCATTCCACATCAAAATGTTTTCATCAAAGTGCATCACAAGGTGGCCTGGAGGAAAACATGGCTCAGACCAGAACTCCAAGGATTTAATTGTTTCTTGCAACATTAAGCTTGATATGAATGGATGTTTGGGGTCCATCCTGTTGCATGCTTTTTTTCCCCCTGTAGTTGTCAGACTTTAAAAACAAGTCAATTTAATATTGTTTTTGTATGTGTGACATGTGGTGTCTAGCTGTAAAATGGCTGCAGACCAAAATTATTTCTCACTATTTGCAATTTGGACATCATTACAGAGAGCCTTTTTTAACACGTTTCGCAACGTTATCAGCCTGGTGAGAACTTTACAGTAACCAGATTTTCTAAACTTATTCTGGACTTCTACTTTTCAACATGATTTTCTTTTTTATTTTGCTCCCTAATTCTCTAATCAGGGCATGTGACAGGTTACAGTCTTCAACAAAGACAGGGGCAGCTGGAGATACGAATTGCAGTCATGATTTGACAAAAAACCCTAAAATTTAATTCCTAAATTCCACTCAGAGCCTAATTCAGAAGTTGAAACTGTTAAACATCAATCTGCACACATTAACACCATGTCAGCCAAACCTAGCAATCACACCAGTCTCTGCACAACCACTTCATTTTTAGGCTGCCTGAAATCTTTTTCCTGTGGGAGCTGCTGCCCAAACCCTTCAAATATTTGTCAGAGACACGGTGCAATAAATACAAGTTGTTTTGCTTGCCTGGTGTTTTGAGTGCAGATATTTTAAATAAAAATGGATTTCTTTTTTTGGCCCCCATGTGTAAATCATCCTAGAAAAAAAGAAAAATATATGTGTGCAATGAAACAAACTGGAATCATAATTTCCCTGGTTAGTTGTCCTGTGCATGCAGAATTGCTGCTATTTTCAATGCAATGGTAATATCAGTAGCTTTTTCTTTTTGTTTTTTTAGATGTAATTTTTTTTCCCTGATAACGTTTGGTGCTTTGTAATTGTTCTGGCTCACTGTTGTTCAGTTTGATTCTGATAATGGAAGCACATCCATCATCAGAGTCCAGTGCACGCTGTGGCTGTGTATGTGTTTGTCGTGAGAGTGTGTGCATCTGTAGACATTTTCCATTCATTATTATTCAAGCGTTCCTGACGTGAAGCCTATTCAGAACGCCATGAAACTGCAGCGGTGTCATCAAGCCAAAACCCCTAAACCCCGTAGTAAAAACATTACGACTCAGAGGATGCATGCAGAGAGAAAGAAACATACTCTCACTGTACGTTTCTCGCTGACCTTAACGAAGGCTTCTCTCGCATCTTGGAGCCATTATGCAGTAGGCATCAACAACACAATGCAGTTCCACAACAAATCAACAACATCCTGTTGAAAGGCACTGATTGATGCAACACTTCAATCACATTCCACCTCGGCAGCGCGTTCATTTATAATTATACTAGCATCACAGAAAGAGAGTGATTAAAAGTAAAAGTTGGCAAACAAAACGTGGTGTGTAAGGTATCATCATAACAGTGCGCTTGGCATGGAATTTTTTTTCTCCACCAGCTGCATCAGCAGGACACAAGTGGGAAATGCAACTTGACTAGTGATGGGAGCCAAGAAAGACCTGGAAGCCGAAAGTGTGTGCGTGTGTCTGTGTGGGAGTGTTTGTATGACTGTGCACATACACACCAAGTGTTAAACTCAAGTAGGCAGGATATCAGCCATCTAATGTTGTCAGAGGATGGATTTAAGGGTCGAAGCCATCTGTGAGAAGGAATGCAGAGAAAACTGGAAACATGCTATACGTTATTGAAACATATATTGGATGTCGAAACCAAAAAATGAAAAAAAACTTAACTCCTGCCTGCAGGAAACTTGAATTCGAGAACTGTGCGTGAGCAAAACCTATAGAAGACTTGAGAAATAAGTGCTGCCTAATAAAAGATGCAAAACAATATTCAGTGAAGTAAGATGTATGAAATCCTTCTCAACACTCCCCTGATGTGCAGCACGTGGTCCGACCTGAGCAGCAGCTGGCTCCCGTAAGTATCTTGCGGTTCGATTTGATGTCTTTGACTCTGATACTCCTTGATGTCACAGTTAACCGAGTGATAAGACGTGGTTTCGGGTGAGAATAGATGAAAATCTGTGATGTAACGGTGTCACATTGCTTGCAGAAGCTGCAGTGACCTCTGAGCTCTTTTGACAGGGATGTGAAGACATGGTGAGAAAGCAGCTCTCTGGCCAAATTAAGCACGAGCAGGGGTTTGGAAATTTTGGACACACGAAAGTGGACGATACAGCTTGTAGCTAACCAGTTCTTTATTGACGAAAACACCAAAAATTAAAGACGCTCCAAACTTTCTAACATTTTGATGAGTCCAGATAAGAAGAATCAGTCTTTTGTAGCGGTGCAGCTTGGCCACATTTTCCAGCACCGATTACTTCACATAAACACGTTGGCAGGCAAGAAAATCCATCTATTCTAACTGAGTGACCAAGCATTTGACAGTCGCAACTGTGATAATTCAATTTGTCTGCTAACAATAATTTCTAAATAAAATGTTCCACGTTTTGGACATTACAAGGCGTGTGGATCCCATTAATTCCAATTGCCCGTTGTTCACTCACGGTTTGATTGATAATGATTGGCCCGAATTTGCTTGGTCCAGGTGTTTGTCGTTTATTATTTTCCCACCCCATCCAATTAATCACTAATTGGTGTTTCCACCTGCAACGGAAATTATACCCACAACTGTGGCCAGAAACCTCACACTGTATTGTTAAATGGCAGGACTTTTTGAAATAATTGGGTAATAGAAAAGAAAATATCCAAACCTAAAAGGCATTGGTTGCAACATTTTTGGCTCATGCAGTGGGGACATGGTGCAGGATGTGGAAATTTTTAAAACAACCCAGCTGATTTTAATGCTTTTAATGTCTTGTCTGGGCTAAGTTCATTGTTCAGGGGGTAAAGTGGAATGATGTTTTGCGTGTACATGTGGAGGTACTTCGTTGTCAGTGGATGCTATTGCACGAATAAAGACTTTTATCACAAACCGTGTCACCGTCATTAAGTAGTGTACTGTGTTTGTTTGTGATGAATCATTTGGGAACCCTCTCATTAATTTGTTGCCAAAAAGTACCCAAACTCACTCGAAAGGTGCTTCCTGTGTAATATCATGGCCGCTTTTGTTGCCTGTACACTCGGCAGAGTTCCGCTTTACTCAAGTAAAAGCACTCCAGCGAAAGGGCAAATAAAATGTTCGCGCTCGCAAAAGGTCAAGTAGCTCCACTAGATCAAGTTCTAGAAAAAGAGCAAAGCTTTAAGCGACTAACAGCGCTTAAACCTGGCAAAAAATTACAGGAATGCAATTTGGCGTTGGCGGTTTATGGCTGACTGGGAGCTTGTCAGCAGCTTTTCGGAACTAGAAAGTGAAACTGTATGTGCTGCAAACATTCGAGATGGATCATCCACAGCAGCAGCAATATTTTAATGTTTTTATTGCAGCCATTATGTGTCATATCTTAATATAAAATGATGGCTTCCGTCCACTGTGAGTGTCTGTTTACTCGAAGCAAAACAAACAGAAGGAATAGTGTTTAAGTGTCATATTTGTCACGTGACTTGTCTGCAAGCGCTTATGTGTGTTTTTTTAATGTATGACAGCCCCCCGCCCTGCATCCACACTCAGCTATTTGGTATAAAGCCACGCACAGCAGTGGTTTGTGTCTAATGGACAAGTGTTGATAAGTCCTTAAAAAGAGCATCCAGCTGAACTTCTCGCTAAAGGTTGTTTCCAAACTTATGCGATGGAAGCGCCCATCTGTCATCGCCTCACAGAAAAACCGCGGCCCCCCCAGCAAAACAGATGAATGGCTGCATGTTGCTACCTATAAAGGCGAGTGGCGTGGTTGTTTGAAAGCAACGAATAATTCTAATATTTTTATTTACATTAGAATAAAAATTCGCTTCTTAGTTTGTTTGGATTTCTCGAGAAATAAGTGGTTTACGCTTAAAACTGCAATCTGTAATTGAGTCTCAGTTTGTCAAAGCACCACTGGATTTGTCAGTGTTTTGATTGAAGATTTTATAATGTGAAATAAAAAAATATCTAAATCTAAATGTTTTGAAGCTTGCACGAGTTTTTTTCTTTCTTTAGGTTCTGTGCTAATAATTTCGAGTTGAATAAACAAACTATTGACTCTTCATGAATCCAAAAATCTCACCTGCCAGCACTTAATTAACTGAACCCAAACCAGTGAAGTCACAATACCTCGTGATACAAAACTGATAATATAAAATCCAAGAAGACTGAACACAAAACACACTCAACCTCCCCTCTTTTTCTCTTTTACCTCTTTGTGCAGGAAGAGATTGAATCAGGATTAGAGACCGCAGACACACATCTTTAAAATAGTGTGAGCATCAAGCACTGGGAGTTAATTATAACCAAAGGGAGTGTGAGGGATTAGTGTTTTGATCCCTCGCCCCGTTAAACAAAATGGTGACGTACTGTAAGGTTTTGAACAGTTTATCCCACTGGGTTACAGGTCGATTCTCGGTACGAGAGCGCTGCAGCTTTTGTTCTCTGAGCCTTCAAGAGCAGCGAACACATCACATACCTGCTTATGTGGGTCATATATTAAAATAGAGGGGCCTTTTTCTTAAAATGTTACTTTCTCTTTAATTAAAATGACAAATTTAGTGTAATGTTTTGACTCACACTAAGATATATAAATGTAGCAAAGGAGCATTTATTGTTATTTGCATGCCTATTTTAAGAAGCCAAGATTTGAGCGTCTGATTGATGATTTGTCACTGACTCGTAAATAATTTCAAAGTTACATCACTTGGTGGCTTTACACTGCTTCTGCTACAAACCCAACCATGGCCACGTGCAGAGTTTCAATACATCACTCACTCCTGACACTTTTGCTGATGGTGTTTAACTAAAATCTCAAACATCCATTACAAAACTTTTTTCTTTCTTTCTTTCTTTCTTTCTTTCTACCAAACATATGTTTGAGAAAAGCAACATCACACAATTAAATCATTCCATGGATTTTCCTCTTCTTTAAAGTGTTGTTTTTTTTTTCCTCTCCCTTCCGTCTTTGTCTGCAATTAAGTTCATTCAAGTTGAGGACTGTTGCATGTGCAGATGGTTTGGAGAAGCATCAATCTCTGTCAGCGGTGTAATAATGCAGACATTCCATACTGGGACACTTCATGAGCAGAGGAGGCACATGAGAGGGGGAGTTCCCTAAATCAAATAAAGGCTTGTGTTCTGGCTGAAGTCTGAGAACCAGCACCCCGGTGAGGATGCAGTGGGAATGAAATTATACACAAATCCCCCCCCCTCTCCCCCTTACACTGTCTGCATTTTTATATATTACAGTTATAGTTCATCAAATGAGTGCTACATGCAATAAAATCTTTGCAACATGTTTATGAATTTCAGTTTGAGCTGTTGTTGGCGTTAGAAAATATTTTATAGCGATGAGATAATGAAGAAATAAGATTTTATAGGCGAAATTCTCATAATAATATCAATGCAATGAGAAAAAGGTGTTCAGATTTTTTACAAATCGCGCCCATCTTAACCTACTTTGTCGCGCAAACATTTAAGCCCGATTGATACCATTTACCAGGCTTTCTGGCAACTATCTCCTCTATTGATCTTTCATCCATCTGAACATGGATTCCAAAGCCATAAAATGTTGGCAGCACTTCTGATTCGCCTCCCCGTACCTCCCTTGACTTCGCGTCCTGGCTTGATGTTGACATCACATGTAGAAAATTCTCGGGGCACACACTGGAATAACACATGGAAAGTACCGGGGGCTGCGGGGAGACATGGGATGGAGAACGATAAGACTGGATGCCCTTCATCTTTCTCTCTGAATACGGGCCTAAGTCAATTTTACTCTCAGCGTGAGACTTTCTGCAGCCCAAGTTTTGAGTAAATCCAATCAGCTGTCCGCAGGATTGAGATGTAGTGTGTCAATGATGACAGAGTTGGGGCGAGGATGCAGTCTAGCATTTTTAATAAGACATTGCCTTATAAGCTCATCCCAGAGTAATAATTACCATTTAAAAGGGATTAAGACTTAATGTAAATCGATAAATTATCAAGCAGTTTCTGTTTACTTTTGGTTTAATTCTACATAATTTGCTCCCCTAGGACAAAACTGACTCACAGTTGGTTATAAATTCCCCATTCTGTTTACCATTAACATTTCACTATATTAATGTTAAATCAGATTAGACCAAACTCTTGGTGATTTAGACACCAAACATTGTAGCCTCAAAGTTATCCCAGACCTATTTAATACAATTACACTATAAAAAAGCGTTGATATTTATGGGCCCTCTGTCATGTTTTGTGTGTGGCGACCAGAGAAATAAGCCCTGAGTTGAGCATGGCATTGCTTGAGTGCTTTGGCATTGCAGCATAGCATGAAATCCCTCAGACTGCCAGGTGCGAGCTCCCAAATTATACTTCCCCCAAATGTGCATCAACAGTTTTGACAGGCGGAGTGTACAGTGCTATTCTACACTCAACAGCACTGCTGTTCCAAGAAGACCGAGCGCACATACATCACATATGCACGGAGCCCACCCACCCCACACGTTTTACTTGATTTTTTTTTTCTTCTTCTTCTTTTTTTTTCTGGGCACCTTCCCATCTCCACCCCTCTCTCTTTCTCCTCTCTCATTTTTTTGATTGGCTTGATTCCATGCTCATTAGCATGTCCCATTATCTTTTGGAATATTCAGGGGAATGTTTCCAGTTGCTGCCATTCCAATTATTATAATATACAACATGGTTTGTGACTTTCAAGTTTCTGGAAGTGCTTCAGCTTTTTGTCAAGGTCCTCGGTCACACGTGAGGGCTGTAGATTTTTCAAGGGCATCTGCTCCAAGCTGGCCCAGAAGAGAGACAACATGGCAAAGAGGGGGTTGGAGGAGGGGGGGCTCAGAGCAAGCTGGAATGATCCACCTAGAATTTGTTGAATCAAATCCTTGCACCTGGATATAATTGTCTTGCTGCTGTGCTGGGAGTTGCTGCTGCCACAATGAGACCAAATTAGTGGCCCGAAAATGGCGACCTGTCAAGACAAGCCGCCTCACCTGGTATCATATTTTACCAAGACAAAACGCTTTCTTTTCGTATTGCTGGTTAATGATTATTTTGTTTACGGGCTCGGATAAACATGCAACTTGGAAATTCCTGAGATGAAGCGCATTAAAATCGAGCTGCACAACACCAAACAACCCCAGCAGAGCTTCTCAAACTGCTAAGTGAATCATTTAACATGTGCACCAAATCAAAGACAAATGGTCCTTTGTGGTATTTAAATCATCTTCTTTTTGCCTCGATTTATGTTTTTTGAGATTTTTAAAGAAAAGATCAATTGCGCAGTTCAGTTGGCCAACATCTGGCTCAACAGCGAGACAATGCACATGTATTATCTCTCTGGTTCGCCATATGGATGCATGATAAACAAAGGAATGCTCACTTATGTGCGGCTGCTTTGGGTTGGCCCCGAGTCTCACCGATTGTGTGAAGGGAGCAGAATTATATCATCTTAACTAAATTATGCAGTTTACAGAGATGGCAAGGATAAAGAATTACAACCATGGGGGGTCTGGACAATAACTACTAACACTGATGAATCTTGTGGAAGATATCACCAGGCCTAAGCATTCCTCTAAGAATATTAATTGAAGACCCGCTATTTATATTCCTGCATAAATTCCAGCTGTATATGAAGTTTATGGTATTCATTTTCAGCTGTGACAAATTAGTATTGCTGCGGTGCAAAAAAAAAAAAAGTTTATCATCTCAGTTTTTTAATTAAATTTTTAACCTTGGGAAGTTTTCCACAATAGAAAATGCATCATTTATTACTGTATAATCTGGCTACCTTGCAGTTTGAATCATAAGCGGATGAAAGATTACACAAGGCTTTGAATAAAATTGGATCTGGAATGGTCATAGTATTCAGTTTTAATGGAATGGACTAAAAGAAGCCTTTCATATTTTGTTTGCATGAGTCTTAAATGTAGTGTTGTTCTGGTTTGGAGCTGGCAACGTCTCAAAGCGAAGTGGTCAGAGTATGGTTAGGTGTGTAATGGTGGCTGGGTTAAGTCATATAAGCAATGTGGCAGCTTCGTGGCCTCTGAATGTTTCAGAGGGAGAAGGAAAAATGCCTGGAGCTCAGAGTCAGAAGTGGTTCCTCCTTAGACAGAGCCTTTTCTTTAAATGACACAATATTAAAAAGTTTAATTATCTAACAACATAGTACAATCGCTCAATGTGATTTGACCTCATGGAGGTTTCTTACAGTGTAGTTTTGCACATGTTCACATTTTTTCTGGATGGGAAACAAAGCCCTTCAAAGCTTTCTACATTTTACTGCTACTTTTACAATGTCGGAGTCAAAAATCCAAAATCATGAAAACATTTCAGCCAGTATAAAATCATTATAGCCACCTCATTTGACTTCAGTGCATGCCTTCTAGTTGAGAACATTCCTATAACCATTTATTGTGCCATGAAAACAAGAGTTCTCCGAAATGCACGGGGAAAAAAAAAAATGCATCCAGTCGCCTCATTTACACACGATAAAAGAGGTTTTCGAAGAAGCAATTGCTAAATCTGGAGTAATCCATCACAGTTTTTCTGCCGGTGCACCTGCATTGTGAGGGTTGTCCTCGGGGGACGGGGGGGCTAGAGACAGTGTGGTTGTGTAGTCTAATGGTTGAATCAGCTGGCAGGTGTGCCCCAGAAGTTTTTCTGCCACCTGCACACTGGACAGTCCATAAATGGTGTAACTGTTGTATTGCTTAGCTGGACAGAGACGTACACCTGGACCAGGCTGAATTAAATGCTTAATGGGTCTGTCTTCCTCTACTGGGGAGAAAAAAATCTGTCGTCCGTATTTTCAAGCTTCACATACACCTTGAAGATGAAATGACGTAAGAAAAGAAGCTAATTTATGTCCATTTATCTCCTAACATGTTTATTAGATTGCTTTATGGTTGACAGTAAGAACTGTGATACATCTGGGAGAACTTGTTGGCAAACCAGGATAAGACCAGTAGAAGTTTGATGGAAAATAGAAATGGTTATAAGCTGAAATAAACTGACCCTCTCACTTCCAGAGTCGAGGTGTCCATTGGTACCATCGTCAAATCAAATGAATCCAGCAGAAGATCCAAGAAAGGTGATGGACATTTCCAACACCAAAAATCAATGTAAGCAATTATGTAAGCAGAAATCTAACTAATCACATCAGCCTGTATCATTGGGTTTGACATGGATCTGGATATGCCAGTTGTTCTTGGGTTTTTGAAGAAACCTGTTTTTGTGTTTTGTACATGTAAACAAATAATCCCAATTTAAGAAACTTGAATAACCTCAGTTATGCAAGCTTGAGAATTTGGAGAGAGACCAGGATGCTTTGGCATGTATACATCTTATTACAGCTTCAACCAAGTGACATAACAGAAACACCACCTATCTGGATGACTTCTTTCTGATTTGGACTTTATGATATGGCTCCTTTGTCCATGATACCACACCAGAACATACATACAGTTTTTTGGCTGTGAACTCCAAACCAAGCCCCAGCCATTCCCCACAACTGCCCAGTTGGGACAACACTTCATCGATAACAGAACTGGTGCTCCTACTGTTGTTTCCCCTACTCTCATGATCAGTTGCACTGTGTCACACATCCGGTAAAAGGACGCCCTACTCATACAGGAACCTTCTCTCCATTCTGGGTCACTGAACTCCATCAAAATGACTCTATCCCATCAGTCACAGCTGGGTATCTTCACCCAGTGCTTCCTTGTTGTACACAGTGGCAATTCCAGTGACGGCCTGATACTGGTCAAAGCGGAGTCCATGTTTAATATTTTTCTTCACCTCCTATTGCTGGCAATAAGGTGGATAAGCCAAAACACGCAACATGATGTTGGCTTTGAATAGTGGTAAGCCTGCTGCTAGCCACAGTCAAATTATGTTATGCTTAGTCTAACAATAACAGGAATATCACATAAATCGCTGGTTTCTAAACATCACAGGAACCTGCACAAACAGCCTGCAGTAATCAATAGCTGGTATATTATATTTATCTTGTATACGAGGATATAAATACCTTAATTACTCTGTGCACCATGTGAGCACCATATCACATGATCAAAACAAGAATAAGCTGCATAAACACAGTACTGGTGCTCATGTTAACACACTTACCGTTACAATAACAAAACAAAACTGGAGTTGAACTACAGCCTACGTGTCGAAAAACTAGACCCCCTTTTTGTGCTACCTAACCATCTCTGCTATCATTTTGCATACCTTTACTGCGAAAAGAAGGAAAAAAGATCAGATCAAATCACATCACTTGCACATTTTTTTTTACACAAATATAGAATTCAATAAGGCAGCAAGATAGAAGTCATGCTGGTAACCGGGCTTGTTTGCTACCACTGAGGTAAAGTTACACTGCAGATTAAGAATTTCAATTTCTGACTTTTAGTGAAGTAATAATTTATGAGCTTTTTGTGTTCGTGTGTAATTAAATATGGGCAACATGAGGTAATACGGCAGCAAGTTTGGACAAGTAAAGTTTGCTTACGCTGTTATATTCCTTGCTAAACCTGTAAAAACAGTGGGGCATGTGGCAATTTTGCCACAGTGGACACAGCTGAAATTGCAGGTCAAATGATGCCCATTAACCAAGACAATTACTGAAAATAAAATTAAAAGTTTCGCATCCACCTCAAAATTACTCTTCTTAATTAGTGTAATGTTTCATTAATTTGAGACATTACACCTAAAATTTAACATATAAGTTTACAAAATGTATTTTTAGAGTGTTTTAAGCCTTTGTTAGTTCACAGAAAATGGAGAAATAATAGAAAAGGGAGGGGAAGTCATGTTAAAATCCCATAGGCCACCAGTTCTCAGTTTGTCCAATAAAAATTAAGACGTGTCAAAGATTTCTGCTAACTTTTTAAAAAGCAGAAGCCTGAGGAAGCCCGAAGAACTGTCAGCAACCTCCATTAGAATTAACAGAGTACCTTGTACCAGTGTCTACTTCTTTTAATACATCCACGCTTCATTCCTTGCACGTTTATCATTAGCAGCGCTTCTCGGCAGAATGATCAAATCAAGCACTCCCTAAACAGACTCGCTCAAATCTTCATACCGACGTTCAATCTAAAACACTTTAGTATGAAATGAATGTATCACTTCACAATGCCATTCATTATCATACCTCCGCACACTTGAATACCAAACATTCAGTATTTACAATAATTACAGTATAATAATTGCCGTAATTACATTATAAAGACAACATTATTGTAATTTGGTCTTCATTTTCAACCTAATAGCCTCATCACAAAACTCAAATTCAGCACCGTCAACAGAAACTTGCAAAGTTCGGCGACTAAAACTACTAATCTAGTATTAAGTTAAATTATCTCATCATTATGTGTTATATCTCCCAATTGTTTGTTTTGATAATGTAATTTCTAATTTCATGAAGCCACAAATTGCTTTTAAATACAAGCATTTAAACTCACTCACATTTTGCCACCTGTCTTGCACCCTAATGATGCATCTGAGATATTAATGCTGAATGAATTATTTGGCCTTGTCGCAGCAGCAATGTGTGATTTAATAACAAACAGACAGGCTGGAAAGGCTTTTGAGGAAGATTACTGGCAGCAAGTTTACATAAAAAGATTTGATGTTGATGATATCTCCCTGTTGCTCTCAGACACAACCACTCCGAGCTGATTTTTGAACCCAATACAAATAGAATCATAGTTTTTGCTGTCTCGACAGAGCTCCCAAGCCAGCCGTGGCTCCCCAGTGTACTCTTTGCGTGGGCCAACCCCTTCTGCGGCGCATTAGTTTCTAGTTCTTGAGATTTAAACTGTGGCAGCAACACATAGTGTAACAGCTCCCCGGAGAGAACCAGTGATTGCACTCCAGTGCATGAGGTGATATTATGTTTAATGTGTCGGTTTATTCCTTGAGGGGTTCCCAACATCTGGTGTGCTTTTAATTCCTTGAATGCTCCCACTTCCATGTCTTTCACTTCTCCTGAGTGTCATTGGTGCATCGCTAAAACAGAATGGGTCAGTTTTTTACAGTTGCATTTTGCAGTTATCAGTGTGGCTGCAATTACAATTAGGCAACAGAAAGTGCCAATTTCCAATTGTGTTTTTCCAGTTTCTGGTTTTGTTTTTCTGCTTATCTGCAACTATTTGATCCAGATATGACATCATAGGCCATTCTGTAATACAGATAATATCTGCAATGATTCATAGGGTGGTTTTTTATAAGTTTCCTTGTTACCTGACGTCACAGGTACCAATTGCAGCTCCCCACAGACGCCTTCTGCCACCATCCTTTAGCTGTCCTATATTAGGGGCCAGCTCTTTGCAGTAAAAGACCCTGCCGGAAACTGGGTTTGATTTGTTGATGTGAGTGTGCTGAGGGCAGAGTGGGGGCCAAGCATTAATGGGATCGAGACAATAGGCCATCACTAATCAGAGACCTCAAGGTTGCCATGAGGTTAATTGTAATGCAGGTGGCACTAGGGGAGGGGGCGAATAAGAAATGTCGACTCCTTTACTGCCCTGGCGGCCATTGTGTTCCAACATTAAGCCCCGGGGCTAGGATTTGGCTTTCTCTCTCACTCTTTCCCCTGTGCCCTCTTTACCTTTTAATTTCTTATTATCCGCTGATTCCTATTCAACCTCCATGGGTTAAAGAAAACCTTTTGCCACGTGTCAAAGGAAATGTTAATATTGAGCCTGTCCTGGCCGTTGTGATGCGTAGCAAACCATTGTGGGGCTCCACTGGTGATTCAGCAGTGCATTTCACATTCACTGGAAGCACTCCTGTTGCATCATTATTTGTTTAAACCGACAGAAACAGCAGACCTTACTTGCTTTTGTGTCAGTGAAAGACCATCTCCAAACGAGAGCCTGGTCATGAATACACAATAGGAGGAGCATTTGTTTTAGGGCTTTCTTCTGACCATTTTCCAGGAGAGTGAGCTGAGCTGCATTTACTGTGCTCATGTTTTCCAGTTTTCTTTAGAGTATTTGAAATGTGGCAGAGGGCAATACCACTGCAACACTATTGATATACTGCTCGCATAAATGTATATGTGTTCCAGTTTGTGTTGGGGTCTACCCAATTCCTCCAAGAAATTACATTATGCTCATTTTAATCTAACAACTAATGACATTTTGAAAGAAATGTGATGCTACCCAAATACTGATTTTAATTTTAACACGCCAGGTATGTTTAATGAAAATATATCAACAAAATCTTAACTGAAAATGCATTACCTATAATACTAGCTCTTTGCAGAACAATATCCACTTGTAGGAACAAAAGCATGATTAAACATTTGTCTTGGCACTTTTAATTCTTTTTTAATGTAGTAGTTCAGACATTTTGGCACATCTTCTCTTTCTGGCAAAAAGTGAAGCTATGTCTACACAGAAGGTTTGGTTTGAGCAGCATGTTAACAGCACCTTTAATGTTCAAGCACAGGATGGACTTCTATGTATGATTTAGAAGCCCTCAGAGCTTAACTCTACAAATGAAATGCAGTCAAATATCCATAAGGGAAAAAATATAGTCAGTTGTGTTATATTTATGGATATATAGCACGGATAAAATGGGAGCAGTTGCATGGCCTGGCTAGACAGCTTGACTGATTAAAACTGAACTGAATCTGTATTATCAAATGCACAAGAAGAACGACTGAAAAACACGACTGAAACATCTTGTGTATATGCCACTAGATGCGAACATTGATGCCACTTTCAAGTCTGTCCATTAATTGTAAAGATACAGCCATCTCCGAGTTAGCTTAGCATAAAGTGTAGTAAAGAGACTGCCACAGTTAGCCACACTGCAGAGAGCATTACTGTATTCCCACTGAAAAAAAACGCAGCAAATGACTTTCCCTAAAATTGTAAATTGACATTTTTACACAAAAAACATACAAGACATTAATTATTGAGCATCTTAAGCGCTTGTACGTGGATTGTGTTACATTAAGCAGAGGCAAAGTATTGGTTTAAAACGTCTTGAGGCACCACATACTCCAGTTGACTATCATTTGATCAAAAACTGACAATCTTTGCCTAACTTTGACCAAAGCGCAATTCTTGCCAAAACCAACCACACAATACTCAGGATGCAAAACTTAATATCTGGTATTAAAAATTAATAATAATAATAATAATGCATTGGTTTTATATAGCACTTTTCTAGACACTCAAAGATGCTTTACATTTCATTATTCATTCACTCCATACTCAATGGTGGTAAGCTACATATATAGCCACAGCTGCCTTGGGGTGGACTGACGGAGGCGAGGCTACCAGTCTGCTCCATCGGCCCCTCCGACCACCACCAACCACTCACTCTCACACTGCATCCACCCAGGCTTCCAGGTGTTCCCTCACAGTCTCCCATCCAGGTACCGACCAGGTCCAACCTCGCCTAGCTTCCGAGATCTGACGGGATCGGGCATCCACAAGGCGGTATGGCCATGAATAGAACACAGAAGGAACTCAGAAAGCAATTCACAACATGACACTACAACAATATCCCTACGATAATGGTGGTATCACAATACAGCAATTCTGAGATACTCGATATATTGCAAGATGCATCATCATATCTGTGTAACTGAAGAATTAATACCCCCCCAAAAAACATACAGGAATTGTGTATTTACCCACGGTGTGATGTCAATATGTATGTATTATTTAATTTTATTAATTAGCTCCCTGACTTCTTATCCCTTGCTGTCCATGTTGTCTTTCCTCTGTTCAATTTCATTTATTTGATAAGTGCCACCACTACTAGTCATAAAGAAGCGACTCTGTTAAGTCAAACTGGCCATGGGAATCTCTTTAGAGTGCCTGCATGTTTTAACAGAAATATCACTATAGCACCAGCGTACTGATAGTGTGTATTAAGAGGAGGTAATGCAATATATTGCTGTACCATTGTTTTGTCCCCCTTCTATGTTAAGTTCTGTATACCCATCATCCACCCCAACCCCCTCTCTGTGCAGGACAACACATGTTCACATTAATCATAACCTTGGTAACAATTACATTTCCCCCAAAAATCAAACCGACAGAAAACATTAGTAGTATATGCACGTAATTCCCAGAAGACCGAGATGGGGCCACTATAGCATTTGATGGTATGATTATGATCAAACATCAGGATTCTGTATAGATGTGTAATTGGTTAATTAACTTGAGTATCAATATTTACTCTTTATTTTAATCTGTGTCTCAGTTTGCCAGTCAGATTTGTTATTACAGTAATTACTCATTCCAACTCATCTGCTTCATCCTATTTGATTTAATCCCTTTGATATAATGTCCTTAGAAGTTTCTTCCGTTCCACATCGGTCATCTCACAACTTTAAATTCTGCTCCGATGATTCTAACATTATATCCCAGAGATATCTCCGGCATGTGGACGTCACAGTGACTTGTCTAACAGTTCGCTCTTGCCAACTCTTCACCTTTGTGTTTGAGACAGAAGGGGTGAAATGGAGTAAAGGGAGAGAGGTAGATTGCCTTGAAAGACAAACATCTCAGTGTCTGCCAACCTGCAAATGGCCCTTGTGTTTATTCAGCTGAGGATTGGACAGCAGCCAGAGCATCACTGTAACAGACTCTTTCTTCCACAGCATATGTGAGGGCAATGCATTGAAGTTTGCGTTTGATACATGACAAATGAGATGGTATTGAACAGCAGGGGTGCTGGTAAGGCTTGGCTGGATAAGGTACAGCCGGTATGGTCGAGGGTAAGAGGAGGGATGGGGGCACCGCGTTCTGCCAAGATCCTTCCTTATCAAAGCATCACGTTGGGGGAGTTGCATTTGCTCATATTAAGGTCATAAAAAATGTGCCACAAAAAATACAAAGCAGCATAATAAAACAATATACTTCAATCGCGTTACATTATTGGTGAACAAACACTCATTGACCAAAGACTGGATCGCTACACTTGCGTGCTCCGATCAGCTGTCTGTGTTGAAAATGCTAATTAGCCTCAAAGCAGCCGCCTCTCGTTTAGAAAAGCTTTTACATTTTGCATGCAAAAATATGCATTTCAGCTTTATTTTTAATCCAAGAGTTTCAAACTTGCACCATCCAAATAGTATTAACCTGGTGATTATGCAGTACACTGGCTTTAAAAATTGCAAATGTTACACACACCTTTCATCTCTTCACCCACTTCATGTGACCAAGACCTTGGTCTGACAAAAGCAGATAAAGTGGCATTATTCCAACTATGGGCTGATATTTACCACATTCATCCGGATATGTGACATTGAGAGGGACAAGCAGAACCAGCAGGGCGATTAAGGCCCTATTATCACCTGTGCCTCCAAGACATCCGTGACTTCGCCACACATCCACATGGGCAGGAAATCTGTCGAGCTGCAGACTAGCAGTGACTTTGAAATCAACCTCTTATGATGAGTTGCAATGTAAAGCACTTTGAAAAGCAAGATGGTGCTTACCTGAGCAGATCATCTGTTGTCACTACACGTCTTTGGGGGTTGGTCGATCACCTCCGTCAAAGTGTTTAGGAGGTGTACGCATCAAGCGGAACATTCTTTCATCTTGCTTAAGGAGGAGTGTGGCATTTACGCCTCCAGCTAATCTCTGAACTGACACCTCGGTCCTGATCGGTTGGCCTTAACTGGGGGTTGATCAGCAGCTCTCACATTCAATCAGAGTGGAACCTTGTGTCAGTGTCGGAGCGGGTTCTTAATCCAAACGTTTTTGACGACAACTTCACGCATTAGTGATATTCTTTCAAACTCAAGTCACAATTGCAAGAAACTGAAACGAGTCTGGATGACGAAACTGTATTTATGAGGTTTTCCAAATAGAAAGTCACTTTCTTGTGAGGTCTCATATGAAAACAACTAATTCCAAACCTATGTACCTCAGCTTTTGTCAGTTTTTACCATTAAAATAAGCCTGACTGATTCAAATTCATTAAAAAAAAATCCAAGAAACACATGGAAAATGTGGACTTTTGTGTGCCTTCGTACGGAGTTTGATGCTAAATTTCTCTCAGAAGGCCTTTTTATTCAGTTTAACAGCAAAGCAAACCAGAAAATGATTGTAACTGATGGTTTACAGGGATATCTGAGTGATAATCTCAGGGATCACTTGCAACATCAGCTGAAATTAGACAACAGTTTATGACTAATATATACAGATTTGTTTCAGTGTTTAAAGAACTAATCAATGACAAAAATCTAGTGTGGCAATTATTCCTCACTAGGGATGGCCATGTCTTTAAAACACTATCGTTTCCTCATCTCTCATCTTAGATACAGCACCTACTGGGAGGTGTAGACTGTCTTAAGTAAGAGTGTGAAATCCTCTTAGACTCAGTGATGGAAAATGTGTCTAAATTACCAACTTGACACCCAGCTTCTGGCACCTTCGCTGCAGTGCGATCCAGTGTCTTCGTTTAGAGGGGACACCACAGAACCCGGCTTCCACACAGCTACTCGAACATAAGCACACCTTCATTTAAGTTGCATGGGCTCGCTACAATACATGATCAACTGTCTCCACCTTGCATCGACTATAGAGTGTTAAATACAAGCGAGGTGGATAATGATGTGATTAGTGGATAAATGAAGTTGTAAAAGCCATCTGGCACGTTTCACTGTACGCTTAAGGCGAATGGAAGTTTCTTTTTGTCACCTGAACAGGAGCGAAATGCTGTCAAATTGTTTGTACTACAGCCATAAAAACATCCTGTGTTTACCACTTACCCCTTTTTCCATGATATGCATTTACATTCAGTGCAGCACTGAAATAAACTACATAAATGGCCCTGTGAGAGTGCAGAAAAAAAGAAAAACCCCAGACTCCCTGCCTACTTCTCAACGAACCGACCAACTGGGATGGTTTTAATGCCACAACATGATTTGTATTTTTACATTTGCTTTACATATGATTATGTTATTACATGTTTTCAGTTCACAATCACAATCAGGTTGCATTACAGGGTTAGATGTAATCCCAAAGTAATACAAATACAGCTCACCGCTAATGATATTCATGAGGTGTAGCGTGCCCCAGTGCTCTGCCTGTAGCTTGTGCCTATTGTTAAGCCTTCCTATCTTCCCCTGAGGTATAGGCTAGTGGCAACATTTAAGGAAATGACATAATCTACACTTGTCCATAGTACGCTGATGCCATCATCAAAATGGAAAGTAGCGCAGGTTTTCATGGTTAAAGTAATAAATGTCTAGGGAATCGAATTTAACTCTTTAATTTATGATTTGTAGGATTGTTTGACATGTTCCACAAGGGTATAAACTTATGCTCATGAGATAGAGGAGAGAAGAGCTTTTTTCCTCCCTTTAGTAACATCAAAGCATCTCAGCCTGTTGTTATCCTTCGTGTCATTACAAAGAGCTTTTCTAAAGGACATGAAAACTTGCATCCATCGCCTATGTCGCTGCCTGCCATTTAACATAAGACAATAACCTCCTTAAGTACAAGGCTTAAGTCTCAGCTCCGACTGCATTAGGCAAAAAAAAAGGCTTGTGTAATTAGTCGTGCACTATAAATCAAGTGGTGTGAATTTATTTCGCCATGCCCTAATTGAAAGTGCTCCCTTTTTTTTCTCAGTGCTGTAGTTGGGCACAGAGCTCCATCGGATGGTGATAGATGTGGAATCCAGCGCAAACAGTTTGAACCAGTCAGGCCATGATTGATCAGTACCCTCTGGGATGTCAGGTGGATCTTTCTCCTTCAACCACAAGATAAAAGCCTTAACGACTCTCTAGTCTTGTTGCACCTCCCGATTGTGTGTTTGTGTGTGTGTCTCTCAGCGTTTTCAGTGTTTTATTATTTCGCAGTGTTTGACCTTGAAGGTTCTGTGTGCATTTGGGCTGTGATGTCTCAATGATTTCTCTTTTAAGTGCCAAAATGCGCCTTTTATGCGCCATTGATGCCGCTATACACACACTACATAAATGCCCCATGGAGGAGGCCATTTGCATGAAAATTTAGTTGATTTATGACTGGATTCTATAGCATTTTCTATAATCACCCAGCACATTTTTGCAGGGGCTTAGTAGTGGCCGTAGTGATGCCACAGTACAGTGCTGTAACCCAACTTCAAAGACCGTTTTGTTCACACGCACCCTCACAAAAACACAGGGTGACTTCACTGGCTTGCAGTGGCAAAGGTGGACCAGCTGGGTTGTTTTGTTCTCCACTTGTGTTTTTTTCTTCTTTCTTTCTGTTTCCCCTCCTCTTCATCGTCCGCGGTTCTTCTCTCCGATCTTTTTTTCTCTGAGCATTTGCTCCGGAGATTTACACTTGCTGTTGTTGATAGAAAAAGAAAAAAAAAACTGCAAGCAGGAGAGCGGGCAATGCTGGTAATTCAGGTTTGGTGTGTGGTATTTCAATGAGGTCTAGGGCTGATTGTCCTATAGTGGCGATGGATGTGGCTTTTGGAAGCGGAGGTGCATCAGAGGGGATCACTCGGCATCTGGCCCAACACTCTTGTGTCACTGTGACCCTCCTGTCGGGGAGGCAGTGAGGGCCACAGTAGGGGGTCTCACTGAAAAGCAACATAAATTTCAGAGGGAGAATCAATAGACTGTGAGAATTGTACGAGATGCATTGGTTTGGACTCTCTGACTGTGACCCTGGTACTTTGCTATATGGATGTTGGTGAGGACACACCTACAATCCTCAACAACACTGAGGAATAACAAAACAACATTTATGATCAGCTAAGACTACCGTGGTTTTGTATGTCTTTCTGATTATCACACCAACTCCTGCACCCAATTCTATAGCATGGTTGAATTCGAGGGATAGCCTCAGTGAAAAGAAAAAAAAAACTCTGTTACATGGGGGAAACCTATTCTCCCACAAGATGTATAAATAGCCGCAGCCATGGCTCTGTGTGTCAAAGTTAGGACACCCAGTGGGGTGCAGACTTCAAAGCAACCTGGGAATTCTCCAAAACAACTGCTGGCAATTTCAAATCAGCATTCTCCCTGAAAGCAATGTAACCTTTCACCTGTATTCTGGCATGAGATGACTAGAGAAGAAAATGTCAAATTTAGAATATACAGTATGGTATGTGTCATAAAACTGCAAAACCCTGAAACATGCGTTTTTCCAATTTGAAATAAAATTCTTTATACTATAACATTTATTTTAAATAGTGCTGATGAATGGAAGTCTAGCACACATCACACATAATTTAAAAAATCCTTTTTAAGTTCATTTCGGCAACAGATTCCATCTAAACAAACCACAAAAGCAGCTGATGCAGCTTCAAAAGCCCCTTCATTTGCCACTTGGTGGGAAATGAAAATGACCCAGCAGGGTCAAAGGCCGAAAAACATGTCAAGAATTTCCCCAGAATATTTTTAAAGCAGCAACAGGACAGTGAATCCTTTCATTTGAATTCAGACAAATGTACACATGTTGTATTTATTGTTTTTTCTGGTCTTCAAACCAGATATCTGAATTCATTGTAAGCAAAAAAAAAAACCAAAAAAAAAAGGGCGAAAGAAAGATAGCCTTAAGCCTATTCAATGAAGACATGGGGTGAACATGGTATTGTGTCTTTGATGGAGTCGGCCTGTGGTGCATTGTGGGTAGTGGGGTGCTCTCTGGCCGCAGCAGGATACTGGCGGCTCTGTCCAGTTTTCAGGTGCTGTCGCTCTCTTCTCAGTCATATTAATTATGGGATAAAAAAACTCTAATCCCTCAGCCTTTGAAGCACTAGGCCACTTTTCAAGGCGACACTTTGGAACAGGCCTACAATATCTCTCCCACAACACGCACAAGCATATAGGACACAATGTATGCTACTTCAAAATACAAAAGATAGCCAGTGCACATTTATTATTATTATTATGCTTCTTGCAATGTGGTTAAGTAGCTTAGACTACGATTTACGGTGTTTTTGCTTCATGTGCTACTAAAACTCCACAGATTACAGCTTTATCTAAGCGATTAAACCTATACAGTATAGTTTTCACCAAGGATTAGTTTGCTTTGCTGCTAGTCATTTGAGCTTCTGTAACTTTCTCCAGCTCTGAGCGAAAATCAGCATCAAGTATTTACGTTTCATCTCCGCCATCGCAGGTGAGTGCTCCACAGAGTGCAAAAAAACCCCGCCATGCTATGAACATTCCCTGAAATTTACATTTTTCAACTCATTACCCATAATCTTCCACGTACTAATCTTCTCAAAGAATAATCTCAGCATAGCGGAGGAGATATGAGGATATCTTGTTCCCCCCTTTCTCTCTCCCGCTCTCTGTCTTTCTCTCTCTTCTATTAATTTGCCAATTCTGTTTGTTATTATGTCTGAAAACACGCTCATGCAGATGGAAAGTCCTCTCCTCGGAGATCAAAGTGGAGTCCCTGCTGGACGGTTATACAAGACTGTCACCCCGTCTCTCTCTCGCCGCAGACTGTTGGTCCAGTTTTCTCTCTGTAATCAGATCTCAGGCCTCGTCCTTTATGGAGGAAAACAGCCACTGGAGATTGGCAGCCTACAACAGGTTTTATGGCTGTTGTTTCAGGTGGGAGGCGAGTTAGTCGGATGGATGGCTCTCAGAGAGATTTTACACTGCCCTCTTGTGCTCTGACACATACTGTACTCCCTCTCCCCTGTTCACGCTGACTAATTTTTACTGCTGCATGTCCCTGCTGCTGAGACGGCACAGCAGCAAACAACAGAGGAAGAGGCAACGGCGCAGTTAAACATTATGTAAATACCATTCAGAACGCTGAGCCAAGCAGGACTGAGTGCTATTTTGGGTTTTTGATCGGTCCGCTCACACGGGTTGGTTGTTGGAAGCTGCAGGTTATAAAAGCGGGCACAACCTCTGCATTAGTGGCATGCATTCCTGGTTTTAATACGCTGCCTGTGAATGCGCTTTCTTAGCCCTTATACAAAGGGATTAGCAGCATATTGCTTTTGCATAACAGTTCTACTCACACTTCATAGTGCTGCTTTGGCAAGCAATTGATTTTTTTCCTGTTTTGTTCATGTTGTAGCAAAAAAAAAAAACCTGACCTTTTATTTCAAAATACATCCTCAGTCTCTGAAAATGAATTTTAAAAAAAAGATGTTTCCACTTGTCCCCAAAAGAGAAATGATATTTTGTATTAAAAAAAAAGAAAAACACACAAAGCCATCTGAATTTTCGTTTCTATTAGAACTGATTAAACATGGTAGGTATTCTGAGCTGCACTCTTCCCGCTCTGCCACATGTCAAAAGGATAGAGAGGAGGGTGAGGAGGAATAATTATTTGATCTGTCCTTTTGCCTGTCGCTGCCCTAATCACTCAAGACTGATTCAGAAAATGCAGGCTTGAATGTCAGAGGGCCTCCTGTGGAGAGGTGGAGCATTTCAACGGCTTTGGACAGCCGTGCCCCGGTAATCACCACTCTCAACCTGGCCGGGCACTCCAGCACTCCCCTGATTGAGCACCTCAATCTAACAAGGTGCTATTGCTGGAGCCAGAGATTCTGCCAGGTTCTGACAAACCAGTGGATTGTCCCCCGATCATCATGGGACATTGCTTTTTTCGCAGCTCAGCCATGCATGCTGAAGGCAGAGTCGGACACATCTGCCTGTCCGCTGAACGTGAGAGCAGCATAGGAAATTAAAAGATGAAGGTTACTGCCATTTAAAAGCAGAAAAAAATAGATAATTCCACATCATTTGAGGGCTACATCACCAGACGTCAGCGTGTTTTCTGTCATGTTGCACTGTGGAGTCATTTTGAGGGAACGCACTTTGCATTTCCCCTGTGACTTGTGACTGCTATCATGCTTCCCCTGACCTTGTTTCTGTCTGTGACACCAGGGCTCGCCCTCAGGGAATATACATCCTGATCCTAACTAGATAGCAGCATGTTTACAATTACCTTTAACCTTTAGTTTTTACCTCTAGAGACATAATTGATTTGAGTAGCAAACTGCATTCTGTCAGTGTGGGAATTGTTATATTTGCCTCTGATTTGACACAACTAGGACGAAAACTAAAACCATTTGTTTATCAGTTAAACTGCGTATAATTTTAGCAGTTTTAACTCTACCCAGAGCCAAAGGTGACCTCTTCTTTATCCTGCTTTGTCTGACTAATATTCCAAAACCAAAGGATGTTCTGTTTGCACACTTCAGATACCGATTCTGGAAAATATTTTGGATTAAGATTCCTTTTTAAGAGAAAAGAGACCAAATCAATTCATCTGACACCACCATAATTCCAGATTAATATTAGTCAATTGCCTCATTGATTGATCAGTAATTCCTTTCAGCTCTAACAACAGCGCGACAATTCTGCACGTCTCGGAATGAATGCAAATAATATTCCATACACCAAAAATAACAACGGAAACAAGACATAAAAATGAGCACCCAGCACACAAAAACAAACCACCACCGAGCACCAAAACACGACAACATACTCTCGGGCAACAATCAGCTTTCCATTGCGTTCCAGGCTGAGTAACACACACCTCATCACTACAACGTCTTAACACGACTAATATTAGCTTCTTGGTTCATAGTGGAAACGGTTACTCATAAAGAATTCATGTATTTTACTTCAACAGCCGAGGACCGACCGATGAATATTTATGCAAGTGAACAACTCTCCAAGCAACAGTAGATGTAAAACTTAAAATGACTAGTAACTGATTTCACACTCCCATGACTTTTGAGATTCAACACTCAAATGGGTTTTTTCCCCTCAAAAAAAAAAAAAAAAAAAAAAATCAGAGTGACCGAAGCCATTACTGTAGATCAGACAGGCAGTAAAGGATCAGGGGGGCGAAAAAGTACATTTAAAGTTTGCCGATGTGTGTTGTACGCCACTTAACACGCACATGTGTGAAATATTTTCCTAAAAAAAAAAAGTCTGTGCTGTGATTTTGAGAGTTACAGACTTCACCGTTAAATTAAGACAGTTTAAGTGGTACCTCCTGAAATTCTCAGTTTGCCTCAGAAATTAACTGTAAAAATCCTGCTTGTGGTATTTTAATACATCATAACACATCTGCAGGAAAAAAGAAAAGAAAAAAGACTAGCACTTTTGAAAGGCTCAAATGCATTTGGCGTAAGTACTAGCTGTAGGAGTTTTGTAGGCAATGCATTCAGAAATTATGATCAATTGCAGTTTTTATAAAGCTGGATTTAAAGTGTCATAAAAGTCTCTATTCAATGGGAAATAATAGCCTTGTACAGCCTTGTGAGAGGTGAAATTCATTGTAGCCTTGCCTCCAGTTCTTTAACCTCTCATCTGTTTTCAGTGTAATATAATATTGTTGATTTATCTGTGATATATTTGGAGCTGCAGGCATTTTTTCCCTCCCTGCTTCTATTCTGAAATGAATAGATGGTCTTCAAGGGTGTGGACGGGTGTTTCATTATTCTCGTTGGCTTGACTGTGAATTGTGGCAAGAACATGGCGGCCGCTCCATCAAAACGAATTATGTTCAGTTTCTCACAAAGGCATTTGTCATAGAGGACAGGAGGTATTAGAGCAATGAAAGACTCTTAACTCCTGTTCAAATCAGCACCTTGGACTTCTTGCTACAGGAGCCGAGGGAAAACAGCCACTTGGTCTCCTGCGTTCCTAGTGGCATTTTCAACACAGATCCTCATAACTTGATGCCGAAAAGTTGATTAATAGTACGTTTAGCGCAACTTACAGCCTTCTTCTCGGTAATAAATTAGGGTCATTAATCAATAAAGAGCACAGCAATTCTAGGAGACAGGGGACATGCTGGTTCCTAATAGAAAAAGAGAGGAGTGACGCTCAGGCCTTTCCCACCATTGACCACCCCGGCTGAGGTGTTCATTGTGCACCTGCCTAAATCCAATTAAATGACATAATTAATGAACATCTTTTTTTTTAACAATAATGGGCTTTGCCACTCTGCTAGCCTATTGATTTTATAGTGAGAAGCCAGTTAGGATAGCCTGCCAACATCAACTTGTAGATGTATTGGGTTTTGATCACACAGTTTTAAACCAAAGTAATATTTTGGATATGTTTTTAATTCAAAGTTAAGTATTTCCCCCTTAAGAGAAGAACAGCTCTAAACGCTGTGACTCTAGATGTTCAAATGTAAATGTTTCAGGAAGCTCAGCGGTCTTTAGTTGATAGCAGCAGGGATTTGATACAGATGGTACCAAGTGGGAACGAACAATACAAACTGGTCTGTAGTGGGTCTGTAGTGAACCTATAAGGAACTTCATTAGAAGACAGCTGAAGTGCTTGAATAGCAGATGAATGGCTCTCAGGTTTGCCTTGCTACCTACCTACCTTGAGAAAGCGCCTTTCCCCATCTAATGCTGTCCAAAGCTGTCACGTTGCCTCGGCTTCATTCTGCTTGATTAATGATAAGCTGTGGGGCACAGCTAGAAGGTCTAGTCTCAATTATGAAAAAGGCAGTAACTAGTCCATTGTGCTGATGTCTTTATTCCACTGACAGTGCTGAAAAATAGCAATATTTCTAATCAGAGTTTAATCATTTATCACTCATTTATTGGCTTTCTTTGATTCCCAGCCTCATCCATCCAAGCCTGACCTGTCCTTTAAGCCATGGAGCTTTGTGATATATGCCGTCTTCATCCTTTATCAGCCATTATTGTGTGAAACTATTTAATCTGTGTTAATTTTCTATTTATAGGCAATGCTTTCCCTGTTAAGAAATATATTGCTCTGTTGTGACAACACTGAAATGGCTATTTGCCCCTCAAAAGCATTTGCCAGTGACAATTTTGTATTGTAAATAAATTTACCCGAGAAGAAAAGAGCCAACTTTCCCTATTTTATCATTAAATTCACAACGCCTAGAGTTTATAGGGGGAGATAAGTGAGTTTAATATGCACTGGAGGGTAAAGAAAATATTCTATTACTGCATGTAGTGTTGAAATTACCCCATAAAGAAACTAATATGGCAATTTGGGGAGCAATTTTTAATATGATTTTTATGATGCACGGTTCTACTTATGGTAATGAAGTTGTCATTGTACTTGTTCACTGCTGCTAATGCAGAGACCATCTTTCAATTTGTACGAATTAGACTAAACTGTTATGAATGAACTTCATTAATGCCGGAATGAGAAAAAACATGTTATTGCATTTCTGGACCACTGGCTCTGGGATTGTGTGTTTTATATTGTTTTGATCTAATTTTGGAGTTTGAGAGAAAACACTCTCTTAGGTATATGGGACTGCTCTAAAATACAAACAAACAGCAGGGGATCGTTATCCCATTTTGAAACGGATACTAGACCAAAGTCTCATTGAGAAGAGGAATGATGTGGTTTACGACTGTTACTGAACTCACAGTTTATCTATTCTAATTCTCGTACATTTAGTGTCACATCGGCATCAATACGGTATAACAAGGTGTCGCTGTCATCGTTTCCTAGGCTACATAAAACTAATTTAATGTGGTGGCTTCCTATCATTAAAGCAGAGAGCAAGGATCAAAAGAACGGGAAATAAAAATCACATCAAAGGAAACATTCAGGACTGGTCCTTCCTCTAGGGATCTGTGTATTATATTCTTTTATTGACTAAATAATATTATATTGGCTGTCATAAGTAACTAATCCACCCGTCTTCTTAAATTTAGTCAAAGTAAATGGATGTGAATTCCTGGAATATCATTTTAAATGCAGGTACTCAGCCACACTTTGGGTTTAGTACATTGTTGCCTGGTGATAAATCATGCCTCGATGGGTTTTGCGCCATAAGTGTTCCCAAAACACACAAAAAAATGTAGATGTAGGACAATTATTGGACCTTGACTAAAAGAATTAACTCTGCACGCATGAAGTTATTGGAGTTTTACAAAGCCACATTCTTCTGCTTTGTAGTAGCAGTATAAGTAACTCACTGAAACATGAAGTCAATGTGAAGTCAGTGCATAACTGCAGTAATTATAACACATTTTAATTAGCATGTCAAAATCGCCATGTAATCGCTCCACCACCTCTTGCTACCTGCTGCAGGAAAATAAATTACACACCTATAGTAAAAATGTATTTTTAAAGGAGTCTTTGTCAAAATAGCTAAATGCTAAATGTGTGTTAAATAATCACATTCCCAAACAAAAGTCAGGAGAAACTCACTCGTCTTAGTCTAGTCTGGTGAGTGAAGAAATCAATGTCCAGTGTCAATACCAGGTGGAGTAATTACCTGTTGAGTCTTCATTCAGACATGGAGCTTGGCTCAGTGAGTACAATCCCTTAATCTTATTCTGTCCGCTGATTGAGAAACCCGGAAACCTTCTAATGTGAGCGGACAGATGTTGGGAGTCAGGTTTGATTCTTTTAATGACTTTGTTCTCTTCAGGCACGGTTCTCCACTTCTTTCATTCAATTTAACAAATGGATAATGCCGAAATTTCCCTCCCAAAGACTTCTGGCAGAGAGCGGTACAGTTCATTGTTTTCCTAGAAAAATAACAGCAATTGAAGTGAGCCGATGCGAGGTTGACCAAGCAGCAATCGAGACAAAAAAAAGGCATCTGAAGCTATTCAGCTGTCTGAGTGTTTTTAGTTTTAAAGCAAATTTACAGTGCTAGGGGGCAAAAAGGCTTTAAGTCTCCCTCCACTTAAAAATGTGTTTAGCTCAGAGTTATTCCACTTGGATGTTTGACCTTGACTGTGTAGAATAATGCATGTGAAGAGTTTGATGCAAGAAGGATACTCCAAATCCTAATGAATGTACCGGTACATTTACAGTAGCAATTGATCAATTAATTGAGCTATTAAATTGCATTTTGAGATCATTTGCATTGGCAGATTACCAGGGGACTGATTAACAGGGGCTACATTGGGTCAGTCCATACCAGCTACTGTTGGAGAGACGGTAGCTATTTGCTAAGCTAGCAGAACTGAGGCAGCACATTAAGTATATGTTAGGTCTGAAAACAGCAGGGTATTTTGCAAAATGGGTGCTTGAGTAGAGCAAGTATTAAGCAATTTCCCCTCTGGAATCAATACGGTATTCCTGATTCTGAATGACAATCTGAAATTAGCTTCTCTGTTGGTACTGAATGAGCTAAGATTTATAGCAGCAGTGTGTTGTCAATAGAAAGTGGCGCAAAACTCTTGCAACTTCAGACGTCAATATACATTCCAAACTGGGAATAGGAGATGCTGCAATATCTATCTTTTTCTTTACCTGGGGACAATTGTGTTGCTGATAATTTGCCGACAATAACAGTGTTTAACAGCTAGAACATTCTGCAATGCAGAATGGTCTGACCACACCTCATTATTCCACTATGGGGCAGAAACAAATAGCTTTTTGTAGTTTTTATACAGCCAAACTAATCACAGGCATCTTGGGCAAAGCTAAGTGAGCAACAGTTTTCTTGCAAAACAGTAAAGGAGAAATTGTTTTGGTGGAATGGTTGCACACAAGGATTAGAGCTGTCATTAAAATGGCTAATTCACACAACAACAACGACGACAACAAAAACAACAAAACTAGCATGTGTGCCTCACTGCGTGATTCAAAGCCTTGGCAAAAACTTGAAATGTTTAGTGTGGTGGGTTACTAGGCCATGAAGGGGATGTTGAAAACGGTAACAAGCAAAAAGCAGAAGGTGAGGTGAAAATCATGTGAAAGGCATACATCTGGCATAATTATTAAATAGGTGCATTTTATCAGATACAACTAAAAAGTTAAAACCACAACAACAACAAGTTAATACCAGTCACTTTGCTCTCTAAACATCCGTATTGGCCACTAAAAAACCACAACATCCGACCACTAGATTACAGCAGAATAATGCGCATGGGCACTACTTTCAAGTTGACTGCAGGTGTAGATGCAATGTTGAAGAGCCTGTAAGTTTGGACATTGTCACTGCCTGCAGGTCCTGATGTGGTCTCTTAGCAACATCCTAAAGGAGTTGTTGCACCATAAAGCCACACTCTCTTGTCTATGTGAAATAATACTTGCAGGGTTAATAGGTGAACTGCTAGATCAGGACTTACGGAGCTAGAGGTAGTCCATCACAGGAGCTTCAGGAGCTCTTTTGTATTCTTTCCCCAACATTCTTATCAGTATTTAACACCATTTCCTTCCAAGTTACTAAAAAGGGAGACAAAAGCAAGTTAGCAAGATTTATTAGCCAATTAGCTTAGCTTGGTCACTTCTGGGATTTGTACCATTATCACCTACCGTGTCTGCAAACCGTGTATGCTCTTTTGTTAGGCAGTTTTTCTATACCAACTGAGGTGGTAAAATAGTGAAAATTGCAGTTAATAAGCTTCCCTCAAAGGTAGCACTTCAAAGGCGAGACCAAAGTCAAGCTTGCCATCCTCAAGTGAATCCTGTAGAAAACAAATCGGATAGTTGGAAGGAGTCAGAATTTTGCCATTTAAGTCCTAGTGTGATCTAATCGTATTGTTTTTTTCTTATCGTCTAATTGATTCCATTCCATGCCTGCTAAACCTGGGTCTGGTTGGCAGTCTTTCAGTCTAATGCAGAACACAGCGAAGAACAGCGAGAGGAGAGATGTCACACTAATTAAGATGTGATTAAAAATAATATCTAAATCTCTATTGTTAGAAAGCAGCACCATCCTAAGCGTGCGTTGGTTCGTATGAAAATGAGCCACAAATGACATTAGATTAGAAGATGATAAGAGACTATTGGTGTCAATCAACACCTTATCACTTAACGAAATGCTAAATATTGTGAAACATAGCAGTGGTGGTGATGTACAAGCGAGTGCATCTCATGTTGGAGGGAACTTTGTGACAATCTTTTCGCCTCCATATGCTCTTTTTTGTTTTCTCTCAGTCTTTATCTGACACTTGTGAAATAAGGGTATTCCAACTTGTCTGCGAATCCCGTGACATCTGCTATTACGCATTTCAGAGGGTTGTCTTTGGCGATTTATTTGCAGGTTTTGGAAAATGAATTTAACATCACCGGATTAGAAAGCGCAGGATTTATTATATCCATCACCATAGCAGTGACTGACACTAAGCTGTCTTTCAAGCATCCAAATGATACTCTCAAATTTAATGAGATCTTAAGCCCTGCCAACATATAATTAAAAACGTTGACACAGAGGAATAAGAAAGCAAAGATGTCTCCCAGGACTCTGCAGTGAACTTCGAGCCACTATGCTTAGCATGAACTATTCATTAAATACATAAATTGTGGAAGCACAATAGCAGGCTAGTCATTATTTGCTGCCATCTTGCAACTGTTTGAAGATGTCTTTATTTCTGTTCTATTCTCATAAGTAGGTATCTATTGTATTTAACCCTTGAATCCCTGTGCTGTGTTTTATCCTTTTTTGAGGGGCAGGAATTGACTGAAGTGCAAGATACAAGACTACACTCCGTTTTATATCCTGTTAAATGCATTTGGATGTAGCTGATATACTAAAAAGAATGTAAGTAACAGGATCTCTCTCCCTGTATCCTTTAAAATAGTTTCTTTGCCTGCTTCTGTCAAAAGATCTAAGGCAGTGGCATTTTCCTAAAAGCCGTCTGCTCCCAGCAGGTGAGGGTGATGACAGGGTCTGGTGGCAGGCCAAAGCCTGGCTGGCACGTGTTGTGCCTTTACCCAGTCGCTTCCTGCCATCGCGAGCATATGGGTGGAGACACTGCTATCCATTGGCTCTTTCCCAACAATCTATCACCTTTGCCCACAAACAAACAAAGACCATACTGGACTGGAACGTAAATCAGTGTTTTGTTGGACGACCCTATTGCATAAACCTGTTACAACAACCACTGATGCATAATGATGCTTCAGAGTCTTGTTTGTTTTCAATGTCTGTATGGATCGTTTTTAAAGTTTCTGCCTTTTTTTTTTTTTTATGAAGTTATACTGCGCATTTTTGTTGTGCTGAAACTTTAGCAGGCTGTCCAACTTGTGAAGTTGGCTTCAGAAATGATTAATTAGAGTCCTTGAACTTGGACGATGGTCCTGCAAACAGATCTTTCCGTTCTCTCAATGCCATGTTTTTCTCACTTACACTTGCAGCGAGGAAGCAATGATACACAAAAGCTGGCTCGGCGTCTTCGCAACTGTCGCCCTGAATATTTACTATGACGCAGGCTGCACAAACAGCATATGGTGCCGGCATTTTTACAGGATTTGCCATTCAAGGTGATAGGAACTCTTTGCCATGGTAGGTCTGCTGCAGTTTTGCCTGTGCAAAAGCCTTTTCACCTTTGTGTTGTAGCTGATTAAACCCAGATAATAATAGAAGCAAGAAGTGGAAAAACCAACCCCCACCCCAGAAGCCCTTGCTGGACTTGCAGCCTCTCTTACACTTTCAGGAGCTGTCGCTTTGAATCGGCAGAAGGCAGCCAGGCTGAAGATTTCCCACTGACTGGAGAGGAGTCGTTGGCCAGGCTTTCCTTGTCACTGGGAGTTAAGGCAGTCACTGATCCTAATGCTTACACTGTTGTTGCAGCATTCCAATTTTTAATCACTGCATGACTTGTCAGACTTAATAAGGGCAGTCGGGTAAGAATGATCAACATACCAATAATGAGAACATCACAGGCTGACAATGACTCCCCGTTTTAAATATATATCCGGGATGGTGTGCGGCCAGAAAACACAGAAAAATATATCGAGCGGGCTGCAAATGACGGTGCAGCATGTTTCCAGCAGGATGATTGGTTGCTAAGGTGACTGCGAACACTGCGGCCATCTTATGCAATCACGGCTCTTTACATCAACCTTGCCAACACAAACTCTAGTGGGCTCACCTTTTCCACAAATTACACAGATGTGAAAGGGGAAAAAAAACGCATCCATAGCATTAAATGTGAGCTAAATGCAGACTTGATTTTCAGCCTGCAAATGTAAATGAGATGCAGGTTTGGTCTGTATAGTGAGCATCTGCAAAAGTCTCAATACAAAACTTTATCCTCTGTGTGTAGGTGTGTGAGCAGGCACATCTATGTGCGTGTGTGTGTATGTAAAGAACTCTTAGCCAAGGCAGAGTGTGGCTGGCGTGTGTTCTGTCAGATGTCTCTGCCCCTCTTTAATCCTTTGTGTGCAGGAGGGTCAAGAGGCAAGCAGACTCCGACTGTAGTAGCTGGAAGAAACACTGAAAACGAGAGACTCTCCACCTTTAGTCCGTCATCCTGAGCAGAAACTTGGCTTTGAAAAAAAAAACTAAAGAGGAAGGATTAGCTTGTAGGATGACAAAACAAGATGTGGTTCTACCATTTCCAGGCATGGCATTGATGCTTTTGTTGTCATTTCGTGTGTTAAAACTTTTTTTTTTGCTGATTTTAACTACAAGCTGTGCAAAGCAATGGAAACATGTTATTAGAAAACACAGAGGTTTATCCCCATGCATCTGAACAGATGTCTTACAGCACTGTTAAGATGCTGAAAAGCTGCAAATTCTCAACATTTTTTGACATTTCTTTAACTACAACGCTTAAAAAGGTAGACTTATTTGCAGAGCAACTGCTGTGTTGCAATTTGCATTTAACAATGCAAAAATATAAGCTAAAAAAATGAACTGAAGTGAAGATCATTATCCAGGGGGAGGGTAAGATCCATACAGTATATTATAGTTTACATTGGTTTATTTGCTTTTCCGACATGAGGCTCTTAAAGACTGAAATGGCAAATACCAGCAATAATAATAGCAATTTTAAGGGACCCAGTAGGGGTTAAAGGTCGACTAGGGGCGCCAGTGTGTTGCTGTCTCTTTTATTAATAAACAACATTCATTAAAGAAGAACTGGGGAGCACCCTAACTGAATATTACCACATCTCTCCCCTTCCTTTGTGTGATAAGAAGAACCCCGGTGATTCCTCACATGACTCCAAAAAAGCTACAGGGGAATTTCTCTCAGAAGCTGCCCCTTCAGCTCAATTCCTCCCCACATTTCCGAAAGCTTTTCATTCGTATCCCCTGGAAACCGCTCCACATTCTTTAAACTCTGCTTCAAGAAAAAAAAAAAGAAAAAAGAAGAAGAAGAAGCAGAAGAGGAGGGGAAAAAGGCCCTTACACGTTTTGTTATGCCCTTTGATCACACGTTTATCTTTAAAACAGATGGCTGACCACCGTCCTGTTTAGATCAACACACGCATTTCGAAAGAGGGGTCCAGAAATTGGGTTTAGCATCACTTGAAATCTATGAATCCCAAATCGTAGAAATAAAGGCTCATCTATTCTCACCAAAGCTTTAAAGAAAAAAAGCTTCACTAGCTCCCCATCCCCCATAATATCCATGTCTGCAGCCCAGGGCTTTACTTCCTATTTCTGAGTCAGTTCCTTACAAAAGATAATCTACTAATGTGATTACTGTTCAATTACTGTTGTATAAATCAGAGAATTATGTATACACACACACAGTGGCAGAAATCATCTGCAGTAATTTGCACCAGGTTGCAGGTACTGAAAGGTGTGAAGAGCTTTATTTAGTGGTGAATATAAGATGTGACATGTAATTGTGTCTTAATAATGCAGCAAAAGCAAAGTGCACATGAGGTTTTCGAATGAACGTTTAATCTTTCAATCCATATTTATCTGAGGAGTCAAGAATGCTTCAACTAGGAGGCTACTGTACATCAAACAGCTGTCAGATGTCCACAGAGGCTTTCAAGTGAACTGACATGCTCTTTTATGTACTGTGGTCATTTATGTTTTCAAAATTGCATTAGCTTTTGTCGGCGCTGAGCTCTTTGCCATTGCGATTTTTTTAAACTGCCACTAAAGTTCATACGAGCTTAATCGCAATCAATTAGTGACATTGTGATTTCTGACCCGGTGTCACAGCTGGGGGAAATGTATTGTTTTGTTGCATTTGAACAATCCCTCCCATTTTTTTTTAAGCATTACCGTCAATTAGAAATATTTTCATTGAAATAATCACAGGTCACCTTCAAAACTATGTTTTTTGCAGTAACAACAGGTTAGCAACCCCTCATTAGTCGATGAGCCGGATGCATTTACGAGGTCATTTCAGCGGGACAGGAGGTTCTGATGATGAATGGTAGCAAACCGCCGCCTAGACGCTCTTTTTCCCATGTCGCCGTGTTGGTTGCTATGGTGGACGTGAGGGCAATTTAAGCGTCACCATATCCACCAGGGGGGCGCCCTCTTGGGTAAGTGGCTTTGCAATAGAAAGCTGACGCCTGCCACTGCCATCAAGGTTGTTGTCACAGGCGGGCTCTTTAAGCACCGAGTCGCCATGTTAAGAGATGAAGGTTGCCGTGAAAGAGTGACGGCGAGGACAAGAATTACAGGGGGATAGGCGCCGGGGAACGAGTGCTCAGAATGTTGCTTACACGAGAACATGCAGGAATATTACCTAATCAGTCAAATCCTCCCAAGCTGACACCTCTTGTGAGACACCCGATGATACCCTCACTGAACCCCCGTGCCCCCCACCCGTGGCTCAGCCATGAGGGAGCCCCCAAGAGAGAATCCGTGGTTTTGGAGGTTCTTCTTGACAGACACTCTCAAAATTGCTCCAATGGTTTTGCATACAGTGCAGTATCTATCTACCAGGGGCACTTTACCCTCAATTAAAAGTGTACCGGTGAAGCTGCATATTTTGCATTTCGTAACAATGCATGTGTTAAACTGAAGGTGATCTTAATAGGATTTTCTGCGGTTGGGAACCAGAGATTAGGAGCTTTATATTGCAGCGCGCGAGTATCTGAACAGGGGAGTGTTTTAATCTGAACCGTATTAAAAAATGCCAGACTGGAAAAGTTAAAGGACAAGACATCAAAAAGAAGTGCCCATTACCTCTTCGTTTTAAAGGTGTGAGTTAGCACATTACATGTTAATATCTGCTGGAGCTCAAAGTGCAGGAAGATTTTTCATCCTTTCCAAAAATGAATGTCCATTTAAACCACAATCTTAGTTTTGTCACTTCAGTTTCTTTGGTACTGTAGCTCTAAGGCTGTAACTAAGCCTTTTTTAACATCTGAAACTTGTTTTTTTGTTCTATTATGTTGACAGAAAGTTAATTCAGTCCATACAGTAATTGAACTTTCTGCAACACACAGCGCTCCACACACACATACACCACATATATATGCGTGCAAATTGTATGCTAATGACTGACCAGAAAACGTAAAAGGAAAGCACAGGGATGTGGTCTACCTACAGCTGTTAAATATATAATCCATCTGTAATCAAATTTGACAGTTAATCAAGTGAGGCATTTGTAATGCAGACATTTGGACAGACATAACTAACTCCATCAGCGTTTGCATAATAAATGTATGATTTTAATGATGTTTCTATTAAGCCTCGTCGCTCACTTTACAAATGATTTGAGGCGTCTGCTGTTTATTTGTTTTTCGGGGGGCTATAGATTGTTGCTAGGAGCAATAATTATGATGGGGTGTGAGGTGGATGGGGTCAGCAGAGGGGGAATTTAAGGGGGAAAAATGTAATTACTTATACATTGGTTGAATTAATTTCTAATGATATTCACTTGTTTTGCATGACAGCTGCCAAGACCCATTCAAGAATGGCGGAGAGTAACGGAGTCCTTTTAATGGCACACAAAGGGGACTATCATTTACAGAACGTGGGTTTCACCAAACTAAGAGGGAAGAGGGTGCAAGTGACACATCAACAAAACATAGTGGGCTTCCTCTATGGGCTCCTGACACCCACAAAGGCTGGGACATGTGTTCCGTCTCCTCAAGCTGAAAGAGAGAAGACCCAGCCTGTAAAGTGCCGATTGTTCCTCCTAACGTCTGCATGTGAGAGTGTACGACCGAAAACAAACATGGTCCTCGTGGGTTTTAATGTACATGTACATTTTGTGTAAACATATGCAAACGTGCAAGCTACAAATACTACAGCATGTGCATGACGACTGTGCAACTGTCTGTTTAAAACATGGGCATGCAAAGAAAGTGCAAACTCATGCATGTATATAAAATACAGACACATAAGGTTGATACATTCAACAATTTCCTTTTAGTGACAACTGTGTATTTTCCAAAGTGAGAACATGTTTATATAGTAAAACTGTACTTGCTAGGCCAAGATTTACCCATGATGCAAAATGCATATATCACAAATTCTGTAATCTAATACAAAAGGCAGTGTAAGAAATGTATAAATCACAGTAATGCAATAAGAAATTGTTACTGTGGCTCACTTATCTTTCAGTCAAGTTGCTTGGATTTGATCCATCTGCAACCTATAGTACTGGCCTTCTTTTACATGGGAGTGATGTAGTAGAAGGACTAGACTGTAATTCTTTTAGAAGTCAAACTTAAAGTGATTGGTGGCAGTGCATTGTAGCAGCTTTTCTTTTCCTCACATGATTCATTTGTGGTAAAATGCTTCTTTTGCATCCCACATACATGCTTCATTCTAACTGAGGCCTGCTTTTGTTCCCTATTGTGGCCATTACAGACACTGATTTCTTTGTCCCGTTGTGCAGCAAAATTAAATGGCGAAACAGATCCTAAACTTAAATTATTATTGAAAACACATCAAACAAAATGATTTCATGTGAAACTCCAGCAAACACCATAAAAACACAAAAGGCGAGGTCACACAATTTCGTCTCAAAGCTCAATTTGAATTGCTGACAAGCCAGTCTGTGGTGTTCTCAAACCATTACGTCTCCAAGTATCTCTAGAGTTGACATCTTGTTGTGTTTATTCTAAGGATTAAATCCTCAGCGTATCCCCACAGCCCTTCCAGACATGGATCACAGACTATTACACACTACTTCTTCCGGATGGATGTTCCTGCAGCTTCCTGAATAGGAGGAGTGCCACAAAAGGTTGGCCAATTTAATTACATGTGCACACAATTGTCCCCTCCTTTCAAGGCCTAACACCTAATCATGATACTGGATGTGCGTCTTCATTTCCACTGTGTCTCCCTTGCTTTCCAGGAGGGTCAAGGACTGTACCGGTTAACCGCTTTGACGAGGTACCCTATACTGTCTCTTGCCTCGGAGAAAGAACCCTTCGCCTCGTCTCAGCGTCAAACTTTAACCTTTCTCAACTTTAATTACACTAAGTAAGTTTGGAGTGTGCCGCGGTGCTGTCCGGCCGACTCAGCTCCATCCTCGCGCTGATGGGAAGCCTGCATGGGTGCCACGGCCCCCGCTGCCTCTGACACACTGACGCTACACAGCACTGACGCCGATGCTGATGCTTTGCTTTGGCCTGCTTCCTGACCATGCAAACACAGGCAGATATACACACACGCTCGCCACTGAAAATCTGCAAGCATCCATAGGAGCTGTGTTCAGACAGCATTTTGTAGATTTCCTGCTTCTGGGATTTATTTGTAGATCACCAATTTCATAAAATATGTTTATCTACATCATGGGATACCACTCAGCTCAATGTGTGTCTGTACTTACGCGCACATAAATGTATATTTAATTCTAAGGTTGTAATGAGGGGTACTTCAGTGCAAGCACCCGTGCTTAGTCATGCTTTTGCCATCCTGAAATAGACGAAGACAACATTCCTTCATCATGGCGCTGATGACCTTTTAATACAGACTATCTGCACTGTGCCAAAAACACCATTTGGTATTTTTGTTTGTGCGTGAGAGAGAGAGAGAGAGAGAGGGAGATGGTGAGATGGAGTGCGAAAGATCTTGGGTATGTTTGCTCATTACTCATTCCTCTGCAGGGGTGAAATGGCTGTTTTTCTTCCTGTTATGTTGTCAGAATTTCCAGTTTGGTAATAAAGCAGATTTTCTTGTAGACATGGGATTGCATTAAGAAAAATACATGTATGTATTTAGCTATTTCCTTCTTGTTCAGTGCATCTGCATGTGAAACTGCCCATTCATCACCGGACAACTATTCCAAGAAAGTAATCCATAACCCTGTGAAATGACCGAATTGACCCAGAAGAGAGCAACAACATTCAGCAGCAACTGTAAAAAGAGCAATAAAATACAAAAGGAAAAGTGAAACCCAGCACAATATCTGAAAAAAGTGCGTATTCTCGTCACACTTTTGGCTTTATCTTTAAACACACATGTTGAGTGCTTGCCTCAGACAGTTCGATCGATTCGCAGGTAGTCGATTGCGCCACTCACATGTTCACCCTTATGATAATAGGCCCTTTTAGAGTCATCTAATTCTGTTGATAAATTGGACTTCCATAGTAAGCCAAAAAAGGAGTTACTGTGGTAACCGCATGGCCTGTCAATCACTTGCAATCAGCCTTTTTTCTCTGTTCATTGCTTGATGCGTCAAGATTAGGACCTTCTCCGTGGGGGGCTTCAAAACACTCAGGAAATGAAGAACCGTGTGGAAGTTCTACGGCTGATGTTTGGAAACTTCGCAGAATGTGACCCTTTGGCTTTGGCTTACTTGCAGCTGTGAGGAGCTGAAAACTTGACTTTTGTGGCGACATGTGGGTACCAATTAATACACACAAAACCCTTTGTCTTGCAGCTATAACAAAACACATTCTCAAAAATACAACTGTGCCCTAACCTCTTGTTTTAAACCTCTACAGTGTCTTCATCCGCTACAGAGACAGCATGTGTTTCTGACCACAGAGGCTCATAATGAAATGCCCACATTAAGAATAGAAGGCCATTTAAATGCTAATGCTTTCCATGTATAAAGGTTAGGTAAGGGTTGTAAACGTTGTACTGTATACCATGGAGATAATGACACAATCTTAAATGCGAAAAATCAGAATCTGCTTCTAATAAAAATCAGACAAAAAAAATAACACTACATATGCTGTTTTGTTTGATAGATTCCACAAAGCTTTGTTTTTTTGTCTTGTGGTTTTTCTGGAATAACTGTGGGCTTGAGCAAGCACATGCTCTTTTAATTAGGTTACATTTTACCATAGCACACTGGCAGCAGTTAAACATTTAGGGGAAGTGCAACTAATTCGCTGGGCAGGACTATGAACTGTGGCATTACATCCTTGAAGAAAAGGGGAAAAGCCATATAACAGAAGCACACAGGCTCTAAAGATCTTAATTCCCCATTAGTTCCTTATTCTCTTCAGTGACAAAGACAGGGCCCTTTCAGTCTTGTGTTCCCTTGCATACCAAAGTCATTCAACAGAGGAGACCTTTACCAAGAGCAATGCTCTATTCAAGCCATGTTAATTACAATTTTAAACCATTATTTGTTTCAACACCTGGTTAACCTATTCAGACCTGTTTAAATCCTCTTTATTATCCCAGGTGTGATGGGAAGGCATTAAGGAGTGAAAGGTTCCTGTGTGTACCAGGAACATAATCAACCCAGCACTACATAGTGGTGAATAGCTTTCGGGATAAGATCAGATGTTACACACTCCAGTCCTCAAGTAAAATGGTGCTAGGTGGATTATGTCTGAAAAGAGGATTTTGTCAAGGATGTGTCCTCAACTTTTCTTTTTTGGCAGTAAAGCATCATGAATAGCACACTGCTTCTTCAGCAGCTGTATTAGAACTAGAAAACTCAATGGCAGGCTTAAAAGCAATTGGCTTTGTTGTACATTTCTGTGCATATATTTGTGTTGCCGTTTCGAGGCTTTGAGACCGAGGGGCCATGCTGCGTCATGAGGATAGATGGCGTTTCTATTAGAGAGGTCTCATCTTCTAAGCTTCTTTTCTCTCTCCAGCTCTCACCTACTTTGAAGTTATAGTTCCAAGTTACGCCATAGCCCCCTGTCCATTATGATGTCATTAACAAGGCTTTACACGGGAACTTGACCCCTGCGGTGCCTTTGTTATCATGACCACTCATGGCTTACCTGTCTTAGGTACTTGTTTGAGGATGATCCCATTTCAATAGGAAATATCAACAGAGTGGCATAATAGGACAACATGATGGAGAATGGGGGGAAAACACATGAAAAAGGGAATATTACACTGTCATGAGAGCTTTTTTCCCACTGCCTTTTCTAATTTCCTGGCCCAGCACCTACAACCACAATGGCTGGAGGCTGTTTGTATACACCACCTGCTGTGTGGTTCAAATATAGTGCAGACTTCAATATAGTAAAGGATAGCCACACAAAGTTCTGATTAACGAATTAACACCCTTTAATAGCCCTTCACCATCCTCCCTTAAATGGATTAAGGCTCCTCTCTAACACTTTCTTTTGCACAAAATTTAATTAAGATTTAGATTTGGTTTGAACATGCCAGGACAGATTCACACTGCATTCATGATGTACTTCAATTAAGGAGCAAAGCATCTTAAGCTGCCTCACCAATAATTAGACTATCTCCTTTTTTAAATGGTATCTAATTATGCATTATCTCTGTGTAATTCAATTTCTTTGTAAGTTACAGCATGGATACTGAGACCATCTATTTACATTTTAAAGGTCATTCTCTCCCATTTTGGGATTGTATTGAGTGCCAACCCTTGAAATGCGTGCTTTTTTTTAAAAGATCTGTAATACAACTGCGCTACAGTCACAGTAGATATTCAATTAGATGCCTTTTTAATCCTCCACTGTCCCTGACAACATGCTCTCAGTTAGCATCCAATCAGCAGCTCCTCCAGAAAATATGTAGAATAAATAAAGCTTCATGGCTGGTGTTTACATACATGATGGGTTTCCTAGTAGTACTTTTTTTCCATTTTGTCTGTGTTGACATTTGGCCTCCTGAGGTTGTTGCCCATGTATTTGTATAGTGATTTAAAACAACAGAATGTCCTGCCCAGTGTTAATTTACTCAAAGCAGCAGGGGTCGCTGGCCTGGCCACTGACCATTACACAGTAGGACAGGGGTGTCCAGCTGACTGTCCTTTTAATCGACAACAGCAGGCCTAAGGAATTTAACAGCATGGGATTCACTACTTTTTTCTTTTTTTCCAGCAAATAACGTTTATGGAAGATTTACGAGTTACCAGAATTGTCTGGGCTTTCCTTTCTTTCAGTTCATTCAATTAGTGGCTGTGAATGTCTTGGTTAAAGGGGGTGACAAGACAATTGAAGGAGTCATCTAATTATTTTACCCCGGTGCTACGTAAAATGTCTCCCGTGTTGGAATCCCTGGCCTTGGCTTGATGATATGAAGTAAATGGGTTAAAGCAGCAGGGGTGATAAAATATGTGGCTCTCCTGGAGATGTTCCCCAACATCTAGCATGTTTAAAGTGAATCAAAGACCCGCAGGACTGCAATTTGATTAGATAGAAAATATAGGCAGTGTAAGGTAAATCAAATCACCTACTTTATATGCACATTTATGAAGCAGAGTGCATCCAGTAAGGTCAGATACTGAGCAGGACTCACTCGGTGTATTCCCACATCCACTGCTCTTGAGAGCAGGCCAAAGCACACAATGCTGTGGTAAAGAAATCCCTGTTTCAACTCTGTCAGCCCATATGGAAGTTTTGACTGCTTTACTTTACCCTGGCCAAGAAACACTAGGACTGAGAAGTCCTGCGAACTGTGCAGAACAGTAGCAGGAGGCCACAAGCTGAAGTCTGTCCTGCAGCCAGGTTTTTCCCTTGTTTGTAAATTAGCTGTGAGTAATGAATTCTGGGAAGCTGCTCTGCTGCAGGGTTGCTCCCTCGCTGCCGGTCCCACCCTTGCTCCCCCGTCGGCATTGCCTTCCCAAATCTGTCCTGATGTTCCTAGTCTGTCAGGAGCCGCCCCAGGGGGCAGTGCGATAGCCCACTTGGCCTGCCCCCTTCCCGTCTCTGAGCCCAAGCCAACTGAACCGTGTAAGTCCCTGCCATTGCAAACACGGTGACCCCAAATGGGATTGACATATCGCAGACCGTGGATGCTAGGCCACCAGTCCAGTGACATCAGTTTCTACTGGTGGTAAGAAAACTGTAAGCAGGATGTGATCGCATTGACAACTTGGGGGTTTGCATCGAGGATAAGACACAAAATTCCAACTCTGCAAGGACTTAAAGAAAATCCAGACCATGATGTTTTGTGCTGATGTGTAAATAACTGTTTAGCTAGAGCAAATGCTTTTAAATTCATTCTGCATGAGATTTTCACTGTATGAATTTCAAAGAACATGTTCTGTTTCACTGCTTCCTCTGTACTGCTACACTTATCCTTGTGTCTGATAAAAAGCCTTGGCTATGACTACCACATGGGTCCCCAAGCGCACATTAGAGAGCCTGGGGGGTCCCTAAGTGTCACCCATGAAATCAGGATGTTAGGGTATGAAAAACGGGGGAGGGACCGCTAGTAATTCTCATTATTGTTAAATGTTCATCGTCCCTGGTGTTGACTTTGCCTTAGTCTGGCTCTGCTGCCAAGAAACAACATGACTACTACACCCGCAGCCAGTTTTAAAAGCTACAGATACGGGGAAAATCTTCTTAAGTCTGAGTATGACCCTATATTAATTACAACAAAATCTGACCATTAAAGGTTGCAGATTTTCCTCACTACTCCCCCCCCGCTGGAAAAAATGTCAAAAAAAATAATAATCTTACAACAACCGATGAATAATTTTATGGTGATAATTTTTTTCTAATTCCAGTTCCAAAGGTCAATAGCAATTTGCCAGCAATTAATGTAAAGGAGGAACTGCAGGGCATCCACATCATTTACACTGTGACCCTATAAAATCCATTCTGCGGCGCTGACTGGCAGAGAGAAAAGAACTTCTCAATGGCAGATTTTTGACGTCCATAATGGCTTAATGTCTGCGTTTGACAGAGATATTGGGGAAAGAAGAGTGACTCTTTGCGCATTGGCATGGCCCAGAGGCTTTTTCTGTCACAGCTGATGACAGTAACTTTCTCCATGCAGATTAAATTGGTGTTTACAGATTTGCCCTGGGTGTACATTTTTCCCCCTGCTGGGATCCACTGGCTGATGATGAGTCGCAGATGAGACCAACCGTTCTCGACACTGATGCTTATGCTTCCATCACACAGAGCTTGTAGTGGCTTACCAAGCATTCAGCACTATACTGCCACACAGCGCTTTTCCACTCTGGCATAGTAAATGGTACAGTAATACCAGCTATTTACATTCGCTGGAATATGTGAGGGGATGCTTCTAACGTCTGTCATGCCATACTTGCTGCCTGCCAGAGCTGCCTGGCCAAGGAAGATGAAACACTGCTGAGAAAATTAAACATCATCAGTCACGATGTTGACTGTAGACTCCAACTGAAGGTCCCATAGTGTTACAATAGATATCAGTGACTTCCTTAGTGTTGTTGTACTGCCGGAGTTGTTACAGCTGGCCAGTAAGAATGTGCTCAAAGTTTAAAGACACACTGGGTTGTTTTCACAGATGCCTTTTTTTCTCCTCGAGACCCCACTTCAAAAAGGAACCAAACTCGGCTCATCGCAAGAGTGAAGTTTGGGTTTGCCGCATGCGAATCGCTGAAAACTAAACAGAGATGCACAGATTTTCCCTAAACATATGTTGTTTGCAGAAGCGGGAGCAGCATGGTGAATGCATAAGAAAGTATTTTGTCGGTGATCTATTCCCAAAAGCAGTGAATAAAAAAGCTGCGTGGTCACGTAGCAAGTGATAAGCTATTGTCCCAATGGAGCCATGCAAAATATTAGGTAGTTTGTTACATGTAATTTGCATTGATTAAACTTTAAGGGTACAATTGTGGGGCAGAGTATGCTGATTGCCTCAAGTGTTGGATGCAGAATATTTACTCTGAAGGGCACTTTGTTAGTACAAATTAACTGCACTGAAGAAATCAATGAACAGGAGAGCAGAGGTTAATATACTGTACTTCTTTGACGCATATTTAACGGTATAATTTGGTTATTATGCATTTCTATTCATAAAAGCACAACTGGACATGGGTGGGTGCTGCTGTAAAGTTATTAAACTGTAATTTTCCGTAGATATAATTAACACTTATTGAAACTTTCATCAGGAAGAGTTCGGCAGATGAGCAGTGAATATCCAGAGCAGCATCTATGTGTGTATTCATTTCAGGTTGTAAACAGTAGTCTCGGAGCACTGGGTTGTTATCGAGTTGTGGCCCCCGGCGTAGGATTGATCCACTTCAGTCCAGCAGCAGGGGGGCGGGAGCTCTGGAGGGGCTCAGCAGGGCTCCAAATCAATAAGGTTAATAGATGTGGGGGCCACTCAGTCAGAGGTGTGCAGCCTGGCATTTTCGGTGCCAATGAGGAAAATTCCTGATGACGAGGTGTCTCTTTTGGAGCCTGCATTAATGTCAGCCTGATTACCTGGAGCCAGGATGTCAGATACAGTGGGGTTGGTGGAGGCTTGTTCCTTGGCCATTAACTGGAATTAGCTTTACAAGGAGACCCTTCAGATTGGAGACTTTAACTTGCCACCTCTTCATCCGCTGTCCATTGAGAACAAATTGCCAGCCCCCTCCCTCTTCTCCCTCCTGACTCTATTCTTTCACTCTGATTTCTATAATGCCAACAGTTTCATAATCACTTGATGAGTAATTTCCTCTCATTTGGGATTTGGAGAGAGAGGTTTCATTTAGAAGTTTCTTTCTTTTCTTTTCTTTTTCTCCCACCCTCATTTTTTAATGGTATTTCTCACATCACGTTTTCTTTAGAGCATAATTGAACAAGAGGACAGGGTTAAAGGCAGAGGGAGAAAAAAAGGAAAAACGATGGCATGGTACATCAGATGTAAAATTGACTGTGGTTAAAACCTTGTTCAAGTAACAAAAATGGAAGTTAAAGCTCTCCATTAAAAGATTTGCCTTTTTCCACACTCACTGCCATATTACAGCCTCTCCTTCAGAAAACTAAACCGAATTTCCTCCTATTATTTATTCCAGGGACAATAAGCTAACAGTTCACAGTAAGGCTTTTGTAAATTTTCCTCACACAGAAAGTTTGTGCTTAGCTTTCCCACACTGTGATATCCCCTCGACTATTAAGATTTCTGAATAGGGCCCTTCAGTTTCTCTCAGACTTACAGCAGAGTTTGAATGGCGAAATGCAAATGAGGCGCTTGCTGATCTATTCTCTCGGTACCTGGCTAATGTCTATACAGAAAAGCCTTGTGTCTGAGTGCATGTCTGTGTGTGTGTGTGTGTGTGTGTGTATGAGGATATACAGAGGTGGAGGCTGGCCAGTACCACACCTGCAATTAGCCATGCACCTGCATGGGCTGAATTAAAGTGTGTGAGCAGAAGTCATGCTGGCTTCGCTCCCCTCAGCCCCCCTAAACAAAACACTGAAGTCATTTGCAATAAAAGAATCAGTTGTCTCTTTTTCCCCCCTCTTTCAAAAGAACCCTTTGCATAGGAAATCAGTTGTCTCTCCCTTCATGGACATCATGCCGTGTGGGCTCCCATGGAAATGAGTTTTGGCATTGTTGTGCCGAGGCACTCCCCCTCTAATAAATTGAGGAGGATTAAGGGAGAAGAATGTAATAAAGGATAGTCATTTCATCATGACAGCCATTTTTAGAGGGGGTTGGGGCAGCCGGAGATTTAAAGGATAATCAGCCCCGGGTTTATTTCCATAACATGCATTACAATCTGCTTCTTTGAACTTTGCTGCCACTTAGGTTACTAGATTTGTCGGAGGAAAAAGAGAGAAGAGCGCTATTATCAAATGTTTAGTGTTTGAGACTTGAGTGACATATTAGAGACATCTGAGTGAGTTATTAAACCGTTATGGCTCTTGGAGATTATTATGCATTAATCTAAGCACTTTGAAGTGTGTGTGTGTGTGGAATTATAAGCATACATCTTGGCTCTTAAAATAAGGCCATTGCTGTAAATGATATTTAGCAAAGAATCTTCCACGTTCTCACTTTCAAATTTCTTTCCTTGCCTTGTATTTATATGCAAAGAAATGTCTTGTTGCAATGAAATTAAACCCAAGCGGCTGAAATATTTCATTTAGTCTGATCACGCTGCCAGGTTTCTGCACGTATGGCATTAGTTTTTATTGATCACGAAGTCAGCTTCCAGCCGGCCCCTCCTGACTGTTTGTTTAGACTGTGATTGGAAACACTTCAGAAATGGTGACCAGCAGCAGGTGAAGGGTGCGGGAGCTTTGAAGTCTGTACTCCTTATTGATCCTGTGCATATTCTAAAAAAATCAAAGAAGGCATCAAAGGCATAGCTAAACTCTTAAAGACTCCCAAAAAAAAGGGCCACCAATGACAGCGTGAACAAGCAAAGCAGGTGGTGGCTGCTGGTTGGAGCAATCACGCCTTCAACTCCCGTCACGCCCCAGACAGGCTGCTCAAGGCTTCTATTTTCATGTTGGACAGCAGCATGGCTCCCAGTTTGACTGCCACTTTCCTCTCATTAGAGGACGGAGAGGCAGCTCGGAGACATCTTCAGTTCAAGCGAATCAGCCAACACTTTGTAGACACTCGAGTGCAGTGGAAAAATTATTGGAATATAACATTTGAAGCAATTAGGATACTTTTGACAACATTATATGTATCACCATGCTTGGACTGTAAGCTTCAAATTGCATTGTGTTGCATTTTGAGACTTGGTATGCAATTTGTCAGTTAATATTGCAGAAAAATCTAATGGTTTACATGTCAGCGGATGAACTGCAGTGCAAAAACGCCAAAGATATGTTTGAAGTGGTTATAAAAAGGCAGAAACAATTATGAAGTTTGTCCCCAAAAGAGCACGGGCAAGTTATTTTTCTGAGGTAAAATATGGCTCCTCAAAATTCTTTAAAAAACAAATTTAAAGAAGGTGTGCATTTAAAGAAACAAGTGTGTCATTAATTTATGTTTTTTTAAAAAATCAGGAGACACAGTAAGATTTTTTTTTGCAATTTTAAACAGTATCAAACTATAGAAATGTGAACACTGCATTATTTTGTATGTATAATGTCTAAATTTCACATGTAACTTATAATTGCAATGCAGTTAGAATTACTAATGTCATATTGTAGTGTAATTGCAGTGTAATTTCAAATGTGTAACTACATTTTTAACCTTTTTCTTGCCTGTAAAACATCTGCTTCAAGTGTTACCAGCTCATTAAATGGCTGTTCTCACTTGTCATCATTCCCATAATTATGCTTCAGGTTGGGAAAACTGCACCTTATAGGTCAGAAGGTGAGTATCATCCTACCGAGTCGTCTATTAGGTGGAGGAGGGGTCTTACGAGCCATATCTGTGGGGGTGATAACAACTGATAACAGCTATTTAAAGGGCTGAGAATATTCAGACAGGTGAGTAAAATTAGATACAAGTTCATCAAATGTGCTAGATTCATGTTTTATGCTACTTTTATATTAGTGAAACTCCTCAGACGTGCAAAACAATAGCTTCAGTAATTGAGATATTGAGTAGAATTCAACTAAAAGTCAAAAACCAAACATTTTAAGTTGCATATTTCTCAGAAAAGTGTGCAACATACTCAAAAACATGGGTTAAAATCCACATTTAGTGATGTGTAGGATTGTAGAAAACCAGATTTGTCCAGATCTGCCTTCATGGTGACCAATCTTTCTGACAGCAGACAGTACACAGAACCATCACCTCAACAGTCAATGGCTCCTCTATTGGCAGAATTGATGACAGCGAAGCAACTAGGTGGACGCTGCAATTGGAACATCTCTCTGAAACCTGAGGATAAATCCACACTCCTTCAACCTCCAGCTCCCCCTCTGATGTATGCCTGTCCTCTGCTCTCCTTGGGTGCACATGGGAGTTATTTGAGTCTTTCTGGGGCCAGCGGGAATCAGTGCTGCCACACCGGCTCACTGTTGGATTACCCTCCTTGCGTGAGTCTTTGGCCTCTTTCCTCTTGTGACGACACAGGGTCGGGTTCGCGAGAGGCTGATTTAACTCATTCACCGCAGTCCGCTGCCACTAGCCACATGCCTGCCAGCCCAGGAATTCTAACACAACACAAAGTGTTCCTGAAACGAGGAGACAAAATGCCTCTTTGACTCAATTCAAAGATTTCATTTTTAGGGGGGAATGATGGGTTGATTTAAGGCTAACGCTCTCCAGGGAGTTAATCCTGAAGAAATATAGCTCTGGGCACATCGAGGTCTTGTTTGTGGCCACTGTACAACAGTATCTTAGAATTTTGTTCTCTCATTTGCTTTCCTTAGAATAAGGTTTTATTGTGCTTTTGAGTAACACTTTTAAAAGCTAAATCTTGAGTGGTAAATTATTAAAGACCAGTTATTAGTTTAAGTGATTTTTAGATAAAATATGCCAAACATTAAAACAGTACCAAGACAACCAAATATCTTTAGGTTTTGAATGGTTGGTGTGACGAAACAAGCAATCTGAAGACATTAAGCTGAAGTTTAGGAAACTGATGATAATTTTTCACTATTTTTTGACATTCTATATTTTAATATGAGCTTACTTGCACATAAATCCAACAAGACAATAAGCATCCAGATGCAGATGGAAAACTTCTAACAAGCAACCATGTACAGTAAATTGATGGAAAAACATCACAACACATCTAAAAAATATATCTAATTCTAATATTTACAATCAAAAGTCACTCCTTTATATGTATTTTATAGATGTACATTTGCCACCTGGGCCTTGGAAGCAAGAGCTCCACATGATTATCAGCATAAATCTTCCCCTTATTGCAAAAACAATGATTTAGTGGCGTTGTTTTGTATAACTGTAACGATATGCAAGCATTTTGTTGCCATCATAACCCGTAGCATAAATGCTATCCATAATAAAGCTTTGCAATTATGACAAACATGCATCAGTATCGACTTTAATCAAAACACTGCTGTGATTATATGCATGAATATAAGGTTACTTATTACAACAGACCCTGCATTTATAGATATTGTTTAAGTTGTTAAGTCAGCCTGTCCTCAATGCAGTGACGGGTTTGAATTTATACTTGAAGTCAATTAAAAGTTAGAAATGGGTTCTATTTCTTGTCCTAATTACTCATGGAGTGAGTTGGTTGGTCTGCCTCGTTTCATGGGATGTTGTCACTGAGCTCAAGAAAAAAAAAGCAAAAAAGAAGAGCTTATCCTGCCTTTTCTCAAGAGACTTAATAATAATACATACAATGAACCTACTGACCCTTGAGACCCTTCTTTTTAGTCATTGTGGGGATGTCATGTTTTTATTGGCTTTGTTTCTCAAGTGCTCACACTGCTGTAAGTAGCTTGTACAGCAAAACGTCTAACGGAGGCATCCCATCGTCTGAACAGAGGCATCCCACTGACGTCCCTGGAGACACAACTTGAGTAATGTTCTCACATTTATGGGTCAGACGAGGGATACTCAGGGCTGCTAATTCAAAGACCCGGCAGCAGTGTGGCTTCACATGATAACGGATCTCATGTGATGTCATTTTCTTGAGAAAGTTACAATAAGAAAAACTGCGGGAACAGATAATACAAGTTAATTTTGAAGGTTTTTCTTCCTGGAAAGGCTTCTTTAGAGGAACAAGTGAACATCGTATGTGGGTGTGGTAGGATGTTTCCTCTGCTTTGGTGTTTGTGATCCGTGTCATGTAATTAAATCCCAAATACACCAAGTCAACTCCTTTGCAGAGAGGATGCACATTAGTTGACTATTTCTTTTCTCTTTTTTTGAAAATTAAGTTGGGGAAAAAAAACTTCCTGAGTGAACTGTGTGAATTTCAACTATGTTTGACATAAACCATGCACTTTTTAACTTTTTGTATTTCTTGCCATACTTCCTGCACAGTGTTTGGAGCGCGGGACAATCGGAACGTTTAGAAAGGGTGTGAAAAAGTCTGCTGCCTGTGGCCAAAAGAATGAACTATGGCAGACTGGAGATTGTGAATAGGCCTTTTACAGGTCACAGAATCCATTCAGCCCACTGACATTGTTATTATCTGACCGTCATAGATGGGCCTAATTAATATTCTAATCATAGGCCTCTGGAACATTGTAAGCAAAATTTATCCGCCGAGTACCATTTGCTTATTCAGTCGCTCGTTGACTCTGTTGGTGAGAAACAACCCTGGAAAAATGAACACCAAATATTTAACACTACACAAGGCTCAAGGGAACAAATACGGAGGTTTTTGGCTTAAGATGGCTAGTTTAGTTTTACCAGCATGAAAAAACAAAGCTCAAGTAAGGAAATATATAAATTAATACTCATTTGAGATCTTATTAGCTACGAGTGCCAATTGAATAAGTCTTGATTTAAAAACTTTAAATCAGCTCATTAAATCAAGTGTGTCTAACAAGTCTTCAAACATCTTGCAAGTACCCAGATCAGTCTCTTTTGAGCTGAAAGTTACAGATGAGTGAATCATTTCATATATTCTCATCCATTTTATAAATGTCTTACAGTATGAAGGAGAGTAGATTGGTATATTAATGCACATATTTCAACCAATTCAAATATCATCCTGTTTTGGAGTCTAATATTGGAATTGTATTTTAATAGAACGTTGTTTATGATGTATCCACAAAAGCCATGCTGCAAATCTCCATCATGATTGTTCCCTGTCAACTTAGTGAAGTCTTTCTCCGTGGGGTGTTAGCAGAGTTATGGGGCATTGTGACGAAGGAGACCTGAAGTTGACAGACGTCTCTTTTTCAGAACGTACAGTCGCACAACGACAGAGCTCCGTCAGATGGGAAAGTGAACAGACTGAAATGCTAATTTCCAACACGATGATAAATCTGCAGTATGAAATTGTCGGTACAGAGCTCTCGCCCCGAGGCTGTGCGTTATTGCTTTATTCTATTAGTCAGTTATTACCAGCAATCACAGTCAACCCCCACTGCCCCCACACACAAAGCCCCTTTTACATTACATTTATCAGGCGTTGTACAAACGTTGAAAACATATGACGGCAGCCCTCAGAGCTGTGTTTCCTCTGGGGCTGGGGCCCCCTCTGCGGAGGGAAGGGAGCTCCAGCTGGCCCATGGTGCATCTGTTCACTGGGCTGGCCGGCAGTGACACCATGAGGGCCACTTACAATCTTCTCCATCAAGGCTCTCATACATCCTCCCATAGATTCCACTTTTTAATTCATGTTTGCGTACGTTTAAAGATCTCTTGAAACCGACACTATTTCAGGCTCGGAGTCAAGTGTTCACAGCGAAGCGCGAATGCCGCTGTCAAATATATGTTTCCGCTAATGCCTGTGTGATACAGCTAATCACCTGACTATATGCTTCTAATTGTGCTACCTCTTCGCCCAGATGTTCAGCTCCATGCCCTCTCTCCACTCCTTCTTATGGGAGCAGCAGCCTGAGGCTATTTACATCACTATCTGTGGAGTAATTACCATACTGTTTTATATAATGCCAAGGCAATCATAGGGTGATAACATGCAATTAAGCAGTGTTCTCTGATTTGTACGTAGGCAATCTTGCATCACTCCAGCCCTGAAGATAAAGTGCCCATTTCAAAATGTCAGATTCTAGTGGCTTAATCTGATTATTTTCAATTAATATTCATGTCTCTATCCTGGGATTGTTGCCGTTATTGACATTGATAAATTGAGCTCATTTCGATCCGAATTTGGACCAGAGACACTCCATTTGGTTGAATGTCACCTGTTATACTTTTTCTCCACTCCCTTCCTGCCTTGTTTTGCCCCATCGCCCACCAGCGCTGCAGAAAGAGAAAATCTTTCAGATCCGAGTCATTTTTGAGGATTTTGGGAAGTCTTGAAAGGAGCAAGATACCCATTGAAGGGTGTTGGGATATAATTGTGTGTCATGTCATTTTTCCACTTTGCCAATTCCCTGCGAGTCCTGTTGGAAGGTAGCAGGCATCAGTGGATGACAGGTGCCAGGGGGGCTTGGTGTTTATAGTGTTGCCCAGAAGAGTAGAGCCGGCCTGGGCCTCGAGAGAGAGCACCGTCTGCTCGTCTTACCCAAGAAGCTCCACATTACAGCCTCACAATCTCAGTCACACCGCGAATATGAACTTATGAATGTCAGAGACTTGAGGAAAATCAATGCAAAAGCTCTGTCAAAAAATCCTACAAGATGTTTTCAGTTGAATATAATTTTTTTTAAAGGACATCTAATTTTTGAAAATATAAAAAAACTGATCTGAGCTGCTGTAGTGAGCTGGCTGCTCAAACGGGAAGGCAGCTCCGTCACATTTGAGCAGATTCTTCCATCTAGCCTGAGGGAGCGTGGTGCTCACCGTTTGAAGATTAAAACATCCACTGTCATTTCCTGCTCCAGTGGTTGCTTTACCAAGAGAAGTGGAGATATGAATTGTATTTTCCACCCCCTTCAGAGCTGATTATCGAGAGCCAGCCTTTCAGTGGCCTCCATGTTTCATGGTGGTCTCAGGAACAAGCCACCAAAGAGGCGGAATTGGAGGGGTGCAGATCAGCTGTGTGTTGTATTTGTGTAAGCTATTGTTCCAGTCCAATACAAAAAGGTGAAGCATGGCTAAATCCTTTCTACTTCCTTGTGTGGTTCTTGTGTGTTTGTGCGCACAGCCACGTCCACGTATCTCCCCTTCACACGCATATGTCTGTTTTTATGTGTGTTGGTCTATTGGTGCTGTCTCTGAATGTGGTTGTTGGTGTGTTTAGACCCTCCATTTAGTCTTCCCCTTTAGCCCATCAGTGCGTTGTCAGCAGCACATCCAGTCGGGGGAAAGGCCCGGGATAGGACTAGGTGCCGTGGTGGGGGGCTCTAATAGAGCCATCAGTCAAGTGCCTGTCCAGCCGACCATACCACAGGGCGTTAGCGTTAATGCTGAGGCACATGGCGTAAGCGCTGAGGAGCAGGGCTGTTTGTCAAAGGGCATCCAATGTGAAGGAAGTTGTTAGTTAAGTGTGTTTGCGCTGTCACACGGCTGCATGACTATCCCACTGGAACACGCTTCTGTGGCCGCTCTGGTTTTTTTCTGTCAGTTACTTGCTGTAAGAAATATAGCTCGTGCAGGACGTTAGCTATATTTTAACAGGTATTGTATTGAAGGAATGTAATCACAGTTAACGGATTAGTTAGCTGACTGAAGGCTACCAGAGAATATTTACATCAATCAGTTCATCTTTTAGGTCATTTATCAAGCAAAATATGAAACATTTCCTCATTTCAGCTCCAGTTAATCGGTTTTTTTTTATTATTTTTATGCTTTTTGAATATCTATGGGTTTCAGGACAGTTGTTCAGACAAAACAAGCGATTTTAAAGGAGTCACTGCATATCTGGAGAACTGGATAACATGTCATAGGCCAAGCAGTTTACTGAATGATCAGAAAAATACCCTCTAACATGGACTAATCTGTCAGTGTGGTTTAGTCATTAATTCAATGCTGGAAGGAAAAATTTTGTTCATACTCACATACATTTATCTATTAGTCCATCAGATTGTCCATTGTTGACCATGATACTAGATATGTCGGCCAGATTTTGGGGGATGTCAATAAAATCGACACAGAATACCTTGAATATTAACATTCGAACGACTATTCAAGATTTTCGATGTTGATTTTATAAATATTCCCTCAAAAATGTACACAAAACATCTTGAATATTCTTTCTAATGCTAATATTTAGGATGTTTTGTAGGAATATTTAGGATGTTTTGTGTACATTTTATAGACTTTCCTCAAAAATTTACACTAACCGTCTTGAAAATTCCTACAAAACATTGCAAATATTAACAAGTGAAGGAATATTGAAGATGCTTTGTGTCAATTTCTAGACATCCCTGCCAAAAATCAAGGCAAAACATCTTGAGTCTTCGCACAAAACATCTTGAATATTAACATTCAAATGACTATTCAAGATGTTTTGTGTCGATTTTTAGACATTCCCCCCAAATCTACACTAAACATCCGAAATATTCCTTCAAATGTTAATATTTAAAGATGTTTTGTAGGAATTTTCAGGATGTTCTGAGTAAATTTTTGGGGAATGTCTATAAAATCAACTCAAAACATCTTGAGTATTCGTACGAATATTGACATTTGAAGGCCTATTCAAGATGTTTTGTGCCAATTTTATAGACATTCCCCCAAAAATGTACACAAAACATCTTGAATATTCTTTCTAATGTTAATATTTAAGATTTTTTTTTTAGGAACATTCAGGATGTTTTGTGTAAATTTTTGGAAAATGTCAAGAAAGTCAATACCAAACATCTTCCATGTTAATGCTGGAAGGAATATTCAAGATACTTATGTCAATTTCTAAACATTCCCCAAATATCGACACTAAGCATCTTGAATATTCCTACAAAACATTGTAAACAAATAGCGTAGGAACAGTGTAAGCATAAAAACCACTACATCTGAAGTTATAAAGTCTAAATATATAACTGAACAATCCGATTCACAACCAGAAAGATACGTAACAGGAAACGAATAAGTAAAACTGTATGCTAAGGGATTAATTAATAACGTAAATCATTATCTGAAACCTGACTCACAACCAAGGCTGGTTATACTGTGCAGCAGATATTCATTTGGTGTAAGGCTGGTCTGACTGGTAGCAGGAGACCTTTATAGCTATTTTAGGAGGTTGGCCCAAAATGTGTGTGTGCGGGCGCATGTGTGCAAGCCACTTCCTGTGTGACCTTCTGGAGTGTGAGAGGAGCCACAGTCAGACACACACACTGACTCTGCATGCAGCAACAGCCAGCACTGCCCACTCTGCATCATCAGATCAGCATATCGCCTCACTTCTGCTGCATCACACATCACCCCTCAACACATTTTTTTTTTGTCTATTCTGATGCTAGCCCCGAGTTGTGCACTGCAGATATGAAAATGCTTTTGTATTTCTGGAGTTCACAGCTTCATCACTTTTACTGTTTTTTCCACTTTTCAGTAATTTGTGCATGAAAGCATGTGTTGTTGAGTGTGAAAAGCGTTATGTATATACATATTTATGCTCGTGTTGTAACCTCCACTGAGACACCTTGCTCGACGCAACGTACACGATTCAGACGCGCATCCGAGCTCATTACCATTGCAATCATGTTTTCTGAAAAAGATGGCACATTTGCAAAGTATATTAAAAAACAAACGTTTAGATAGACTTCATAGGAAATATGTCTAACATACGGTGCATCTTGACACTTCTTTGAGAGGAGAACGTTGCCTCGGGCTAGAATGGAGATGGTTCAGCTGTTTCCAATACAACAGCTCTGCTTTAGCAAAAACAGAAGTCGAGATTTTAAAGATAGCACATGTTGGAGCATATAGATCTTGTGTTCACATGGGACTTGCTGCTTGTTTAGAGAATCTCTGATCAAAGCCACCCCTCCTGAGAATGGCTTTATTAGATTTCACACCTTCCCCCTAGGAGTCGGGGGGAAAAACACAAAGCATACTTTTCTACATCAATAAATATTCATTTTCCCCCTCAGATCAGTCCCTTTTCAAGTTTTTTTCATTACATTGCAACACATTAGGGTTTATCGGGCCATAGTAATGGAGCATTTTAGCACAAATATTTAAATCTTAAATAGCCTTGTAAAATCATCCCATGTGCTCTGACCCCCTAAAACAAACCTCCACCTTCCTGGTGATGAACTGCATTCTCATCAGCATAACGACGGAGGAGGAAAAGCGATGCCATCTTTTAATTGGCTGGGATTAAGTTTGGATTGAGAAGACTTTTTGGTTGAATGAGATCTGGGCATGCTGCCAAATGAATAGAAAATGGTGTTCTCTTCCTCTCGACTGGTCATGGCACTCCCTCGTCATTAGGAGGGAAGTGCATGTGAGCCATTCCAGATTTGATTTTAATAATGCCAATGTCTTCATTTTGTCTCCCAGTCTCCTTAAACGGTGGGTTTTTTGGGGGTAAATGCGATTCAGCCTCCCCTCCCCCAGCCCCTCTGTTTTTGGGAGTCGGATAAAAAACACGTTTGATTCCCTGCTTGAGGAGAATCAGGTGTTTCTGGCAGGAGTGTTTGAAGGCAATCCTCTGAAATTGAAGAATTGTATTAGCTTCCATGAAACAGAGTTTGCTTTCACTGAGGGGTGTTGAAACAGAGTGAACCTCTCTCTGCCCCGTGATGAAGTGCTGTCTCTTTGTTTATTTTCAATAAGGTATTAATTCTGCATCGGTGCTTATTGTGATTTGCTGTATCATGCTCCATCCGGACGGCCTTGCGATTGCTGTAGCGTGTTTGACAGATAGCGCCACTATGTCCCCATTTCACCTTTTCAAGTGCTGCCATTGTCGGCACACAAACAAACAGGCAGAGTGCCGCTTCCTGCTCTGCCCAAATGAACCGTCTGGCCTGGGAGCAAGCTAAAGCCAGAGGTTAGAGCTCCATTTTCCTCCCTCCTCGCCACATCGCCATGACAACGGATATAGAAATCACACTGTCTCCTGGGAAGAAAGCCTGGGTGACACTACACAGTGGCACTTTTGTGGTACATGAGGAGAGCGGGGTTCATTTAGGCAAGCCGGTCAAGGATGAGTATTCAGTCCTCTGAAGAGATCAGCCTGGACAGAGAGTGGCAAAAAAAAAGGCCTTGGTCAAAGAGCTGTGATGCGGCTCCAACAACTGAATTCACCAGCTGGAAAGAGAAAGGTGACCAATTCATTTATTCCTAAAATAGCCAACAAGTTTGTCAGGAGCTTCAGCTCGTCTGGGGGGTCTTTAAAAAACACAAAATCATTATATTTCACTTCCCCTTGCAAGATTACTTAGCGGCAACTCCAAAGTAACTTACATTATATCATGTCAAAATGTCTATTTAGCTTTTAGTCATGCATTTCTCCAACTTGCATCAGGGCTTGTACAAGACATGAGAGGCCTCTGCTGGCTGCTGAGGTCCTAACATCTGTCGCATTAGTGGGAAACAAACCACATCCTACACGGGAGACTATGACATAAGAGGCATTCGGAGGAAGCAGCTACAGTTAAATAAGCAGAACAGCAGCATTTGGAATCTGAGCGCAGCAGTGTATGGCGTGGCTTATAGTCGGAAAGCTTATTAAAATTCAATGCACACAATGTTTGATGGATTAAATCTAAGAACTGAAAAGTCTTCTTCCTCTCTGTGTTTAAGAGCATGTGTCTAAATCCGTTCAATAAAACAGTCAAAGGCTTCACACTGTTCGCTGAACAATAAAAATCGATACCATTAAACACTTCTTTAAGAAACCTTAAGTGTTTCCCCAGAGGCCTTGTCGGTTTCAATGTATCATATCTTTTTACAGTCATGTCAATAAAGCATTCGGAGGATCTTAAATTCTTCATTACATCTCAGAGGCAGAGGTCTCCACTCGTCTTTTTTCTCTCCAAGGTTTTGAAGATTCAGGTAACTGATAGATCAATAGACAATACTCTTAGAAGGAGCGAGTGCACCTTTCATGCAGCAGTAAGTTGTTTCTTCCTGCACTCCGGCTGTCTGGGGCTGCCGTCCAATCGGAGGAGCCCATATGAAGCAGCCCGGCCGACCACAAGCCTGATCATTCGCTTCCTGAATGCATTCCAATTCCTTCACAGGCATATAAGCAATTTTTACAGTAGTTAAGCAGAGGTGGAACTGCTTCACATAATCTCGCTTAGACCGTCTCCACTGTCGGCCCAGTGACAAATCACGTTAAATCCCAGGCTGAGCTCAAGCACAAAGTGGAATAAGCTTTTTTTTTCGTGGCAGTAAACACGCGGACAGCGCAAACACTTCTGCAACCGGTGTTATCCATCCTCTCAGCACACCAAAACATCCTGTTACCCTGCGAGTCACAGCTTGTGGTAATGGATGTTTAATTTGTGACTGTTTTCCGCGGACTTATTCTTTTTTTTTCCCATGTAACTATAATTCAGAGCCAAAACAGTGTTTGCAGAACGCTCTGTTGGATCTCGAATCGGGGATGTTTGGTTGCGTCTATCAGGGGTCACGTTTGGTGCGACGCCTGAGGGTGTCAGCAGGTCAGTTAACTATTAACACAGTCGGGTTATTTACCCCCTTCTTTTTTTATGCTCCTCTTTTTACCAACTTAACCATTGGCGTCCATGCCTAACTTGACACTAACTTGACTCTATGGAGGAGCTTTAATTGTTTAACCTTAAGCTGACCATGACAAAGTAGCCTTTTCAAAGTGGCCAACAGGCTTACTTCCACTACAGATAACAATGTTGTGCGGAGAACAGTATTCAAGCCCAGAAAAATACACACAAATACAACAAACACAAATACAATACGACGGGAACCGCACATGGAAAAGACCACATGGTGAATTTTACACTTAGTGGAGGCACATTTTAAAGCTAAACACAAAAGAATCATTTTTGGGGGGCATAATTCATCTTCATATTCACCTATAGGCTCTTTATGGTTGTACTAAGCTGTCTTTCAATACAACTAATTATTATTTGTATTACTGATGACCCTTCTCCTTGCTTTTTTAAGTAATAAGTTAATAATTCATTCCATAAAAGCTCAGAAAATGATTTTTTTTTAAACTAAGGTGACATAGATGGTTTGTGCAACTAGAAGATTCTCACATTTTAGCAGCTGGAACCAGACGAGACTTAATAACTGACCTCCTTCTTCACCGAACTGCGATTTCATTTCAGACGATTGATCATTTAAAACGATTTCTAATCTTTAACGCTACCACAGAAATTATTTATACTTGCTAGAGATATGAAATATTACTGAGAAAGACTAGAAACTGTTAATCAAGCAAGAGAAGGCGGTCTAACCTTTAAAGGGCAACTGCAAAAAAAATGTGTCCAACTTTTCAACCTGTCTGTTTGTGGTGTTAACGGTATGTGTACCCACAAACTTGTTTTTTTTTTCACTGCTGAGACTGACTCTTGACGCTTCTCGGTCTTGAGGGCCTCTGAAGATTGTGGCATGCCTCCCACCCCCTGCCTCATCACCCATACTCCCCCATCCCCTCCTCCCTCCCCCCCTCCTTACCCCATCCTGTTTGAGCTTCATCAAAGCAAAAGTAGCTCAAGGATTGCTAATGCTTCAGATGGTAGCACTAGTCCTAACAACCCCGAGGTTGAGGAATTCTTTGCAGCAGACTAAGGTCATTTTTTTTCTCCCTCTCCTCCATTCTCTTCCCCCTTTTTCTCTCCCTCACTTTCTCTCTCCATCTAACCCCCTCTCTCTCCCCCAAAATGCTTTTCTCTATTAATCAGAGCTCACAGCTCAAACTGGTCTTCAACTTCCTCCCCAATCCTTGCTAAGCCTGTCATTTCTGGCTATTATTTACTTTAATGGGCTTTGGCTGATCCCTGGCGAAGCCTTGGATCTGAGAATAATGCGGCTGAGGGTAGCAGGCCCAGACGCAAGCGCGGGGCTGCCTGTAGATTAGCTATGGCAGATGGGCTTTACAGGGGCTTCCTGTGAGCAGGAGTGTTGATTGAGAGGGCATAATGAGAGAGGTGGTGTCCTCACAATGGACCCAGCCACCTCGCTGCACCTCTTGCGTCCAAACAACCCCCCATTCTCCAAGCCCCTCGGCACTCTCTCCCTCTCTCTCTCTCTCTCTCTCTCTCTCTCACCCCTCCCTTCAACCTCTCTCTCTATCAGTCTCCCCTTCTCTCTCCCTTTTTTTCCTGCGTGGAAGTCGGAGTGCAGAAACAAGCACAAAAGCAACTGTAAATAACCATGAATGTTAATCCAGCATTAATTGGTTCCCTCTTAAACTGGGTGTGCACTTTCACAGGCCGGGCTCCTCCGTGGGTCATTAAAGGCAGAGACCCCTTCTCATTGTTTACTTAACGAGCTGCTTCTATATTTCAAGAGACGACACGAAGAAAATCAACCACCGCTACAGTATCTGGGTGACCTTGCTCGATTGGGTCTGAAAGTGTAAAGGTCCAGGCTTTCTACTTTTAGCAACACTTTCTCTCAGATGTAAATAAAACCGTCACTGTTGTCACGGCGTGCTCTCCACTGTCGCTCTCACCTGCGTCTCTATACACTGCAGCAGTGTGAGGCTCTTGGCCACGTCGGGGCAAAACACTCTGCAAATGAAGTGTGGAAAAAAAAAAAAAACCCGCAGTAGTCCCGGGGTCAAGTTTGTGTACAAGAGTTAAAATTTTGTTGCGTCCAACTCTCTCTGTCTACAGCTCGGAAAGTTTCCACACAAGGGCCACTACACAATCCACAGACTCCAATTATCCCCTTCCTCTGAGCGCCTTAAGCAAGTTTTTCTAAACTCCTTTCACTTCGCTCTTGTCAAGCAATGAAAGAAAAACTAACCACCATGTCAAGAGAACTCAGCTGCCTAGCAACAGGGCCACAGTTTAATTCTGATTTGCTTCAGGTTTTGAGTAATGGGAATTGACAATGTTAAGCCAGTCACAAGTGTTGTTTGTCACCTCTGAAATGCAAACAAAAATGCATTGTTTTTCCCAAAGTATTGAGCATGATTGATGTTTTCGAGCCCCACAATGGTATCGTTCATTTCTCCCTTGTTGTTTTTTTCTTCTTCTTCGCCAGGATTGATGTCATATCTTTTCATGGCAAGTTAAAGGTTTTGAAGGAGCATGAAAACGCGCAGCTTTTCATCCCGCTAGCAGACGGCAGCGCGGGCGCACGCATTCCTATAACTGGTGAACTTTAATGATTCTATTCAGCCCCGCCGTTCATCTCACCCAGAAATAATTTAATAAGAAACTTTGGCCTTTGGAAGTCTCTGTGTCCTGTCACAATAGTCAAAAGACGGACAAAAGACGGGCTGAATGCAACAAAGAGAAAGTCCTGAATATGGGAGCCTTTGATACCCTTCATTTGTTTGTTCTGTGACTTTTATAGGATTTGCTTTTTTTGTATGGCACGACTTTGATATTAAAATATTCTGATGTACAGCTTTTACACTTGGTTACAGAAGTGCCAAAAGTAATAAATTAGAAATATGATTTCCTATTTTGAGTCGAAAAAAGTTTTCAGGAGATGTTAAAACACATTTTTCACTAACTTTTTCTATTTAGTGCACACGTTCTATGATATATAAGTATATTAGTATATTTATCCTTTCATCCAGTGTGCCACTGTATACCTGGCATGCAGTATGTGACACTGTAGACTTTGCAAGATTATTTCCCATTTTGTGACTGAAGTTTAACTATTCCAAAGCCACAAAAATCTTGTCAATATAAAAATTCTTTAAACAAGCACTAAATATCTAATATTTATGTAATAAAATTGCCATTTAAATAATCAAAATATGCTGACTAACCGTTACATTTTTACACATTTTACTGGTTCATGTACAGCAAGAAAAGCATTTTTTAATCAACATATCTGTAACATTTTTTTGCGTACTTGGCACCATTTTGGATCTTTGTCCTCTTCTTTTTGTCAGACAGTTGTGCGTGGTTGTATGATTTGGAAGATGGTAATTTCTTCTGCTCCATGGAGCATTTTTCAAAGGCACAAATGACACAATAAGAAAGCCATCCATCACAAAGGAAAATTAGTGTAGAAATAAATGGCAGCCTTTTGCCTCTCCCTCCTCTGTGTCCCATGTGAAGCTCAGATGAATATTGAGGCAGACAGCAGAGAATAGTCAACAATAACCTCAGTGACATCAAAGGCCCAGACAGTGGTACTGGGGAAGCCCACGGAGGGCCAGAGACAAAATAAACAGTGGCTATGTCAGAGCCCACATTTCTCCACCTAGAACTCCCCCTTCAGACGCGTTGCTGTTGCAGGTCTTCCCAGTGATTCCTGCATGCATGCTGTTGTGTTTATACTGACATCTGCAACGGATTGTAGAGCTTCATCTTTTGCCGCAAATCATTTCTCCTCCCACCCTGGGTTAACACTGGCCTCAGCGATAACAAAAAGAGTTAATTTTCTTAATTGTTGGAGAGAAAAAAAAAACACTGTTCACTGTGTGCTTCTCACATTCACTGTCATTTCAAAGCACGCTCCAATATATGGATGTTAATCTCTTGCAAGGGTGTAGATTCTCCTTTATATGCAGTCCAGTTCATGTTGTATGCAGTGACAATGAAATGTATGTAATGTCAGTGCAGAAGTCACACATAGGCTGCATGTAATTTCCCACACTCCTGTTCCACTGTGATCTTCCATACTTAACATATAGCTGCTTTTCCTCAACGTACATGACGTTCCTAAAGGTCTTGTGATCAAGGATGTCATTTAACGCAGCAATAAAAAGAAATTCTGCCAGGATGATGAAATATTACAAAAGCTGTCATCACTTAAACAAAAAGAAGGAAAAAAAAAGAAAACGTAGATTCCGATGCCACAGTCGCTGGGGGAAGTCTCTGCCTCATCTTGTTTTGGAAGTTGCTCATTTATAATCATCAACATGCTGAAATAATCAAGAACTACACCACCACAACAAATAGTGCTTGGTGTGAAAAACATATCTGATGCCTCTCAGGTTCTGACATTGTCTGAAATGTCTTCCTGCACCCATAACAAATGGCTTTTAGCACTCATGCCATCTGTCCTTAATGAGTCCATTTTCTCTCAGAGCCATTTCCATACTGTATTGTGCATTGCCTTAGATGCATTTGCATAATTGTTCAAAGATTTTGCGCCAAAATAGATATCCATGCTGGGAGCGAATGTGAGAGGATGAAGCCGGAGAAGAAAAGAAAAAAAAAAGAAGGGGAGAGAAAGAAGGCAGAGTGAAGATGTTTGTGAAATAATGTGCAGGGAAAATCCATTTTTCCCTCTAAGCCTCACAGTAACCTAATCAGGAGTTGCTTTATCTGCTAATCCACATTTAAACTTTAACCTGTAGGGGGGCTCTTTGTGTTAGTTAATGTAAGCATAAAAGCAGAGGCCGGCCTGAATGACTAATCAGATCCATCATACATTGTAAGACTAAATAGCTTTCCCAAAAGGAAATCTGAATTAGCGTGACTTCCATCTGAGGAGAATCAGGGTAAACTTTAAATGAAACAATGGCCATATAACAAAAAAATGGTGGAGTGGAATAAATTAGTGTTCAAAAGGCAACTTCTTAATCAGCTCAGCTGTCTGAGCCAGACAGAAACGGCGAAGTTGGGTCATTTGGTAAATGAAGGCATGGAAGGGCAAACCTCAAGACACAGATAGACAGCTGCTAATGGAGCAAGGTTGGAAGTGAAATGGACGGACAGGCATATAAACAGGAACAAATGCGGGCAATTTAATAAAAAGTAATTTGAAGGAAATCTTTACAGGCCCACAGGACACGCTGTGGCTAAGATGATAAATGACAGTCGTGACAGATGACATATTAGGCTTTTAATATTTCAGTATATAAAGAGAATTAGGAGTTTGAGCTCAAAGCAGGACGTAAATGAGATCATCCAACAACAATGGTTAATTCATGGCAGTGTTTGAAATGCATCAGCTGCTCGAGTCAACTTTCTATTACGCAGAAACACCAGCTGAACAGAAGGGATGTAGGGAAGAGTCTTTTCTATACGAACAAGCCAATAGAAAAACAAACAAATATATAGAAAATAATTTGCTCACTGCCTCTCGATCTACACAAACTATGAATATTCATAAAGGCACCGAAACAATGCATTATTTACCATGACACGAATAGTCCTCGCTGGATTCTAAAGTCAATTACCTGTCACAACTGCTACATGCTAAATGGTGCAATTCACACAAGAGATCAAGAGAAATGTAGGTTTTTTTTCCTCCTTCTCTTCTTTTCACGGCATTAAACATCTGTTGACAGAGTTCACGTTTACTCCTGTGGGAGTAACACTTAAATTTGTTTTCCTTCAGTCTTACATTACGTTGTGTCAAGACACCGAGTCCTTGTCTGTGTCCATATGGAGCCCCGCGCATAATGTACATAATATTCTACTGAATATGGAGATGCTGAAAGACTTTTTTTCAGATTACAGTAGGCCATTTCTTCCTTCCCCCCTTTTATCATTCTTTTGGAACAGGCTTTGCTGTACTATTTATATCTGTGTAAAAAACTGGACTAGTAATGCTCTCCAATTACAATCATTTTTCTGCATTTATCGACCATTAACACTCAAATGCTGCTCTTGGATTCAAAGCGCAAAGAGGGGATTAAATTAAAAAAAGGCATGTCACTTTCCCCTTATCGATGTATCTAACTATATAATTTTCTCTCCATTAGAGACTAGGCACATGCTTCTGTATCAGCATTATCATATCACTCAGTAAGGCATGCCGTCAGCCCTTTTCATGATGCATTCGAGTCCTTTTCCCCTGCCTTTGAATCTTCTCCAGCCCAAAAAAAACCCCCTGAAACATGATAATGATGGATCTGGAGATTCATCTTACAGAAAAACCCTGTAAACCTATGTGAATCTAATATACGCCTTTTAAAATCTGGAGTTAACTGCACTTTTCTTGGAGTTTGACACTCAAAAACATTATTTCTGCCCTAAAATTTAAAGCAAATAAACACAAAATCCTGTTCGGCCCTGCTTACATACAGCTGTATGGATAATCCAAACAGTAGCGAAGGTAATTAGCTCACTGTATGAGAGAGGTTGAAAGCTGGGGGATGCACTCGAGGTGATTATCATTTTCATTTTAATAAAGGTAGCTGCTCCCATGGTATGTATGTGTATAGCCCTATTTATGAATCATAAATGCTCCTAGGATGCTAAATAAGACCAGGCCACTGGAAGATTGTGCTGTGGTCTCCGTGCACGAAACTATGCATTCTCGCTTCCCAAGGTCTGAGCACATGAAGGGGGCTACGTGTCCTCTGCTCCACTTGTGCTGTTATTGTCTTGTTTCTGCCGAGGTCCCAGAGCTCTTCTGTAGGATCTAACTCCATCTAGTGGCCCCGTGCGCTCGCTTCAGCATGCACACAGCTCCAAACCAGACTACCTATAGCTGCATGCACTGTCCTCCACCTCCCTTCACTAGATCTTCTGGGCAATTTCAATTTTACACTCAACCTCAGAATCCACTCGTTGAATCTACAGTTATCTTCATATCATCCGTCCTCAATGTCTTGTGTCTTTCGCCTTTCTTTTAATAAGTGGGACCACTGAGGCCATGTTTCTGAAGGACCAGCCTGCCAGAGGCTGGGGGTAATAAAACAAATTTTCGGAGCCAACACTCAGCCTAATAATAAAAGAAGCCATCTCAAGGGACATGTAATCTTTGCACATCCTCTAAAGCTTATTATTACCATAATGCCACAATAAAGTTGTCTCTGTCATATTAATGTTACCCACTTTTTTTTTTTTTTAGAATTCTAATGAAGTTGTCCGGTCCGTTTTCATTTAGCAGATTACAATATGTAAAGAAACAATAAGGGAGGCCAAGGCTTTGCGACTGTAATCACGCAATTTACAACCACTCTCAGGACTTATATGACAGGCCAATTTCCACACTTATTAAGCCTCTGACACACTTGAAATAATCGTATTAGCGTTTTTTTGTGAAATTAGTCCAATTTCTGGCAGACATTCGTGAATCGACGTAATAGACTCTTATACATAACTTGTGATGTCTCTATTGCTGCTCAGCACCAGGCAGGGGGTGGAAAGGCTGCTCTTTACTCAGAGCCATCAGTCAAACCCTGCTCTCTGCTTGGCCCTCTATAGAGCACACTTTAACTTCCTTTTTTTAACAAAAAAATTCTAATCAAGGATGTGCTGCTAAATGATTTCCTCTGGAAAGAGCGATATGGAATGTTTTAACGCTTCTAGTGCACTCCCCGTCGTGCGGGTCAGAGGCAAGTCCGAGACCTCGACTCCAGCTAAGACCGAAAACAACTTCCCGACTTGTTTTTCACCCGCTATGTTTAACACGGCTGACATTTTGCCTTGGTGCCATCGGTAAACATTGCCAAAGTAGCAAGCACGAAACTTGTGGTGTCATAATTCACCACCGCAAAATGAGGCCGCTCACTGGGAGCGGTGGAAAGAAGAAACACAAGGGACTCTGCTCATCGCCCCCCTCCAGTGAGGAATGCACACACTGCAAACCAGTTTCTAGTTGGGGTATGCCACATCCTGGTACTTTTATCTTTAACCCCTGACCCCTGGCACATCTGGAAACATAGTTAGTCAAACATGAGGAAGTTTTCTTTTCTCCTCGCTCAGAGCGGTTATGGAAGAGAAGCTTTTAAGTTTCCCTGCGACGTGGTAGTACGTAGCTTTCTCATAGCGGAGATGTTTAATGGCTGCACTAGCTATGAACTCTGGGATATTGACCAATCGAGCAGTCGAGTAAGTGGGACACCGAGTTGATGGTGAGAAAACACTTATTGTTCTTTTTGGCCGGGTGGCTTTCGAGACTTGGAAGCAGATAAACATCTCAGCTGGAGCTCGACGGCTTTGATGTTGGAGGACGATGATCTGGACGCCAAGCTGGAGCCAACGCAAACATGTCCAAGCAGGATATTTTGAAGTAACACACAGAGACACCTTTTTTCTTCTTGTGATCAAATGGTTTCAATCAGCTCTTTATAAGTGCTTTTCGCTAAATGCCATAGGGTGGCTCATTTTCATATTTGTGTGTGAGACAGACTTTGTTTGTGCATCCTCTAAAATGACCATTTTACATCGATATTGTTACTCTTGCGGACAAGCATCTGTCTGGTTTGAGCTGATTGGGCCTCTTCGGACAGCCTGATTCTGCTTGAGGCTGTCCCAGGGATGCAAAAGAAAAATCTTCCCATCTGCTAACGGTCTCTGAATTAAAACAGCAATCAAGTGGAGTATAATTAGTGCAGGTATTTATTTACGGTTTATTATCTGTACCAAGAGGGTGACTCTTGGAGGTGGACATAACAGAGTGCAAGAAATTATTTGTCCATCAATCTCTCTTTGGAGACGTGTCAATGAGGTTTCAGCAGAGATGTTGTGGTGGTGGTGGTGCGGCTGTAACCCTGACAGTTTAGGAGTACTGACATTTACAAGAGGATCAGTTTGAAGCCACCACCTTCTGCTTTTCATCCAGCTGTTTTCTCAACAGCTGCTTTTATATTCTATGTGTAGGATTGTTTGCAAGATAACACCAGATCGGATTCTGGAAAAGAAAGGACTGACAAAAAAAGTGGTTGTAAGGATTTCTTAGCCACGAAAGTATCAATGTTTAGTACCCATATTCCATTTTCTCAAAGGGGTTAAGGCAAATGTCCCTAAAGAGAGACATAAATTCACATTGTTCATTTATTTATTCATCAATGTCTTCCCTCTAATTTCCTCCCAAATAATCTTCCACAACTTTGAATGACATCAGTATAAAAAATAATAAAAAAAACTTTGAAAACAAAAAAAACCTTTCTTCCAAAATAAATAAATGTATTTAATGAGATATGAAATGCTTATAAATGTCTTCTGACTCCACGCTTAATTGCAGCCTGTCACCCTAAAGCATTCGTTGATATATTGCACACAGCAAAGAGTTTTTGTTTTCACTGTGTGTGCCACTTTTATATCACATCTGTGCTCCGCAACGTTTTTTAAATGTATACACAGTGTCACCATCGCCTGTTCAGTAATTTAAATGCACAATCATATTAATCATTGGAAGTTTAATAGGTCGGTTTAGATCATTTAGACTGACGTGCACACACACACACACACACACACAAAGCGAGCATACTGGCTTCTTTTCTTTGAGAAAAGCAGGCGAGTTCCCAGTAAGGCAAATCACCGCCACCATTTACATCAAAATTCACCCAATAAAGTCAGTGTGCTGTAAAAACAGGCCATATTTTTACATCTGTGGTCCTTGCTGAGCGAGGCTGCGCTGGGAAGACCATTTCACACATCTTACTACCCCGTGGTTTCCTGGCTTACAGTCTCAGAGTCCATGTTCTCCACATTTTCCTGTATGCTCTGCCTCGTTAACTCTTACCCAGACCTGACAGTGTGAAAAGACATTTCTGCTCTGTTGTTCTTGATTGTTATCTGTCCAACTTTGTTTCCTAATTTACTTTTTCAGAAAGAAAAAAGAAAAGGAGTTACAGAACTCGAGTCGCCCTTACCAGCCGATATCTGAGCTTGCGCGCTTTATCAGAACAAAAGGAAACGACTGGTATCTCAGAGTCGAGTTAGAAGGCAATTGCGAGGCGTTCGCTCGCTTATGCATGCTTCAGCTGTCGAGTATTTATGATTAAAAAAAAAAAAACAAAATCAGCCAGCTGCCCTGTTCTGACCTCCCTCTTTCTGCAGATAAGACAAGAAAGATAGAAGAGAGTGATTGAGAGGAAATGAGATTGAATGTGGCCGAAATAACAAGATGACAGAAGTGCTGACTTCATAGCAGCGTTTCCTTTTACATTCATACTCGTGTGTTTTTAAACTTGCGCGTTTTATCAGCGCAAACACATCGGCAATAATCAGAGGCTAGTTCACCAGGCCAGACAAGAAATCCAGTCAAGAGTCTGGGAGGCAACAGATTAGACGAGGTCACATCATGCTAATGAGAGTCATTACTATCACATGATAGCCAAATAAACTAATTGCCAGCTTATTTACGAGACAGAGTGTCCTAAATCAAAAGGTTAATTACATCTGAGACAGAGTCCTTCACTGGAAACTGACCTTTAGATTTGCCCGTTTTTTCCTACCCCTTTTTCTTTTTCCATCCTCCTTCGTCTTTTCAGTTCGAGAGACAAAAGGCCATATCCAGATAGAGTTGCCTGCTTGTTTCTTGATAAGCTTCAGGCACAGACCCTTGCCTGCTACTACTGTTTTTTTCGTGTTTTCCCAGGAAGTGCCTGGCTGCATAATTAGCAAACATCATCAGACAAGACTTGGTGCCACCAAGGACTTTATTTTTCCTGAAGTTTCTGCGCCCCGAAGCTTTCCCCCAGCCACCAAAGAATGTTTGTTCTTCTTGAAATTAGATGGGTTTAATTGCTGTGGAACAACAGCAAAACACCCACCCGCCCCCCTTAGAAACACACACACACACACTTATACATAAAAAGTCTAAGATCAGGCAGGCTAATTATGCTAATAGCCAATTGTTCAACCATGGTGATATGTTTACTGAGGGAGTTGATGTGTTTCCTTTTGCTTCGTCATAAGCAGCCTGTCTACGGGTCCTCTGTGAGATCGCTGCACCTGAAGGCAAGAGGACTGTGCCCTCATCCATCCTGCCTAACCCATTACCCTTGGACAGGGAAGAAGATAAATATTGTTGCAGATGCCTAACTCTCCGCAAATGAGATTTTTCAAGCCAGATTTATCAAGCCTTGGCGGGGTGTTTAAGGCTCCAAAACTTGGCCCTCGGCATGATAAAATGGCAGCACATGTTTCTGAATCACCCACCACAGTGTTATTGCCAAAGGGTTATGATGATATAGTCAACTGTTTTTTCCTGTTGTGCATCATAGCCTTTGAGGTTTTCATATTCGGTTTTCTCTAAGCCTAAGATCTTAAACATTTTAGATAGAGCAGATAATCTATCTTTTCTGCAAGAGTGTAGATTTTTTTTTACGTTTGTTCCATTTTTCTTTTTCTCTATATTCACCATATTTCTTGTTTATAGCACGTTACGAGTGAAGTTTTGAATGTACTGAACTAAAACGTCTCTACCTCATCAATTTACATGCATGTTAATTTTCTAAAAACACTGGAATTTCAAATTAAATGTAGGTCCTCAAAGATAAATGTCCCACACATCTATGTTGGACACATCTGCTTTACCGGTGTGAGTTACACGGCCACTGTTGTTAAAATTTTAAACATAGAAATCAAGACACGCATGCAGAGTAGGTGTTCTCCCCCTGCGTCTAAGCTCTAAATCATCTCCCATCAGCAACAGAAATCCAAATTTTTTAAAAGGATGCACAGCATGCGGCCTCCGCTCACACCCAAACATGCCGAGAAGGCACTGATGGGAAAAATTCATAGGTTCTGCAGTAAAAGTTGTGTATCCGAACCTGTTGCTGCCGAGCCTTGGTCTTAACGGCCCTCCGCGGAGCATCCCACGGAGAAGTGCCATATTTATGTTGGCAATATATGCGAAAGAATTAGGACCATAAAACTCGATGGCCACACAAAAACTCTCAAGGACCGCTATTTTGTAAGGCCGGCTTTATTTATGCAACTGCAGGCTGAAGTCGAGTTGTCTGCTTTCTCTAACGTTCAAAACAATATTTCCTTTCTTGCACAGCTTTGTAGCTGTAATGACCGAACGAGATTTACGACTTGAAAGTATTTCTTTACTGTTGCCATCGTCTCTGAATAATGCCCGTGTTTTGTTTTTCTAGCGTGTTGTTTGTTTTTTTGGTCCACTGGTAGGAATTCAGTCACACAACACTACACAGCCAGTGTGTGCAACGTGGCAGGGCTCCTGATGGCCATCACTGCCTCAGAGACACAATAAGCGGAAAAACATACAGCGCTTGTTCTTTTAAGCTCATGTAAGACGTTTTTTAGGGCAGGTTTTGTAACAGAAAAATATATATATGCATACATGAATCTCGGTCAGTGTAGAATTAAAGGTCAACCTCTACTTTACGTCAGCAAAAGGAAAAATGACCAGTGCACTGAATAATGATCTCAGTACTCAGGTTCCAACCTCTTGGGTGACTGTTGGCACTTAGGTGTTAAAAATGACAGAGTTCACAGCCAACTAAACCATATATCATATTTACTTTTCCTAGGAAAAGAGGCGCTTAGGAAATTTAAACAAGCTACAGTATACTTCTATTTGTGTTTAGACATGCCTGTGTATGAAGCGTTGCCAATTTGGAAAAAAAGTAGCATTAATTTAATAAAAGATAAGGTACCTTTATTTTAATGTTATGATCTTCATAATGGGCCCTGGGAGTAATACACTGTAAATTCTATCAATACAAGTTAAGGTTAAAAAGAATAAGAAACCGATTACCTTGGAAAAATGAGGAAAAGAACCCAACTATGTCAAGCTGTGTGAAATGATTAGAATGAACATATATTATTTGAATTCTTTTTTTAAAAAAAGATGTGAGCATTTAATGTATCTCATTGTAGTTCAGTACAATTAAGCTTTTACAACTCTAATTTGAAACCGCATGAACATTTTATATTGCGTATTAAGTAAGGCCCACTTAATGTCAAAGGCCCCCCTTCCAATTACAGTCGTGTTTTTTAACTTGTTAACATGTACATATGGTCTTTTATATGCCAGAAGACATATTATAAACCAGATGAGCAGTAAATGCCACAGCTGAGCGTTTCCTCTTTGAAACTGCGGTGTACTCATGAAGGATTCAGACAGTCAGGGTTTCCATCCTGTCAACTCGCACATTTGCGTTTTCTCCATCTTTAGAATTGGCTTCTAGTTCTAACATATGTGGCTAAGTCAGGCCAGTGTTAAGGTCCCACAAGTCTCAAGGCGTTATTCCAATATTACATCTTGTCATTGTGTAGCATACAGTAGTTTCATAGTGTTTGTGCAGAGCTGTAGGGGAGCTGGTGTGCTGGAGCTGCAGCGAGTGCTGGACCGGTGCATGTAGCAAAGGGGGATTTACAGATCTGCAAATTCTAGAACAAGGGAACGCAATAGGGTTTAATTCAGCCATTTTGCATAAAAGACTTATTTTTATAGAAAAACTTACAACTTATGACTGGAAAGGGACTTTAAATTAAATACATTAATACACCCTAGTTTGTGTTCCTTTAAACCAAATACAGTTTGTCTTAGTAGGTGCAAAGTGAAGGATGCAGCAAACGTGTCTCCTTGAAGTAGTGACTGAGGAATTGTTGAATTGCTATCATTAAAGTAGAGAATTCACCAAAAACTGTAGTAAAGGGGATTTTCATAATAGGAACACATAGTGGAAAAGGAGGAGAATGCTTCCAGTGGCAGGCTTATACCCATAGTCTATATCCGGTAAGTCAGACTAAATGTTAAGAGACAGATCTCATTTTATGTCACAATCCTCCAGCAGCATACTTTGCATTGCTACAGGAATGCCATGTCACCTTTTAAACATGCCTGAATACGAACCAATCAAAAGTCATTAACAGGTGTTTTGGTCATTATGGCCTCTTGCTAATTAAATCTTAGCACTTGCTCTTGGTCACATGAACACTGGAAACCACACATCGACAACAATTAAAGTCTAAATACGACATAAAAAATAGCCACAACACTACTGACTTAATGATTTGAACTTGAACATTGAAAGTCCCATGAGTTTTGTGTTTATCAGTGCAAAACTGTACATAATAGGAAAAATCAAGTACATATTATTAATTCAAACAAGTGTGCAACGAACCCAGGGGAAATATAAAGTATAGATTCAGTTAAATTCACCATTTATTTTAAGTAAGGACAGTGATTGCACTTACATTGTAAGGGTGTCACTTCTTGATAACATAGGCCTGACTAAGCAGGACTGAGGATCTACAGCAGAAAACTGAGGCCAAACTCTAAGAATAATGTAACTCTAAACTGTGGAAAACTCTCCTCGGCCGCCCCGCCTCTCCACCCCGCCATCTACACCTCCAGGGGGAGCTCTAAGCAGCAGCACAAGCAGCAGGCGGTTGCTTGTAAAATAAACACAAAATTCTGGCTGAAGACTTTACCTGCCCTTTGAGCCGGGAAAGGAAATGCAGACAGGAAGGCTGGTTTTTACCTCTTTTACCATCTTCGCCGTGGGTAGGGGAAACAATAACATAAAACCATCAAAACTGGGGATGAAATCACAAAATACAACTTTTTACGCACTGTAGATAGCCGGACGGACACTCAATTAAAAAGGGTGGCGTGGTGTTTCCATAAAGGTGACCTTTGACACCGCATTTCCACTCCAAATCAACACTCTCCTCACACACTCTGCTCGAGCCAACAGGGAGCCTGGAGTTTCTGCAAATGAACGATCTGTCAGGAGGCTGTTTATATCCCCTCTCCCGCTCCTTTATTTAACACTCTCGCATTAAAAGGGAAGAGCTTTTTAATTAGCTATGGACTCTCCTATTTTAATCAACTCACAAGCGGAGTCCAGCTGTGACAGCCTTGACAGGCAAAGACTAGTGACGTTCCGACTGCTGACTGCCCCCCTCCACCCGCCAAAAAAAAGAGAGGAGACCAGTGAATTTGCCATCTTGAGTGGAAAACACAGTTTAGCGAGATAGATGGGTTTGGAATTAGAGTCGAACAGCCTGCCTCTCCTCGGATAGAAGGCTGTTTGCAGTCGTTTTTAGAGTTTTTTAGTTCTTAAACATACACAACTTGTCATTTTCTTAAACTTCTGCTGTCTGTGCAGGAATGTAAATGTTTGTCACGTCAAATAGGTAAAAGAAGATCCTATGTCCTCCTCTTGGCTGGTCTCTGTCATCACATATTGCACATTACAGTGCATTAAAGGCATCACAAACACTTGATTGTGCTGGACTTGGTGCCAAAATGTGCAGAATGCAGAGCACTTGGCACATTAATCGTCTTGCTTCATCAACATCATTTGCTTTATCATCCTTCAGTCCGACCGCTGACTTCTACCGAGCTGTCTTTTATCCCTGGAGTGGCTTTAAGCTCTTAACTAAAAAACACAACAACACTGAAAGTGTAACAGAGGTTCTCGTTTCAGCCATTTGATGTAGCTGCCAGGCAGCCAGTGGGATACTTTGAATTTAATTTCCTCCATTCAAGATGCAGCTTTTATTTACATGACAAGACTGAACAGATTGCATTGGCCTTGGAAAAGATAAATGAAAGAAGGAGGGGGAAAAAAACAAACTTGGACAAATTAAAGTAGATATTTGCCAAACAATATAATGCAATTAAAATGGAGAGAGCTGTTGAGTACATAATGTTAGTCCACTCACTTCAACCATCAGTGACTTTTTGATCTTTTATTACACATAGGAGAGTAGCCTACTGTTAGACTATGATGTGCAATCTGCTCGCCTCTCATATTGTCATGCAAATACATTAGCTTAGGAGATGGGTCCCTCCACATGCTCTCGGTGGACAACACTCATTAAACTAATTACACATTGAACCTAAACTGAGTGGAGCGTAATGAGGTATGTGATATTCACAAGGAACTTATGCCACTGGGAACACGCCAATGGAAATTTATGATGCCACCATTCCACACCTGCCTGAAAGTCACATCCAGTGAAAACATAATACGCTCCTCAAAACTATTTGAGTAATTGGCAATTTGGGTTTTCAGGAGAGCTAGAGGGGGACTGAATAACTCCGAATACAAAAGCTAATAGATTTTCTGCGTAAAGCTGAAAACACACTGAGGATCATAAAATGGTTTAATAACGCCGTGACCTTTCCTCGACTGTTACAAAAACTTCTGCTTTTATTGCCTCAAAACTGAAACATCAATGCGCAGTAGAGAAAATGTTATTAAATTTTTTGCTTTAGTCGTAACTGAATTAAAGCTGAATCTCTGTGTATACATCAAAACTTCCTGTGTCCAAGAGAACAGACCACACAATGTACAGTGAAGCACTGAAGAACAAAGCAAACACTGGAGAGCTGCAACTGATATCCACAGCTTAAAAATAAACTTTCTACAACCACACACACAGCTGGTTCCTAATCATGGTGCATTTACACACAGTCATCCATCTTGTTGATTCTTTACACATTTAAGAGAAGTCAGTTTTCTTCTTACATGACAGAAGCAGAAGTCACAAACAATTCTAGATTAGCTACTTGATGTATTCTCTCTGGTTCAGTATGAACTAGACCTGCTTCTACCAGTTGTTTTCATTGTTGATTAAGCTGTCCATGACTTTCTCAAATACTCAGATAGTTATTTGTGCTATAAAATGTCAGAAAATGGTGTAAACTGTCCACCAGTGTTTCCAAAAAACCCAAGATAAGGTCCTCAGATGTCTTGTTTCAAAGGTTATCAGTCATAGAAAAGGAAAGAAACCAGAAAACAATCAGATTTAAGAAGCTGGAATGAGAGAATTTAGATGTTTTTGTTCGAAAATTGCCCCAACTGATTAGTTGATTATGAAAATAAGTAATGATTAATAGTTCACAACTGATTTATTTTTGCGGTTTCAGTCTGAACTATACACCGAGCCTACGAACAAACTGTTGTAGTTATTTCTCTAAAGTTCTCATAGAGGCGCATCGTGGTCCCATTTCCAGAAACAATAGAAAAAGCAGCTGGTGTATTTTTGTTTTATCTTAGATCATCTTAAGATACACAATCCCCCGGAGAGGTTAATATTCTAAGTTTAAAAGCCATTACAAATGATGGAGTTGCAGAGTCGCGCAGCTTCATATGACAGGCTTGAATCATATGAAGCAAATAAACAGATGAGGCACCTTGAAATCTGGGAAGACGAGTTCAAGTGCTCAGAAAGCGACAAAATCCTAAACCAGGCACCTGGATATATATATAAAAGTTTGAGCATCTTTTTCAAACACAGCAAACAGGGCGGCCCATGTGTGATACAGTGTTCAGTGGGCATAAATCCAGGATGAGTCTCACACTGTTTTTCTTGGGAGGGAGTAAAAAGCAAAAGCAGACACTCGCTCTCTAAACTTAGAAAGCCACACCTATGGAAAACACTGACAGACCATTTTACACTACAGTGTGATTTACACTCTATGAAAACGCAGCAATGTTGCCACTCCCAATACAACATATAGATAGAAAAAGTGCTTGTTGACCATCACTGCTGTCAGCCTGCTATACTAGATGGCGTGGGGTTGCAAAATCCTGGATCCTACAACCTTTGTTGCATGAGTATACTGATATATACAGCAGTAGAGTGACAGTTCTGTGCTTTTAATTCTGCTTTAATGATGAATCAAGATGGATACAGGAGAGGAAGATGTCCTTGGTGCAAGACAGTTTCCAGTTACACTCTCATACCAGTTGCTGGACTAACCAAAGACCTCCTAAACTCAAATGTAGCGACAGTTCGGCTGTCCAGAAATCCGAAAACTGAACCTATGGCAGCTTCTTTGTTTGTGTGACAGTTTACAGGGACATGATTTTACTGTAGCTTCTTATGTCTGAGCTTCTAGGAGGAATTATATGTTTAAATATTAAACATTTTCATCGTCCCTGTGCAGCTGCTAGAAGCACATAAAGTGGGCAAATGCTCTGTTATCTAGTTGTGGGGTACATGGGCACCAAAGGGCCAGTTTTCTTACTACTCTGGTGAATTCCGAGACGACTGAATTTTTTACACATAAGAACCACTGTGAGATGTGTAAATGATTGATTTATGTTTAAAAGTACATGTAAATTCAACCATGCAATCGACAGTAAAACCATTCCTGCAACCAGATTTACTTTATCAGCTTAAGGAACTCAGCAAAATCATTTGTCTTCTCAAGTTTTGTTCGGTTAGAATACCCACCATCCCTGTGTGTGTGTGCGTCTATGTGTACATGTGTGGAAGGCATTTAATTCTCTGTGCACTCCACGCAACCTTCTAAGAAGCACAAAGAATTAATTCATTGCTACTTTTATACATTGCTAATAAATTTTGCTCCGCTATGTTTATTACGTCTCACACTGAGGAGAGCGGTATCACATTTCATTTGGCAGGACCGTTTGTTAAAATGTTTTATTTCATTACAAACTCTCTAATTCTCTGGCTTAACTTCTGAGCCACCCTGCTTGCTTTCATTCCTCTTCTCTCTCTTTTTTTTACCCCCTCTCTTCTCCCCCTCCTCACTTCACTAACCGTATCCAGACTGGCTGTGATGGTGCGCGCTGGAAGTTTTCCATGCATCATAATTGTTTCGCTAATTTACTATGCTAATTGAGTAATTAATTCGGGAACAGGAGATTAGAAGGGGGCAAAAATACTGAAATAAATAAACAAGTAAAGCGTTGAGTGTTACCGCCGGGGCTACCGTTTTGTTCTGACATTAGGGATGCAAACTGACTCAAATACTCCAGCATGTTTGCTTCCTTCGCCCAAGGCTAGCTGGTTGATGTGCTTGGTGTGCAGGCACGGAGTTCGCATCCCTAACTTCTCACCACGGGAACTTGCGAACATTTAGCCGCTAACTGCACGCGACAGCACATCAATTGAACTCCAGTGGCGTGGTCAAACTTAATAGTTATCACTGTGTACACTTCCAGTGATTTAGCTGCCATTTTACTGCTGAGCACCTTAAAACCGAACGCGAAAAGGGGGAGGTCATTCGCGTGTCACTGTAATTTCGAGATCTCCGGCTTGTGGAGAAATTTCATGAGGTAGAAAGTAGTTTATTGTGTTGAGGGGTGGGGGGAGAAACTATGAAGGGAAAAGAGATGCTTCGTCTCGGTATACGATGAGACTCTGCAGGCCTGTTTCGCTACATACACGCTTCTAAATGACAGAGATGAGGCTGTAAATTAAAGATGGTAGAGTCAAAGAGTGTCTGAACTACCAGCGATAAAAGCGTCTTTGTGGTTCATCTATAGAGGAAACCGTAAAAAAGGATGTCCTGGCTGGGATGAATAGCATACCTGCAACGCTCAGCACACATCTGGCCAGCAGGATCTTGGATGTCTCCAGTCTGTTCTGTCTTTATTCTGTTAACCAGCAAATAAAAGCAAAATGATAACCTAATCGGTAAATCAGAAATTAAACAGGGGCTGGAACTGTTTGGTATCAAGACTCAAAGGCCCAAAAAATATCTGATCACACCACAGTAGATTTTGTTTGGGATTGTTTTTGGTGTAGTTCCCACTGAAAGCCACAAGATGGCATCCACACAGTTCATATGTTGAATTTAATGTCTGTCTTGCTCCATGCTGAATAAAAATCTGCTATCGGATATCTTTACTGTGGAAGTTGTAATTTATATTGGCAATAAATGGCAACTAAATGGTAAAGTAGCCTTCAATAACCGGCTACTGAATTGTATATCTTAATGAAAAGTAAATAGTTGAAATTACCTCTGAAGAAAAAGATCTCCAAACATGAAAAACACATTTTTATTAAATTAGAACTACAGAAAACTGTCAGACATTAATCTTTTTTACTGATGTAGAAGACTTCAAGACAAGCCAAGGCTCCCTTTCAGCTGTTCATCTCCGTGTCCACCATGGGGCAGAGTTGAGTCAGAAAAAAAAAGCCTTCTGTGAAAGAAGAACAAGGGAGCAGAGCTGCTTTGTTTTACTTCATCTTCAAATACAACTGTGCAGAACAATCAAAACCAATGGTCCACACATTTAACTTAGATCTCTCCTCACGGTCTCCCATGTAAAATTGGTCACAATGTGAAGAGTGTGGAAAATTACAAATCTTATCAGTGGAAACAAGCACACTGGAGTACCAGCTGTGACTGGAAGTGATCTAGTGGCCTACTGCCCCCCTCCATTAAACAGCACAGGGCCCTGTCGCTGCTTCCTCCAGGAACAAGTGTTTGTGCGTCGATGAGCTGCAGGACACGCTGACATCACACCTTGGTTACGCACCGTTAACAACGCCGAGCCTGGTGACGCCTTTGTTTCTGTGTGTGTCAGCCTGTTGAATAAACCTAATGGAGGTAAAGCTTCAGAGAAACGTATGGCTCTTTTATGTCCCCGACTTTAAAGGCCTTTAGGTGACGTCAGCAGGGTCCTATTTATGACAGGGGGCCTGGTCGGAGCAGATGGCCTCTCTGGTGCTATATAGAATATAAGTCATGGTAAATGTATAGTGGGGCAGTGTTTGACAGCTTTTTTAAAATGTTTATCCCAACTATGACAAGCTAACCACCAAAAAAGCAAAATAATGTGTCCAGTACAGACTAAGTTAGAGTACTATAACAGCGCCCTGCTGGACAACATCCATGTATTAAATCAAAGATTAAAAAGGGAGAAGAGATTCACAAAATAAATCTGTACAAAAAGAAAGAATAGAAATAATAATTTGGCAGCTGAGTGCCAAAACATACTGTAAGATGAAAAGAAAAGAACCGCCGCATAAAAAGGAAAGTAACGTTATCATGTTCCATAATTAAATTGTACTTTCTAGCTGTAGTTTCGTAGGAGATCATGCATTTTTCTTGGCTTTGTATTGTTTAATGAAGCATATTTATGTGTGTAATAACTAGATAGGTTAAATTAAGATAGGCCAAGCTTGAAAAAGTCAGAATAGAATAGGATTGGACTGATAAAACAGAACAAGATGGATGGATCTATCTGTAAATATACAAGACATATCATTTAACTAACAAATCTATGGAAATTGTCACATATTGTATCTAATTTTTAAAAAATATATAAAAAATAAAATATATTCAATTTAATCTTTTCATCCATTAAAAAGGTATCTGTTTGTGAAATTAAAAAACTGGAAATCAATGTTAGCCTTTTATGTCTATTTTTTAATTAAAAAAATTTTGGTTTTTTCCACATTTACACACCATTTTTATTTATTTATTTTTATTTTACATTAAACAGTTAAATCCAGTTTATTTTTGGGTTTTTTTTGTAAATAAAAAGGTCAAATACTGTGAAAGTCCACATCTTCTACCACATGCACATCAGTCTGTTTATATCCCTTTACTTCCTCTCAAATTCCTTCTTTTCTGAAAGCCTCCCTTCCTAAACTTCATTCCTAACGGATGACCTCCTTCCTCTCTACCGTCCTTCTTTGCCTCATCTATTATTCTTTCATTCAGTCCTTCATACCCTTCCTCATTCCCTACTTCACTCAGTCTTCCCTTCCTTAGTTCCATTCTCCATTTCTTGTTTCCTCCAGCACTCAATTACTTGATTCTTTACTTAGTTCGTCTCACTTTACTTCTATAATTTCTTCATTCATTAATTTTTTCCCCATTATTCACATGTTCCTCCAGAATATATGACTCGACTCAATATTCAGGCTTTAGGATCACATATTTAAAGTAACCAAATGATTTTCTGAAATTACGCTGTTAGGATTCCACAGTCAGCTCATCCTTCTTCCACTCCTGTTAGCTATAACCATGACTGATCTGAGGCAGGCTACAAGACAATGTGCACACGAGCCGATCCGTCATCATCACGTCTGGGTTATGATCAGTTTTTCTATATTTGCAAGACGTTTCGTAACTTTAAGCAACTGCAGTGCCAAACGAGATGGAGCAAGAACAACAAAACTAACACAGATCCAGTCGTGCAACCTGTTGGAAGCAGAAGCAGTGCATCTCCAAACCCCCACGTTTCCTTTGTACGACGGATTGCACAACCTCCTGAGAAACAGGCATGGGAAACTGCCTCCAACAAACATGCTGAAACTTACAAACCAGTGGCCAGGGAGCCCAACTTCACCATGGAGGGAAACGGTTTCTCCTGAATTGGTAACATATGCTCTCCCAGAGGTCATCATAACAACCTCTATAAGTTGGTGGCTAATAGGAATATGGGAAGATGTCCCTCAAATGTCACTGAAACACAAGCAGTCAAGGCAATCTGCCCTGAGGAACCATAATATGAAACAGATGTACAGTGAAGGAAATGACCCATTGGAGCAGGAATAATTTATTTTAAGGTTGCAAATGTAGAGAATTTGTGTGTTTTCCCCAAGCAAATCATAATTGATGACAACAAGTGACCAAATAAGGATGGGTGTAATGCTGTAAAAACAGCCGAAGGCGTAATAATTTCGACAAAATTTAATTCCTTGGATGAAGATGCTGTTATGAAACCAGCCCTTTGGGAAATACAATGAAAAAAAGACAGGTTGGAACTGGCTGACATAAAGAAAAAAAGCAAATGCATGATGCCAAAGAAGAAGAAAAACATGTTGGCTTTCTACAGTTCATATAAAATCTGAAGTACCGAGCGCAAAGACTGGAGAAATTAATAGCATACACTGTAAATGTAGAAGGTGGAGAACATGTTAATTCCACTCTTGTGAGTTGCGAGTGATTAATCAACACGCTTAGTCCACAATGCTCAGCCAAAAGCCATAGAAAAAAATAATTTCCACAGTTATCAGTGACTTTACTTTCCATCGTCTGCCCCATTATAGCTTTTTAATGGGTCTGAGTCATCTCAAACGATCATTGTTAGCGCTGTTGTCCTTTTTCCAATGTAATTAAAGAGGCGACAGAGACAAAAGGCTAATGAGCCGCGGCTGCGGTACGGGAGGTCAGCGACAAGCTAAACCCACATATTAGGAGAAACTAAGAAGGCCTGTGTGAAAAGAGCAGCACTGGGTAGAAAGGTGTGTGTCTGTGTGTGTGTGTGCGACGGCAGGGCAGATGCACTTGGGATTGATGTACCACGGTGTCTCATGTCCAAATCTATATGGCCCTTTTAATCCAATGAAAAACGAGAAGTGTGCTGTAACTTTGTTAGAAGTGGGTAATGCAGCCAGGGGAAATGGAACAGGGGCCAGATTTGCAGGCCTCCTCGACATTCAGTGTAAGCGCTAACCTGATTTGCAGTGCGCTAGCTCGGAGACCAATATCTGCCTGCATCACCCAAAGCCCATCAGGAGAGAATAAACAAATATGATGGACACGATCTCTGAGAACGGATTAACTGTGGCATCTGTTTAACATGCACTTGTGTACATGTTCATCATATTAGCATCAAATTTAAAGGTTTTAACACTCCTAAGGTGTGACCCTCATTCACACCTTTTCATGGCTTACTTACCTGTACAATATGAAATACAGACACTGTTCACGGACTAAATAATTCCATTTGATGCTAGAATACGGGGATGGCTGCAAAGTCTGAAAATAAGATGATCGCTTTCGTCAAGTATGATGGAGACCCACATGGTATCCATCTGTGGTTTGGTTTGTGCCAAGTCAATGACAGGAGGCTCATGTGGAAACTCAACTTCATCAATCAGCATTACTGCCATCAGTGTGTAATGCTTTTCAAATAACCACGATGACGGAGGGGGGTTTAGGCTGTGCGAAAGTCTGGAAGAAAGACAGATTCAACAGTTTTCTCAGCATGACGGGTGCATCTCACCTGTCAGAGATGGATTACACGTACGAGTGTGTATATTTATACGCTGCGCAGAGATGAGTCCAAGTATATATCCGTGACAAAGTCAGCATATTATTTCAATTACAAGTGTAATAATTCAAATTCTGCAATAAAAAAGACTAAATCTGGAAATACTGACTTTCAGTTGCGTAATGTTTATTTTATTTCTGCTTTATCCCCTGACCACAGATTAATCTTTATTAAAGAAAACACAGTGTTCCTATAATAGAGAGTAGCATACCCCTCATGTGATGTTAGCAGCAGCTCATCACTGTGATATTTGTAGTCATTGATACAGCTGAATATAATAAATGACTAAAACAATATTTAGATTTGCCACCATTATTAAACATTGAATAAAGTGATTAAATGTGAAATGGAAGCAGGTAAATGGATATACAAGTATGCTATTTATATACACCGCAACATTATCTGACAGCTGCCGTGGGATTCTTTCTACAGTCTAGACATAAACAAGTTATACTTCCTTCTATGGTTAAATTAAGTCCCTGTCAATAGTGCATTTCAATGAACAAAATTTATGAAAATATTAGTAGTATAGGATTTTTCGAAGCAATGTGATGATAATATTGATTTTGAAAAGGTACTAGATTCACCGGATTAACCAAAAAGTTGATTTATAGATAGTTCATACCCAACACTAAAATCATACAACTTTTTTTTTTTTTTTTAATTTACCTACCATCTGAAGAGATTTTATCAGTGTTACCCACCCTTATCACACATTGCTACAATGCTTAAAAATATTTGTGCAGATATTAATACACGATAGATAATAGATAGATAGAATAGATAATTGGCAGCCTTATCAACTGTTGCTCACTAATCAATAATACAAAATAAACTCTGAACATTACGTATCTTGATTTAGCCGTTTTGAACAGGGCCACATGATTTAAGCCCTTTCAGCGCTGTTCGGTGGGCATTAAGCATCACAGGAGACGTTCTCATGGTGGCCTTTTACTCGCTAATCTCCCACAATGCTCTCTGCTTGCCAACATGGAAGCGCCGCTAGACTGCCTGGTCTCGTCTTCAGGTTGTCATTGTTAAACAGTAAAAGCAGCTAATGTACAATACGCTCTCTAACATACATATCCTTCTATTTTGCCTTATTGATGAATATATTTTTAATCGTTTAAATTATTAACAGCAATAGTTAATTAACCAACAATCATTAATATTCATACGTATTTATGATGAGATTAAGATATACTAATTGGATGTGTTGTGGAGAGTTACACCTAATCATTTAACTCTCTGGAGATGTAATCCAATACCTGATGCACAATCCACTGCTATTTTTTAGTCTGAGGCAGTTAAACACTAAGCAGCCGCAACTTTAAAACCACTGAATCTGTAAAATGTAATGTTCTGTGGGAAGCCTTGGGTCCTGACATCCATGTGGATGCTAGTTTGGCACATAAAACCCACAAACAGGTGGTTGTTGTGGCTGAAGTGACATTAAAGCTGCAACTAACATTTTCCATGTAGCCATTAATCTACTAAGTGTTCACCAGCCAACGATCTACAGCTCAAAGCATATGTGATCATGTTTTATGCACCCAATCCACTCACCCAACAAACCCCCCCGAAATTTCCATTATTAATAATCTGCTCTGCGAAATGTCAGGAAATCCTTTAAACTTCAAAGTTACACTCTTTCAAATTTTTTGTTGCGTTTAATCGGCATCAAAAACCCTCAAATTTAGAGCCACATGTAGATTCAATGCAGTCATCCAGGTCATGGTAAACCTAAGAGCGTCAATGAAAAGCAGCTACACTTCGGTTCTTGAAGATGTTCGAAGAAGCCTCCTGGATAAGAGGCGATAAGAGTTGCTTTCTTAAGCTCTTAGAATAACAGAGAAATTCCTCACAACTAGGCATCTGGTATTATCTTGATAAATGCCTTAATTATCAGTTATTGTCGCTTATCATTTATAAAACTATTTCTACCTGCCTGTGCACACGTGTTATTAGACGAGGACATGACAGGGCTGCATGCACGGTGCTGATGTGGACGGCTTCCAACAACAGCCGCGTGTCCACTTATCCAGTTCTCCTCCCGTCTCAGCCTCCATCCACTCCTCAGTGATTAATTAGGGAAAGTGAGTGGAATTAGTCTATCAGCAGGCCGAGGGAGAGGATGAAAATATTTACAGAGCTCTCAGGAAGGGATTTCATTAGGAGTTGCCTCATGGCGAGTCGCCTCCTCGCTCTTCATGCCGACACAGAGTGGGAGTACTCTGAAACTTGACCCCGCGTGTCGAGTCACGTGGTTTCACCGACACGAGGCCGTCATTTACTCGCAAATCTGAAGGAATTCAAACAAAGCACACAGAGTAATAATGGAACTCGAACCACCTTGGAAAATCTAAACTACAGTACAAGTCTTAAAACATCCGAGGAACTAAAGCATAACCCCACTGAGACAAACATGATTGAAGCTACAGCAGGCACATTAACCGTCTTCTCCTCTCAAGGGTAAAAAAAGAAACATCCACACACACAGTCCTGGGAAATCGGTAGGCATCAGTCTTTTGGGCTAATGTTTCTCACTTTGCCGTACGTTGATTGGCATGAGATACCCCGCTGCTGTGTTATTTCCTCTAGCTCTTCTCCTCCTCCCATCCACTCTGGCTTTCTCAGCAGGGGTTAACTGACCTCAGAAAAACACACAGAACAGGCACCCATGGGGCAGCTGAATGCCTCTGTGATTATCAGGGGGAAATGCATCTTATGGCCACTTTAAGAGCCTTACACTCCAATCCATATTGGTAAAATATAGAAGCAAATATTTTCTAACTGTTGTGCACCTATATAATGGTTTAAAGAGATAACGTGAAATTATATTTAATAAAAGTATCTAAAATAAACTCATGATTAAGGACAAATTGCAGGCAAAACATTAAAATGGAAGAACATTTATGATTAATCTACAAAAATAATTGCATTTCATGTACAAAATTGCAAATATTTTCAGTATTTGTCAGTGTTTGTATTAGTCTGTGATGTTTTCGTCATTTGGGGAGAAAAAAAATTCAGAACACACTTAGCCATTTTGGCTCCAGTTGGGGAATTCCTTGGCCTGGTTCCCGACACTGTGACCAAGTTGTGCGCTGAAAAAGAGGGAACATAATCCAATACGCTCAGCAGCATGTTGTTTAGACGTACTTTGTCTAAACAATACGTGCATGTGACGAGCGTTTCATGTTGGAGTGGTGCGTCAGGGGGTTGTGTTTCTCAGACGGAACAAAATAGGAAAAAAACCCCAAGTTGTTGCAGCTTTTCCTTTTCACAAAACGTGCACGGTCTTATGAGCACGCTTCCAGACACGTAAAACCAGCCAACATCCACTTGTGGCTTCACACGGGATTGAAGCTCAGTCTCCCAAGTGAAACTTCTAATTTATGCCACTGAGTTACGACCCAGTTTGCTAGAGGGAAGGAACGGAACATAAAAACAACAACAGCTGTACCACAGTTTTTCTAGTATTTGATTGAATAATAGCTTTTTAAAGTAACATAAATCAACAGAAGGTCACAAAGACGAGCAACAGAGGACAGTGCCCGCAACTCAAAAAACATTCATATCAACAAAAAGGAGAACTTGTTTTGTGGTTTTGAACCCGCATCCTTAATCTGTGTTACAGCAAAACATCTCAAAATTTAAATCTTGTGCTTCCTTACCTGCATTCACTGAGCAAAAAGGTACACGTAGGAGTAGCCACTAAACATTTACTTAGACTGCAATTTGTGCTTAACAAAACCTCTTATTTTAGCCCAGGATCCACTGACAACAAGTGTCTCATGCATGCAACCAAACAATACACATGTCTGCTACGAGAAAATAAATCAAGTTCACAGTCGAGCAGCTTCCAATCAGTATGGATCAGTCGCAGTACAGAGGCCGAGTAGCGTCGGATTACAGGAATTAATCCGGGACATGGGCTGGCACATGCTAATTTACATACAACACCAGGAAAAGGTTCATCACACCAAAACGGAAAGGCAGCAGAACAGCCCAGGGTGGTAGCACGCTGCAACACCACATCCTATTCCCACCACCGACTTTGTTGGTGTTTATGCTATCGCACCTGATCTGGGTGAAAAGCCCTGTGATTCACTGAAGTTTCCTGCCATGGGTTAGATATTTATAAAGCTCCATAACAGAGGCAAGGGGAGGTGTAGAAGTCTAGTTTACTCTCAGGCCACTGGAATTACAATATTCTGAAAGTGTATTGTGTAATGTTTGCCCAGTGATGAAAGAAAAATACCTGCTCCGTACAAAATGCCTCCGTCTCCTGGGTATTAAATAATTGTGGGTGATTCATTCTGCACTCAGCACTGTATAAATTTAAAGGTCACACGGAGAGCACAGACCTCGGCCAAGGTCATTGTATGACGAGCTATTTCGCAGCCCAAACTAGACCCAAACCAAACTTTAATGGGTTCTTCCTTTGCCCATGCTCCACAAAGTTTATTGAAAAAAATCGGCCTGGTAGTTTTTGCATATTCTAGACAGATAGCTTAGATAGATACTTTGTTCATCCCCCCCTAGGGAAACTCAAGGCATCCAGGAGATCACACATATTTCATGTAAGAAAACTGAGGCGCAAAATCTTGCTGACAGAGGAACCAAGTTAAGGTGCAGGAACAGAAACAACAATAGGTGCTAGTAGAACAAAAAGTATAAATACAGTACAAAACTAAGGATGCAGAAGGAGTTCTAAGCTCCTGGTGGACCAACAATCTTGACAGACAAACAACCAAACGACAAGGAAATTATGAAGTGAAAAATGTAATAAAGTTGATAAAATCCTATGTAATATGGTGCAAGCAGAAAACTCCTCTAATCATTCCCACATATCTTGCAGATAGCAGCAGTGACATTTATGAATCGACCGACAAGGGTGTTTTTTAGGGACAATATCGATGCCAATTATTGGTAATCCAGAAAGACAGATATATATATTTGGAACCGATATACATTAAATGTAATGTTTCAACAGCATGTGATAGCAGGACACCTGTCATTCATAACTAGGCTTCTTCATCATAATAAAGGTGACTATAACTAAATATTACTCCTATTAATATAATAGGAGTGATTAAATTAGGACGCTCTCCTCTGTGTATGTGGGAGTGATAGAGATTGAGCAGTTTGTCTCCTGCAGTTCTGTCTCGTTTTTTTTTTATCTTTCACTATTCTAGCACTTTTAATGCCCACTATCTTAAAGAATTATTAATAGTTATTATTGTTCAGACTGTGTTTCAGGGTAATCTGTGGCTTCCATCTGACTTAGCTGCTCGCTGTTAGGATAGCCTTAGCCACTGTGAGAATAGCCAATTTCCTCGTTTGTGGCAACGGCTTGCGTTTCTTGTTCAGTTTTTGAAAGACATTTCTGAGGCCACAAAGTGACAACAGACAGAGAGAGGAGGCTAATAATATTTAATTTATCAGTAATCAGAAAATAAAAAACAATAATACCAAACTACTACGAAACTAATCAGAAAATGCCAAATATTGGCCACGATAATTGGCCAGGGCGATAATTAGTGATATTACCTTATTACTAGTGTGTCATGTTAGCATATGTTACCTTAGAGGTAGAGCTGTCAGTAGAGAAATGCCAAAAATATGTTCGAGTCTCCTTTAAATAGTTTCTTCACTAGAGAGTAAAGACAAGTTATGCTCAGCTCATATTTTGATCACAATTTCACACAGTCAAATTTAGGAAATCCATCAGAAAAACCAATATGTACAAGTTACCCAATATATTAACATCATCATCATTAGCACCAGTATCCAGCTCCAAACGGTCTTGGTTCTCTAGAGACTCATGTTCTTTCTGTTACATCCACTTTTATGTAACCATCCCTCATGAAATGATCCCACATTTTCCAATACACTTGAATATAATCTCACATTATGGAAGTTCAAGATGCTCCGGCATGCGTCTGTGCTTCCAAGTATACAAATGTTGTGTCAACAGGACGGAGGACTAAATTAGAAACCAGCATGAGCTCCTCCTTTCCAGGGACTATGTGCTGATAATAAGACCTTGGTGCCATTTACCAACTGGCACTCCTTCAAAACACAGCCAAGACAAACTCCCTAAGCAAGGCCACCTCAGCGAAAAAATGCTGGGAATGGGCAGGATTTAAAACTATTTCAGTAGGAAATAGTCTGCAGACAGATCAGTGAGTCGCACTGCTGTCTTTAAAGAGATTGAGACAAATTTTCACAGGAACTAGACACATGACTGAACACGTGCTGTTTTTTCTTACGTGCCTGTTATCTGCACATCAGTGCACAAAGCAGGACTGGATGGACGGGCAGATGACTGGAACGAAGTTTTTGACCTGTTGCTTACTTAAGGTCAAGTGAACTCGGCGTCCCAGAGTGTACGCAAGCAGACTTGCAGGAACAGGATGACGAAGAGAAAAAATTCTAGCGAAAGCTTTTAGACGGGTTTTCAGGTGCTTTTAATGAGCAGTAGAGCCCAGCTAAGAGCTATGTTGCAGCAATACAGTATGTTCTTGTAAAAGTTTATTGCTTTCATTTACCGAGTCATGGCTCTTATGACACACAAGGGATACAGATCTGCAAAAGGACTACCAGAAAAACATACCAATTGCAATTCCCTGGGGTTCGTTAGTGCAAAATATGAAGCATATAAAGTGGAATCCTTTTAAGGCAAGAACCATATTGCTTTGTGTGTGCATTTGTGGCTTTTGCAATAGATTCCCACCCTCTCTTCTCCCACGTTCCTGCTACTGTTCACAAATACAGAGTCCATTACTGGATGTTAAATACAAACATTGATATACACAAGAGCATTTTATTAGGAAATCTATATGATTACTGCCAAGGGCCTCTCTTTACCATCAAAACAGCTTCAATTCAGGGAGGCATGGATTTCACAAGAAATTATGAAAACATTATGACCGCCTGCCTAATATTGTGTTGGTCCCCTTTATGTGCTCAAAAATGCTCTATTGGGCATGGACAAGAGGACCTCTCAGGGTGTCCTATGGGGTCTAGAACCAGGACGTTGGACTGGATCGCACTGGATCCTTTGGGTACTCTGGCTTGTGCAGTGGGGCCTCTGTCAATCAAACTTGTTCCACTGCATCCTGTTGATGCTTGATCAGAATGGGGTGTAGGAAGTTTGGAGGTCAAACCAACATCTTTGGCAATTGTCATGTTCCTCCACATATTCCTGATTGTTTGATGTTTTTTCCTTATGGTGGGGTGCATTTTCCTGTGGGGGTAGACCAGTGACATTTGGGATTTCCATTTGCATGAGGGAGTGTGTTTGTTGTGGGACAATGTTTATTTGGATGTTTAAGTCTCATCAACACAGATGTCAAAATCCAAGGTTTTCCAGCAGAACAGCACATAGTACCAATATGATCAATGTTATTCACTTCACCTGTCAGTGGTCATAACGTTGTGGCTGATCGGTGTATAATTACTGCAGGTTTGTCGGCTATACCTTCACAGTGCGAACCATCCATTTCATATCACATCCCAAATTGGTTCTGTTTGATTCAGATCTGATTTTTGCCGTTAGAAGATTGTAAATTGTGGCCCAAATTATGAAGATGCCCAAAGTGGGTCAGCAAACAATTACCACATCATTACACCATTATCCTGGACTGTTGACATACTCCCGGTTGGGTGCTTCACTTCCTGTTGTTGACACTGATTCTGACCCAGCCATTTGCAGCCTGAGCAAAAATACTGATCCATCAGACCAGGCTTGAGTTTTCAGTTTTACAGTCTGAGCAGCCTCTAATTTTGTGTTCTTGGCTGACTGATGTAGAACCTGACGTGTCCTCTGCTGTTGTAGCTCGTCTGCCTTTCGGTTTGACGTGCCCTAGGATGACTTTTTGCCCTCCCCTGTTGTAAAGAGTGGGTAAATGAGTTACTATAGCCTTTCTGTCAGCTCGAATCGGTCTGGCCATTCTCCAAACTCTCCCCTTACCGAGGTGTTTCTTTCTGCAAAATCAATGATCACTGAATGCTGTTTTTTGCAAATATTCTGAGTAAACTCGAGATACTGTTGTGTACAACAGTCTCAGGAGACCAGCAGCTTCAAAAACACTCAAACCAACCAGTCAGACACCAACAGTCAGTCCACAGTCATCATTCTGATGTTAGATAGGAACATTAACTAAAGCACTATTTTATTACCTGCTCTGCTGAAAGCTGAATGCTAAAAACAGGTGTGTAAAGGCCACTAATTCATCAGAAAAGACAGCATGTGTTATGACAGTAATTATAATCCAAATGACAACATCGGTTTAACATTTCTGTTGGGAATATTTCTATAGATATTTAAGATATCTCTCCCATAACAAATGTATGTAAAATTACAGAATCAATACTTATTTTTCAGTTAATTGTCACTCATAGTATTTATTTTTTAAAACTATTATTAAACGTGAGTTTAAAATTTCTTAAAGATTGATATTTTCATAGGCATTCACAGGTTCTAAGTGTACTTTTATATTATAAATGTAAATTCTGTCAGTTTTTATAATTGCATGGCTCTTTTTATCCGTTTCAGAAATATGGGGAAAAAAAACTGTTCCATAAATTTACAGATTCTTTACAGTGCATTGCACAGGATGTTTTCAGTGCTAAATAAATGAAAAAATGAAAAATAAAAGAGTGAATTGGTACTTTGACTGTATTTATTAGTACTATGCGGGCCCGTTTCCAATCTCCTCTGTATGACCTAAACACCAGACAGTACTTTGAGACATGCTCCATCACTTTGACAATACAAAAACATGTTTCATACTATTGTGGGTTTAAGACTTTTCATTTTAAGTTTTGTTACTGTCTTCATGGCCAAGACACTTGAGAGAAAGCATATTTGGAATTCATGCCACCACAAGATAAACAATTACGCATAGCTTTGGCTATGAATCACAGTAATTGTGTGTTATTTGTGTTGGTTGCCCACTCCGTGCTTGTTTTTTACCTCTTTTTGACTTCTCCTGGTTTAACGTCACAGCACTATCAATTGTGGCAAAGTCTGCAGAATTGCAGGCTTATGGAAATTGTACATGAAGCTCACAATGTCTGAGAGAGAAACCTCATGGACATGATGAATTGACAGTGGGACAACCAAAAGCCCCCATCAACTGAGCAGGAACGCACTGTATCCATGAGAGTGTCAGTGTGGACATTGGGATTGGGCCCAGTTCACTGAAGCAGAAAACTCTTGCAAACATGGTTTAATAAAAATGCATACTTAAGCATATTTTGTGGAGGATATAACTGTTTGGAACATACGAGTGGAAAAAACATGTCATTCTTTTCCTTGTAGCATTATGAATCTAAGGGCCTAGGAGAAAACTGCAATTGAGTGAATCACTTTCATACAGTTTAAGAACCATATAGCACTTCTATTCAGAGTAACTAATAAACTTTACAATTATTTATTTTCAATGCATTCTGGGCTGCTCAAATTAAAACTGGCGTTATAACAAAAGAAAGCCGGTTTATTTGTTGTACGGCAGAGTTGTCAGAGGGTGAACCACTTCCTCCAAACACATCTGTCAAGTACTAATATGTGTTTGTTACTCCAAAGATGAGGACTTGACAAAACACCGCCAGCATGACTCGAGTCACCGTGTTCCCGGAGGACGGGGGTGTTTACACGGTCTGGAGGGGCCCAGGGATATTGACTCAGCTGAGCCCAAACTCCCCAGCAGTCCCAGAGAGTTACAGCATACCCGGGGGTGGCTTAGAGGGGAAGTGGGTACAAGCTGAGACACTGTACACGACCCTTTTCGCATGAAGATGAGTCCTAAAGGGAACCAATTTCGTGGCCAGACGTGATTTATTAGAAGCTTATTTTTAATATTTTGTTATATTTTTGTATGTAATTTGGGCCTGACTTTAAGTGCTTGTTAATACTCCCGCGTATGGGTCTGGCTTTTTTAACAAGGGAGACGGGTCACGGGTGAGAAAGACAAGTCAATGCTGTTCACATGCTGTTTACATAAGGAAAGCCTGGCAGGGGATAAGAACAGGTTCCAGACCCTTAGTGCGCCAATGTGTGCGCAAAACCTCTCCATGCATACACAAAAGACAAACTAAAACCTACACTTTATGTGCCAACACACACACTCGCACACACTGTGAACTTTACAATGGCAGCGAGAGATTTTGTAACTATAACCTCATATGGAAACACACAAAACGAACTTCTAGTCACGTAAAAGTTAAGTGACAATAACAGAATCTGCACCAGCAACCACATTTTCCACTGCTGTCTAGTAAGAGTAAAGCAAATGAGATGCTATAGAAAACAAGAACATGGAGACAAATTTGTTGACTCTCTTACAATCTGTGTCTGAGATGTCTAAATAATGACAAATCCCTTTAATAAACACAAACAAACCTTTAAAAGCAGCATAATCACTTCCTAGCTGGAAGGCACTGCTACCTCTTCCTCCATTATCTTAGTCTATAATGCGGACAGATAGTACCTTAAAGGAAGCAGAATACATCTGCATGACAGCGCACCGTTTTATTGCATTCAAATGTCATCTAACCGATAATCCTCACAGGACTGGAAGGAAGCATAAATGCATTTTTTATCCTCTGTAGATCAAATAAAGAGCTGAAAATATTCATGGGAGAGGTTACACTAAATGGAGAAGTAGCAAGCCTCCCTCAGCGTCCATCCCTCCTCAGTATTTTCCCATCCCTCCCTGTGTGGAGATGTAAAAAGGCAACCTTGGGGAGCCCAGACCTAAACAATGTGCCTCTCTTGCAGGCCTTCCCACCATTTTCCCTCCAATCTCTCGGACGCTTCCTGTTTGTGTAAAAGATTTGTTGTCTTTGACATATCTGTTCTTTTGCTCCAATCTAGAGGAGTGTGGCCTGCCACTGAATTTTACATATCCAGGGGTCGACCTCTAGGGCAGCGATTTCCGTGACGCTAAGCAGGGATTGAAACTTAAGAGTAAAGGTCAGTCCGAAGGCACAGCAATTACAGGTTGTACACATATTCCTGACTCATTACAGTGCCATCTAAGAAAAACAATTCAAAAAAACACAGCTGATATGTCAAAAAGCACTTTGTGTTCCATTACTCTTTGTCCCTCTCGTCTTCCCACACATGCGCGAGTTTTTTTTTGAGCCGAGCTCGTGTGGGGAAATGACACTAACAAGGCAGGTCCATTCACTGTGAGAGACGCAGTAAATATTTTCAGAGCCTTGACTGCACCAGAGGGATGGTGCTCGAGCTGTCCTTGACACCTCTGGCAGCACGCAGAGAAAATAAAAGGCTTGTTAAAGTCACATTTGACGGGTCCCTTCTGGGTCATCTGAGGGTGATAAATGTGGTCCTGGATGTTTAGGAGCCCAAGAATTAGTTCTTTACAGATGGATGTTTGTTATATCTAAACAAAGTGTGACAGCACCAAGTGTCCATGAGATGAAATACATGGTGTAATATGCTGCGGTGGCTCGCAGGAGTCCAGCCTTCCTGTCATATGATTTACACTACAAGCAAAAACATTGCTAAACATCTTTTTAGGCATTTTATAGTCACAGACCAGATGTAAATCAGCTACAGCATTTAGCTCTGCCAAACGAAGCACTCGGCTCCCCATGATTAACATCAGTCTTTGGAGGTTCACTATTTGGCAAGGATGCTTTATTTATCATAATATAATCACATCCAATTACAATAATTAGGAGGCTAATTAAGCTAATAAATGTCTTCATGATTGTCTCCATGTCATGGGTGTATATCAGCATATGTGTTGCACTGAGTTGAGTTTTTCTCCAAATAACTGGTTTACAAGACACAACTGTAGAAGAATGTATCCACACACACACACAGATAAATGAAACTACGATAACATAATCTCCTGCATATCATATATCATTGGATTGGAGACACTAAGATGGTTAAAAATGGGTTGCTATGTGGCCACCTGACATGAAAGATTTATTGTGTGAATATGGAGCAGACATTTGGCAGCTGACCACATTCTGGCAAGAATTCACCAAGCACTGGCGGCACTGACGATAATCGTTGCTGCTTCCAGAGAAAAAAACAGTCTAGATGTGGTGGAAACAGAGCTTATAGAGTGAAACGTGTACACTGAACAAAAATATCAAGAGGAAAAAGCAGAATTGTGCACAAAAGGTTTCTGAACTGTTCAACTTGTGACAAACAAACTGGGTTAAAGGACAAAGATCAGACCAGATCTGACCAGAACACCAACACTCCTTTGGCCAGTGACTACAACATGCCTCCTTATTCAAACAACACAGTGTCACAGACGACAAGAGAAAGACAAGAACTGGATGCTGCATGTCAGTTAGAGCCACAGTCAGACACTTGAAAGTCCACAACTTCACCATAACCATTTCAGACAACATGGCACCAGACAATCTGCATGCAGCGTGATTATGTTCCCCAAAATGTCCACCAACTTCAGGAAAAGAGGGACACAACTCCACAAACAGCATCAATAACCTCTTTAGCCGTGCATGCAACTATATGGACAGCAACAGCAGTTTAAAAGCAGCATTTGCAAAGAAAAACAGTGAAAGCGATAGAGCACACGGGCTCTGCGAAAGAAATGTTATGCAGCAAGACATGGAAGTAATATTGAGACAGCAGCAGCATAAAGCACAAACAACACAAATTATGAGAGGAATAGAGCAAGAAGTCACACAACGGCATTGAATATGAAATATTAGCTGTGTTTCTCATGTGTGAAAGGTCATGTTTGGTTCCCAATGCAGCCAACAAACACAAAGACTACTCCTCCTACAGAGGCCTACAGCCAGAAACCATCATGCAGAACCATCTCAGGCATTAACAGTCCAATATTCATATCACAACATGGATCTTCATGCCAAACAAGACAAAGCCAAGGAAAAACAACAGCTGGACCAACCATTACTGCCGATGCAAACCCTTTACACACATAAGTGAAAGGCAGTGGCAACAAAAGCCAAAATACAGAATACAAACAAGTCAGCCGGAGCATTTTATCAACAAGATGTCAGTGAAGCACATAAACACAGCAAGCAAACAGAGCCAGGACAGAAACACAAGCAGCCAGCTCTTACCTTGATGAAGTGTCCAACGTCCACAGCAGGTAGATGCCTCTGGGCTTCACAAACACAGATATTTCCACGGATTAGACGTCCGGAAGCAACACTGATAGAACCAATATCCAGTGGATTCACACTTATGAAACGCCATATGCGAGAAAAACACAAGTGGCAGCAGGAACCAACTGTCCTGCGGTGCCACGTCAAAAGTGGGTGACATTTTTAAAAAGCCCGCCTGATCTGAGGTGCGCTCCATATGTTCCACCAAGTCACGTGTCACTGTACGTAAAACTGGGCGATTTCAACTTTACCGTCGTTTCTGAGCTCGCACAGCTTGTGTCGTTTATATTGTTTTGTGTCTAGTTCTTCTAAGAGGTAGGTCCTTGTAGATTCACTATAAACTCTGGCAGCACCTTAAAAGGTACATTTGGACACTTCTGCGTGCGTTAATTCCGACCTGTCAAGAGTGCATCGTGTAACATGATCTGCTGCATCCGTTGCAGTGATTGTTGGAAAGGAGGCTGTAATATTATTGGTTCCACCTGTACTTTTGCTGCATGCTCCTGAGAATCAGTGATTGCATTTCATTTGGGAGAGATGAGAAACTGGTTTCATAACGAGATCCAAAGCATAATATGAAAAACTGATGGTGCTTATTAAGACGACATAGAGTCCGGAGTAGATTCCAGGATGGACGCAGGGGATACATCTCCCTCAAATCAAAAACACCTGCATTTGTCTCCTCTGATAAAATCAAGAAAGAAAGAAATGGCTTTTATTTTGAAAAAACCCTATAAACATGCGTGTCTTTTTTTTCTTCAGTCTATCTTCATACATCGATCAGGCATAACATTCTGACCACTGACAGGTGAAGTGAATAACACTGATCATATTGGTACTATGTGGTGTTCTGATGGAAAACCTTGGATTCTAACATCCGTGTTGATGAGACTTAGCCACCCAAATAAACACTGTCCCACAACAAGCACACGTAAATGGAAATCCCTGATGTCACTGGCCTACCCCTGCAGGAAAATGCACCCCACCACATGGAAACAACATCAAACAATCAAGAACATGTTGAGGAACATGACAATGGTCCAACATGTTGATTTGACCTCCAAACTTCCTACAACCCATTGTGATCAAGCATCAACAGGTGCTTCTTTTTAAGTTTTCATAACTAAAAAAGATTGATGCAAACTGTTGCATTAGTTCATTTTGTATGACCCAAGCATTATTTTTTAGTTTGCAGGATGAATAAATATTTGAAAGCAGCACAGGCTACCTGAGAGCCTCACTGCATTATATTCTATTGCGTTTTGAACTGTCAACTAGCGCCTGAATTCATTGTTCTCTTTATATAAATAAAGACATTTCCACTACAAAATGTTACAAACAAAAGGCATTCATTGGTGCATTAAAATTCAACAGAATGCAAGAAATAAGCAGATTGATACTCACAGTTTCCTGGAGGACAACCTCTAGAGTCCACCTCCCAATGTTCAAGTGAAATCTACATCCATGACTATAAGTACTGTCATTAACCATTTCCAGTCTGGAGGTCCCTGAACTGAGACCAGTCCATATCTGTTTAAAAAGAACTGCCACCAACACTATTTTTTAAAGGCCTGCCAAGCTTGAATGGAGCATTTGTTGTGCTTCATTTCTATTGCATTAAATTTGGTGGAGCTGAACTTGGGGATTTTTAGAGCAATTGCCATGCAGTCTGGTACACTATAATCATCCACTATCATGTCAATAACAAACACTAAGTGGAATCATTACCTTTTTGACGTAAAAAAATCTGAAAATGCAGACGCTTCGTAGTCACGGCAGCGCTGTTGTGTGGGTTCGCATCAGATTTCACAAGTGTACCTAATAAATTGGCCTGCGAGTGTATAGTATTTCAAAATTCTCCCAAGTGGCTCTTATCTATAGAGCCCAGGGTTGTTCGTTTTGGCCTTGCAGTTTTGCAGCTGTGTTGACTCAGTTTCAGGAGGAAGCATCGGGAAACTAGAACTTAAGGGGTTAATATGCAAAAGAGACCTGAGCTTTATTTATAAAAATTCAACTGTGCATTTTGAGCAGAAACTGACGAGGAACATGTGTGGAAAGAAGCGTGTAGTTCTTGTTTTATTTCTGATTAATTCTACTTGACTTGCAATCAGTTTGCACAAAGAGTAGGACTGATGTAAACCATGCAGAACTAACTTGTCAGAATTTCAAAGCACACAAGTTATTTTGTATTTTAATATAGTTACACAGGCAGAAGACATGATGCAGCTCATTATACTCACTCAATGCAGGTCAGCATTGAGCTTAATGGTCGGCCTCGGTCTTCAGAGCTCACAGAGTATTGTCTTTCTTGAGCAGGTGGCTGTGTGCTGGTTTGGCATTTTACCGTCCTTGTTGTTGTGGTGTAAAAAAGTCTGCCCTTCCCCACAGTGCTCTGCGCTACCAGTAATTACCTCAGTCATCAATTCATTCTACTACAGCTTAAGTGCTAACGCAGCTAATCTTGTTAGAGTGATTTGATTAGCAAGAAGATCACCCACTATCACACCTCCAGGCTAGGAGAGGAAGCTCTGTCCTCTTTCTGGCCTTACTCACCCGCTGATGATGTATTACTCAATGAATCATAAAGGACCGCCGGTTTTACTCCTCAAAGTTGCACAACAATCTTGGAATGCATTTTTTAGACTGACTGATTTGAGGTCAGTTTCAGGACATATAGGTTTATATGGTGAAGCACCAACCGCTACTTCAAATAAACAGCACCTATTGTTCGAAAAAGTTACCTTAGATATCATAAGGATTTCATTCCCCCCCAGTGTTCTCCCTCTCCATTGTTAAATCATCAACATCTGTTTCTGCTTGTGCTCCACGAGTGTAAATCAGTGTTGTAGTGCGGGGTGTTGCAACAACATCCTGTCCCTACTGAGAATTATTTGTTTAGTGGAAAATACAGTTAGAGATTCGCTGCTCGATACATAACTCTCTCTCTCTCTCTCCTCGCTTCCTGAGAGGTCTCCTGGGTCAGATATATAGATTGTTGATAATTCTTGTGGCAGCGAGACCAAGACAATGAGCTGGTGCCGCGCAGATGCTCATCGCCGTGACAGGATACGCAACAAGATAGCGTTCGCCTAATGCATGATTCTTATCGTTCGCAGTAACTGAAGACATAATGGAGCCCTGACAGTAATCCCCTGGAGGTGTAAATGGCTCTGTTGCTGTGCAAAGTGAGTTACTCTCCTCCACAACCTGCCCTTCCTGAAAAATGACAGGTATAAAGACTCAAGAGCCCTTAGCTGCATGTATTTTCAAAAAAAAAAAGTTCCCCACATCTTTGTACCTGTTGCCTTGTGACCCCGCGTGACCTCCAGGAGGCCACCTGCCATAAAGAGCTCAGTAAATGTGATCATTCTCAGATGACTGGGTCACACCTGAGCGAGCAAAAGCCACCAAGCAGGACCTCCACTTAAGCTTAAAGTGTTTGTTTTTCCTTTCTTTCCTTGTTTGTCTTGAACCCAGGTGATGGCTTTCTTCACTGCCAGCGTTGCTTGTAGCTGAAACCGAGGGGATTTAGGAGCCAACAGCCACACCGCCTCATCCGTCACCATCCGTCTCCGTGACACCTGACTGCGGCAGAGAGGTGGAGGATGTGACCCACTCCTCAACACCTGTCAAGACCTTGAGAAAGAAAAGAATAGTGAGAGACAAATAACTTTAAACCGCGTGTGATGGTTGTGTGCAACCCCCTAAAAATAGAAATGCCTTCTTAATACAGCTGGATTACACTTTCTGAACGTGTGTAGGCTTCAGATTCCCATCTGTCACTGCAGATTTTTTTTTTGTCTTTTTGCACAGAGGGCACACATGAACAGTTTTATCTGTCACATTCAACTCGTGCTTCAATCACGCCTCGACAAAGTCAGCTTGACCACGGGGAGTTGTCAGCTCTGTTACTGTGACATGCACGCACAGACGTTCGCACAATCCCAAAAACTCATGCGAAAAAAGCCCCTGACATATGAGTGACAGCTGAAACACACACGGAAAGGCAGGAAATGTTCTTAGGAACCCCAGCAAGGGCTGGGAAAAAAAGAAACAAGCAGTAACCCAACTCTCTGGCTTCACCCCGTCAATTTTTCCCCCCCTTTTCCGAGCCCCTGATATACCCTGATTCAAGCTAAAGGCCCGAGCTATTAATACGGCGCGTTGACAGGACCAATCACAATCAGAGCCTGGCCATTCCTTTCATGCTGAGCAGAGGACAGGAGACTGTCATGGGATGAGAGATGATAAAAGCAGACGGAGAGAAGTGGTCAAAAGTGAAATTATCCAAAAGTCCATGTGGTTAATTAAACTGCGACACCAAATCGAACACCCTCAAAGCACCAGATTTTCCACTTTTTAATCAGCTCTGGCTGTCAAACGCCGCAATGCATTTCCTATGAAAGAGAAAGTGAGTGATTAAAAGCAGACATTAAGAGAGAGAGAGAGAGAGAGAAGGGGGGAGATGGTTCTTGAGGAGGGGGAGACAGGGGAGGAGAGAAGGGAGGAGAGGTGCTATTGTGTAAGATCTTGTTTGTGTGTGTGCTGGCTACGGAGAGGGAGATGGGATGGGACAATGAGTAGCTGACTGGGATCCAGTATAATTCATTCATCACTGTAGCTGGTATGTAAGAGAGAGAGAGAAAGAGAGAGAGAGAGAGAGAGAGAGAGAGAGAGAGAGAGCGCTGGGGGGTGAGGAGGGGGTTTGTGTGTCAGATGGTATTCCTGCTCGTCTTGCTCCACCGGTCAAGTTAAATCAGAGGCAGTCACTGGCACACCGCGGTGGTCTCTCTATCTCCCTGCCTCGTGCGGCTCTGAAAGCATCAACAGCCTCCTGGTTCAGCACCACAGGTAAGAACTCACACTACCTCACTCTTATGAAGATGTTTCACCAACTTTCTAAAGCTTGAAATCATAATTGTACCTCTTTTCTGCTGCTTTTTGTGCCTGTAATGTCCCCACTAAATACTTATCTCACGGGGCCCTTTATTGAACCTGCACGTGCTAAATTTATCCACTGGCTTTATCGGTGCAACCTGTTGATGCTGTTTGTTTAAGGTGTCCATGTAAAAGTCCTGTGTGAGTGTAGAGCCTTTAAAACAGCTTTATGGTGAGGATGGGAGGAATCCAGAAAGGTGTTATGCAAACTAAACACACTCATATCCTAATAAAAATTGGATCCTGATAAACAGTAGCTCTGCACTCTTTAAAAATCCCCACTTATGGAGGATTACATCTCAAAACAGGCGTGTAAAGGAGGAGAAGGTAAAAGAGATCCCTCTCTAGTATCCCTGTGTGAGAGACAGAAGCTGATCTGAGGCTGTGCTGTCAAATCATCTTCTACAAAATTATCCAAACAAATGATAACAAGTAGCAGAGAAAAGGATTTATGGTCCGTTGTGTTATTTTAATTCAAAGTACCAGCACAGGAAATGAGTGGAAAATTCACATGCATGGAGAAGTTGGTGCTGTTTAATTGAATAGGTCACATGAAAGCAGAGTTATGTAAACAGATAAATGCAGACATGGCTTCCGAGGCCAATATTTCCATTAGCTGCTCCGCTGCAAGGCTCATGTCAGGTTCTCAGTTAGTTCGTGGACACTGTCAAAAGCCTCCCTTCTGTCTATTTCTGAACATTTTGGCAGAAAAAGCGAATATTTTCAAGACGATGTTGGATCAGTGCATTTTTTTAAAAATGCAATAACCTGCAACACCTTTTGTAATTTGCACTGCTTGAAGAAACTCTTGAGCTGACACCCTGTAAGCTGAGACAGAGGAGGAAGTAGGAGGCTACGGTTGAGATGCACCACACTATGAGACACCCATATTTTCAATCTGCAAGGAATTCCGGACTAAGCTGTTGAGCACTTTTAAGCCTGCCATGTGTTGCTGTTGCACAATTGGCAATAAATCTGTACTCGACGTTAAAAGAGAAACAAAAAGTTGGAAGCGCCCCTGGTTGTGGAGCGTCTTGTTGACCAATCAGGGTCGAAACTGGGTCTAAGCGAGAGGATGTTACAAGACGACAGGCCGAGGTGGTGCGTTTCCAGCAAATGAACCTCACTTCATAATGGGCCGGCATAAATCATTAACTCCATCAACTAGACATTTTAGTGGCTCTCTCTATGGGCAGCCAGATGGTGGTGCTCATGTCAGAGCAGCCGGGTGCTTAAGCCAAGGGCAGCCTCAGATAGCTCAGTTGATGGGAACCAACTCCGCCGGTTCAAGCTGTGATTTCTCTCCGAGGATGGGAACCAACTCCGCCGGTTCAAGCTGTGATTTCTTTCCGAGGTTAAACTTTTTCAAAACTTCCCATGATCCCAGGAAAAGGAGGCTGCGTTTAAACGCCCCCAAAATAGGATTCGACTTGGAATGCCGCTACTGTAGTGTGGCTCCGGAGTTCGCCTGAGGAGCAAAAATGTCCCCAAACTTCCTCCTAATCCTAATTTAGTCCTTCATTGTAAGCAGCCTTGTGTTTGCAAACAGTGCCGGGCCTCTCCGTCCTTTGTCTCGTCTTAGAGGATGCAGCTTGCTCGTGGACCTTGTGAAGTAGATGTTTGCCTTCCTGTCTGTGGTCACCCGGGGTTTATGGCTGCCATTCAGTAATGTGCCATCTCTCTCTTGGCTATAGCTCGCCGGACGCAGCTTCCGAGTAACCTTCTGCCTGCGCCACCTCACCTTTATTATAGTGCTCACATACATATATGCACAGCAATTACCCTCAGCTTTGTTTAGATTCCCTCTCCACACACTCCTACCATCTCCCCCATGGAAAAACACTGGTGGTTAAAACCGTTCCAGTAATGGCAAAAGATATGCGGTGTCGATTTTTTTCCCCGTTGTTTCCATTTGCGGTCAACAGAAATTTTTGAAGCACCTAGAGATTTTCTCCAACTGCTTTAAATCCCTAAATTGTGAAACCGGTATGTTGCTCTCTCTTTTGTATTGCTGGGAATTTACAGCCACCCACTGTTACAATCATTAAAGAAAGAAAACACATGTACACTAAATCCAGGCGATGACATCTGTGTTGGTGCTTTACCCTACCTATTACAGCGAGGCCTGTGCAGGAAACTCACAGAGATATTTCATTATTCTGTTGCCCTTGGCACCCACACATCTTCCACACTCAACAAACCCCACATCTGCAACCGATACGGTTGTTGCTTTAGTGCACGGGAGAAGAATTCATCTGCTGAAACCTGGTGCAAAATGAGGAGATCTTTGACTGGGAGATAAAATAGCTCTACTGCTGGGGCTCAGACTGTCTTAATGCCATCCAGAGGGCAGTTAGGAATGCAGACAGGGGGGAAAGGTTTTTAAAAGTGCATTCAATAAATAGTCTGCAGCAGCTGCATCTGGATCTCTGCACGAGCAAAAAGGCAACCTTTCAATCTTTCTGAATAAATATATATCTAGACAACCTGGCTGACTTCATCAATAGGATTTCCATTCTGATATATCTGTTCTGAGTCAGCTGTGAAACGTAAAGAGTGGAATCTTAAAGCTAGAATGCCATCTTGTGGCAAGACACCTGCTTAGTTTATTCAAGGTGGCAAGAAAAGGATTTCTGCCCGACCAGCTCATGCAGGAGTCAACATTTCTCTTGCATTACACAAAAAAGTCAACCATATTCTGAAAAATGGCCTGTTAAATTATGGGTTAATTGTCTCTATGTGCTATTTACCTATTTTTAAGTTCCAGATTCACAGCATGCATCCCGTGGCATCTGTTCGGGTTTTAATCCAACCATAAATATGTTGTTATTTTCATGTAATTAGTTAACAGAAACCATCTTTGCAGCTATAGTGTTGTATACATGAGGCTTATGCTAATATTATTACATCCGCCCAGCTAATGACACCCACTAAGCTGTTCTATTAAACATAAAGACTCTCAACAAAGGGGAGAATTTGTTTTTTATTCCCATTTCACATTCTGCTCGTACAAATGAAGCACAAAAAAACGAACCCGGAGGCAAATTTTCCGCAGCACGCAGGTTTGATTTTCTCACAGTGCAAAGTTTCCACAGAGCCGAATCCCTGCTGTCCTGTTTGTTTAGGTGTGCGCTGATTAGAAGTTCTCATGCTGGGTACAATGTATCTCTGCACACCGAGGGTTTGAAACGTGACATGTCTTTTACAGTGACTGGAGCCTCGAACCTCTCTTTCTCTCTCCAGCCTGCTCCCTCAGTACCTTAGTGTTTAATGGTGTTGATATCCAAGCTCACACTTTGCCATGCAGCCTTCATTAACGCAGGTCGTAACACGAGGCATAAATGTTCTCCTTCCGGGTGCTGACAGTCCACCCAGATGGACGGGCCATTTGATAAACACTGCACAGTTTTACTGTTGCCCTTCATTAGGAGAAGGCAGAATGCAGACTGTCTGAATAATGATGTTTCAAAGGGCATTTTTGGAATATTGAATAACATGCAACATCTGTTTTTCATGGCTTCTTATTTTACAGAAATAACATAAAGCATCAGGATGGCTTTAATGTGCAGGTCTTTAATGAGCTGGTGTAGGGTGAGCACTTTCATGGGTGCTCGTGTGGATTAGCGTTTATGGGCCATGCCAACGGTAATGATGGTGCTTCTCCTAGACTGCCTGTGACATTTTTGTTGTGTTTCTTTTATAGGACTCGCTGAGGCCCTTGCCCAAGGCCTGTATCAGTCACTGCAGACGCACCCTGCCGACAGGGCCCCCTGTTTAAAAGTCCTAGGATCTGGCACTAAAAGGGGAAAATGCAGAATCTAACGGCAGGAGCGACAAAAGGGATAGCACTGACATGTGGCATGTCTGGGAGCCATGAATTCATCTTCACCCTGGTGCCCATCGTCTACGGCTGCAATTTTGTCATCGGCATTGTTGGAAACAGTATGGTGGTGGCTGTCATCTACTGCTACATGAAGCTTCAAACAGTGGCCAATATTTTTGTCCTCAATCTCGCTATCTCTGACCTCACCTTCCTCATCACTCTGCCCATGTGGGCGACCTTCACGGCCACGGGGTATCATTGGCCCTTTGGAGTATTCCTATGCAAGGCCAGTGCAGGCCTGGCCATTTTTAACCTCTATACTAGCATCTTCTTCCTCATGGCACTCAGCATTGACCGGTACCTAGCTATTGTGCACCCAATGAGATCACGCCGGTTTCGCACTGTGATGTATGCACGCATCACATGTGTAGTGATTTGGCTTTTTGCCTGCGCGCTCAGCATTCCCACAGCACTGATCAGGGACGAAGTCAATATCAAAAACTCTAGCAATACACTGTGTGCCATTCTGCACCCGACAAGTGAGAAAAACGTTGTAAGGCTGAAAGAACTCCTCCTGGCCATCAACATTATGAAAAGCCTCCTGGGCTTCCTCATACCCTTTGTCATCATCATCACCTGCTACTGCCTGATTGGACGGACGCTGCTGGCTGCCAAACACATACAGAAAAGCTCCCGTTCTCGGGATGACGAGGTGCTTCGCATGCTCGCAGCAGCTGTCCTGGCCTTCTTCTTGTGCTGGGTGCCCCATCAGGTGTTCCACTTCATGCAGGTGCTCTCCCAGCTGATACTGGTGGAGAACTGCGCCATCCTGGAAATCATTGACACCGCCATGCCCTTCACCATCTGCATCGCCTACTTCAACAGCTGTGTTAACCCTCTGGTGTACGGTTTTGTTGGGCGAAACTTTCGCAAAAACTTACTACGTCTGCTGCGCTGCTCCCCAGGTGGAGCCACTGGGCCTCACCCGAGCATCAGCTCCAAGATGAGCGCACTGTCTTTTCGCGCCTCTGAGGCTCTGAGTCTTACAGTCAAAACGAATGCCTCCTCTGATGTGAAGTGAAAACAAAAAAAAGAATTGGGTTATAATTTCACTCATCCCTCTGTTTTGCTCTGTGCTTAAGGGGCTGGGAATGGAGACATTCCATGCTTGTGAAACCCCAACTGTATTACCAAGCACTGAACCCTGCAGAATGATTGAAATGTTGCATTCATAATACCAAAAAACATTCACTACCTCGTGCAAGGCTTATTTGTAGAATAATCATTCATACACCATCGCAGTCACATAACATGCTGGAAAATCTTTCCATATAAGCCTGTGAAATGAATGTCATTGTCACTAAATGAAAAAAAAATCTCTGAATTAGCTTTATTAATGGATTTCTGCCCTGCTAGAAAACACTATACATAATTGCTGATCGTTTATCCCATTATTTATGTAAGATGTGCATATTCTGCAGGATTTTGTCAGCATTGTGCCTTAACGATACAGTGGAGTAATATATCGTCCAGTGATAACCATTGTGTGTGCTCAGCAGGTCTTTCACCAGTTGGAACAGTGATCAAGTGCTCAGCAAAGACGTCAAAGCTAGAAAAGAAAAAATTGTACGCAACCTATGCATGCTCTGCCAGTGGCTGTATACATGGAAAAATTGGAAACATGTGGCAAAATGTCACGTAAATCCATATCTGTAACATATCTGACTATGGTAACTAGTATGTGTATGTTCTATATAGTATTGTCAACATATGTGCTCCTTGTGAAAATGTATAATATGTGTTTGCATACTAAGATTGAAATGCTACCAAGTGTAGGAGCAGTGTACTGTAAAAATGAAGAGTGCTACACAAACACTCCAGGGTGGGTAATCATTGTCGATGTTTCTGGTGGTTGTCTTTGTGGTATTTAAACATGTTGATAGATTTTTTTTCTACTCTGTAAGTGTACATTTTGTGAATATATGAAGATATGAATAAAATGAAGAAATCCAGCTCAGAGTTGTTGTTTTTAATCTCCTGCTTAAAAAAACACAGACTGATCAGCCTGATTAGTCATGAGAACATGTCATTATTGACTGTAAGATTGAGAAATAAGAGCTGATCTCAGATCTAAGATTAGCTTTCAGGAATCAAAATCAAGTGACCTTGGCTCAAAGTCTCCCCAGGCATCTATTAATCATTAGCTTTGCATCATCTAGTCCACGTAGCAAAGACTGGGATTGGTTGATGGGTGGGAAGCTGTGGGTTATAAGTGCTGTCCACAGGTGATGTCAACCTCACTGCCAACATGAAGGTCCTCCTGTTTTTCGGATTGGTGGCTGTTGCCTTGGCTGACAACGCCCGCTTCGAGGGGTAAGTGTGTTCCTGTGAGATATTGTAAGCACAATGACTATTAAAATGTAAAAAAGTTGCAGGGCTAATCAAGACTTTGCTTTCTGACAGACAGATGATATATCGTAGTAGTGCATTTAGGCAATGTTAACTAATGAACCATGAGGGTACTGTATACATCAGCATTCTGATTCAATTTAATGATCCTCACATCAATTAAAAGTATGAGTAGAGAACCATCTGTTAACACAGGAAGTTGTGTTTCTGGACTAGGCCTTTTTTGACGTTAGTTCTCAGTTAAAATGACTTCAGCAGTATTTCACATTATTGTTACACTGCTTCACCCCTCTGAGCTCCTGTTCAGAGGTGGAATCTAGCATATTAAAAGGTGGCTGGAGCACAGGGCTTAATTCACAGGACTCTGGTGAAGCCACAGTAGTGTTGAAATGTTAGTCTGCTTGCACAAAGGCTGTGAATTAAAGCAGTGTGCTCCAGGCCCAGTCCTTGTGCTGGGAAGCACCTGCTCAGATGCATTTCACTTGAAGATGCACAAAGAACCCTGTTTCTAGTTGAATGTAGCATGTTTAAAATTAAGATAATTATTAATATTATGATGTGATCGTGGGAAAATGATGTAGCAAGGTGGTTTGAAGGCTCTGGATGTGTAAAGATACCACCAAGTGTCACTGAATAATACAAGAAACTATGATGAACACATTTCTCTCCTATTAAAGACCATGCAATTTGCTTTTTCTATATGTTTATGTCAAGGCCAAAAGCATGACCCTGTAGTAAATAGACAGATGTTGTACTGTATTTATGGTCTCCTTCCCTTTATTCCAATAGCGAGAAAGTCTTCCGTGTGAAGCCTGTTCTTGATGAACATGTGACACTCATTAAGGACCTGGCTAAGAGCATTGAGGTACCCATCTGTTTTCATGTCCACGTTTTTTTCTAACTGCACCTTCTTCTTTCATGAATTCCTAAATGTTGCATATATATGCATGCTCTTCTCATCTCACACTCATCATTTCACTTTGGGATTATCACAGTTTGCCAAATGAGGTGCTGATATGTCCTACTGTGAATCCATATCTGAGCTTCTCAAACCTCAAGTGTTTGACTTTGGTGCCATCTGCAGGTCGACTTCTGGAGCCCCGAGAGTGCCGAGCAGGTGACAGCCGGCACCGATGTGGACATCCGTGTGCCTGCCATCTACCTCGATCTGGTGTACACCATGCTGCAGCAGAGCGAAATGGAGCACGAGTAGGTCACTAGACAAATATCTGAAGTAAAAACATGCATTTGATTTCAATTTGATCAGGAGCTTTTTTTATATAGATGTTATGACACCTTTTAATTAATCCCTCCTCAGGGTTCTTATCGAGGACGTCCAGTCTGCTGTTGATGGTCAGGCTGATGGCGGACCCTCTCCCAGAGCCCACAGCTACACCAAGTACAACACCTGGAACGATGTAAGATTCAGAAAACATCATTATTCCTTGGCTAAACCCTGACTGGACATTTATTTTCAGCCTTTAAGTAGTGTATTTTCTTGTGATTTCAGATCCAGTCCTGGATGGACTCCATGTTCTCCTCCAACCCTACCCTGATCAGCAAGCAGACGATTGGAAACACCTACGAGGGACGCCCCATGACTCTCCTCAAGGTATGTGAAACTTACCTACCATCTAAATATGAATATCATGTTGAAGAATATCAGTTATATTTTAAACTTATAGTGTAATTGCAACTCATAAATGTTGTATGATTACCGTTACAAACACAGATCGGCAAGAAGACCAGCTTCACCAAGCCAGCTATCTTCTTGGACTGTGGTATCCACGCCAGAGAGTGGATCTCTCCTGCTTTCTGCCAGTGGTTTGTCAAAGAGGTAAGGAACACACCTGCAGAGGCACTATGGCAAGCAGTCATTATGAAGCCTAAACTGCTATTTTTTTTTATACAATCCTCCTCAGGCTGTGTCCACCTACGGCTCAGACTCTCAGATGACCAGCCTGCTCAACGAGATGGACGTCTTCGTTCTGCCCGTCTTCAACATTGATGGCTACGACTACACCCACAAGAGCGTATGTTACCACCAATTCTAGTCTACCTAACACACTCAAAGGTCAAAGATCAAAAGTATTTTTAATTATCAGCCTTAACTGTCTGAAATTGTCCAGGCATGTTAAGATAACAAAAGAAACTAGAATCCTGAACTCAAGGTGAAGAAAACGCAAGTTATCAAGCCAGTAACATTAAGCTACCTCGAATTTCATTTTGTTTTATGTCGATAAACGCAGAAATTTGAGTTTAAGTCACACACACTGTCAAGTTGATGCAGCAGCTCCATTCATCACAGTAATGTTTGCAACTTATCTCATGTTCGCAATCTAAATCAATATTTTTTGTCTTGCAATTGTGCATTTAATTTAAGTGGTGAGAACACTTTTTAGACTGTAAAAAAAACTTTACTACGTTGTTTATTTTAAAGTTTTTGTTGATTTTTTTAAAAAATGCACATCTGCCTTGTGCATTTTGTCCACTTGGGAACTTTAGAACAGGATGTGGAGAAAGACCCGCTCCAGGAGATCTGGATCCAGCTGCACTGGAGCCGATCCCAACAGGAACTTCGACGCTGGCTGGTGCAGTAAGTGCAGCATATGCAGTTATATGTTGTATCTTAAAGCGTAATGCAGCAATTTAATAGTGCATTTTGTAAAGTTGGGCGCCTTGTAAGTAGAAGATCAAAAAAGAATGACTGAAATATGTGCAGCAGAGGCCAAGATATTCAGACTTTTTAGTCCAACGATGCAAGTTGGCATGTTTAATTAGAGCTACCCAGCCTGATATAAACAGATCTGACCAGCCTCCAGCCAAAACTCTTCATGATGATTGTACTTGTGTAAAACTACTGAATATGGTCACAGTGCATGTGTCATTAACACTTCTCCACAATGCCACTTGCAGCCCTGGGAGCCTCCAGCAACCCCTGCAGCGACACCTACTGTGGCGCCTCACCTGAGTCTGAGATTGAGGTCAAGAACGTGGCCGACTTCATCCGCAAGAACAAGTCCATCATCAAGGCCTACCTCACCATCCACTCCTACTCTCAGCTGCTGCTCTTCCCCTACTCCTACACCTACGATCTGGCCGCCACCCACAACGAGCTGGTGAGTCGACATCAGTGACTTACTGTACAGTGCATGCTGTTGAATCAGGGTGCGTCTGCTCAGTCACAATGAAAAGATAATTATACATCAACGCAGTGTCAGATGCATCGTGAATGTGCTGCAGTGCTATAGAGTCTTACTGGAAATGTACATGTATGCAATGAAGACAGCATTATATGTAGATTTACTGTGTCAGACACAGGTATGTTAAATTCCGAATCCGTCTGACTCTTCAGATAATTAACAGTATTAAAGGTCACAGTCATCTTATTCTGTGGATTATATTGACTGCAGATTGTAAAATCACTAATCTGCTAATGAATTTCCAATTATGTTGCATGTATGCAGGAATTACATTCACTAGAGGTTCACTGTGTTCTGTGACTTTATCCTAATGAGCTTGTTTGCAACTCAAGTTGAAGTAAATCTATTTTTTGGGAACAAACGGGGCTTATAAAACATGAATATAATAGAAACTTACTTCAATATCTCTCAAAGTGTTTCCAAAAGCTTAAGCAAGAACTCAGCCTGGTCCCATTACAGTGTGACTCTTATCTAAGGGCCACACTTAGCTGCTGCAAATCATTTACTCCCCGCTCACATGTCTCATTCTCATGGCTCTTTTACCTCTCACCGGGGTGTCCGAGGGTTGCACAGTTAACACTCACACCCCTGTTCCAGCTATCACACTGACGGAGGCAGATCACACATCTCTGCCTCCCTATTACTCACTTGTAATTTAGGCTCTCTCCTGACACTTTACAGAACAAAAGAACTCCAGGGATCTGTCATAACTCATCTGTCCATCCAGAAATATCATTTCCTGCTCGTGCATTTCTCCAAGGGGGTTGCGCGGGGGTTTCATTTCCTCTTGCAACTCGTTGAAGCTATTACTGTTTTCTGTTACATGGGTAAAAATGTTTGGTTTGAAGTAGTGCAATGGATGGTGGATGCTGCAGAGGGGAAAAAACAGCATATATTTACAATTGTTGCTAACAATTGCATAATAATGGTTGTTTCTCTGTGGTTGTGCCTAACTAAATTTTCCATTTCTAAATCAAAAGCATGGATTTATAAGCTATAAAACACTCCATTGCTCAGTTTGATACGCTCAGATGTTTTGATGCTTTGTCTTGTATGACTTGATGAAATTCTGTTCTAATTCAAATGATTATATTTGGACTTTATATGGTAAAAACACTACTATTTTGTTCTCAAACACATCTTCTTCTCTGTAATGTAGATGAGCATTGCCGAGGGAGCCTCCTCTGCTCTGCGTAGTCTGTATGGCACCAGATACACCAGTGGACCCGGTGCTACAACTATCTGTAAGTGCAGCTGTTGTGGAAGTGTTCGGTGAAAGTGTACTTTTGCCTCTAATGTTATGCATTATGATGTGTTCACGATGCACAAATCCCTATTGAGACATGTGGCCTCAAAAGGCAAAAGGCAATCAGGAGCACACACAGCTATCTCAAGGAAAGGATTTTTTTCTCTTAGCACCCCCCTAAAGCACTATTTGTATGAAAACCCTGTCCAGACTGTGCCAGGCCATCAGCATAGCCCCCTCTGATTAATCCCCCTCTCCTTATCTGCCCTTAGACCCCGCTGCTGGAGGTTCTGATGACTGGGCCTACGACCTGGGAGTGAAATATTCCTTCACCTTCGAGTTGCGTGACACTGGTCGTTATGGCTTCCTGCTGCCCGAGTCTCAGATCAAGCCCACATGCGAGGAGACCATGCTGGCCGTCAAGTACATCGCCGCCTACGTGCAGAAGAACCTCTATTAAAAAGCGGAACTGCCAGGACCCCTGCCAACTCAGCTCCTCTGTACCAGCCCCCAGCCCCTCCAACCTCTCAGCCATCTCCTGCCCGTATCCATGGATACGGGCACCACCCGCCATGTTTCCTCACTGTGCTTGACAGAATGTCAAGATGAGTGCAAACAATAAAATCAATGATCCATCCCCACATGCTGAATCAATTTTTTATGTGTATATGATAATATAGCGTCTGGGATAGTGAGAATTTGCCATTTGTATGAAAATATACAACAAAACAGGCTACAGTGAGTAAAATAATGCTTACACTTTACAGCCCGTCACTAATGGATCAGAAAACCTGCTTTTATTGCAAATTATAGGAATAATTTTCCTTTAAGGAAACGTAGCGTGCCGTGGGAATGTAGGCGTGAAACAATCCAATGTGCTTCCTCGAATAGTTCTTACAAACAAAACAAAAGGATCTACTCATTTACTGCATCGGCCGCCTTTTAGGATCCTGGTGATCCCTCTTGTTCAGGTGGCACTGTTCCAGCAGTGGAGGTTGGGTGGGTGGGGATACGTTTTCAGCAGCACGGTACGTGACAAACACAGAGTACTCTCCTTGGCAGCGTCTCCACTCTGCCAAGCATCTGCCCGAGCAGAGAAAATAAAGAAGCCAAAGACCAGCAGGAAATTATTTGCTGCACTTGGGCACACATTTCAGGGGTAGGAGGTAGAAAGGTAAACAAGAAGCATTGCTTTCTGAAAATCATCACAAACGACTTGACATTTTTTTTGATATTTGGACAACTTATGTCACACACATGCATGCATTTAAAGTCCAGTCACTTACAGCCTCATTGAAGCCAAAAGTATGTTTTATTTTATTTTCATGTTCTGGCCAATTTTGACATTTTGGAATACGATGTCTTCTGAAAGCATCCAAAACACACATTTAGTTGTTTATTTGACTACACCTCATATTTGTGCAGTCGTAGATTACAATTATAAAACATATCTTTGAGGGCCAGTTTCTTAAAATGCTTTTTTCCCTCATATTCTGAGCCAGAAATTTCCACTTCAGTAGCACTTACATGCACCAAAACTTCAAGTTTTATTCCTTTTTATATTCTGAAAGTTTTTACTGAGGGGTTCATTTGTTTATGCTGATTTACAGAACATTGTATTCCTAAAAACATGGTGAAAATGGATCATTTTTCATGGCTATTGAACTATTTTATGATTTATAGGGTGATACAATTCAAAATTCCTTCTGTAAAAACCTTTGACTCTAATATGGCAACAAAGGAAACAAGGTTGTGAAGCTGACTTTATTAAATGTTGAGGTTTCTGTTTTTAAAAATGAAGCACATCTGGGCACATTTAGATATCTAAATACCTCATTTGCATATCTAAACATGACATTTAGGAAAACTTATGACACAACAAAATATTAGGCTTACTGAAAGCATTCACCTGGAGAAGTGTCATGATGGTATCGATTAGTTAAATGTGTTTTTCCCCTATTTATGCCTAACAGCTCATAACGTCCTCACTTTTAGACTTCCTATTCAGCCCTTCAGTATGGAGTCGTATGATTTAAAAATCCATTATCCATTCTGTTAAAACTTCTCCAATATGCCAACAAAGGAAACAAAATTGTGAAGCTGGCTTTATTATAAATGATGCAAATTAGGGCACTTTTAGGTATATAATATATCATTAGTATATTTAAACGTGGCATTTTTGAAAACTTGCAATGCAATAGGATAACTGGATTACTTTAAGTGATCAAATGGGGACGTTTTATTAGTTAAAATGTAATTTCCTACTCAGGAAAGGACTACATGTTGGTTCCAGGTCAGCCCCTCCTCACTATCTGTTAAAGCACCACTTGATCTTAGGATGTACTCAAGAGCTCTCCTTCACAGCTACAATCATGGCCTGAGTTATAGAACATTATACTCATAAAAACATGGTAGAAAGTGATTTTTTTCTGGTTGTTGAAGTATTTTATGATTTACAGGGTATTAAAATCCCTTTGACTCTAACATGCCAACAAATAAACTCAACTGTGAAGCTGGCTTTACGATACATTTATGCAAATTAGGGCACTTTTAGATATATAGTTCCTTATTTGTATAATTAAACATGAACACAGTAAGATTATTGGCTTATTGTGAGTTATCTTACTCTTATGTTTATTATTAGTTCTGTTTTCACACTGTACTTAGACTTTTTAATACTCTTTTCTACTGTGAATATCAACAGTTTGGACCTTCACTGTAAATACTGGTACTTTTGGCACCTTAATCCTTCGACCAGCATGATTTGTACATTTATTGCAAGTTCCTTTGTACATTGGCTTCCTTATCTGTCTTGAATGTAAACATGCGTGATCTACTACCAACAAATAAACTAAATTGTGAAGCTGGTTTTTATCCAATTTTGAGGTTCTGTTCTGGAAATAGAAGCAAATTAGGGCACTTTTTGATACATAATACCCCATTTGTATGTTTTTACATGACATTTCAGAAAACTTGTAATGCAATAAGATAACCGGATTATTGGAAGGGATCAAATGGGGAAGCTTCATGTGGTGAAGTCACAGTTCAGCCCCATCCTCACCTTTAAACTCATCTGTAAGAGCACCACTTGATCTGAGGATGAACTTCAAGAGCTGCCCTCCAGACTTACTTAAAATAATCCACTGTTGTGTAACACAGCAGGACCTCTGACCTCCACGGCTCCCGTTGTTTTGTCGTGCTGTGGGCTGTTTACTCCACGAGATGGCGTCCGAATGCCAAAACGGATTTCATACCAATAAGGGAACACCGTGTTCTTGAGGCGAGCTTCTCATTACCGGAGCCTGACATCCTCCATTGTCACCATCAGTGAAGATGACACCAGGGCTCTGGGGGGGCTTCATGTTGGAAAGGTCAAGGAGGCAGAGTGAGCTCCTGAGAGAGTAACATGAGGTCTAAATCTGATTTTTTTTTTTGCACTTTTTTTCGCTTGTAATCACAATTAAACCGAATAAAAGCGTTTTTAAAGGTATGAAATGATGCTCTATTATTTTTTTTATTTTTATTTTTTTACCTCAGTGTGCGTTTTTAAGTGAACTCCATGAACCAGCCGGGGGGTGTGGAGGCTCGTGTCGGCAGCAGGTGGGTGTGTGGACGGACCGTCACATGACGCAGCGCCTGGCTACTGTCATTCTGGTATAAATCCACCTCTGTATATTTAGTCAGTCCTTTCCTCCACGCAAAGCTGCTGTCTCCAAGTCCGGGCTACAACGTAGCTTCGACTTATTTCCTCAGTCATGCCTGGTAAGTTACATTTTCTAACATTTGTAACCGCTTTAGCTCGCTGTTGTTTCCTCTCAGACGCTACTTTGTGGAGACTTTTCAAACTGTTTATCCTCTAATTATCAAGCTAGCATTGTAAAAATGTCAGTTTCTTATTAACGTTGCTTGTTGGCAGTGTTTTTGTGTTGTTATTTTGGTGTGTTTGTACCGAAAAGGCATTTTTAAAAAAATAGTTTTAGCAGTTATAATATGTTAAATTAACTACTGTACATTATGTCTCCAGCTACCATGAGTGTAGCTTCATGCTCCACTCCATTAACATTAAGAGAACATTAAGCTAACACCTATTAAGTCTGCATATTCTCGTCATATAAAATATTAAAGATATATTTAGTACATTTTTTTAAAACTCTGAAGTAGCCACACATTCTCATCTTCCAGCAGACATGTCATGAATTAAGTAAAAATGATATTGAATCAGTTTTCAGGTCAGTTTTTCTTCATAACTTACAGTCAAAATGGGAGCCTACACTGCAAATTCACTCAGATCTGGGGCTGTGGCCGAACTGATTTCCATCTTTTCCTGTATAACTTTATTAATCATGTGTTTCATGTTATGCATGGGCACTGCAGCACTGGATGTACCAATTGCAAAGGGGGCGTGAGAGGCAGGAGGTGTGGCACTGAGCAGAGGCAGTGAGACAGAATAAGTTTTCCTGGCAGGCCGTGGTAATGGGAGCCATTGTTCTAGGACTGGCCCGGAGTTATAGAGAAATAAAGAAAGAAAAAAAAAAGCTGCAAGCCCCCATTAGCACTTCATGCATCCCCTACCTGCTGCCCAGTACTGGCTGCATGGCATCAGGGGGTATAATCCAAGTGGGATTCATGCTGGCTCACTCTCACACAACCATCCCAGCTGCCGTGCCGATTTCATCATCTCAATTTATACGTCCTCTCACAGGCGAGTCATTGTTCGCAGCCATGACTTGGCAGGTAGCTGACAGATTTTCCCTCCCTGCAAGTCTGAGGTGGTGGTACAGAGTGGGCACCACACTGCAAATAAAACTCACCCTAACGAGATATTTAATCTTTTACTGGGCACTGAGGTCTTATTTTTTCTTGCAACAAGCGAGAAATCTTCCACTGCTTGCTTTTAAGCATTTGAAGTGACGTGTCGTCTTCAACGTTGTGGAACATTCAGAATTCAGAGAATCCAAACAGAAGCACTTCTTCCATTGCTCGAGGGGGCATAAACATGTTGCTGTAATACTTGGCTAATGTTGTTGCTGGTGTATGTTTCATATTCCTGCAGACAACTGTCCAAACGAGAATGATGTGACATGACGTCAAGACATACGCAGCGCAGTTACATTGGAGTAATATCGCAGAAAGTTTTTCAACTATTTAAAACATCAATGGTGGACTTCAAGTTAAAGGCTTCTTGGTACACTTTGCAGTTTGAGTCCAACACAACCTCACTGCTTTGCACTTAGTGTTACTGTCATTATTCAATTCATAGTACATCTTGTACTTATGCACTAAATGTGAGCCAGTTAATTGTAAACCGAGCAAATCCAACATAAAGAAAACAACAAAATAGAAGATGCAGTTTTCAACCTTTAAACATATTTCATTAAATAATAGAGAATGCACAGATTTAAATAGGTGTATATTTTGTTCATTACTGTAGATTACTTGACTCTCCAGAAGAAATAATGAAGAGAATACCCCAATATGCACATTGATTTTAATTTTTTCTTCTTTTTTGTCTCTTTACAGATCAGGCCTTTGTGACGTTGGCTACCAATGACAGCTATGCTCGGGGCGCCATGGTGCTGGGCAAGTCCCTCCGCAACCACAGTACATCCAAGAAGCTGGTGGCGCTCATCGGTCCCCAAGTGTCTGAGCCCTCCCAGTAAGAAACAAACCTCCCCTGCAACCAGCAGCACAACACTTCTAAGCATTTGCACCAGTTAGCGCTCCTGTCAGCTCTTGTTTTCCACCTGGATAGTTGATGAGGATTCATTTCATAGTATTGTAACTCAACAGGTCTGTGCTGAAGAAGATCTACGATGAGGTGAGGGTGGTAGATGTGTTGGACAGCGGTGACACGGCACACCTGGCCATGATGAAGAGGCCTGACCTGGGCGTCACCTTCACCAAGCTCCACTGCTGGACCCTCGTACAATACTCCAAGTGTGTTTTCATGGATGCAGACACTCTGGTGAGACTAACAGAGCATTTTACTTCCGCAACTTCACAACTTCAAGATGCTGTACATTACAGCTACTTACAAATATGTCTGTCTGGAATTGTTTGTGTCTGCGCTCTAGGTGCTTTCAAATATAGATGAGCTGTTTGACAGGGAGGAATTGTCAGCTGCTCCAGATCCTGGCTGGCCCGACTGCTTCAACTCTGGTGTGTTTGTTTATCGTCCTTCCATGGAGACTTACGGCAAACTGCTTCAGTATTGTACAGAACACGGCAGCTTTGACGGTAAGGCCAGGGACATATTTCCTTTTCTATGTTTACTACCAGTGTTAGGTGCTGAAATGACAAGCAGACTTCTCTAGCAGAGGATTGTTTTTGAGTCATCTGTCCAAGAAAATGTTAAGCATTCTCCACTACAGTTTCTAAAATGTAACACATTTCTTTTCCATGTAATGGCATTGAAAATTACATAAAAATATCTTTGGGTTTTGGACTGTTGTTTGGAGAAAGCAAGTCATTTGAAGACATTTGACTGTCCAGAGTTATGTGATCATAATTTGCAGTCTTAGTTTCTTTAAAGGACTAGTTCAACATTTTCAGAGAAGCACTTAGTCACTTTCTTGCAGCGAGTTAAATGAAAGGATCAGTGACAGCATATCACATAACCTGTACATAGCATATAACAGATAAAACAACAACAAACAACATGTGACATGAATATCAAGTAGAATTTGGGATTCAGCTTGATGCATATTTTTCTGCCTTTGGACAGAGCCAGACTAGACTCCCCTCAGTTTCCAGTTTTTATGCTAGACTAACAAAAGTTCAAAGGGTTAGATTATTCCTTTAACTCAATATACCATCAGCATTTAGTGGTTTTATTTATATGGCACCAATTCACTACAGAATTAATCTCGGGACCCTTACTTGATAAGGTCATTACCTTACAATGTTATATTGAAGAGACAAACCCAACAAATCCAAAGATTCTCTTTAAGCAACTCTTTGTCAACAGTGGATAGAAAAACTCCCAGGAAGAAACCTCCAGCAGAACTAGGCTCAGGGAGGGCGGTTGTCTGCCTGAACCAGTTGGGGTGAACCTATTTCTAGATGCTGTGTCATTTAAGTTTCCCTAAGAATACATTTTTCACATTTTATTGCCATCAGTCATCCTCAAAGATGTAGGCTTTGACCTAAATGGAGTAGCATTAAGTTCTTGGTAACATGATGCTAAACTAAGCCTGTTTATCTTTGCCATAAGTAAGTCCTTTATCAAGCCCGCTGACCAGACACAAGGCCCTCCTGTCCTGTCAGAGACCTTCTACCTCTGCTGAGTTATTCTCAGGGGCTTGCTGGGGTGGGGTGGAGGTTAAATTTGAGAGGCCCTGTTTTGCACAGAGCGCTGGTTGACATTCAGCAGCTCTTCTGTGAACTGTACTGTTACTGAATTGTGGCCGTAGCTTTGGCTCCATATCAGGTTTAGTGAATAGCTCTTCACAAATCAGTGGCTGAAAAGATCATTGGAACATGCTTGCGGGGGGCTGCGGTTCTCTCATGCTGCAGGTTTACCACCTTTGCTTTCCAAAAAAGAAATGTTTTTTGACCATACCATAAAACAGCTGAAATCCTGACACTTTGGCATCCAGTAAAGGCTGTACCATGACAGAGTGTTCATTCATAGTAAGCTGTGATTTGAAGCACTTGAACCTGCTAAAATAAACAATTACGTCACCTCAGTCGAACTTCACATGCCTTCTGAAATAGGAAAGAACCTTTATGCTATGTTGAGCTAGAATTCAGCTGGCAGTTTCCACCTATCAGCAAATTTAAGAATGTGTCACTTGATAACTCAGGCATACAGTAACTTTTACATATTTTGATGTATTTTAAGTTACTCTATGGCCTCATCTGACCGTGTCCTGCTTCTGTTAACCTTTATTTAAAGTTGTAAATCTTCTCTTCCGGGAGTCAACACACTTTAAGCAGAGGATTTGCTTTACTTAGGTTATGGTTTATGAAAGGATTTTAAACAGGATACCATATTTACAGCTTTCAAAATGAACGTGACAGTCCATTCTTGTGGACAGTCTTTATAAAGACAACAAAGTTACTAAATCAATTCACATATATCTTTGGTATTTCTGCTCTACAGTTTATTGTTACTTTTTGACCAACATATAAATTAAAAAATATGCTTAACTTCAGATCCAATTCCTATCTTTTCTTTCTTGGGCTCTTTAATAAATATGTCATGGTCTTTATTGGCAGATGCAATTTCTTACCTGTTTTTCCACCTGAACCAATGCTGCATTCAATGGCAGCTGGGAACTTGGAATTTCCAATCTCCAACTAGGAAAAATCAAAAGAAAACGACACCAGAAGTCAGATTTCCTGCTTGGTAACTTGACTAGACTTGCTCAAGTTCAACTTCCGCATTTATCCCAAAATAGCAGGATACACAGTAAACGATACGCAAGTACAGCTTCTGTATTGAGTTTTAATGAGTTTAATAATAAAAATGTTAGACAACATACATTTTGCAACTTATACACTCTTTGTTTCTTTAGATAATAATATTAATGTTATTTATAGAGCACCTTTCAAAACGAAGTTACAAAGTGCTTTACAAAACGAAAATACAGTTATAAACCCCAAACATGCCATACAACAATAGATAATTAGTGTGCAAAACAAAATTACAAAACAGGGAACAATTAAATGTGATAAGACAAATTTATATAAACAGACTAGGAGAAGGCCTGATGATAAAAGTAAGTCTTTAAAAAAGGTTTAAAAGAGGACAACGAGTTTGCTTCCCTGAGCTCCTTGGGGAGAGAGTTCCACAGCTGAGGGCCCAAACCGCAGAGGCCCGATCACCTTTAGTCACAAGACGGGGCTTTGGAACCATGAAGAGAGCCCTGGTGGAGGATCTGAGATGACGGTCAGACCCATAGGGAGTTAGCAAATTGCAAATATAATCAGGAGCCTGACCATTTGGGGCTTTAAAAACAGGAGGTAATATCTTAAAATCTACTCTAAAACTGACAGGTAGCCAGTGAAGGGCAGCAAGGACTGGGTTAATATGGTCACATCTTTTAGTATGCGTTACAAGCCTGGCAGCAGCATTTTGTACCAGCTGCAGCCTTTGGATGTTACGCTTGCTGATACCAGAATAAGGCACATTGCAAAAGTCAAGTCTGGGGGAAATAAAGGCATGAATAACCTTTTCTAAGTCTGCTGAGGAAAGAAAGGACCTGATTCTTTGTTAACTATCTCAGCTGAGCAAAGCATGATTGCAATACTTTGGTCACTTGAGTGTCAAAAGACAACTCTGAATCAAAAATGACTCCAAGATTACAAGCTCCTTTATGAACATTGTCTGAGAGGGAACCCAAACTAGAGGAGAGGTTATTAATGCTGCTGGTGCAGGGCCCAGAGGAGGTGATTATTAACACCTCTGATTTGGAGTCGTTTAGCTGCACGAAATTTTTTGACATCCAACTTTTGATGTCCGCAAGGCAGGACATAATCCGAGAAACCTCAGAGATACGGGGCCTTACTGCGATGTACAACTGGGTGTCGTCTATGTAGCAATGGAAATCCACACTGAGTCTGTGCATAATTCGACTAAGGGTTGTGTGTGTCTATATATGTATAAATAGTAAATAGTAGGGGGTCCAGAATATATCCCTGGGGAACCCCACAAGAGGAGGAGGCATTTTCAAGCATTGCTATGAAAGATCTGTTTGGAAGGTATGAGGAGAAGTGTAAACTACATAAAATAAAATAAGATTTTATCAATCCAGAAGAAAATTCTTGAACAACATGTATGTTGACGAGCATTTGTTGATTGTAGAAGAACAACAAAACAACCCCAAAGGCAGCCATATTTTCTATCAAGGATGACATAATTTCGAGGTCCAACCTCACACTTCTGAGGTACATTGAATGCCACACAAGATCATCTGTGACCGCCTTTTATCAGCTGACAACAAGAAACAGAAAACGCTAAAAATTAGATTTCTCAAGCATGATGTGACAGTCCTGCTGATGTACTGGAGAGGCTCTAAACTAAATCATAGTTTCTTAACAGAGCAATGACCTCAAAAATGTCAGTAAACAAAGGAAACAGTTGTGGAGTAAGCAAAACAAGATGCAATTTATAGTGAGGCTTGAAATTGCCGGGACTTGTTAGTGCCACTGAATCTCTAACGTTAAATGACAAGCCTTTTCCCTTGTGATACTGTGAAAGAGATTCCGTCAGGGGTAGTTCATTGGAAAAACCAATTAGTTTGCTTATTATGGGCCGGTGCTTTCAAGTGCCAACTCATTCTGGCTGCCACAAGTGTTTGTTGGTAACAGTTTGCCCATCACATTCACAACAAAAAGACATTATTGTCTTTTTTCCAAGAAAGGTTGTCTTTCTCAATTAAAAGTAATTAATTCCTCAATGTCATTTTATATTTTTATCCAGTATTTCCAATGTCTGTATGCCTGATGGCATGCTAATGGGTAAAGCTGTCTTATTTATAGCCATGGATGGTCTTTTCATGTGCACTGGGGCATGAGTTGAAGTTGCTCTGACCTTTAGCATTTCAGTTCCACTCTACTACATGGAATACATGATATATGTGTGCAGCTCTCTGTCTCTGTCCAGGTCTTGGATGATACTGAAAAATAGCTGAGGAAAGAAAATAAGTGGTTTAACCCAGAGGCTCTATATCTCTGCATCTGTGGCTTCAGTGTTGTCTGCTGCCAAAACAAACTGGCAGAGTTAGATACACATTCTTGCTGAGCTCTGCTCATCCCTTCAAAATGAAGACACTCAGTCCCATATTAAGTTCTGAAATCCCCAGAGGAGGTTGAGGGTTCGGACAAACAGCAGCTATGTGTGTTATTTTAAACTGCAGCAGTCTGCGGTTTCACAGACTTTACAGTCCTGTTCTTTTTAGGAGCCATATGTGAAAGTTCTATTCACAGCCAACATCTCATCTTGTCCCACAGTCAGTTCAGTGAGTTACTATATGACCAGCAGATGAAACAACTCAGTGTCAGTAGTCAGTGAGCGTGTGTCATGCTTTTGCTTGGCTTCAGTGTACTGTCAGGTCACTTACAGATTTGATGATGTAACGGAGGAGATGTTGAATGAAAAAAAGGTTGTTATAAGGTTCTATTCAGATGTGTGCTTCAAGCATAACTGGTGTACTGAACATCAAATGTATCCCTTCAGCCCAAACGATGTCCAGTTCTGTGTTTATGTAAGTCTCTGCCATGAGAAAGACTGCCCAGGCTCTGAATTAGCCAAACTGAGCATGGGTGAGTGACTGTCCAGCCCCCCAATTGAACCCTGAGGACCTGAGGCAACTCAAGTGCAAACTTTAAAATGATTGTTAACCCAGAGGGTGACGTTGAGACGCAAAACTTTTAAAATGCTTGTGTCTACTTGGATTATTTAAAGTTGACTGGTCATGAATAGAGCTGGGTATTGCTGATATTAGTCCAGATACTGCACCTGAATTTCAGCACTGATACCACAAATATGTTTTCCAAACAAACTTCTTTTGAGAATTTCATATTATACAGTGCACGAGAATCCGTGCCACAAGTACAAGCATGTTGCATGATATACTACATATATGTGCAGTAGGATTGATCCCTAATAGCATTTAACACAGAGCTGTGTTTGAGAAATGCATGTAAATTGGTTATTTGTCCATGTTGTATTATTGGATTAGTTGAGAAGTTAGAATACAACATGATTAACAGTCTTGCATTTGTTGTGCAACTCCACTAGCTATTAGGAATTTAATAATTTAGCTGCAATGATTGGCAGGAATATGAGGAATGAAAGTGCAGAAGTAGAGCCATCAAACTTAGCATTGCCATCTGTTAACAGGCTACATACTGCAGCCTATTGAAAGGCTTCCTGTGTTGCCGAGCAGAATTTGAATTTGAACTGCAGAGCATCGGAGGTCAGCAAACAAACAGCACGGCAGTAAATCTTTGTCAGATGAATAGACCCTCACCGGTGCAGATCCATCAGCCTTTCTGAGCAGGCTGATCTTTGATATGTTGCAATCACTGAGGAGTAGGGTGTCCATGGTGAAATACATGTGTCTAGACTGTTCTGTACATGATGTCTCTTTAACCTTCTGTGCAGCTACTCTGATCACTATAAATCTACACTGTGCACATGCACAACTTCATACTTAATGAATCAGGAATCCCAGTGAGGGAAGCCACCACCTATGTGTTCTAGCACATCAGCAAGCTTTAATTGAAGTATACAGAACAATCAGTGAAAGACAGAAACCCGTGTTGTGAATGTCTGAATGTGTGGGAACATTTGTGTAACTGCTTGTCTGGACTTATATCTTCAGCAGACTGCTGAGTGATGTAGACCGGTGTGAGCGGAAACGGTAATTAATCCGGTCGTCACAGGTGTGCTCATGATTTGACTGACACAAAACCTGACTGAGCATTTTGTTGAAACTGCATTCAGTAAGCTAAGTTGGCTGTTTCTCACAGCATGCGCACACCCAAATTTAAGAAAACCATTTTTGAAAATGGGAATCCAAACTGAATTGTAGTACTGCTTTGAGGAATCCTGAACAAGTGTGAGCCTTATCATCATCAACATATCAGACTTAGCTGACACTAAATTAAAGAATATTGCTGTTTTGTGATGTGGGTTTGCACTGGCTTACATAAACGAAAAGTCAGAGCTGGAAAAGATACATATATCATATACCTTATATATATATATAAAAAACCTTTGTGCTTATACTGAGTCGAATCACATCCGATTTATTTTTGCTGAGATTTGTTTTTGTTTTTTTATAAGTAGAGTTTGATTTTAAGTCAGAATTAGATTCCGCTTTTCTATGATTACTAATGATCATATGTTGATGCATGTTTCTGTTGCAGGCGGAGACCAAGGTGTTTTGAATGGCTACTTCGGCGACTGGTCAACAGCTGACATATCAAAGCACCTCCCCTTCATTTACAACCTCAGCAGCATAGCCATCTACACTTACCTTCCAGCATTCAAGCAGTAAGTGTGTGTCTGTTCACATGTTTGCTGTGAAATCAAAATCACAGGTCATTTTGATGCAATTTTCTGTGAACCCTTGACAGCAGCACCGCTTTATATTAGACTACAGCAGTCTGTCAATGTGACGGAAATCTTGTGCATTGGATGCAAACCCAGGATGTAAGCAGATACCGGATCACATGAACGCGTAGCCACATCGTGACATGACATCAGGTTACGAGTGAGTTGAGCCGTAAGATTCCAGCAGCTCAGCCGGAGCGTCCCTCAGCAGACCTCAGCTCGGGGTTGGATATCCAGCCTGAGCTCCCAACAGCTGATAGCAAATCCTAAAATAGAGCACTTTATTTAAAGACCTTTTATGTTTGCCTCCAGGACCTGGCATTGTGTACCACGTCTTAAGCTCCCCCTCCTATCCTCATCACATTTCTGCCTCTACAACTCATACAAACAAATCTCATCATCAAGCTCTTAGGTTTGGCATTTCCTGGCATCCAAATCAGGACGTCAGGGCTGTTAAACACGTCTCTAGCTGTTGCTGGTTGTCAGCAATAGTGCTTAGACGTCTGGCAAAGGCAACAAAACAAACCCCACAGGGAGACATTCAGGTTTATTTGTGTGCACATGCAGTTTGCCAATGCTAAGTAGACATCCATATCTGTAAGGGTTGTTCTGCAGTCTCAGACATTGCAACAGACTTGACTCAATATTTTTCTGGTTCAGATTTCACAGAAAGACTTCCTCATGAATTTTGTTTCATCTATCCTCCTAAGCCAGATTTCCGACACTGACAACTCGTTTAAAGCTCTTCAAAATGGCAGTGGTTTTCAGGGGGAACTGTTATAACACAAACATGACCAGTGTGCTTCTTACAAAGCTTTTGTTGCTTATGACTCTCCTCCAGTTGCTGTTTCTTAGTTCTAATGTTGCCAATTTAATACACAAGATAGTTTAATTACACATTTTTTTCAAACAAAAGTACATTCATAAAAGAGCAGTTAGATTAAGTGTTTCAGTGCCAGCTAGAATATACTATTTTTACATTTTTACATTCCCCTTTATGATCATAATTTTAAAATATATATTTTTTATTTTTCTGAATGAGGATCATTTATGTAGCTGTAGAGAATAAAAGCTTAATTCACTAAATATAACCATAATAAAGCAATAAAAAAAAGTTTGTTTCTTTTCTAGATTCTAATGTTCTTTTATTTAAATTCCTCATTTCAGGTATGGTGGAAATGCCAAGGTGGTCCATTTCCTAGGGAAGACCAAGCCATGGAGTTACACATTTGACCCCGAAGCCAAGCAGATTTCAGGGAGTGTGCACGAGGCCACCTCACATCACACCTTCCTGATGGACTGGTGGATCCTGTACTCCAACGATGTGGTGCCCATGCTGCAGGAGCAGTACGGAGACCAGCCGTTCCACTCCGGATGTGTGAAGGTGCGTGAATATTCAGCATATTTGTTTAATTTTACTGCATGCAACTTGTTTCACTAGTGTCAGTCAGTTCCAACAGACAAATTTGCTTAAACCTTTTAAATTTGGTACTTTCTGCCAGATTTTTTCCTTTTTGATTATATTACTGTAGTATTGCATTCACTGGACTAGCTTGCGAAAGAATTACAGTCATCCCTCGCCATATCACGATTCACTTTTCGCAATCTCGGTGTATCACTTTTTAAAAAATTGTATATATCTAATTTTGTATCACAGATTAAGAAGAATATTAAATCGAAATGAAGTACGTAGCGTACAGCAAATGAATAGACAAAGACTCTTATGTATGGAAAATGCGGCTCTGGCCGCTTCCGCCTGAGCTAGTCAGTCACTGATTGGTTCAGCGACCGTAGCATCAGTCTTCTCCGTCTCCCTGGTATAGCCTGCGTTCAGCATCTTGTCTTGTCCATTTCACAGTGACGTCTGATCGGTGCGAGTAGTGTTGCTCTGCGGTGTTGTGTTTTTGTTTTGTGCGGTGTTGAAAAACTGAATTTATTTCAAGCCCTTCGATGTCGCTCAAATGCTCCTAAGGCTTCTGTCACTGAACCCAAGCACCAGAAAAAGAGGCTTACCATTGCAGAAAAGGTGGAACTCCTCAACATACAAATATAAATAAAATAATAAAATAAATATAAAGTCACTACTTCGCGGATATTTGCCTATTGCGGGGGGTTCTGGGACCTAATCCCTGTGATAGACGAGGGACAACTGTAATATAATTATTACAGTTAATAATAATTTTGCTTACAATTGAGTATGCAAGCAAACGATAATCAAACAGCTTCTCTTGATCTCCAAAGTGTCACATAACCAACTTTTTACAGCTTCCAACTTTACTGACCACCAACATGCTGACCATGGTTTCCAGATTATCAAGCTTCACAAAAAACAAGATGTTTTGTTGTGCATGGTTATTACAGGAATATATAAACCCATCAGCCACAGCATTATGGCCACTGACAGGTGAAGTGAATAAAATCAATCAGAGTGGTACTATGTGGTGTTCTGATGGAAAACCTTGGATTTTAACATCTGTTTTGATGAGACTTAGACACACAAATAAACATTGTCCACAACAAAGACACTCCCTCATGCAAATGGAAATCCCAAATGTCACTGGCCTACCCCCACAGGAAAATGCAACCCACTACATGGAAAAAACGTCAAACAATCAGGAACATGTTGAGGAACATGACAATGGCTCAACATGTTGATTTGACCTCCAAACTTCCTACACCCCATTCTGATCAAGCATCAACAGGATGCAGTGGAACAAGTTTAATTGACAGAGGCCCCACTGCACAAGCCAGAGTACCCAACAGATCCAGTGCCAATGTCCTGGTTCCAGACCCCATAGGACACCCTGAGAGGTCCTCTTGTCCATGTCCAATGGTTCAGAGCATTTTTGAGCACATAAGGGGAATATTAGGCAGGTGGTCATAATGTTATGCCTGATCGGTGTATGTTGAAATATAGTAGGTTAAATGTAAGTGTTAAGTGTAATTTGTATAACTCTGTCTGTCTTCTTATTCATCTCATAAAGTTCCAGTACAGTGACGTGGTCACTTTTGAGAACAAACAGGTATGGAAAGGACAGTTTGATTTTTATAGCTTAGCCATGAAGAACAATTTGTTGGCACCCGGTTTAATGCTATTACTACTCTTCCTCTAAAATCCGAGCTTTCGTGTGTGTTTGCCTGTGGCCATTAATTTGGAAAGGCAAGTTCAATGCTTTCAAAAAGCAACAAGTACAAACGGTGTGTTCTGTGCTTCCATTCATTTTCTGTTTTCCTGCTGTTCTCTTCTCTTTGGTCTCAGGGCGAGAGAAGCTCTTTGCATGCACAAGCACACCAGCCCCTGATGTCCTCAGAAGAACGGAAGCAGAAATGGGAGCAAGGTCAGGCCGACTACATGGGATTGGACTCGTTTGACAATATCAAGCGAAAGCTTGATGTTTTTCTCAAATAAAGAAGGAATGATGCAGGATATCAAAAGAGCACTTGCAGTTAACAGACTGCCACCACAGGTCTTTCAAGAAAACACTGCACAACAGGCTGCAGTCTTCCTTCCTAGCTGTTTCTCAGCTAGAAATGAGCCGAGTCTTTCCCTCCACCAGCACTATCCCCCTCCGTACTCCAAAGACAGTGCAATGTAAATGGAAAAAGAAAAGTAAAATATAATGAAAGGCTTTAATTGTCTATGCAAGATGGTGTTTATTCAGTTTACCCTGCAACAGTTATCTGTTCTGCTACACTGTGAAGAAAATCAGGATAATATAAATGTACTTTTAAGGTACTTATGAAAACCTTAGCAATATTTTTACAAGGCAATGCTCTTTTTGTACAAAGGAGATGGCAACAAGAGTTCAACTGGGCCTTTTGTCTCAGCGTGACTAAGATTTTCAGTCACCCACATGTACATTCTTCTTTTTTTCCTTTCTTTTTTACTGTACCGTCACCTAGCAGTCTTCTTAATGTTTTTTTCCTCAAAAGCGAATTTCTCTTGTTTTTGAATTGAAACAGCCTCTGTTTAACATAGAAATAAGAACATGTTTACAGCGCTTCTAAATGCCATAGTGTGGCTAAATACATGTACAGTAGATCCTTAGTGCCTTAGCGTCTTGCTCTCTCTACTGCCACCATCCTATCAGTTCTGAACCTGCAGCTTTTCTGTAGGTGATTTGGTTTCTAACTTTACTGCATTTAACTTGATCTGGACTTTTGATTGAACACGAAATCTTTCTTCTGTAAACATTAAAAACGTTATTAAAGGTTCTGAATTTGCTTCAGTGGCTTTCTTCGAAATCTCAATCTCTTCCTTGCTGGAACTGATTGTTGACTACATGAGTGCGGTTTTTGAATACTTGTGCATAATGTGTGATTGCTTATGTGATTTTGCTCATTCTGTCGGGTTAGGAATTATCTATGAAAATGCCTTTGAGTATTCCAGTATAAGAGTTGAGTTCATTATATGAAATAGTAAATCAGCTGTTTTTACACACAGATTTGCTTTGTGCATAATAACACAAAAAATAACCCAATAATTGAAGTTTGGAGCAGACCAAAAACACATGCTGCCTTTGGTGCAGAGAAGTGTGCTACAACTTGACACACTTTATTAAACTGGAAAACAAGCCTTAGGACCATGTTATTTTGTTGGTGTGTACAGTTTTATTACCCCGTTACCAATCTGCTGATTGAACTACCTTATACAAGTCCCTTCATTTGGATTCTAATTTGGAAATCTCCTCAAAAGCAAGAGTGTTTTGAAGCTTTGAAATTTCACTCTCGCTACAAACAAATAGAGATAACAGATATGAAGGAAACAATAACATTGCAATACAAGTAATAATACAGGGAGTATTGGGTGAGAATTTAAAAATGTACCTATAACATACCACAAGCAGAAATCAAGCTGCACAGTGTAAAACAATACAAAACAAAGAAATTAGAAGGGGGGAAAAATCCAATATAACTTGAAATGTGCAAAGTAACATAAAGCCTTATTTTTTCCTTTCAAACCCAATGGACAGAATCATAGAGTGTCATTAGCACCATTGGAAGGATACTGAAGAAATCTGTTGTTGTGAATATGATATGTTCCCAGGAGACAGCAATTTAAGCAGTTTATAATCATCACTGGTGTCTGCATTCAGAAATGTGACCATACTTTCTATATTAGGGGCCAAAACATTTTGAGACTCTCAGATAACGAGGAGACTTTAATCCAAAAGTTACTTGCATGGGTACAATCATTAAATAAATGACAATTTAATTAAAGGGAAAACGTGATCTAAAGTTGTGAATGAGTTTAATGAATGGATAGAATCTGTGCAATGTTTTAAGAGGAATGTATCCAACATTTTGGAGAACACAAAGAAATCAATTCAGATACTAAAATATTTTTGCTAATGTTAGGAAACAACACTGTCCAAAGATGAAAGTTTTCAAACACTGACTTTGACTAGAAGTACTCCAATAAAAGCATTATTTCAGGAATATTCCTCGAGAGTCTTCCCACCAAGGGATCATTTAGTAATCAGTATGTGACTGCTGAATGTTCCAACTTGGTTTCATAAATGCGCAGTATGTCGACATTTAAGATTCCACACATGTATACTGTGGAGTCCAAAGTGCCATGAACTGCCTCCGTTTTGTGCTGGAAAGAGTTTTCTGACCACCACATTTACTGAATTATTAAACCGAGCAGGTCTTGAAAGCAGCTAAAAATTGCCACAGAATGCATGAACTGAAATAAAATTCTTTCCCTTGACCAACATGCGTCATCAACCCCACCAGTGTACCATAATTCGCCTCTTGTTCAGGAGCTGCTTGTCATGTTTACATCAAAACCTTGTATAATCTTTGCTCAGCCTGTCTTGTGTCCTGATCATTGTGGGATCGGACAGTGTCTACTGAGCAGTGAAGTGACAGAGTAGGACTTTACGAACAATCACATCAAATCTGTCTTGGACAATTGACACATCGACCTCCCTCATATCACTGTTTTCAACCTTAAGGCTATATATTAACATTAAACTATATTGTCATTGCACAGAGTACAGGTAATAAGACAGTTTGGCATCTAACCAGAGGTGCAAAGGAGGCAGTAAATGTGCAGTGCAATGTAAAACGTCAAGGTGGGATAGCTCTAAGGACGGTATGAATGCTGAAACATATACAGTATGAATAGTGCATGTAAGTATGCAAGCTAGATGAATATCATAGGCTAGTATATGTAGTAAGACTACATTATTAACAGAATAAACAGTATGAATAGAGTGTTATGAACATGCCAAGTCGTAAGTAAATAGATTAAGCTGCAGGTGTGCTAGACAAATAAAAATACAAAGATAGATAAATGCAAATATAAAAACAGGGATAAATTACACTATGAACAGTATAAACACTATAAAAAGCAACCTTATCTGACTTTATAGTTCCACATGCAAATTAATCATATGTAAACACATGGTTTCAAAGTCCTGAAAGTTTTTTAAAATTGTTTTTTATTTAATATATATTTATTTACTATTATTTATTATTATAGTTTAGTATTTCTTTATTCATAGTGTATTTTTACAATTTATTGTGCATTTTGTATCTTAGTATATTTTATATTATTGTGGTGGTGGACACTTTACTCTTCCTGCTTGCTACTGTAACAATACAACTTCTCCTAAGGGATCAACGAAGTATTTCTATTCTATTCTACATATTTTTTCCCCAATAGTTTACATGCTATTTAAATTAAAAATAACACTTATTTGGCTTCTTTGTTGGAACTAAAAGCCATAACAACATGTGACAATATAGAACATCGTGAAAAACAGTATCTTTAAAGTTTGAATTTCGCATTTTTTTTATTTATAAACGCGTTTGAAAAGTTGGGGTTTGTGGTCATTTTGGCTTTCGATAGAACCCTACTGCTGAGCATGCGCACTACTGCCCCTGCGGTGTAGTCCGTGCGGACTCTTGTCCAGCTGACGGAATTTACGTCACTCGAACCCGAACGGACCCGAACGGACCCGCGAACGTATAGCGTTCAAACACCGACTTCCCACGGTTTAGTTTTACCGAAACAAATAATAAAAAGCGGGGGAGTTGACTGAAAACACCGTTGTAATTTACTTTACGGTTATTTTCTCTTAACGTCTTTCCCGTTTCTTCGGTATTCGTGCTGCTGTTGTAACAGGGGGCGTGCCGTGACCCCTCCGTGGGTGATGTAGACCGTTATGCCAGGAAAGTAAACACACCATTCCGCCAAGATGGCCCCTCTGTCCGCGTTCCGAGTGGCTCTCCTGGTGTCGTTTTCTGTGTTCCTGACCGTCGTGTTGGGCTTCGGACTGCCTGCTCTGCTGAACGCGGTCATGAGGATGGTGGGTTTACCAGAGACCAGCGTGACCGAATGCATAGTCGTGCTCTATGTAGTTTTCGTGCTGTACGTGGCGACGCCTCGGATTCCCAGAGGATTGGTGGAGGTAATGTTACAGTAAGGGGTGTTATATTCAACACGGAAATGAACTGTTCTCTTGTGTTTAAGCTAATAACGCATTTATTCGGTACACAAACATAACGGCAACGTTCAAATATGCCATACTGATCTCTAATGTGAAACTGTAAGACTCGTAACTCACAAAATTCCATAGAAGACAGGCTACAGTTGTACTGACTCACTTTTCTCGAGTATTAGCAATACTAATGTAGCTTTGAATAGTTAAATTGTGCTGTTTTGTTTATATTTTACACCATGTAGGCTAGACAATGCATGTCTTTTTATCCCTGACGTGTTTACTGTATGGTAATGTAAACATATGCTGGCCTTTCATTCCATTCTTGTATTTAATGTTACTTATGTTTGTCTTGGAAAAGCTCACTTGTATTGTGCCCCTGTGTGTAGGTTAAAGGGAAAGCTGTGTTCATTACAGGCTGTGACAGTGGTTTCGGTAATGCACTTGCCAAACATCTGCACAAGCTTGGCTTCACAGTCTTTGCCGGGTGTTTTCTAAAGGTAAGGATAAAATATAGTTAATTCGTGAATGACAGCACTGTGGCATTTTGATAGGGATGTGTCGTTCCTGAATTCATGAGAAGCAAACGAGCAGAACTTGCAAAAATGTCAAAATCCTTGGAAGATTAGTCTTATTTACAGTAAACAGGCGCACCTTTCTAAAAGCAATACAATCCAAGACATCAGGCATGCAACTGCAAATACGTCTGCTAAATTTGTTCTTACGTGGTGCTTGCTCAATTCCCCAGCCAGTCCAGAGGCTACAGAATGAGAGAGACAAGTTTTAGCCCTGCCAGAGAATATATTTACACCCACTCTCCTTGCATTTTAACTGCAAATGTGTGATTGACGGATTTCCTGTTAGATGCATTACATTTTATCACATGCAGCCTTTATAATAAATCAGTCACCTCCAGCTTTGTTCGTTTTTAGCTCACCTTGACGTCTCACCTCCTATGAAACTGAATAAAATGCAAGATTCATTATAAATGCATATTTTATAGCTTTGAGATTAAATTAGTGCATCTCATATTAACATCATGACTTAACTGATGTCACCCTTGCAGGATAAAGGTGGAGAGGGTGCAAAGGAGCTTGAGGAATTTCATTCAGATCGCATGAAGGTGGTCCAGCTGGACGTCTGCAGTGAAGAAGAGGTGAACAAGGCTGTGGAATTCATCAAGGACAACCTGGAGGACTCAGAAAGAGGTAAATGACTGTATAATGCATCAGAGCCTAGACACAGACTGTACTCTGTCTGACCTTCTGTCGTGTCCGTGACTCAGGTCTGTGGGCTGTGGTGAATAACGCCGGTGTGGCAACGTTCGGACAAGTAGAATTCACCTCCATGGACACATACAAACAGGTGTCAGAGGTCAACCTGTGGGGCACCATCAGGGTCACCAAAGCTGTCCTGCCATTAATCCGCAGGGCGAAAGGTAAACCACTGGAAAATCAGAATGAGATGTTATCACTCTGTGACATATAAACACGGCTTGGTTACATATTGTCCTAAATGACAGTGCCAAAGTGCAAAAATCTGGGAAGGATAAGCACTATGGATTCTGCAAGGTTGAATTTTGTTCAAGTTTCTTTGTGGAGGATTATGAGCATTGTTAGAATTCCGGTCTGAAGGAAAGTAGTGCAGCTGAACAATAAGTTGCGTCCCGTGATTTCTGTAAAGAATGCTAACAATGCAAATAAAGCCTGACATTGAAAGAAAAGCCTTTCCTCATAATGTGAAATTAACCTTTTGATACTATAATAAGAACATTTGTAGGGAACATTTCTGGCTTGGTTACAAGTAAACAAGAAGCACAACAGAAAGTAACAAGAATAAGTGTAAAAAAGAGTAAATGGTAAATACAAAGAAATATATATTACAGTAATCTTTACTGTTATATATTTTGGGGATTGGCTGTTTTTATGTGACATTTAAAACTGGACTTACTAACAACTTAGGTGCAATAACAAATTAATAGATAATGTTTTAAGTGGAACAACAAGCAAATATACAACTTGATCATTAACTAGTTAAAATATGCAAATGTCACAATAGTTCTCAGTAAACAAGCTCACCAGACAGTAAGCAGCTGGACATATGTGTGTGTGTGTGGTGCAAGAAACTGTGATGTAGTTAAATTATTTGCTTTTCTAAGCAAAAGTGCAGGCCAGGTTTTTGTTAAGAATGTTGCTAAATACAGTTGAACTCCGGACCTGGACTCTCAAAAACTGCACCATATGCCTTAACTTTGATTTGACATTGTGCTATTAATAATGGCACTGCATTCACTGCAATTATTTTGTCGTCCATTATTTATAACCGTTAAAAGATAGATATCCTGAGAACATTTCTTAAATAAGAGTATAAAATCCTGAATGTATTTCTGGTGCCTTTCTATCTCTTGACTGCAGGTCGTGTTGTGAGTATGGCCAGCATGTACGGGAGGATGGGCAATGCCATGCGGTCACCATACTGTGTGTCTAAATACGGCGTGGAAGCATTTTCTGACTGCCTTCGCTACGAGATGAAGAGCTGGGGAGTAAAAGTGTCCGTAATCGAACCGGGGAACTTTATCGTGGCCACTGGCATCATGACCCGTGACATGGTGGCCACCACGGCCAATAAGCTGTGGAACGAGGCGCCTTCAGACGTGAAGGAGGATTATGGGAAAACCAACTTTGAGCAGCACATGGCTCTGATGCGCTCTTACTGCAGCAGCGGACAGAAAGACATGGTCCCTGTTTTGGATGACATCACCGACGCCATCATGTCCAAGCGTCCCTACACACGATACAACCCCATGGAGCCACACTGGTGGATCAGAGTGCTGGTGATGACGCATCTGCCTGGCGCCATATCTGACCTTCTATACTTCTAAAAGAGAAGCCGTTCCGGTGCTAGCTCCGTCTGTCTCACCCTCAGATCAGATAGAAGTACAGTCTTCAACTGTGTAGCGTTACGTGGCTCTACAGACTCACCCTGAAGAGGGCTCTCTGCTATGTATTCCTCAGCACTTGAAATCATTCACTGATCAGCCTTAAACTTTTGATACTATAATAAGAACATTTGTAGAGAACATTACTTCCAGTTTAATGTTTTTTTAAACTGGAAGTAAACTATTGCACTTTGCTTTTCGTACGTCTGGCAAGAACCATAACTTTATCTATACAGATATATTCTCTGATAAGTAGTAACTACTTAGTGTTTGATATAAGCAGGGTTATGACATGCTCATAACAATGATACATTATCTTTTTAAAAAGTTTGTGCTTGTCCTCTTCCATCTTGTGTCTTTTCCAGTGATATTTGTAATGTTTTGCTGTGTTGCAATCTTCCGGGGACCACTTGGTATGAGGCTGGTTCAGCTGGAGAAGGCCCCCGCTGTTCTGTTGTGGCGGACGCCGGAACAAACCAAGGTCAGCTACTGTAAGACCATGGTGAGATTTGGCTGGACTCGCCACGCAGTTACATAACGACAACACAAGCCCACTTTGTCTCACATGCTCCATGGGATCCTGTGTGCAGCTCCGACTCTGAGTTCTGATGATGTGATTAATGGCCATGCTCGAACAAAAATGTTGTCCCTCCTCCCTCGCTACCCTCCCTCCCTCCGTTCCCCTCTTTGCTGGCACAATATTTTGTATATAGAAAGATGCAAATGAATAGAGCATTTTATTTTAAAATATTTCAATCACAGTATCATTTTTCAAGAATGATTTGAAATAAAGTGACCAAAATATTACTGTGTTTTGTTGAAAGTGTCATTTGAGATTTCGCCTGGGTGGTGAACGTAAATGTAGTTTTACAAACGACCACCAGGTGGCACACATGCATTGCACAAAACTACCACAGCTATCCTCATGCATCAGTTGTGCAGCCATCAGACAATTTCAACATGGCAATTTAAGCTGTATTATACTGACATTAGAGCAAGGCTGTAACACAGAAGAAAGACATCTACAGCTCTTTATGACTTGTAGATAATATTGCAATATTTTATAATTCAGTAAAATACTGCTTTAAAAAAAACAATGACAAAGTGGAAGTACCAATGCTTAAGTATTTAAACTTTGCTTCAGATTAAAACAACAGACATTATCCTTTTTATGCTGTTTATTACGTCTTTTGAACACTCTAATAAACTCTTCTAAATTATTACACCTGAAGACGATCATCTCCCCTCCATAAAAACAGTATTAAGAGCATGACATTAAATTTTCACAGCACTGCCTTTTATCATTCCACAGCATGAATCTGTTTTTCTTCACTCTCTCATACAGAAAAAAGCTTCGTGAGACAAAGAACAACCATAGAAATGTAAGCAGCACAAAAGCACCAAAGTTAAAACACGGGCCACTTGATCTGAATATCATCAATGACATCTGGATGAGAAAAGTCAAGAATATCTCAGGCTTGTGCAGTCGAGAAACCCAAGTTTCCACTGCGGTGTAGTTCTTGATCATTGGAGAAATAGTTTGATAGACAATCTCTTGATAATATCTGTCACAACTGACGCCCGTGTCTTCTTATGCAGATTGAAACCCATTTCTGTACAGCTACAAGGCTCTGCTCATGCGGCCTCCGTTGTTGTAAAATGAAAAAGATCCCAGTAACAATATCTATGCAGGGCGATACTGTAGTTCTGTATTTGAATATCAAGTAAAACATTTAAGTATTGAGGATTTTTTTTCTTACATATTTAAGTGGCTAAACTGCAAAAGTGAATGTCTTACACTAGTTTTACATACAGACATAAAAAACTATATCCTTAGAAACCATGACAGTTTCCTCACAACCAACAATATGTGATACCGTTACTTGAGGTGCTCATACATGAGATTCAGGTCATGATTACATCACACCTGGGGTTATGTTTCTGAATGAACATCAGCACATATTTTTATACTGTACATGTAGGCATTCACTGTTCACTTAAGAAGTTATACTTGATGAAATCTGCTATGGTAAGGTCACTTGAAACTACACACAATATCAACTAACGGGCATTTTATGCATGACGAAGAGGAAAAAAAAATAGAGAATGAAATTGCCAGCCTACATCAAAGTGAGCGCTTAATGAGGAAACACGCTTCCCTATAAGGATGTTTTCAGACATCCCAACACGTCGCTCACTAATCACTCAACTGACGCACATGCAAAGCTTTAACCAAATAGCACGCTGCAGTGACAAGAGAAGTGGGAAGCACAGGACAGAAAGGGGGGAAAAAAGAGAAAACAGGACACTAAACCTTTGGTTGACAAAAAGCTGTGAAGGCACATTAAAATCTCCTCCTAAATCCTTCAAACTGGGGCACATGGCGTTGGCGTTTGTCACTTTAATGCTGCGTAATATCGCAGATGCTGCAGAACTGGAAGTCAGGGAGGAAATTTTGCCAAAACAAACAAACAAACAAACAAAAAAAAGGGTTGCTGATCACAGCTGATTACAAATGTAAGCAAACATCATCACATAAAGTGTCAGCAAAAATGGCAACAATGCAACAGAGAGGGATTTGGGTGTAATAAATGACAGGATTTTTCAAACACTAATCTGGTGAATGAAAACGAAGGGAATACAGGCACTGACGTCCAATGCAACTTGAAATTATGGTAAAATTGAAATTTATAGATTTGGAACCCACAATGAACAAAAAAAAATATCACTCAAGCCATGCTAATAAACAATCCTTGCGATTTACTCTTTCAACCATGTGTTTCTGTTAACATTAAATATTCCTGCAAGTCGCTTTTTTAATCCTGGAATGTTGTTTTTGTCCTGCTTAATAAGACGCAACCTTACTTAAAAGTCAGATTTCAACCGGTACTGGTAGGGTAAAATTAGCACTTGCCCTTTGAACCCATCACAAATCCAACTGAAAGGTAATTGTTTCACTCTTCATAAATCATCTTTTACAGCTGCAAAACAGAGAAAACAGTCTTCACACAGCTTTTTCAAGAATAGGTGTCAATCACGTGGGGAATGGAGGGGAAAAAGAGGTTCACACCCATGTTTGTGCTCTTTCATGACTGTTTTTTTTTTCACGCTTGGATTAACTAGACCTTAAAAGCCCTTCGAAATCACTCCCATGTAAAATCCTTTTTTTTATTCTCTGCTATGATACATCAGCATTGGCCTCTGTTCATGTCCCTGCTCTTATACGACTGGGTGTGGTATTCCAGATACTCTTATCCAGTGGAACAGATTCTCCAAAGTCTCCTCCCTAGTTCCTCATTTACTGCTTTTATTTTTTAATGTCCATTTTCCCCCTTCCCTCCTCTGTGAAATCCCCTCTTCCTCTCCCTCTTTCTCTCTCTCCCCCTCTTTTTCTGTACTCGGGTCCAACTGGCCACAGCTGGAGAACTCATCATCGCAGCCATCGTGATCATCATCATCTCCCTGAGCCCACTGCCGGAGCGGCTCCCTGCCAACGCTGCTGCAGCTCTGATTGCAAGCAATAGCAGCTAGCTGCCCTTCGCCATGCAAACACTACTTGGTCAACTTTCGCTCGACAAATAGCCTTTCACTGGAGACCTTTACTGTAAATATAAACCATGTGTGCAGCTGAAAACATTTAGATGCATCGTTTTCTAACTTGACATGGACCAAACTTGCTCCTAGATACATTAGTCATGGAAATAAAAGCCCAGATATCAAAGAAAATGCTTATTTAGGCCGGTTGCTTTCTTCGTATGTCGCCATAAGGAATTGTTTTCAGGAAAATCCCTTATGCCTGCTTAAGGAAGAGGGCGTCTCCTAGCATGATGTATATGCTTTGCAACCACACAAACACGACCCCTGGGTGACCCCTTAACTCCTCCATTCCCTCCAGTGATCACTAATTCAGGAGCGGTGACATCATCCTGTGGACTGGCCCTCCATTTCCCCTCCGAGCTCCGCAGAGCTGTTTGTTTGGAAGCTGCGCTGTTGTCAGCGTGCGTCCCCTCCCTCACCCCACCTCGCTGCCCTCCATCCTGAGAATCGTCCCCTTTGGCAACATTGGGAAGACGCATCAGCAAGTCTCAGACGAGGAGGGAAAAATACTTTGAAGAATGACCTCGACATGCACAAATGATCTCCCCGCATCACCCATGTGGGCAGTCAGTCTCTCCTTTGGGAGTTGCAAGGAAAGTGTTAGGACACTATTCGGTTTGCGTGCATCCATGCAAAGTCATGGGATTCGGAGCCCCCGCTGTCTGTGATGCCTCAGCTTTGTAACATTCACATGATGTGGATACAGCAATATGTGAGACAAGCAGTTCTGTTGTACAAAAAGCAAGATGAATACCTAGTTTGACCTTGCACAAGAAGAGGAACCCTCCAGATCCTCAAGAAAAACAAAACAAAACAGATGCACAGTGTGATATTCCAATCTCTACAACTTTGATCCTAACAGAATTGTATCAATAAATATATTTTGGTCACTTAATTTTTATTCATGATTAGCAGAAGTTGTGGATTAGTGTGTCCACAACCACGAAGAAAGCGTTAAGACAGACGACACAAAAAATGAAAAGTAGACCTCTAGGCTCTGAATTTGCTAACATCTGAAAAAAAAAATGCCTCAGTCAGGTGGTTGTGGTGTATTGTATACAGTTAAAAATCACATTTTTAAAAGAAACTGTTAAAAAGATTATATATTATCAACAAAAAAAAAAAGAAAACTAAATGCAACTCTAATAGATATCAAGGTGGAAATACATGGCATTGCCTATAACCTAACACATCTGGATAATTTAAAATAGGCGACCAAGAAGTCTGTAGTCAACTCTCAGGAGTCCATAGTCTTTTTGTCTCCCCCCTCCACGTCTCTCCCATGCTTTTTCCATACCTCCTCTTGGAATGCTCACAAATCGGGCATTTAAGTCCTGATGATGTGTTAAGTCTTCAGGCTTGGAGCTGAAATGTTAGTGTGTGTTCTGGTGTAAGTATCTGTTTTATATATGGATGCCATTAACGATGTGTAGGTGTGTGTGAGTGCACGTGTGTGTGTGAGAGAGATGGATCAGGAGGCAGCCAGGGCCTTGATCAGGTACAGTTTGTCTCCCTGCTCACTGGTGAAGATGGGGGCCTTTTTGTAGTGTTCAACAAGCTCTTCCATAGAGTTGAACTTGCGCTGTCCAATGCAGTAAAGGTTTTCCTTCAGCTGCACTTTGAAATGCTTGTTCTTGCTCTGCGCCTTCAGAGAGATGGAGAAGTCGTTTGGCTGAAAAGGAAAGAGAAAACTTGAGTTACTGACAGGATTTCAAAGTAACTACAGAGAAAAGATGACAGATAAGCAGTGGTTTCAGGAGCAGGTCTAGGCTACTGACTGATGACTCGCTGTCTCGGATGAGGAAGTCTCCCTCTGTGCCTCTCTGATTGAGGGCAACCTCCGCCTGGTGGCGCGTCACCTTCCCGTAGTACCACTCTTTCCCCGCAAAACGCCCACTGCCTGAGGGCGAGATGTAGTCACAGTCAGGTGTGGGCGGCCCAGCAGGTCCTGCTGTGGGTTTATGGGAGGTGGAGTCCAGCACAGTGACGTAGTTCTTAGGCACCAAGCCCAGCTGTCCGTCCGCTTTGCGGCACTTCCACCACTCTGGGTCATTCTCAGGCTTCTCCACGACCTCCATTACGTCGCCCTTCTCAAAGTTCAGTTCCTCATCGTTGCCTGAGCTGAAAGGGTAGAGCGCCTGAACCGTGTGCAGCACTCTGTTTCCATTCGTAGTGCTGTTCACCACGGCGGCGAGCTTCTCTGTTAGCGATCCGGCCGGGTCACCCCCTCCCCCCGCCGTCCCATCCACGTCCTCTGTCACGTAGTTGGACGGAAACCAGCCAGAGCGTCCGTTGTAGCTGCCGCGCCACCAGCCGTCGCTGCACTTCTCCATCACCACCACCCGCGTGCCTTTCACCAGAGACAGCTCGTCCTCACGCTCTGCTGTGTAGCTGAACTTGACCAGGGCGGGCAGGTTGAGGTCATAGAGCCTCTCACCGTTATCTGCATACATATCTGTGTCGGCGTTGGAGGCTGTGTCTCTCATCCCTCCCTTTCTGCTCTTCACCTTCCCAATTCCTAAAAGAAAACAATTAAGGAAATGTGTTAGGAATTGTAGGGATCATGACTGTCATATACACGACAGTGAAGTCCAGGAGGCTGACATCATTGAAATAGCAGGCACAAACGCCTTTTTGTGTAAATTAGACCTTAGAAGTTTACTAAAACACAAGTCCCTTTTTTCACACCCTTCCACTGATGCGGAACAAGTCTCAACAGACGAACAAAAACCACACACACCATTATAAAACACATCTGAAAAATTTAAGGGAGGAAAAAAAAAATCCCAGACAAATACCAGGGAGCAATAATAAGCATTATGGGCTGTTCTGAAATACAGGGAGGGTGGGTAAGCAGGGCTAAATATCATTCCTTTTCCACATTACAGTGCCCTAACTCACCCCCCCCCACGCACACTCCAAATCCAAATACATTCTTGGGGATTAAGCCTAGGTGCTGAGGAAACAAAAAGCAATGCTGGTGTGGTGAAAAAAACGTGAGTGGGATGAAAACTTGTTTTGGCATGGGCGTATAAATCCTGTGGAAACTTAAAAAGTACTTCAAGTCCTGCTTCCTAACACTGAAATTAGCAACAAACTACATTTGTCTTTAACTCTGAAGGCCAAGATGTTTTGTCGCATTTCATTGTTGCTAGTCACACTGCCCTAATCACCTCAGCTGGTCGGACACCTGCAGCCTTGTTGCACTGCAGCTTTATACCAAACTCCATTACATTTCTGTCAACACTCTATTCAGCGCTCAATCCTCCACTCAGTGTGCACCAACTCTCCACTCCCCCTCCCCAACCCCCAACCCAATCACTTTCCAAGCACCCTACTGAGCTCACCCTTTGACTTTACTGTAATGTGGGGATGATTAAGAGCATATTTATCAAGGCTTTATCAACTGTGGGTTACCAGAAAAGCTCTTCCATTCTGGTAGCTGGCAACATGGCAGCCACACACACTTACACGAGTGACCACTGGCAAAAGGGTGGATTTAAGCATTCAACCAGTCAGCCTCTTGCTGCTGAACGACCTAGAGGCTGACAGCAGAAGGATTATCATGCCCTTGAGCCTTTTCCTGGGTTGTGGAGCCCCGAGGCCAAGCTCTGGAAGGCCTGTGGTCATCGTCTTGCTGGGCAAGAATTTCCACTTGGCAGCCTGACATGCTAACAGTTGTAAGAAACACATGCGTAGAGTAGAAAGCAGCTCCAATACTCAGTCTGATCATCCATACATGACTTTTTCTACTTCTTGCAAAGCTACTTGGACATCACTGTAATCATCACAAGTCTACTGATGATGCAGGCCAGACTATTGCTAAGACTAACCAGACGCTGATACCAGACACAATGAGCAGACTAAAGTAGAGACCCTATTTCTGATTACGTTTGCAAAGTGATTGCTTGCATAATCAGAAGACAGCTGGGTGAAATTATACAGTAAGGCAGGGTGTAGTCTCCAGGACAGAGTGGGGACTGTGACTAATGTGTCACAACACCGTACTGAATATGCTTTACCACAGATAAACTGTAACTGAAAGGTGTCTCTGACTCAAGGAGTGCAGACAAATTTCACGGTAGCGCTGAGAGTCCAACGTCAAATTGCTTCCAGGTAGACCCTGTTATTAGTCACACCACTGTACATAACTACAGACTCCAGACAGGGTGTTAAGAGCTGATGTCTGTAGGTAGAGTTTAGGGATTGCACAGATGCTAGTTTTGCATCTGTGCACTCTTCATAACTCCAAGGAAGAACTGCAGAAAGACCAGAACAACACGCAGATTTTGAGAAAACTGATGAGATCTGTGTTTTTTTTATCCTCATAACAGCATGACACTCGCAAAATCTTGATCCACAAGAGCTGAAATATAACACGTGAATTCTGGAAGAAAAAAATAGTCATTGTGCAGGTGCAAGCTCCAGGATGTGTCTTTGCACAGTTGGAAATGACCTAGTTAGCTCCAATCAAAGGTTAGGAGTCAACGTTGTATAAATAAAGTACCTCTTAGCTCCAGCTAAGAACAGAGACAACTGAGAGTTTATATTTTATCTCTCTGGCCAGGTAACACAGCCCTTATCAGTGTCCCTGTGCCAAGGTTTTTTATTTACAGCTTCCTGCTACGGTCACATGAACTTTGCATTATAAAAGCAGAGCCACTACATTTGACTAGATTCTCAATCTGTACCAAGGCAGTAACAGGAGGGTGGGATTTGCCTGTTGGTGGATGATACTAGGAGAAGATAAAGGGTTGTTATTGAGGGCATCTGCTCCTCCAAGGGCCCCATCTGTCCTGCTGTTGTAGGTTAATTATAAGAATTCACATGTGTGGCTGTGTAGGAGAACTGGGAGTTTAGGCTTCCTTTTACAGGTTACCAGAGGCTCTTATCTTTTAAAACCAAACACACACAATGGCAATGCTTAGGGTAATGCCAGGCTAAACTTTAAGTGGTCTGTATACGCTGCAAACATCCGTTCTGCAAACGTAAAAACAGAACAGTCACATTTGTTTTTACACGGCTCTTCTACTCAGAAATGTGCCATAAAGTGTCTAGAATGTTTTAAATTTGATTACCAGTAAACAGGGAAGGACTGCTTTGTATGAAACAGGGCTTCCACAGAGTCTTGATTGCCCTCTCTGTGTGTATTTTGACAGGAACACCTAATGCTGCTTTCTAACTTTATACCTTACAGTACCGGTAGTTTGCAGATATTAACGTACCCATATTTCAAGCTTCACAGCACTGCACTGGGTCCAAAAACTGAGGACACAACAATCACAAACTGAAGGCTCACCATCTTGTTTTGCCACACCCCTATGCCATGTGTGTGCTGCAGGTGTAGCCAAGAAAAATATACATTTACATCAGTCCACATGTAAATGTCAAAGCATAGTATCCCTGTACTCAGACATGGACACGGTTATATTCTGCTTAACTAACAGTAACTCATTTTGTTGGGCATTTCCATGATATTCTGCCAGGTTTGCATGTTCTTGGACCTCTGGGTACAATCACTGGGCCTTTAGATATGCAGAGTTGGGTAAACACACTGACACAAGAATGTACAGGTAACACAAATACAAATGCATGCAGGTATTTTCTAAAATGCAGAAATTCCAGATAATATTGACATATATTTTTTTTAAAGCTAGCCTTTTTTAGTGCATTTTTTATGAAGCAATGTTAGCATATAAAGTGACTTTTGCATTCTGAGGTCAGGAACTTGACCTGAAGCTATCGCTAGATTTTGTGCAGAGCTAAGCTGAGAATCTTAAATTATCTTAGCAGTAGCCCACTGCACAGTTTAATACTGACACCTTTACCACAACATGACCAACAAGAGGAACAGTATAATTATTCAGCTGCAAACAAGAAACTAATAGAAATAAGCTAATTTTGTGTCCAAATATCGCACTGTGGAAAAACATAATGTATGGCAATTACATAGTGTAATAATATTTTTGGATTTGGATTCACAAACAGTTAAAATAACAGATTATAAGTAAAAAATAAATAAATAAATAAAAATGAACTCCATTCTGGCCACACTGATAACTGCTTCCTCAACTCCTCCCAAGCTGAGAGAAGACTCTTCCTCTCAGTGTCGACACTTACTCTCTCCAACCTAAGTTCACCATAAATTCTCTCAACTTCAAGAATTTTGCAAGTGTAAGTGCAATGTGGTAATTTCAACTCCCCCTGAAACACACCAACAATCCTGCTGGTCTGATGCTACCTGGGAAAAGCTTACAACAGAAATGATAAAGTACTGTACGTTGGAAATTTTTCTCTTTCGACGTCACATGCTTTTTCCTGCGCATTTCCTGAGAGAGGGATGCAGAGGAAGGAAACTGTATTGCATCAGATGGCAGTAAACCAACGCAAACAATGACAAAGACCGTAACATGAAGATGGAAAACCCTTCTGGAAAAGTCACTATGCGTGTACAGACGAGGTACAACAGCAGGAGGAGAAGAAAGTGCCGGGGAGGTTGTCCAGCTACCAGTGACAGACAGGAACTAGTTTTGTTTTTTAACTCTGGTCTCAGTACATTGGCTGGCTGTCCATTGTCTGCTAGGGCCCTTTCGACCTCTTGGCTTCCCTCCATTCCAGGGCTCTTCCTCTGTGGACGACAACACCCCGCGTCAGGCTGTCTGACAGTGCCAGAACATCCCCTTGCTTTGACACAGCACACGCTTGTAGTCTACATTTGCTTGTCGTCAGTTGGGTGCAAAACAGTCTGACCACTGCTCTGTGGTAAATTATCATCACATCTTAAATTGTATTTCTAGTAACATTGCCTAAAGTAATATGTAGCAATACTGATGTCATCTGGTATCAGGCTCTGTACGTTGATAGCAACCCTGACAACAATGTGTCACCAGACAAGTAATGCAACAGAGCAGCCCTCAGCCATATGGTCTGGCATGAGACATGAACAATGTAATGACAGCATGTGCAGTCAGAAACAGTGAGTCAAACAAACAAAAAAGGAACGCACACAAGACTGAGTTGGCGCATTTTCAGTGGAGAAGGCTGGGACTGCCTTTCAAGACTACAGCTTCAATCAAGCTGCTAACATGGTTGACTGATGGCTGCGCAGGAAGCGCGCGAAGTTCTTTCAACTTCAGCCGTCTGAGACATCAAAAGCAGGCAGCCATCGATCTCTGAGATGGAGCAGAGTTCAGGGAGAAGCACAGCTTTCCTTTTTTGTTGTTTTTCTTACAGCTGTGGACAGTGCAGTGTTACTGTCAAGAGCTGCAACAAGCAGAACGCTTCTGGAGAGTAGAACAAACAGGTGGTTGTATTAGATCCAACAATTATTAACCTACTAGTTGTGATTTTGTGTACCTCTACATCACCGCTGCAACACTGAAATGATTAGCTCATTTTCAAACTGCACCCACCACACAACCATGAAATTAAATATTTTGGGGGAGCACTTTTTAAACTTTTTTCATTTGACCTACTTTTTCTTAACCTCTTCTCTGGTGACCCAAATTTAGATTTCATTTCATTTAAGCACACTTTGATAAATGGCTGGGATTCCCCTCATTCAATATAACACCTCAGTTCAATAAGAAAAGGTTTCCATAAAGGTTTCCATCCTTTTTCATGATTTGTCATTTGGGTACACCAGAAAAGTAAGACATATCATGACACAGATATGCAAATAATAATAGCTACTTCTGGACAGTTACGAGAATTAAAGAGAAGTTTTACTGGGAGATAACGGTCACAATGCTGATTAAAGGAAACTGAAAGCGTATTTCCAAAAACTGTATATCATACCCGAGTTTCAGGTACAGATATCAAAATGATACTTCACTTTGAGAATTGTCAGCACAGTTTTCAACAAAACCTTTCCTATCTAACAAAAGAAACCAAACTTATCCAACGTAGTCTAAATACAAGCAACTATATAAGAAGTCTGGCTCAATAAAATGGCAAATTTTACTACCAGGACTTTACCAATCATCAAATAGGTAAACTTCATTAGACATTTAACCACAAACAAAACCATTCGTCTTAATCAATTGGTCAAAAAATATATTTTGATTATCTAGCAATTATTTCAGATATTTTTCAGTCTAAAAAGCCAAAACTTGAGTTCCTACTTTGTCAAATGGGAACATTTTCTGGCTTTCTTTTGAATTATGTTGATAAAATGAAAGATTTTAGGATGCAACCTTTTTTTTAACCATTTGCTCGTATTCTACAGACCAAACAGTTGTCTGTATATTACTTCTTAGTAAAAGAGGATCATCTGCAGCCCAACAGACCATTAAATTTAAGAACTAAGGAGAGCTGTAGATGTTTATGCTGCTCTCTACCAACATGTTTACAGTGCTGGCTACACTTGAACGAGCCCAGACCACTACTCATTTCCTTTTAAGTAACTTAGGAAGAGCTTAAGTGAAGAAGAGACAGGAAAACAAAGAACAGCTGACATCTTTACAGGAGAATAACATCTTTGGGCAAAGTGACGTTGACAACTCCCCCGCCAATCTCTTAATTATGATTATGTCTTTTGCTTTCGTGGTCAAAAAACAGCGACCAGCGGTTTGGAGAAAAGAAGCGGGACTTGGATATGAGGGAGGGAGGGATGTTGACTGCCAGAAAGTCCAACAGACAGACCCCGCACAATGATTCAACTTCCTTCTAACTTCTCACTTCCTCTCTGGCTTGCACTTCTCCAAAGCTCAGAGAGAAATGTGGCTCAAATTAGAGTTTCCGCTCGCTGGGGAGGCTGAGAAACAGGAAAACAGAGGGAGGGGAGAAAGAGAGAGGAGTCTAACAGCTCTCAGTTTACACAAGCAAAACGTTTGTTAGCTCATCTCTATGTTCCTCTCATCTCTTCACACTCTCTGGAAACTTCAGACTGCAAGCAGACCAGTCAGTAGACACACACACACACCTTCACAAGTAGGGAAGATAGACAGAGACAGGAGATACCACTCAGCAGCTACAAGGTGAGATTACAGCCAGAGTGTGCGCCAGGCCTTTTGAAAAAGAGTGTCAGTGTGGCTGTAAAGTATCCACGACCCACCGAGCTGCCTGGGTACTGACATTCCTCTGATAACCGAGTGAGGTGCAGGAGATGGGAGCCCGGGTCCCATCAATCAGCAAAGACCCCTTCCTCCTCTTAGCACAATGACTACAGTGTTCTACATGAGCACCCCGCGTCCCTTCAACTGTAGCTCATGACTGGCTGTGGGGTGGAGTGGTGGGGGTGACCCTCCCAGAACGAGTGAGCTCGCCCTGAGGGTAGCATAAAAGAAAACAGACACTGGCTATGTCTTGAGATATTCCTGAACAGGGTGGAGAGAGGGGTCTTCAAGCATGATAATGTAATCCACTAAGTTGAAGCCCACTCACTAAGACAAATGCTGGAAGAAAAATAGAGCACGAATACTGTGTGTGAGTGTGTATGTATGTGTGTGTGTGTGTGTGTGTGTTTAAAAGAAAGAGACAGAAGGATTGCTGAGGCAATTACAGGCTTCAGCTCAGCAGAAGGCTTTTCAAAAGCATATCCACCCAGTCTTTGCAGCCGCTCACACAGACACAGCCTCAAAAGCTGTTAAGACACCCTCTCACCCCTCTGCCTGCCAGCAGAACATGTTAGCACAAAAATCAGTTTCCGCCTGCTCTAAATATGACACATTCATCTGGCTACCTTCAAGCTAAAAGTTACTTGCAACCAAAATGAGAAATCAGAAAGGGAAGAAGAAAAAAAAATCTGACAACCGCTCTTGCACAGTTAGAAAGAGGAAAAAAGAGCCGCTGAAACTTCAGAGAAACGATTTCAAAACCACTTGTACAGCAATAAACAATTCAGACAAACTTTTAAGGAACTACAGAAGACTAGGAAAGTTGAAAACTCACGAAAGAAATGTTTGAATAGGTTAGCCATGTCCATTTTGGGCTCGCTGACTCTCCCTCTCTCTGTCTCTTTCCCGGCCCCAGCTCTCTACCCACTGCAGCTGTAGAGTTATTCCATGTGAACACCCAGAGAGCTGGGCGGATTGCGGAGCAGGGCAGCCCACTCCTTGACCATGTGGTCGGGCTCAGCCAATGAGAGTGCGGGACAGAGAGGCCTCCAGTCCAACTCTGGAAGGCAGAGTATAGAGGCCTCATGGAGAGGGGAAGACGGAGGGAGGGGGGGTGTTGAAGCTCAGAGACAGAGAGAAAGAAAAGAAATGAAAGAAGAGAGATATCTGGAAAGTGAAGGAGCTATTTCCTCAATGCAAAGCAACACAATGGCATTTGTGAGCATGTAGTTTCCTTAAAAAATGCAGGGAAACTACAGGGATCAGTGGGGAGGCAGCTGAGTGAGTCAGTGAGAGCTCAGAGTCACATGACTGCAGTTGTTTGTAGAGACACACTCATAACTTTACGACAAACCCAGGAAATATGAGTCCTCAAACACAGAAAGGCACACACACTCATACAGCAAAACACAGCCAACTGCAGACGGATCATACACTCACACATTCTTTTAAATGATGACACCACTCCACACCCAGCAACAGGCCTGTTTAAGAAAGAAAAGAGAGAGAGAGAGAGATTTTTCCTCCCACACGACATATGAAAGTGTGGACCTCGGGCTGCTTCTCTTATTGTCCTCCCACACATGCACAAGAAAAACATAACCACAGACAATCTTCCAGTTAAAATGTCTTAAATCTACTCATAGGTCATAAAACAGGACAAATGAAGGTTAAGTATTTACAAGTTTTCTATGATTGTATTAATGTTTAATGAGGATTGTTGTTTTTAATAACTCATGTTTTACATTAGTCCGTGTTTTATTGGGTTGTGTGTGTGTGTGTAAGTGAGACACCACTTGTGTTTGTGTCACTGGTGCAGCTGTTCACCTGAAACATTTGATCAATGGATAAAGTGACAGGTGGGATGTTGTTGGGAGGCTCATGGCTGTGGTGCATGACAACACGCCCTTCGACCCAACCACACACACACACAAATACACGTTACGCATAGTGGATAAGCAAATAAATCGAGACACTTCAGGGCAAAACAGTCAGAGCAGGGTGTAAGTTCTGCAGTTAAACGATAAATATGTTTGGGTCAAGCCATGCAAAAAATGCCAAAAAGGAAAATCCTTGTTAATTAAAGTCAGTTCAGAAAGAGTAAAAGCATAAAAATGAGCTGTATGTAAAAAAATAAAACAACTGAAGAGGCTCCTTCCTGTACTTGTATCATTTGTCATCATCAGGGCATTTAAGAACACAGTTCTGTCCGAATGTCACCAGTCTCTTCTCACCACAACACTGACAGCGCAGCTAACAGGAAGACACAGTTCACATGTCGTACAGATAAGTGTTTTGCAAACACTGCAGCGTGTGATGTACTCAGAAACGGATGACACGCTTCTGGTGAGAAGCACCCAGAGCAGCCCCATTTTGTTTACAAGGAAAAGACAATTTGGGGCCTAGGGCTTCCTCGCAGAGATCACCCCACGCGTGAGCTCGTCATCATCACCACATCAATGAGCAAAAGACACAGGGCTACTTTTCTTTTTTGTCACTCTCATGTGTGTGGTTAGATGCTGTGTTTTTATTGTACAGTCCCATAAACTACAGGTGGTGGCTTAGGCTTTATAGTTTGGCTTCACAAACATCAATACCATGCAGGTCTGTTTTGATCTGTCCTCAAATCTCTATAGCTGCAACCTAACGAGATCTGGGCCAAACAAAAATGCTCAAAGTATACCATATAACTGAAATGGTTATGCCATCATCTTTGTAATTAAGATAACAATGCCCTGTGGTATGAACAGGTTGGAGATCAGTGTATGAAAAGCATCAGTAACTAAAGACAAAACCTTTAACGAGGCATTTCATGAAAACATATAAAGAGAAATGATTGAACTATGAAATCATAGGCAAAATAAATACCAAACTATCTGGCTGTGTTCCAGACTGGATGCCAGTGGTCAGTGTGTGCATTGCAAATTATCATAAATATCTGTCATCAAGAAGAATTAAGCTAAGACAAATGGTAGCCTTGGCTTACATACACAGTTACATTTGGCTTGCTGCTGGCAGTACAAGGCCCTTGGCAAATGGCAGTGCCCAGAAATATTACTGTGGTGCTGACAGAAGAGACAACACCTGTGCTACATCAATTCCACTCATGATAAAACAGCAGGGGAAAAAAATCTGCTGCATTTGCTCAAACACAAACAGAAAGAAGAGATAGTTAGATTTGTTAGCACAAAACAGAAAATAAAAAATAGATATTACTGCCTTACCTGAGTAAATCCTTCAAGGTACAATTGAAACACAAAACCTTTCATCAGACACTCCAGTCAGACACTAAAGTTTCGATTCAAGTGCCCAGCGAGAAGAAAGTCGAAAGTCTGCATTTCAGCCAATCACACATCAGCCAAGTGATCATCTTTGTGTGGTGTCTGGCATATAGCATTACTAACCACAGCAGCGTGGTCAAAAACAAACTGAGCTAGAGCGGGCCGAGACAAAGGAAGCTCTGTGGTGCTACTTTGTTTCAGTTTAAAAACCGATTGTGTGTGAAACACAAAGCATGTCAGCCTAGAGTCAAAAGGTGCTGTGAGCGGCTGAAGATACATAAATATTTAGAGTGAAAAAGTCTATGCAGCTTATCAAGAAATTAGGAGCTCGACTAAAAAAATTAAACAAGGTCATGGGGAGAGTGTAAACTTTGACATGGTTTCTGGTCGTGGCTTATTAACCCACCACATGTAGAACTGAACAAAGCATTAGTGATTGTTTTTACCAAGTGTGTCTTTGAGATTCTTGACAATAGAAGCTTTCCTGGCACTGTTTTTCCTCTCTACGTAGTTGGACGGCACAAAGCCGGTTTTGTTGGTGGCATTTCGGACCCTCCACCAGGACTTGGAGTCGTCAAGGAGCCAGAGGCGCTCATTTTTCTTGATGTCCAGCTCCTGGTCCTGCTGGGCCATGTAGTCAAACTTGGCGATGACAATCACCTCTTCCGTCATCTTGCACTAGGTACACTGACATAAGAAAAAGAGAAATCAGAGTGACAAAAAGAATATTTTACATTATAGAAAGTTTCAACTAACTGAACACCAGAAACTCTCTTAACAAAGACTGTCATCAGGAGAAGTGTAGTCTCGTGTGCAGCAGTTACAGCGACTTATTTGGAAACCAGTTTTCAAACAGCATCCTTTAGAACTGACAGTCTTGCCCAAGTATGGATCATAAGTATCTCTTTCCTTTGTCTGCACAGACTTCATACAACATCACACTCTATGCTCAGACTTCATAGATTCTGTGCTGTTTGCTCCAGGCACAATGATCAGGTAGTAGACACGTCAAGAGTAAATTTAGAAACTGTTTGGAAATAGACAGTTGTACCTGTGCTGCATCAAAGCTGAGAACTTCAAGGGCTCTGACACCTCTGCTGACCTGGAAAAAAAACCAGAAATGATGCAAGAGAATGAGACATAGAATGTTCTCAAAATCTTCTCAAAGATTAGTTGATAACACTTAAAAACGAGCATCTCCATACATCTGTTTCAGCGTCTTGATTTTTAAGTTCAACCAAGCTGCTTTGCATACAGCACTGTCTTAGTAGCATATTCAAGCCAAAATATGAACAATGCTATCCAAATATACTATGGCTAGACCAGAATCCTTGAGGAAATCCTAGCAACTACTTCCACAGTTTAGTCTCTTCAGACATAATTTCCACCCACCCATTGTATTTTTGAAACAACAGAAATAAATGACTATTCTCTTCAGTCTTCAACACTGATGGCTGTCAGAGCATAGAACTAATCTCTTCGGATCTACATTCTTTATATATTTACACAGGAGATGCTTTCTTCCCAAGAGCAGTCCAGCAATTGTCTTTTGTGTCAAATGTCAACCTGGGAGATAGGAGGATGGTAAAGCTCACTGTAACAGGGAAATAAAGAAGAGGGGCACTGTGCGTCAGCAATGTGGTTACGTCAGGAAGTAAAAGTCTTGCTGGGCACTAATTATGTAGGATATTGTTTTAAAATTAGCAGTGGCCTATAAATATTCTTATGTGTGCAGCATATGCAAATGATGTGCTTTGGTGAACTGCCTTACAAGCATGGCTCCATTGTCTACCATGCTGCATAGGTTCCCCAGGCTATCTAAAATTATGATTTTGGAGGACTGTGATCCACTGTGAAAACTTGTTCATGTTCAACAATGAGCACATTCACAACAACTGGTCTTATGACCCATATAGCCATCAGCAAAGTCAAGCTATGCTTAGGTTAATACTGCAGAAACTTGGGTCAGCACTGAGGGAGTGAGGCACTATTGAAGCAAACTGCTCTGATGTCATGGGAGTGGATGGAGTTTCACCTTTACCCCTCGACCGACTTCAGGAACCAGACACTGACCTCATTGATAGAGAGCTCTTGGTTTTTATTTGAAGCAGCAGCGGTGTCTAGGTTTCAGCTACAGCTGGCCTTGAGATAGGACCAGAACCTGATCTTAGGCAAACACAAGCAGAGGCAGCCAAGCTAACTTTCAGCATGACAAACGAAGAGGAGCAGAACAAACAACTTTGCACCAGTTTTTCCTTGAGAAAAAGCCGAGATGGTAATGAGAATCATTTCCTACAAAAATGTAAAGTTAATTTCACAGTTACTGTAACAGGGGATGATGGTGCCATATCTCTAGACAATAATAAATACTGACCCTCAACCTAAGATTTTTAAGATAAAGAAAAAACTGCTACTGTAATCCATGTACATCAGCTCACACTCAAATTTTAACAGGAGGGGGAAACCTGTGGTCTGGGCTGTATTTCCCCATGAGGGGTGTTGTTGACTTAATTTAAGTAACATTTGGGTGTATACTGTGGTGGTATCTAATGGCATGTTATTGCCTGCTCCTTTTCCATCGTTAATTAAATTAATGAACATTGGGAGACATGTTAGGGAGCGGCACGCAAAAACAAAGAGCTGATTTACTCTCCTCGAGTGCCTCTTTCACCAAGACAAAGGCAACAATCTCTCCACTCCCTGGGCTGGGCTGGATAGCTGCCTGCCAAAGAGGCAGACAAGTGTGTATATGTGCTCCTTCTCCATTTACAACGTTCCTCCCTTACAATCGTTTTTCCACTTTACACTCTTCCCTGCTATTGCATGACAGAACCATCAGTGTGGGACTACCCCTTTCCAGGCTATCTCCAATTTTCAGAAAGCACACTGCATCCCAGTTGCTGCCATCACCCCCCACATCTTGGGTAGCTGAGCACTAAGTGCACATTAACACCGCAGTGACTTACGACGGTGCAGATGTGAGGGAGGATCAAAAAGTTAGGCGACAGACGCTCTGAGCTAATCGCACAGCTGCAGACTGAGCCAAGGCCAGTCACTGCTCCAAAGCACTAAATGTGAGGTCAGACAGGTCAAACTGCTCAAACGGTGTCACATTCACATCTACTGTGGGTATCCATGCGCCCTTCTGCCAGGCTGAATTAACAGGTAAGCCCAATCCATCATCAACCTGCGGCACACTATGATCTTATTTCAAGATTAGCAAAACCTTGGTAGCATTTCTGCTAGCTGTTGCTTTGTTTTGTTATTTATATAATTAGAATACTTCTCTTAAATTGACCAAGAAATGTAAAAATACATAGGAGTGTCATATATTTGATAATGAACCAGATCATTATTGAACCAAAGATGAAACAACTACTGGACTGTATACCCGTTGCAAGTTTAGATGGATTAATATTTGCAGAACAAGATGCAGTTTCAAGATTTTAAACGACGACAAAAAATTGCTGCTTGGAATTAATATTTTGTCTTGTCAAGTTATTCTCTGATTATTCAGAAAGGCATGTGGAGGACAGAGGCCTATGTAGAATTGAAAGTATGAGGGGCAAGAGCTGCTGATCTGGAACTATTTTGTGGAAAAGATTGTCAAATGCAATGATGTAATGATTTGCTGCTCCCAGTCAAATAGTCCGTGAACTTCATAATGAATAACTATTTGTATTGATGTTTTGAAGAAGCCGAGAACTCTGAAAATAACATGGGTACCAGACATAAAGCAAAAACAGGATCCTTATGCGCAAGCTTTGTGGTTGTCAACAAGGGCACACAGACTGCATGAAATGGTAAAGAGGTGGTCAAATCTGCTGGTCTGTGGTAAATGTAGGGTTTTCCCAGCACACTGTGGCAACTTTTTCCTTGTATCACTCTTTCTTTGCAACATTTAAAACTGATCTGCTGACTTAAAGAAAAAAAAGAGAGCTTATTTCTTAATATGTTGTTTTCTACTGAACAAAAACCTGTAGCTGCTCCACAATAAGAGCCTTTCATTGGTTCTGCAGTTGTCTGAAGCAGCAGTCAAAGGTATTGCTGTTGTATTAATACTGTCATTACAGCAAATGACTTCATTACAGCTCCCATAACACAACAAACGAGCAGCCGGTCCACTGATCAATATAGTAGGTGAACACTGACATGGGCAACTCAATAGAAGTATAACTGACTAGGGCTGCAAATGCTAATTGGCTTTTATGATCGATTACAGTCTAGAGTATAATTTAGATCAATCAAGCAACTGTTAAGTCCATAAATGTCAGGAAACTGTGGAAAATCAACATCACAATTACCCAGAGAACAAGGTTACACTTACAATTCCTTGTAATGTACAATCAACAGCCTAAACTCTAAAAAATATTGAATTTATAACCCCAACCTAAGAAAGTTTGGCATTTCTTCTTTTGCATTTTATTTTCAGGTAAACAAATAATTGCCTGAGTCCTGTGTTTGAAGTTTTACCTGCAATATGACTCCTTGCTAGAAATGCTTGAAAAAAAATAAACTGTGCATAGTGACATCAGCACAAGACAGAATAAGGTCTACAGAATAAGTTAACCTATTTGTGTCATGCAAATATGCATAACAGAATTTTTCCTGGCACAGAACGGGCCTTTGGAGGGGTGAATATGCAGGACAGTAAGGATGAGTGGTGTGCATAAAGACAAAATTAATTTGTGTTAGGCCAGCTGGAAGAAATCCATGCATTTTTCTGATGGCTTTGCTGGAAGACTACAAACCATTGTTAGAGGTGCATACCACCTACTACTGTTCTGTTAGCTATTTGGAGATGCTAGAGGAGGCGGCAGCGGCTATTGTGGCTAAACAGCCCATAGAGCTGGACAGTCTGACTCATGACAGTAAAACTGATACTGAATACAACCATTAAAACCATCAGGAGAGTCCAGTACCACCTGACGCTAGATGGTAAAAAAGAAATCCCATTAGTGCTAGCTAAACCACAATGCATCCAGTCAAAACAATGCAGCTTAGCCGGCGTACCTAATGCCAAGCTCATGTGTAAAATACAGCGGCTGTGAATGAGAAGGGAGTTGACTGCTGGAAGTCACAGAAATCATATTCAAGTTTATGTTTTGCTTATTCCACATGTGTTTGACAAAATACTACTATTAAACACATTCAGAGAGTTCAGAGAGGGATTCACTTGCTATTTTTATTCTCAATTCTTATCAGTTTAGCACTGGTGATATTCCTTTGGCACTGGCTAAAACTTCTATGCAGGAAGAATGCTGCACTAAGTACCAAGCTGATACCATGGGTCCATCTAATCTACTGTCATAGCAGCAGTTGTGGGCCACTGACAGGTCAACCAGTGTTGCTATCAGTGATCCACTCATGTTCTCAAAAGTGCTAACACTTGTCACAGCTGTTTCCCATCAGCAACAGACCACTAACCTAAATCTGGCACCCACCGTTATCATTGCTATATTTAATAAGCAAAGGGCAGTGATACTCTACTTAGATTTTCAGAAAATACTTTTTTTTCACAAGTCAATAAAATTTGAAGAGCTTTAAAGTGACACCGTAAGCCACAAACCACAACAACTGCATGTCAGTGATGTAATGGAGATGCAGGGCACAACTTTGTGAGTTCTTATGTTACTACGAAACAACAGTGACTTGAGTTTACCACATCCTGCAGTCTGCAGCTGCTGCCATAACCTCTTGTGCCTTTGCAGGAAAAAAAAACACACAACATCCAGTCAAAGAGCACACCTAGTGGCCTATGGGATAATGCATTTAATAGGGATGCTATAAGGAAGACTTGCACGAGAAGGAAAAAGCTAAAAATTGTGTTAGCGTACTGCTTAAATTTCACTGAATGTCTTTGACGTTATTAACCAGTGACAAAAGAGGCTCTTTGAAAAGAATAAAGCCACAGATGGATACTGTATAAGCTACACATGCCTAAAAAGAACAATTATGGATCCTAGTCTCTAGTGTTACCACTGCTCGGCAGGATCGCTGAGGCACTGAGACAGCAACAGCATGAGCTCACAGAGGCAGACAGAGTAACCTAATCCCTGTGACAGCCTGCTAAAATCACAGGGCTCTGCAGCCTTCTGGAATGTGCTCTGTATGCTCTCTACTCACTCGGCCCCCTCTGGCAATGCTGCACTTCCTCCAACTTACACCAAAACTTGCATTTTACCCACAGGGCAGGTCTGCTTCACAAACTGACGAGTGCCGGACGGCGATGGACCGCTGAATAAATGCTTGTTGCTCTTTTTGAACTGCAGCAACTAAAACCCATGAGACTGCATCTCATCCCAGCTGTCCTAGATTCTCTCAAAACAAAACAGCAGCATAGCAGCAAAGGGTCATGGGAGACTTGGCAGGCCAGCTGTGAGACAGGAAGTGTGGACACAAGGGTGACCGGATGATGGGAAAGTGATGCAATCTGACAGAGTGCAGGCTTGACCCCCGAGTTCAGACGAGTTCAGATAACTTATCTTCGCTTTGCATTGATGCATGTAATGTACCTTGTTAAAGAGATGAAGTACAGGACTACTTCAAACTACAACACCAGGGTGGCTGAGAGAACACACAATTTACCGCATTAGAAAACTGCATTGTTCCAGTATCATATTAAAATTTAATTAGGGGGCCTCCAGTGTTTTGGGCTAAGCATTTGGGCTTCACTCATGACTGTGTGAAAGCAGTTGGTTATCCACCCCTCGGGATCACCCTCAGCAGTTGGGAATGGCCTAAAATAGACCGTGGCTCATGTCCTTTGAGAACTGCCAGAGATTTACTCTCATAGCAACAACCAACAGCAAAAGTTTCAAGCTTTTTTTAAGATTAACTTCACATCAAAGGGCTGATTCCACACTCCAAATAAATCTGTGAGAAGTGTACACAAATGCCACTGTTTGAAATATGTTGCTTAGCAATTCACCCAGAAAATGCAAAGTCTCATGCAAAATTAAGTATGACCATTCTCACCATACAATAATTTTAAAAAGACAAGAGCAGTATTTATGAAGCTTATGGGAACCAAGTGTTTCCAATACTGCCACAGAGCTGTACTTAACTTTAATCAAAGCCTGTTGCTTATTCAAATGTATGGTATCAATCTGCTATCAAACAAACATCCATTCAGATCAGAGGACATCTGATGATATGAACATGTGATCATGAAAAAAAGTCAAGGCAAATTAACAAACATAAATCAGTTTTAAAATGTTTTCACTTCCCCATTTCACTTCACAGTCCATTATGACTGCATATTCTCCAGTCAGGATGTTACTGTCTGGCCCACAGAGAGATGGCACTGGTGAAAAGACTTGTTTTTTGTGGCTGAAAGAGAGGACGAGATGCCAAACAGCATAACAGTGTCCGTGGATTTTTTTTTTTAAAGTCTACTGCACTTATTTAAATGCATTTTTGTGTGTCGAAAAAGCTTTAAGTTTCTAGCATGCTAATAAAGGCCACCAACACTCATATGTGATGGAAACACAAAAGTATTCTGCAGATAAAGGCTGATTTTTGAAGATGCAGAATAAACAAGATCTCAATCACTGCTTCCAATTAAAAAATTTAAAGCAAATATGCAATTATGTAGAAAAAAAACATATTAACGCAATGGAAAAAGGGATGACACAGACATGAGACAAAGATGATTTTCACAGGGTATCTCATGTGGGTTCTTTCTAAGTGGAAAAAACACTGTGAACACGATTGTCAAAATGAAGTGAATTAGTGATCTGTATCAGCTGTGACAAGCCTGATCAAAGCATCCCTATCAGAAACCACAGCAAATTACTAAACCAGAGAGCTTGTAAGAAGCCAACACTTTTGTAGAACAGGCTAAATATAGAAATATCATCACTGCTCAGCCATTTGAAAGAATTAACCAATTGTATGCCAGACTCACACATTATCTAATTACCATTAATTATTTATACTAAATGAGCAGCCAGCATCTAACCTTAGCAGGAGGTGATCCAGCAGGAAACTGCTTTTGTTCTACCTGTAAGCTGATACCCACCAGAGCATAATACCTCTATGTAAGAAAGGATCTATTTCCTCAGACCCCACCTAAATCAGCAGCCCACACGTCTTCATCCACACCCTGAAATCGCCACTTGGTGCTCTGGGTGGCCTGCCCACCAGGTCCAATGATGGCCACATCCAAGCAATCTGGGATCAAGGCAACAGCAAAATAAACCTTCAGGTTACCTCACAATCTTAGAGCTCTAGGGGATTTCCCAATGACTAATCCAAGTTTACAAAGCAGAAGGATTCCTAACATCAAGTACTACAGTACAGTAAAGCTGTTTGTGGTTTGGTTTTGTGTGCTGTCAGACTACTTAAAAATACTAGTGGCATTAAGGAGTCAGTAAAACAGACCATGCATATAAAATTTAAATGTGACAGGGCAGTGTACTGTAGCTGTATACCTTGTTGCAGCTGCAGCCCTCTGGAAAAAGTTATTGTTGCAGTCAAAATAGCAGATTATTTGTTAACCGCGAGATAATATTCCCAGACAGCCTAGACAGATAGATGAAATGGATACACTGGCTTCCTCTTCGTCTTCCTACATCCTGACAAATATGAGCCCTAGGGTGCTGTCACAATAGGACCAAACAAGCTACTTGGGACAGAAGTCTGGGCGGGCCACGTGTTGGGACTTGTGCATGACCATCTTGAGAGCAGGAGGCATTCCAGATTGTATGGTGATGCCACAAAAATCTGGAGTCTGCATAAATCAACATCATCTACAAGATCTTTGATAGGAGATAGACACGTAGAAAACATTTCCCACAGAAACTCTCACCTTTGTCCAGACTGGGAGCCACAGCCTACACACATTTCAAACACTGGGAAGACTGTTGTTCATGAAATGACTTATTTTATAATATTATCTAAGGGAATAGAATGTATGTCCTCAAGAAATTTAACTAAATGCTCCCATTTGTACGGTAATTTAATCAACTTCTTAGTAATAGTGTCAAACTGGCAGACAACATGTATGCTGTTAACTTGGGGAAAGGATCCAAACCAGGCCAGAAATGATCAGAAACAATACAAAACCAGTTTTTACTTGGATGGTCAAATTTTTCAACAGACATAATATAAATAAGAAATGCAAAAATGCTGTAATCACATTAAATGTAGCTTTAAAAATCTATTTGATACAATAGATTTCCAGTGTCAAAATAATACAAAATAATATATTATAGAACTAACAGCTGATAGATTGCTAATAGATTAGTTGTCATTTGATCTTCAATTTGCGGTAGATCAAAATACTTAATAACTGCAAAGACAATACATGATCTGACTCTCAGATGATTGGTCAGATTTCCGGCATGTCAAAGATTTTGGTCTACTGTCTTGCAGTTCCACAGTTCGCTTGCTACATGACGGCAGTCACAAGATCTGTTATTGACTCTAGTCAGCTTGTTTTAATTAGTGTGCGATTAGTCCACTAAACATTACAGCACTCAAAAATTGGCACCGGAAATACTTCTTGGTTAAACCAGCTAATAATATTTTAATATACAGTTAACCGTTGCATCTAAGATGCTTTAGACCTATCTAACACTAGCAGTCTGCAGCTCCTCCAATCCCTATACTATTGCCCGGATGTTGTAAACCAGCAGGGTGGAAAGTGGGACAGATGACCTCTCGTAAAACCAGCATGGTTTGGAATTTTTTGATCTAGAAAGTGAGTATCTGGGCAGTATGTAGACTGTGTCAGGATAAACTGGTGTATGACCATTCCATTGGAGTGATGCATAACCAGCACGGGCATGTGGGCATGAGCCTACAAGGTATTTATTTTAAATGTTAATTGTTAACTTGTATTTAGTGAGTTGTTTTCATGTTTTGGAGGATAACGTGCAATGTTCATATGCACGGTGCAAAGTGTCACACATTTCAGCGGCATTTAAAATGTGATTTAATTAGTAATGTAAATAACCATTTCACATGGCTTTTAAATATCTGCAATAATTCCTAGAAGAGTTTTTGCCCCTGTACACGGAATTGTGCTTAATTTTGACAGTTTTCTGAGTGTTCTTTTTTTTAGGTTTAGACAAGTCTAAATTACAATTTCAATTAAATTATCATTCAAATTACTGATTAAGAACATCCCTAGGTTTCATATTACTGGTATTTTACATGTAATGGTTAAACTAAGACTGAAACTGTTGTCGCATAAAACTGAATGTTGCTACATAGCAGCAGCAACATTATATGGAGTGTTTCTATGGAGGATACTATGTGTAATTGCTTGTCACAGCTTAAAAAAAACATTAGCAGAAGATAGGCAGGGATCTGAAGGTGATAAACCAAGAGGCCAGATTAAAAGAGCTTATCAAGAAAACCTGAGGGGCCAGAAGCCACGGCTGAACCACCAATGTCTTGATATTGATTCAGCCACTCAAAGAATGTTCCTGTTGTCTCACTTGCTAACTTAGCCTGGGGAGAACACTGTGGTACACCTAAAAGCTGCCCCTACTGCACACAAAATACCTAGAAATGGGCAGACTAGAAAGTATGACTGTGCCTGAAAAGTCCACTTTCATCATGAAGGAAATTTACATTTCTGAGAATACATTATGAGAATTTTGCTTTTTTTGTCATGGCTACACAATAACTTCTGTCACAACAACACTAGTTGCTGATGCACCAGTACACACATCCTCAATTTCACTTTGCCAAAACCACCAAAAGAAAACCCCGAGCCATAATGAAGTAACAAAAACACCATTGAAACTGCACACTTCTTTTCTCCTACATGAGGAAGTTAAATCAGTTACTCCAAATAAATAACGAAAGCAAATATACTGACCGCACAGTCATAGATCGTAAGGTTTTGCAGAAGTGAGAAGAAATGTTATCACCCTGACCATCATTTGAAGTGAAGTGCTTGATGACTTTGCTTTCAAGTGCATTAGCAGTTGAATAGAGCTTTTTTTAAAATTCAAAACCTATACTTGTTATTCATCAAGGCATCAAAAAGCTGTAGCAGTTGTTTTGTAGGTGACCTTAGTTAACATATAGAGAGTATCTTTGTTGTTGCCTGTTCAAACATGCCTGCATGCATGGGCAGTCACTGGAAAACTTGTCAGACAGCCAAAAAAAATCATAAAGAAAAAGAGGAAATAGAAGAGGGCTTATGAAATAACTGAGATCAGGGAGTTAACATGAGAGAAGAGATATTTGTGGTAAAGAAAAATTCCCCATTTCTCAACTTCATTAGAAGCCTAAAGCTACTTAATAGACTGGATTCCTGAGCTTGTCATTTGACGGGGGAAATTTTCAGCCACATTAGTTTTTTGGCTATCATGAAATGCACAGTTGGTATTTTCCCCTAGGCTGTGAGGACAGATTTGGCTGCTGGAGGCCACTGGTAGCACACAGCCAGGCACTGGGATTGAGGCAAGGGCAGAATTTCACAAAAAAAATGAGATCATCACTTCATGTCCACGAGATTTGTCTCTCATAACATTCAAACTAGGGTTCTGTTAGAGGATATGTGAGTCAGCAGGAGCTACAAACAGGACACAGATGAAGCAAGCAGGTTCACTGTGAAACTTTTACTTCAGTGGGAGATCTTGATCCTTTACATAAGCTCACAACCTGGCAGCTGACAGGTGCAAATTTTCCAAGTAGGCTGCCTAATTGCCATTTTTGTATATCGAATATGAAAATAAAACTTCAGCTTTCAAGCACTGAGCTCTCATAAGCATGACTTCACCTTCTCTCTCTGTAAACTACGGCTATTCTCACTGCAACTCCCACCGAGAACAGAGCAACAGCAGACCAAATGTCTCTCTTTCCTTCTCACCTTTCTGAAACCTTAAGTGTGACAATAATCACAGAAACTACTATTCAGCAGCTGCTGGTGTTCAGAAAGAAACACATGGTTCTCCCTTAAAACACATATAAAACAAACCATGTATTGTCAGCTCTGTTACCTGTGAGATAAAGTCCTCAAGGCATAATATTCCTCTGGACAAATTTTGCAAAAGGCCACACAAACATAGACCACAAGGGCTTGCCAACAAAATATACAGTCTTATTACTCACTGTGCTACTCAAGCGTGACATTAAACTTGGCTTGGGTTATGCAAGGTACAAACCATGTTCAGAGCTCAACAGAAAGTGCAATTCTCTCAAAATCTTATTCAAAAACAGAAACTGTTAGCTCTAAGCAAATTCACCTTCCTGTTTCTGGTCTTCCAAGGTAGATGTGAGTTCACAGACATTTTCCTACTAGTTAGTGTCGCTCTCACATTGATCGGTTCATTGAAAGAAAATTAACCCTCAGTAATTTAGATTTTAGAAATTTAAAACACACAAATCTGTCACTGATTTTCAGTTTTCATGCATTTTCTATCACTGTAAACACAATATATTTGAGTTTGGGACTGTTGGTTTGCCCAAACAAGATATCTGAAGACATTATCTTGGACTGGGAAAGTGTGATAGGCTGTTTTCATTGGCATTTTGTTGCAAAAATGGTTATGGAGAAAGCAATCTGTAATGCCAATGCATCACCAAAGGGTCATATTAGTGGTTAAAACAGGAGAACAGCATAGACTGACTACAATAACCATTTAAGGCTTTTAAAAACAAGCACAAGGAATCATAAGTTAATGATAGGGAATGCCTCCATCGTGACCATGACCAAGCTGGGTCGAATCAGTGCACAACAACAACCAACAACTTCAATTTAAGCTGTAGTCACATCATTAAAAAAACAAGAATTAGAAAATACAACAATAAGACTGTAAACTGGAAAATATGTTGTAACATTAAGGGTTTAAACGCCTCTGTGGCTCCCGTTAAGGCGTCCTCTCCCATTTTCAATCTCAGAAATAAAAGTGTTAACGTGGTGCACGACACGAAATGAAGTCTGGGCTCACGTCTAACTAGGTTGTGCTGCAGTTATGTGTGAGCTTTCATCTTTAAACTCAAGCTTGACAGCGTGTCAGGCTATCTAACTTTGCTAACCTGGCTAAGAAAATTCACGAGAAAAAAACAGCCTTTAATGGTCACAAACATCTCGGTCGCAGGCAAACTAAGCGTTAGCCGGCTGGGTAGCAGTATGTTGGCCATGTTGGCAAGGCGACAGGCTGGTTTTGTCTGGGTTAACAGTTAGCCGTTAGCATACGTGAGCTGTACCGTTGAATTAGCCGCAGCTAGTCTGTAGCTCTCGTGAGAAACGTTAGTGCGGCAGCCCGGATCACATAGCTTCACCATCTGCGGCAGCACAGATTCATACCCCGCTCAGTCACACCACGTCTTACCTGACTGCTGGCGGCCCCCTCTTCTTATTCCCTTTTGGAAATAGTTAATACGTTAAAGCGTCACGTACACTAGCACTGGATGCACACAAATGATATCCAGAGCCCTAGCAAGCAGCCAGTTATTTCCCCCACTGCAACAAGCTAGCTTAGCTGATCAGACGCTGTGCCCCGTTGGAATAGCATTTCTATATCAAAGCATGTCATTGCTCAGCAGCGCAGCTAAGCTAACTAGCCGCAAGTAGTCCAGACCCACAAGTCCCGCCCGCTCCCACACGATTGGTTGCGGAAGACATAACTCTATCCTGATTGGACACGAGCGCTGTCAGTCAATCACACTGCAGCTGCTGATGTTTTGCGGTCCCAAAAGAATTCGGCATGTTTTTTGCCTTTTGAGGGAAAAGAATCAATATAATTACCACTGTAAAATGTTTGAAAAGAGAGATAGAGAGGGGGTTATGTCATTATTGTGTGCTTATTTTATTCTGATGTTGCTAACTAATTAATTAATTAATTAATACATGGGTGTCTGAATCCAGGTTGTCCACAAGAAAAATGGATTTGCAGCCTCTTAAACACTTTACGCACTGTATAATTTGGTAAAACTGATATCAATAATATATACCACTTTGTTTTAACTGGAAAAAACATACAAGTGAAGTTGGATTTTAAAATAATTAATCAATCAGTCACATAAAATGTTGAAAAAACGGTCTAAACAGTAACTTTTCCCACAATTTATGATTAATGATAGCTACAGCTGACAATAATATGTACAAGCCCATGCTTCAGCAAGTATGACCTTAATAAGTTTACTTATCAAGATGTTGATGAAGATTTTATAAAAATGCCTTGTCATACGCACTATGCAACACATCCAAAACTTACACACAAATGTACATACAATACCTCATCATCAAATTCCATTCAGGCCCCTCCTGGGAAGTGATGATACATCTGATAAACATGTCTGTGGTGAGGAGAGTTGCAGAGTAATTTGGAAGGTTGTGCAGCTCGCTGCAGGATGCAATCTGTTTCCTGCTCAAACAGATGGGCCTGCTCTACGTGTATTCTGTTTTCTGCACCCAAACCCCCATCCTAAAACCAGACTATAACATAGCATGTATAATGGATGGTAAAACCCTCGAAATCTCACCTTTAAGCTTGAAAAATCAAATTTAAAGCAAAGTAAAAGACAATTTTACATCATTAGCAGTTTATGATGGTGGTTGTTCGGATTGTGGTTGTAAATGAATAAAAGTTGTAGTTTACTCACCATTTTATTGACTGTGATATCACTGATAGCAGATTGTCATTACACAGAAAGATTACAGTCCAGCAGCACATCTGCTTTGTGTGTGGTTATAGTACTGATTCCTTCCCATTTCTGTCTAAATAAGTTTAGCCTTCAACAGTGTCGCCAATTTATAACACTTAATCAAGCGATAAACCACTAAATAACTTCCTAATTTACTGTAGTAAAATGGTACTTCTGGTAATGCTGTCTGTCTGAGTAATGAAGTGGGCCGTGAATGCCACCTGCTGGTCTGTTGATGAAGCATTCATCCTTAGTTTTCAACAAGCAACATGTCCTCTTTCACCCGCTCTGCACCATCATTATGTCTTTATTTCATTCCATCACTGTTGCCTTGCCTTGGGGAAATCACAGAGGCTGACTCACTGGTTGGGTTTTTCTAAACAGAGAAAGGAGACGTCACTTGTGAGCCACTGAATCGTCCACTGCGGAGAAAGCAGACGGTCTCACGTTGTTAAAGGAGACTTTAATTCAATACAGTGCACCTGCCTCTGGGCATTAGTTTGATATGCATCTGAAAGTAAACAGAAGCAACATCCAGGGACGCAATCGCCAGTGTTAAATATCAAACCAGCTCGTGGGGTCAGAACATAAGTGAGAGGCAGGAAGGCGAGCACTGAATGATGCAGATTGTGCACAAAATATCGCTGAAAACAGAAAGCAGACTAACAGGGATTGCTGCTTTTGCTTTATACAAATTAGTATTTTAACTCATGTAAAGTTGGAGTCCACTTGTAGCATTAGATTAAAAAAGTTGACATGTAATGCACATGACTGAGCCTTTATCCCAAAGCAAAAAGGCCATTACTCTGTTACAGCATTTTGATTAAAAATATGACACCGTCTTGGCAAGCAACTGATGAAGGCTAGAAAATCAATACCAGTTATTTTATGAAACGTGGGTGGTATTTATTTTTATTCTTTCATTCATTGCACACACTATGAATGATCTCTTTGCTGACATTTACACAGTGTGACAAGTGTGGCAGTGTGACAACAGAGGGATACACCACACCTGGCTAATGTTATATGATTTTACACCACCACTCACAAGACCGGATTCAATATGCTCGGTATTATTTTGAAATGTCGGAGCATAGTAAATCACACAAATCAAATTCACCCTTGTATGGTTTTTTTTGCTGAGTTTTTGGACTGTGACACAATTTGACATTAAAACAGAACTATAAGGGGATATGTTCACCATATTACATTTGTCTTTTTATTTCACACACAAATATTAAGACATTAGTTACACAACTGGCACTCTTTCGACAACACAACAATACAAAAGTCATCAGATGAAGATCCAGACATTCTTTAAATTGCACACCCAAGCAACACTGTAAACAAATAGACTTGACAGATCTTAATTTATTTGATGGGCGAGTCTAGGATCTCTTGATAATCCTGCCGGATGGCCCTGCTCACCCTGTACAGCTTGACTCCTGTCAGAGTGAACACGCTGATCATGATCACCAGGCCTCCAATGACGTCATACACGGACGGGATCATCCTCAGAACAATGAGCTGGAGGAACATAGCAACCACGATCTCAAGGTGCTGCACGGTGCTAACTAAGGCTGGATGAAACTTATTTAGAGCATAGTAGACTCCAAGGAATGCCACGGTAGAGCAGATACAGATCCCAATTAAATAGCCCCACGTCTCTCCGTCCAGGGGAATGATGGGCTCCTGCATGATAAACATGGTGGAGGCTCCCCACACTGTGCCCGTCCAGCCGAATGTAAAGAGTGCCGTCCACATGCTGACGCGTTCCTTAATGGCTCTGTAGACGATCATGGAGAGGGCAGCAGTCAAGCCGGCCATCACTGTCATTGTGTAGCCAAAGGCCTCCTTCCAAAACCCCAGCCTGGACTTTTCCTCATCCGCGACATTTGGCACCATGACCAGGCACAGACCGAACACGCTTCCCACTACCGTGACCACATCTGTGTAGCCCAGCCGCTCATCCAGCAACAGAAAAGCCAGTATTGCACTGAAGACTGTGGTGGAGGCGCGCCACATGATGGTGCCATTGCTGGGCGGTACTATGGCAAAGGACGTGTAGGCGCAGGTGATTGAGATGACGTTGCACACACCGTAGAAGAAGAGACGCAGTCGGTAGCCCTTAGGGCCGAAGGGGGCCTCGTGGTAGTAGAAGACTACTAAAATGGACAGCACTTGGATCACAGAGCGGATGAAGAGCAGCTCAAGAGAGGGAACTTTAGAGCGGTCAGCTGCTAAACGAGTAATCAGCGCCACACAGCCGTGAGCCACCGCCGCCCCAAACAAGGCCATCCAGGTCACCCTGGAGGCCAAGACATTCGCCTCGCCGAAGCTCGCCAGCTGGCCCCCAACCCCCTTGTCCCTTTGCACATTTGGCGGCTTAGGCTGGGTCTCCATGGTTCCAAAGAAAGTCCTGCCCCCTTTGCTGTCTGACACCAGCCTCTTTTCCACATTCGCCTCTGCGAAGGTGCCAAAGTCCTCAAAAGAGGGTGCATCGTCATACCCTTCATCACCAGGCTGGGGGAAGTGGGTGGCGTATTTCACTGTTACTGTGTTGGGGTGAATCTTAACCCGCTTTTTTGATCCGTACTGGAGCGAGGATGAGGATACATCCATGTTTTCTAGGTTCAAATGGGGCAATCTGAAAAAATGAAGCAACAATCATTACAGTGTAATCACATTAAAATGGCATTCAAATATTACTGCTGCATGGTCTTATCATAATTTCATTAATTAGTCAAAACAGATACTTTCCCCAACAGAGAAAACCCATTTGAATGATTCTTTTCACCATATCCATCCCCCTACACCCACACATATACAAAATCCACGTGCTGACACACAATTAAACACACATATATCACCTCTGTGGCAACTTTAAATTCTGCCAAGCCTTATACCCGTGTGACGTTGCTTCGCTCTCTATATATATAAATCCCATGTGAGCTCATATAAGCCAAGCAGCAAACATTCTGAGGCTGATGCAGTCTGATGGGAATGAAATTACATAACAGGAATCCACAGAGGGGATGATACGTGAATGTGGGCCACTTATGAGATGAATGGAACTGCACACCATAAATAAGCAAGCCCTGCATAAAGCACTGAGTATAAGGGTTAAATGGTGCTGAAGAGTTTGAATGGTCCTTTCAGTCATGAGAGATTTTTGCTTCCTATAAATAGCAACAAGATTTGATTTAAGGAGCTAATGAGTATTTTTCAAAAGCATCAAATTATGATTCCAAAATAAAAGCCTTGGATATTCAGAACAAACACTCTTGTTAGTACTGTTGTTTTTTCTTTGTTTTTCTAGGATTACTGCTACCACAATAGTCATTTTGGCAAAACCTTAAAACAGCATAAAAGAAAACCACAAGGGGGCAGATTGATACTCTTATTTTCCCTCTCTCCTCCTCTAACACAGAGTTGCTCCTCCTTTTAGATATATACATAAATATAACTTCTTTACTGATAATTAACGACAGTGATGTGCATGTTAGGGATGGAGATCATGCATATAAAAGCTGTATTTACTTTCAGAGAGCTGAGATCAAAATGAAAACAAGGCTTTTTGGCGCTCAGAGCGAATACAACGATGACTTATTACTGTATTTTCAGCTGGGAAAAGCTGTAAAAACGGTTATTTCATCCATTTAAACGAATAAAATGTTACTTTTGAGGATCATTTAGTGTCACACATGCAAGATTTTGCAGTGTGAGTTACTAATCTAGTTCAAACTGAATGAAAATTGACTGATACCTGTATTTTTTTTTTTCTAAAAGCTAGTCCTATTAGAGCTGTTTGCATCCTAATTCAGTGTGCAAGGAAAAATATAACACCAGTAAACGTCTTACCTTTTCTTCCTTAAATAGTTCCCACTGGTGCAAAAACCCGGGTGTGTGTCATAAAAGAAGATTTTGTCGGATTTCTTGATCCTTACATTTGCTCATCTGCCATCTCCCCATCTTCCCCTCCTCGAGAGGAAAAACCTCCGTGCAGATGATTTTTGTTCGATGGACTCCGCGTGTGCTGCTGATGAAGCCGAAGCTGCTGTTGCTGAGGCGTATGATGATGATGATGAAGAAGACGAAGAAGCTGAGTGGGGGAGGAGGAGGATGAGGAGGAGGAGGAGGAAGGGGGGGGAGAGAGAGAAGCAACTGTCACTGTCACAGCCAGCGGTTTTCTCCCTCTCCTCTCCCTCTCCTCCTTCTTCCCACCTTGCTCATGTTCGTCATCCCTCAGGAGACCAAAAAAAAAAAAAAAAAAAAAAAAAAAATGTGCGTCGGTCAGTCACCATCATCATCCTCATACATAACATGAAATCACATGCGTTTTAACAGGGACATTTTGGATGTTCCCATCTGAGTTAATTATGCAGAGATGGAAGAAATGTAAAACTGCAAGCAGGTTATGCTTCTACATCCCATCTGCCACATTCATCAGTTTAATCTCACTTTACATAACAAACACAGTGTCATCGTGGCTTATTTCATATATAAGGTCTTGGGTTTATCCATTGGTACACTTGTAAGATAGTGTCACAGGATAAACCAGGGGTTCATCTTTAAATAGCATCATTTTTCTGCACTCTAAAAATGATCTATGTTTTGGCTCAACAACAACAAAAAAAATGCATCAATCAATTTTTTGAGTTATGACAACTAATTAGCTAACCCTCTCCAATAAAAGTTATTTTTAATTGTTGGTCTTAACCATTTGAAATTGCGCTGCTATCTTAAGATAGTGGAGAGGAACTTGAAAAGTAAAGAAAATGAAGTTACCGAGCTAATTTAATTAAGTTGCCTCAACTTAAATTTAGTTTTCAATCAACTAATGCAGAAATTTGAGTTTAAATTATATATAATATTAAGTTGATGCAACTACCAACATTATTTCTGTCAACCCATCAAAATAATGTTTGCAACTTGAATTGATTATTTAAATCAGGAAATTTTACTTATTTTTTGCTTGTTGCTTGTTTGTTTGTTTAATCTTGCAATCATGCATGTGGTGGTAACAGGTCTCCTAAATTACTTTTTAGAGTGTGGTTGGAGGAAATCAAAATAAGTGGTTGTGATGTATGTTAATAACAATACTATATTATTACTACTGATAGTAATTCTTGGACAGTAGAAACACCTGGGTGTGTTTGTTTTACAAGAATATACATGTACAATTTTTTTTTTATTGTTAACAATAGAGTCTTATGCAGGATAGAAGTATAATATTCTTTTTTAATAATATGTGCAAGTGTCAGTGTTGGACCTTTAAAGGTAAACGCCTCCACTGATATTGGGAATAAAAAGCCCCCCCACGGACACATTTTCAATACTTTAGCCTAGATTCCTTTTAATTATGTTCACCGTCGTCTAAAACAGTGACTTAATAGCTAATCAGGTGCAAAGAAATGTATTGTTAACTATTGGAAAGACTAACTAGCTACATAAAGTCAGGTGGATTTGAAAAAATAATGTTTGCACGTCCTAACATTCATGTTGCAGGTACATTATGTTTACTCTACATTTATGTCAGAAACAAATTTGCATTAATAAAAGACTTGTGGGGTAAGATTTTACATTTGGTTTCTGAGATTTTTCCATACAGTTTTATAATAAGTTGTCAAGATGCATTGCCCTCTAAATTAGTTAACTGAAGCAGCCGTCATGTGTACATATTATACTGATTATCCAAATATATATATTTCAAAAGAAAATACATCTTCTTTCAAGGCAAGCATCTTTCCCCAGCTTCTCCTATTTGCATTTTTTTGTTTCCCTACACCCACTATGCACAGGCTTGACTGTTTCTTTTTCGAAAGTAGTTGGGATTCCCATAATCCTCTCTTGGATCCTCTTATTTGCTTCGAGAAGACCCTCATGAGACCAGTTGTTCTCTGCCATGTGCGGCACTCATTTGCTCCTATCGGGTGCTTCGACAGGAACATTACGCTTCTGCACACTGATCTATTTGGCGAAAGGGAAGTCGAACGTATTAATGGGAAGGTAAAACAACCTCAAAAGGACAATAAAGGGACGGCATATGCTGAGCGCAGCTGGCAGGAATAAATTTATAGCCTCCTCAAGATGGAGGAAGTTGAAGGCAGTGAAATTAGATTGCTGAGTTTACCCCTCAGGCAATGCAACAGGAGCCTCAGCTGGTAATATAGATCATACTGCCACTAGCTGCCACGGCTTCTGCAACATGGCTGGGGTTTTAATTGAGCACCACTGAAGGTGATTTGTGACACTGTGCCAATTAGCTGCAAGTCAACGTTTACATTAAGCTATTTACAGTCGACATAAATAGGACAGCAGGGAATAGAAACTTAAAGGCATATAAGTGACCTATTAGAGGAGCAGAAATTGTAGTAAAATGCTGGAGTTCATTCCCCCCTCACTTAACAGGGGAATGACTCAGTTCTATTAAACATCTCCAGGGAGATGGTCCCTAATCCTGGCCACACTCATTTTATGCTGACCAGAGAATCCACAGCAGAAGCAATCTTTAAACTAAACCTATACCAATTATAATTTATATAAGCTATTATAGAAACCCTCATATTGCCTGAGCTCAGAGCATTCATGTGATTTACCATCATTTTATTTGTTTCCAATGCATGGACAAGGCCAATAAGGGCATAATGAAGAGTAATCACTGGTCATAGAAGGTCCAGTTTGCTTTTATACACTGTAAGGCTTCAGTGCAACGTCCTTACACAGACTTCATGGGCAAAAAAAAAAAAGAAGTTTATGACCAATCATTTAAAAATGATGCCCTACATACTACATGTGTTTAATCAGTGGAAAACTCTCAAGTCAAGTGCAAAATTGTGTACTTTCTCCGCAAATAATCACACTCATGAGGCTGTGCACTGATTAGGAAAAAGCAACGCTCCTTTATTATGTTCATTTTATTATATTTTTGGAAATAAAAAGACAGAAGCCAGTAATAAAGCTCTGTAGGTCATCAAAGAACCCCTCCGGTGATAATCAAGTCTTTTTTTTTTTTAAACCTTGTTTAGATGTGCCTGTGGTGCTTTTTTATATGCTGGAAGACACATCGTGAGCAAAATAAACAGTCAGTGCCATGGCTGAGCATTTTCACCTTGAAGTTGCAGTGGACCGATGATGATCTTAGAAGCACAGATTCAGTCAGCCAGAGTCTGATAAGTAATAAACCTAAGGAATCAATCCTGACAATGTGCACACAGTTTCTGGTTTGAACATGTAACCTGAATTACTCCAATACTTCAACTTGACATCGTGTTGTATAAGGTAGTTTTACAGTATTTTAACAGCACTGGAGGTGAGCTAGTGGGCTTAAGCTGCAGCGAGCATCGGAAGAGGAGTGTCGATAGAAGTAGTGAGTAGTAGTAGTAACTTTGATACACAGAGATGAGTTTTATGGGTTAAATCAATGACCAGAAAATGACTTTAAGTCTGTTTCCAAGCCTGTTATGTTTAAAAACAGGAATCAAAAACCTCATCCGACTATTTCATGAGGTTTTATGCACAAACCTAAGTTGTGAACTTCCGGTATGTTGCTTGCTTTCTTTGAAATATTTCAGTGATGGATAAAACCTTGAAGCTTAGTTCCTCCTGCTTGCCTCCTCTACGACCAAACACCTCATCTATCTCTTACTTGTTGCTTAATTTTCTTTCAGTGAAGTGTTATAAACTGAAAGTGGCTACTCTGTGTTGCCCCTGCCGGCATTTTTGAGCATACCGGAGAGTGCTGAGTTGTGTTTTGTATCGATCACCCGCAGCTCCTTGTAAAATCACGGACATATCGCTCATTTATCCTCCACCCAGGGCTAAAGTCATCTGTCATTGATTAAGCAGTTATATCTCTATTTTACTGGCTGGAGAACAGAGGATGGGAATTACCATCCCTTCAGTGGCACATTGATGGACAAGCTTATGCAGCAGTTGAAGGATTTGGAGAGTAGTGGAAAGGATAGCGAAAGGGCGCTGACTGGCTCTTCACTGACACGAAGCAAATAAAGGGAAATAGATTGAGGCTGGTGGCCAAACAGTGTGTGGGAGGTGAGAGAATAGATGCGGTTGTTGTTTTGCTCACCTTTAGGGGTGAGGAAACCTTAGTGAACATGGTGACAGTAAGTATCTGGCAGCATGATTCAACATAATACATATTTACCAGTTTCTAATCATATTAGAAGTAGCTTAGTTTTAGTTGTTGCATCAGATGTTGAAAGGTTTGTTTCGCTGTACAACATATATGTCTAACAAAGGCTAATTTCCCTGCATAGTCATTAAATGAATCAGGCAATGTTCAGGATGAGCTGTAGGCTGCAATATGTCATGGTTCACTTTGTCTGAGGGAACACAGTGTTAATATTTAGCCAGCTGTCAGGGCCCAGGCCAAACTTTCTCCAGCATGATGGTACCTGCAGACATCGCTCTGAGAATAGCTCATCCCTGCTGACAAGCTTTCAGCACTTTTGTTTTCTCCCCGTTTGCCGAGGCCGAAAACCAAATAGTGCCCGATACGTGCATGAATCATAAATGGGCCAGCTCAGCAGTTTGTTCTAAATCCAACCTTTTTAATTATGTATGAGCCAAGGAGGTTTCCTCTCTGGGTTTGATATCCTCCTCCACTGTGCCCAAAAAAGATACAAGACAGAATTAAAAATTGTTTATCTGCATCAATTCAAAAAGTGTATGAATAATCTAGGCACAGATCCTAATTATGAATGTGTATTCATAGAATCTGGTGCATATCATGACTTTGCTTTTGTTTTAGCTTTAATATGGGCACATATTATTTAGACAAAAAGAAAACAGCCACGACAGCAGCTATGTTAGGTCTCAATTAGGACGAGAAGTGTGGTGCTTTTAGCATGCTGTAACAAGCTCATAATCATGAAGACAACATGCTGCCCAAGGTCACTGCTCCAATTTAGACTATTTTCATGCAAACATTTGTTAATTATCACTATAAACAAAAACACAAAGAGAGCTGACAAATTAAAGGAAAACCCCAAGCCCTTGACATCTGCAGTGAGTGGATCTAGTGGTTCTGTTTTGCTGTTGGGGCATTTTTCTGGTTTGGTTTAGGTCCACTTGACACCTTAGAGAGAAGGCTCACTGCAAATCGATACCCCATTCCTCTTGGTGATCACCTTTATCCTATGATGAAACATTTCAATCCTGATGCTGGTGGTCTCTTCCTGGATGTCAATACCCCCATCCACAGGGCACAAGGGGTCACCGAATGGTTTGAGGAGTGTGAGGAGGACGGTAATTAAAGCTATGGAATTCAAAGCACACGATTTCAATCAAATTGAGCACCCAGGGGAGATTTTGGACCAATATGTTACATAGTGCTCTCCACCACCATCATCAAAACACCAAATGAGGCAATATCTTTTGGAAGAATAGTGTTCCATCGTTCCAGAAGCGTATCCATACATCTATCTATTCATCCATCCATTCATCTTTTTGTCCATCCATCTATTTGTCCAACCATCTATCTATCTGTCTGTCATTCATCCATCCATTCGTCTTTTCATCCACACATCTATCTGTCATTCATTCATCCTTCACTCTATCATCCATCTAGCCAGCCATCTGTTCATCCATTCATCCATCCATTCATCCATCCATCTACTTATCCATCCATTCATCCATCCATCCATCCATCTCATACAATAGCAACAGTGTCACAAAGTGTGACTCAAACCAAACTCTTATCTCACCTAAGTGTCTGGAACTCAAACATACACCAGAGGAAGAGAGCACATGGAGGAGTTAATTGACCATATGGCACATCCATTTAATTCTGACAAGACAATGAGCACGTCCCCTACCTCTGAAAATGACTGCTTTGAATCCCGCCAGGATCAAACATAGTGATGTACTTTCCAATCAAATCATCGCTGCTTAGATGTCTATCCAATTATCGACCCCACACATACTTCACAATATTGATTCAACTGTAGCAGGTTTATTATTTAGGAGAAAACAGAGACTTTTCCCCACATCCTTTCCACACTCCAGCTCAAACTTGCACCCACAGTGGCTGATGATGAGACATAACACATTATTTCTTTTCGCTTAGTGTGATATTATCAGCTCATCAGAGCAGCCGCGGCCGAGAATAATTGGATCCTGAAACTCCAGCAGCTGTTAGCTTTTCTTTTTTCAAAGCCGGTTTGTTGTGAGACTTTACAGGAGTGGTGGCTTTCTGAGAGAATTCTGAATCACAGCATCATCTGGAAAGAGAGTGGTGTGGCCTGTCATTACTTTTAGATGTCTCACAGCAAACTTACAGTACGCCTTCAAACTTTGATTAGCCTGGCTCTGCATCAGAAGCAGATGGGCGACTGTAAAATTCACCAAGTGTATTTTCTGTGGGTAACTGGCCTGTGGGAACTTGACTTGCTTATTGTGTGTGCCTTTGCTTTGATGAAGTTATGATGTGGCCCACAATGATCAGTTTCCTATTTTGTTAGTAAGTTTTTCCAACAGAAATATGGTTCATACTGCTACTGGGCCACGATGCACATGAAAATGTTGTATTAATTATGTTTTTTCAAGGTCAATTTTAACTACAACAAATCGAGTTTTGTACATATCTGATAACTAAAATTTGATACGAGTTGTGGTCAAACCAAGCAAGTGGAGGACTGTTTTGCTTCCATTAACCTTTCTCCCACAGCAGCTGTCAGAAAACCCGAATTACAGCTGTTCAGAAAAACTATTAGAGAGTAAAAACCACCTAAAAACCATTTGGCAAACATGACTGGCAGCTTCACAGCAGCAACCGCATGCTGCTCGTTTTCAGTAGGGACTCTGGATGTAAGTGGGCCTAATACACGACTACCATTAAAGTTTCAATTATGGTACATATCCTTTGAGAGTTTCCTTTCTGTTTTTCACTGAGGCACTCATTTTGTTTTCCTCTTCAATTCTCAAAACATGAATTGTACAGTGGCATGCAAAGGTTTGGGCACTGCTGATCAAAATTTCAGTTACTAATAGTTCTTAAAAGTTCTTTTCCTTTTCACATTTTACACACTCACTCTCTCTCTCTCTCTCTCTCTCTCTCTCTCTCTATATATATATATATATAGATAGATAGATAGATAGATAGATAGATAGATAGATAGATAGATAGATAGATAGATAGATAGATAGATAGATAGATAGATAGATAGATAGATAGATAGATAGATAGATAGATAGATAGATAGATAGATAGATAGATAGTTTAGTTTAGTTTATAGTGAAAAAAGGAATGAACACCAAAAGTCTGGGCATCCAATGAGATTTTCGTTCTCAGATAAATTTTCCCAAGGTTTTAGACCTTATAATTACAGCCTGTTGCAGCTACAGTCATATTAGAAAGACCAAGTAATGCAAATACATAATAAATAGTCTGACTCAAACTGTGTCTCAGCAATCAGTGGCCAAGGGCTCCTTGAAGCAGCTGCTTAGCACAGTGAAAATTAAAATAATTAATGCCCACGAAGAAGGAGAAGCCATAAGAAGATAGCACAGTGTTTTGCTGTCAGCCATTTCCTCAGCTGGAAATGTAATTAAGAATTGGAAGTTAACAGGAACAGTGGAGGTCAAGTTGAGGTCCGGAAGAACAGGAAAACTTCCTTGTAGAGCTGCTTGTAGGAGTGCGGGGAAAGGAAATTAAAACCAGTGTTCAACTGCTGCAGACTTTTTAGTGGTTCACTGTTTTACTGTGCAGCAATACCTGCACAAAACGAGTGTTGCAACCTTTCCTATGTCTTGGAAAGGCACCTTTCCTATGCCTTTCTAAGACATAGGAAATTCAGCATCAAAAGTTTCCAAATGAACATCGAAACAAACCTGATGCATTCTGGAAAGAATTCCTGTGACTGGTGAAGTTAAACATTTGGACCAAAATTTGAAAAGGTATGTTTGGAGAATTGTTAAGCACAGGGATTTTTGATCACGCTTTGGACTTGAAACCAGAAGCACAGGGAACATTTAACTGTTAGAAGGAAGAATGGATCCAATTAAATGCCAGCAAATTCTGCAAGCAACATCACACTGTCTGTAAAAAAAAAAGAGCTGAGGATGAAAAAGAAGATGGTTCCCACAACAGGATAATGACCCTAGAAACACTTCAAAATCCACAACGAGCTGCCTCAAGATGTTCACACTGCAGGTTTTCCCTCACAGTCCTCTGGCCTAAACGCCGTCAAACATCAGTGGACGCCCTCAAAAGAGCATCACAAGCAGAACAGTCCTACAATCTCACAGAACTAGAATTTTGAAGTGAAGAAGTAATCTTGCTTTAAATATTAAAGAAATTCATCATCTTTAACTTCATGCATTTGGGAAATCAGCTCATCTTTAGTTGCTTTACAGTAACAGTTGTTTCTTCACATGCAACTGTACATTTCATTGGTTTCTGATACCGTTCACATCTGCTAGAACACCCACGAATAAACTGATGTCTCCACAAGTTTCATCAATCCAAAATTATTCTACATTAGTAAACGTCAACAAATAAATTCACCGTTAATATATTGTCCATCTGTCACCCTAATTACACAGTTTTCATCCTGTGAAACAAATTAGGGATTAATTACCCGGCACAGCAGCAAACGGTTGTTTACTTGCAAATGGCTTGTACAGCGTTTTAGTGGGGTTGTATGAGATAATGTTTAAGTGAGAGAATGATATGTGGAAGACTAATGTTCAAAGGGTGACACAGGAATTCTTCATAAGAGCCCAAATATGCAGTTAGACATAAAACCCACCGATCCACAGGTCAGAATTTACACACACAAGGCGACAGATCAGAAGACATACTTTCCCATCAAAAGCTGACACTTCATATGAGCAGGTGTTGCCTTCAGCACCTCCCGTCTAAGAGTCAAACTGCTGAGATGTTGGTTTGAATGATATTCTGGAGTGAGACGGAGAGGCTAGGAATGACAGGCGTGCTGTTTGCTGTTGTGAGTGGGCTTGACAAACTCAACTGTACAGCTTGAAGAGCATCATATGGGAGTATGCAAGTGGAGGAGACATCTTCAGCTTCCATCAAAGACAGAGATATGTAAGTCAAGTCAAGCACTGGAGTGAGTAACCGTAGGTACTCTACATCCATGCTTGTTCAACCATGTGAATATTTATGCTTTGTTATACTGTAGACCTTATTTAGGTTGTACAGAATGAAATCATTACAGCAGAATTACTACATCTGACATAAGGTTCACTACATTACACTATATCCTTCACTAGAAAATGAACGTTGCTTCCACTTCTCAACCTTAAAATATCACTGGAAAAACCATCTGGAACAGAAACATCCGTTCTTGCCCCCGGTGGTTTAACCTCACGTCAGAGTCTGTGATTAAAACATGGCCAGTCCTGGTTTTGATTAGCCTGTGCCTCAACCCCTTTAGACTTTTGCCATATAGTGGCCCACAAGGCCTGATGCAGCAGCCTTTGTGTGTGCCAATGTGTGTGTGCTAATCCATAATGCATGTGACGCTTCCGACTAGACTCCTCTTCTCATGAGGATGTCCCTTCCTTTGCATTTGTCTGCCCAATAAAAGTGATCCCAATTCACATATTAATGCTCTGACTAATTTACTAGATTCGCAATTATGAAAATGTATTCATGGACCAAGCTGCCATAGATGCTGTTTTACTGAAAGTCTTGTTTTTCAGGCACGGGAGGCTGCTGCGTTGTGTTTACTGTCATCACAGTGCAGCAGCAACAGCATCTTTTAAAGTCTGCATCCATCATCCATCATGCACTTATGGGGAGCACAAAGGAGGCTTCAGTCAAATTATGAAGTGCAAAATGAACCAAAGTGTGACAGCATAAATCACAGTCACTGCGTGAGAGAGAGGGAGAACGCTGCTGGCTGTAGTAGCTGCAGAAACACAGAACAACAACACTTATCAAAGAGTCTCATGACAGTGGATGCTGCAAATGCTGTCGTGTGATGCTGTAAATTAACAGACCCCACCTGCAGTTCCAAGTAGATGCACCTACATCGATATCGATTTATGAAGTTGGCTCAAGAAAGGGGGTGTCTGTATCCAAGATGCAGATCTGATGCCAGTATAGCAAACTGTTTAAATCAAACATCACAGTGGGGTTTCTTTGGGTTTTAGACTGCTTTTAAAGACAGGAAACAAAAAAGTAAGACATCAAATAAGCGAGGAGGCATATTTCTAACATTTCATAGAACAGATTTATCAATAACAGAAAAAAATATTGCAGCCTGACGTCTGTAATATGATTAAATCTTATTTAATTTTGCCCTTTCCTCACTTTCCAAATCTAAATGCTGCTGCACTCGCGTTCATTTGGTTTCTCGACTTGGGAAAAGAACTGTGAAATTGAGGCCAATGACATGCAAACACATTTGACAAGAACACTTCACACGCCAGTCAGCAGCCACTTCTTAAGCCACAGACTTTATGATCAGTGGTTCTAAACTTTGTCCAACGAGAACAGATAATGATACAATACAGACTACCTCAGACTATTCTTTAACATTACAGTTTTTGAATCTCCTGATAATATTAAACTATTTTTTCACCCAGGCCTGACATTTAGCACATCACCAGAGACTACAGCCATTATTACCTTTTAGATTCGATGTCATGAGGCATTTACAAAGGTCACAGACACCTGAAGGATGTTACTGCTGCGAGAAAATATAAGACAACTTATTTTTTCTGGGTGAAAAGGTAAATTCCCCCATTATAAAAATGACTCAATTTATGATTCAGCTTGTGCTTCTGAGCGTAAATTCCACCACTGACTTGTATTCATACTGTTTTTTTGTTCTGTCTGAATTAACTTCAGTTCAGATGAAACTCAGATCAGCACAGGAACTGTTTATAACCCTCTAAACTTATTTGGCATCATGAATGAAACGCTGCTATCAGTGTACTATAGTCCTTGTACAAAGCCATGAAAATGAAAATGGATCAACAGGATACTCTGTTTTACACCTCGGCTGTCTTACAGAAAATCCACTGAGGCATACACCACCGCTGCCGAGGGCCTGAATAAAATCAATCACAAACAACAGCAAATGGAAATCAGATTGACTGCAGCACCTGAGAATAAATGTGCCCTTCAAGATCCTTTGTGGAGTCGGCGGCAAAAAAAGCTGTCCAGTATCGAATACATTTATCATGTTCAATACTGGCTCTGGTTTCTTTGTGGTCGGACAGCAGAGAGAGAGAGAAAGAGAGAGGGGAGAAGAAATGCAATATGTTATGACACGTGATGACTCCTTCTCCAGACAGGCATTTCATAGTTGTGACAGCACTGCGATGCACAACAGTAATTACGACGTAATCTGTGGGACAGATTATCACAATCCATTACACGATAGGTAATTAATCATCATCTGCATCTGAGCGGTGTCGTCTACAGCGAGTGAAGAAGGTCAGAGAGCAAGCTGATTTATTGGGGGGAGATGAGAGAGGCGATGGGGATGGATTCACTGGAGCCCCCATGTGAAACAGAGATTTAAATCAAAACGCTGCCATTCATCATTGCATGTACTCTCATTGATACTGCAGCTCAATAAAATGAGAATATATGTTGATGTAGCTCAGACTATAAAGACAAGATGGTTTATGAAGAGGGAGCAGTCAGGCTTGGACTGTCAATGAAGCTTGTTGTCAGGGAGTGACGTTAATTTCTATAAACTTGTATTTTAAGGGTACGTCTGTCAATACTACATAAACCCATCAGCCACAACATTATGACCACTGACAGGTGATGTGAATAACATTGATCATATTGGTACTATGTAGTGTTCTGCTGGAAAACCTTGGAGTTTACCATCTGTGTTGATGAGACTTGGACACCCAAATAAACATTGTCCCACAACAAACACACTCCTTCATGTAAATGGGAATCCCAAATATCACTGGCCTACCCCTACAGGAAAATGCACCCCACCACATGGAAAAAACATCAAACAATCAGGAACATGTTGAGGAACATGACAATGGCCCAACATGTTGATTTGACCTCCAAACTTCCGACACCCCATTGTGATCAAGCATCAACAGGATGCAGTGGAACAAGTTGGATTGACAGAGGCCCCACTGCACAAGCCAGAGTACCTAAAGGATCCAGTGCCAACGTCCTGGTTCCAGACCCCATAGGACACCCTGAGAGGTCCTCTTGTCCATGCCCAATGGTTTCAGAGCATTTTTGAGCACATAATGGGGACCAACACAATATGAGGCAGGTGGTCATTATGCTATGCTTGATCGGTGGATGTTTCTTTAAAGGTATATTTTTACTGGTGTGTGATCACCTGAAAAATAGAAACTGTCATGTTATCGTTTTGGTCCACAAAGTCGCCATGTTGCACCACCATCTACTGAGGCCCAGAATGGACAAACCGAACTCTGGGTTTGTGCATTTTTGCATTTTTAGTGGTCTCTGCAGTTTCTCCTGCACACTTGGCAGGGGAGGATGAGGTCAGGGGTATTCATCAAGGTTGCATTCTTCAACCTCACTGCTAGATATCCCTAAATCCTATACAATGGATCTTGAGTGTCAAAAATCCCATGAAAAAAATCCAATCAAACCGAATAACTGCTCCTATTAACACAGAACCTCCCAGTAGCTAGTTGCACAAAGAGTGTGTAGTGAGGTACAGTGCAGAATGCTAACATGCAGTCTATATCTTAGTTTAGCATGTGATCATGCAAACATTTGACACAAAGATTATTGGAATGTCATTAGTTTTGCAGGAAGATGATTATAAACCAAAGTTTTGCAAGACGTAGTGTTGTGACCTGATGACAGCATTAGATGAAAAGCGAGGGGATCACTGAGAGTAATTACCATTCATTTTGAAGGCAAGATAACTGTAAATACTTCAAGGCAACCCATCTGAGACATTTCATTTAAAGCTATAAATGTGGGTCTCACCATGGTGCCAGCAGAAATGATCAATGTCAACAGCTTTGATCCTCCGAGGAACATAAATATCATGGCGATCAATCCGATAATTACTGAAATATTTTACTTTGGACCAAAGTTCATGCATTGCACAGTCCTGATGCTGTAAACAGCCTTGCACACACAAAAGGTGTATCAAGCCGAAAATATTTCCCAGTAGAGCCGCATACTGCTGTGTTCGCTACTGCTGTTTGAGTAATGTTTGATTTCAAAAGGACGGGGAAAAAATTGTGCTGGGCTGTTTTGCAAAATTGCACAGTGCACAGAGCTTCCTACAAAAATATAATTATGTATTTTGTGGTTGTGCTTAAAGGTTTAGTAGGAATAAATGGCCTGGGGGCTGTACTCCCCCGACAGGGTAGAGAATCAGAAAGAAACAAGCCAATGCATTGCTGCTTTTTGGTTAGATTTTAGATGTGTCAATCAGAAAAAAAACTCTGCCTGTCTCTTTATTCGCTCTAATTTCACAGACTGTCTTGCACTGAAAAAAAAACACAGCTGTAATTTGCCATTACTTCATTATCCCTGACGACACATATTTTCAACTCGGCTTCTAAACCCAGCTACACTTCTTGCATTTCCATTACATCCTCAGAGGATCAGGATGTTCTCTCAGTGTATTAGACCATGACCAGGGGCACTTTGTTTTGATTTTGGTTGAAGGGGACATTTTCTTCAACCACTTCTTGTCACTGGATTCCGCAGAATATTGATTTAAGCCGGCAGCCCACCCCATTACATTTATCTCTGCAAGCACAGTTGCCACGACGTGAAAGCCATCGTCGAGCTAATTTTGCATTCGTGCTGAAAAGGTTGACAAGAATCAGATAATCGCAACGAGGAAACAAGGCTGTGAGGTAATGCAACCAGCGTGAACAGCAACGCTTCAGTCAGAACTGGCAAGAACATGCAACATCTGTTTCATTAGTGATGCTCACAGTGTAATGTAGTGTAATAAAATACTGCACACAAATGACATCACTATGTAAAACTGAAATGGATAGCAATAGCTCTGTGCGCTGACACATTTTAATGAATGAATAATGGCATTAAAGCAAGGACATGAATCATTCTGAGTAAATGTTAATGGGCTGATAAAGAACTGGATAATAGCAGGGTTTTCATGCGTATGACACAAGAAAGTTTGGTTAGAGAGATTATCAGCGTGTTACATGGAACTCTTAGCTGGCAGTGCAGTTTAATGAGACTAAAAATAGGTGATTTTGGAGGGTCTCAACAACACCTTTCCCCATGCCTAATTTATTCCTTTGTGGTTTTCATGTTTTCTGAATTTAAAATAAGGGTGACACTCAGAGGTTTTTATCAGTACCTGTATGTTATGCACCTCTGAATTAATTGACACCGGGGCAATCCAGTAATGCATTTTTCCCCCTGCAGCCTTACCGCTAATCAGTGAAAGGCCACCGCAGCTCGCTGTAGTACGTCATTGTTCATATACCTCTGCATCACAGCCAGCAGAAAAACCTCATCGACCCGCAGGACAAGCTACAGCCCTTATTGACTGGCCACCTCTCCCAGCGGCCATTATCTTTACTGCCTTGTTACCAGATTGAGCCGGTCAGTGCTGGCACACAAAACAAACCCCATGCACCTCCTTTGTGTGAACAGATGGATCAGGAGGAGATGGGTGATATCACATGGTGCGAGAGATGCACAAATTACAGGGGTGCGCCTGCTGACTGTGTGTAAATAGGAAGAACAATAACAAAAAGAGAGAGTCCATATTGAGAAAACTGCCTGTTAAGAAGGAGACTCAGAGGATTTAGGCTTCATCCTGTGAAGGTGCACATCTAAAATAACAAGAAAAACTGGCCCACTGGACTGTCATTAACCTGACTCCAGCGGTGGAAACGGACAAATTGGCTTCCCCTTAGTGCTATTGTCTTTGACTACCTAGTACAAAGTGACATTGACATTCCCATCAGCCTCTGCTGTATTTGGCCCTTAGCACTAATTAGCCTAAGTTAGCATGCTGATGTTAGCTCAAAGCATCACTGCGTCAAAGTTCGGCCTTACAGAACTGCTAGTATGACTGCACCGTAGGACTTGTGTAAAAAAATGGATCAAACTGATGAAGTTTGGAAACCTCAAAATCACACCTTTGCTTTTTGTGGATGGCATGGTTCCATTTGCTTCATCAGCTGTGCCATTCAGGGTGTAATGGGGCGGTTTAAAGCTGCTGAAACATGAGTCAAGCCCAAGTCTGTGGCAATGGTTCTCTGCCACAAATTGGTGGCTTGAAACCTCTTGGTTGGGAATAAGTTGCTACCTCAAGAGAAGGAGTTTCAGCATCTCTGGATCTTGCTCATGAATGATGGAAGATGGAGTATGACGATTGACCGACAGATTGTTGCAGCATCAGTTGCAATGACAGCATTGTGCCAGACAGTCTTGGTGAAGGGGCGGCTGAGCTGGAAGGCAAACCTCTTGGTTATAACCTGTTAAACGGCATTTTAATTCTCATTTATGTTCAAGGGCTCAGAATAGTGACTGAAAGAATGAAATCACGGATACAATCGGCCAAAATAAGTTTCCTCCATGGGGTCACTGTGTTTAGTTTTAGAGATAAGGTGAGGAGTTTGGACATCTGGAGGGAACTCGGAGTAGAACTGGTGCTTCATGGGTCAAAAGGAGCCAGCTGAGATGGTTTGGGCATTTTATTTGGAGGCATACTGGACGCCTTCCTTTGGAGGTTTTCCAGGCACCGCTAACTTGAAGGGGGAAAAGAGGGTAGACCCAGAACTTGCTGGAGGGATTTGATTCTTTTCATTTTTAATTAAATTCAAATTATTTTTACTTCATTTCATTTATATAGTGGCAAATCACAATAAAAGCCTTCTCAAGGTGAAGACCTTACAACATTATATAGAGAACCCCAACAAATCTAAAAGATTCCCTATGAGCAAGAGCTTTGGCGATGTATCATCTGACCTGGGAATGCCTTGGGATTCTCCAGGAGAAATTGGCAAGCGTTGCTAAGGAGAGGGACATCTGGAATGACCTTTTCTGCTGTCACCGCAACCTGACCCCAGATAAACTGGATGGATGGATGGATGGATGGATGGATGGATGGATGGATGGATGGATGGATGGATGGATGGATGGATGGATGGATGGATGGATGGCAGAACCAGCTATCCAGGTACTGCCTGCTGTTTTAAAACCTGTATCGTTGTCCACCTGTACTGCAGCAACTTTCTGTTGTTTCTTTTTTAACTTGCTCATGGGCTTTTGTTTGCTGATCAAAGGACAATCTACGGTTTTGAATGTGCAGATTAGTTCCTTCCTACTCGCACAAAAATCTGTCACTAACTGGAAACATTTGTCACAGAGAACCATGCCTGGAGTGTTAGCTGCCAAACACTGTTATCTCTGTAAAAGGGATTCTACAATATGCATCGATGCATGATGACAAGAAATTAAAGATTTTTCACAGCAACAAACAAAAAATTCTTGGCAAGACATCGCTAGGAGAGGTATTGCCGAAGTTATTATCAGAGCCAGCATAGCAGTAGCTGCTGTTTGCGAGGAGATTTGTTGATTTATCCGCCACTTCATCCCAAAATGGGCTCATTAGAGAGGATTCTTCCATGGCAGAGACATTCCTCCACATACTGAGTCACAACACAAAGAAGTGTTGGGCTTCACTAAAGAGATTTCTGAAGTACTGCCTGCCCTAATTTCTGGCGCACCTCCTCCTGGTGCATGAAGCGACTTGAGCACATGCTAAATTGAGACGGATCTACACCCTACCAACTGTTATCATCTTGTTTCTCTGTCTCTTATTCTCGTGCTCTTTTCCCTCAGTGTGGGTTTGGCCTGGAGGATCCTATTTTTGTGACCAGGCAGCTGTCAACAGGACAGCCTGGCTGACAGCAGAGCAGCCTGAAATGTGAACTGCTATTTCTAGGACTCTATAGAATACAAAACAGGAGCTCAGGAGAGAATAAGTCATGCCACATACTGAGCAGCATAGAAGCACAGCGGATGCGTAATCAGGTCATGCTGCTTTATTGTGCTTTCGCTAACAAGGCAGCACGCCCCTCTGAAAATGTCATATTTTCATGTCAGTACATCTATTCCCTCTAATTTTCTGTTTCTGCTCAGCTTATATCAAAGACGTGTGATGAAAAAGAAAGGGGAAGGAGGGGAGTGTGTGTGTTTGTGTCGATGTGTGTGCAGTAATGTGTTTACAAATGTATTTGTGTGAGAGATAGGGACAGAGAGAGCGAGACAGAGGGGGGGAGAAAAGGGAGGCAGAGTCACAGAGGGAGCCAGAGGAGGGGTTTCTGATAGTCACGACAAAATGAGGCATGAGTCATGGCATGGTGATGTAGCTGGATGGGGCAGGTAAGCAGCACCCATGTCATGTAATCACCGACCCAGAGGCTGCAGGCAGGCAGGCAGGCAGGCAGGGGATCGGCCACTTTAGCAGTAAAAAAACAGGCAAGAATCCTGGATCGATACCCGTCGTAACTCCCCCTGTTATGTCATCTTTATGGGACATTTTACTGCGTGTTAAATTTGGCGTGATCTCCAGTAAGCAGAATTAGTCTGAAGTCTTGAAAAGTGTTGTCAGCTCAGTGAAGGCTCACTTTCAGCAAGTGGAAGTGTTTTCCTTTTCAAAGGACGGTGGATTTTTCTTGCATTCCTGTTTTATCCCTTTACCCAAAAGCCATAACTGCACGTAAACCTGCCAAAAGTGGAAATTTGCAATATCACACGTCTTATATGTGTGGTATGTTGTGTTTTTCTTTTATTTCATTATTATAAGCTTTCCTTCCCTTTTTAAATAATCTTTTTATAGTTAGTTAAGAAGATTTTTTCTTTTAATTATTCAGTTTATTTATATACCTATATATCACTAACTTAATGCTCTTTGCTGTCTTGCACTTGAAAAGGTTCATAGCAACCAATAACGTAATAACAGCTAATAACATAACATTTTGCCAATAATGTAATAAGTTATTACATTATTGACTGGTTGGTACTTTAATAAAAAAAGTCCATTGAAAATGTAATAACTGCAGCCTATAATGTAATAATGCATAAACAGGACTGTATTTCTCGGGGAAAAAAAGATTTTTTGCAGTTTTTGTGCAGTTTGCTCGTCAAAAATAGGAATAGTGGATGGCACAGTCATCATTCATCAAGGGTATGTCCCATGTAGCCCTCACTCTCCTTAATTATGGTTGTAAGAGCCAATCTGAGAATTATTTTCTGTACAAAATCTTAGGATTTAGGATATGTTTTATTTGCTTAGATATGTCAATTCATAATTTCATGTCAGTGTCTCTGTTGGATGTGGCATTGTCAAATGACTTTATCACATTTTTTTCTTGGAAGACATTTCATTTAAATGTTTCTCAAACATTCGTCCAGGAAAAACGATTCAGCCCTCACTTAAAACTGTGTTTAAATAACTGGACTGGCACTGTAATGGCACTTAACTCCAACATACAACATAGAACATGAACACTCATTTACAAATGTAAATAAAGTGAAGAGTATTATGTACGTTATTGGCTCAAAAACTTTATTACATTATTGGTAAGTTATTATGTTATTGGCTTTATTACATTTGAAACGACTAAAATGATTATGTTATTGGCAGGTATTATGTTATTGGTCACTACAAGGTTTGCATACAATGCCACTGTACATGTACAACAAAAGATAAAGATATGCTGAAAAGTACATATAAAACAGTCAGTGAAAAAACACCAAAGTATGATATACACACAAACTGTCAGCAGAACTTGAAAACCCTGTATTATAGTTCTAATTATCCAAAATCTCAAAGCTGCTTGAATCAATGTCTTTACAAAAACAATGGATCAAATATCTGCATGCATTGTGAAACAAACTGCTTGTACTGACAAAGAAACTGTGCAGCTGCCTTCAGCTCCATGAGGCACTTTTGCATCTTTTATGCCATTGTATTCATTTTACGACCCACACCTTAACTGTTTTTGTTCAGTCTCACTGCTCTTCTCAACCATTCCAGCAGCTGCATGACATGTTATCTAAGGGGAAAAAAAAGAAACTCTCATAAAGCCATTTCTGAAAGCACCAGACGATAGAGAGACAGATAAAACAACTAACTAATAAACGTTGCATTTAGGAGCAGCACAGCCAGATATTTCTTTCAGGAGCTGGTGGCAACAAAGAAAGAGCTAAATGAAGAAAAGATATATGATCAGCTCTATGAAGTGATAACAGACTGGTGTTGTGTTTACAGCAGCGGGAAGAAAAATCAATAAGCGATATCTGCAAATCCCTACACAGTATTTCACACATAGGAAGATATATAATCTTTAATATCTTAAAACATGAAACATCTAAATATTAAAGCACAATGTTATTTACAAAAATAAATCAGAAGCTTTTCTAATACAGATATTCTGTATACCCCGGGGTTTAGTTCCTCTCAATTTACTTTTATTATCCTTGTTTCAGATCTTAAGGGATTAAGGAGTGAAAAAAGTGAATGTGCGAAAATGGAAAAAAATAAATTTGATTTTAAATGCAGCTGATTCATGCACTGAATTTAATGTACCCAATCGCAGGGTGTAAGAGCTAAGCAGCTTAACTACATGTTCCTCCGCAGAGCCATCATTGTTGTGTGAAATTCTCGGTGGGCTCTTCGATCAAGCAGCGATGGATCAGTCTTTACATCTACATATGCTTGCATTAACTCGGTAGTCTGAATGCTTTCTGGCTGTCAACCAGGTATGAATATCTGAAGGGGCAATTTTTAAATCAAGTTTTAATGTTATTTCGCCTGTTAGAAATCCACATGCTTAAAAAATAGTAGCAATTTCTAATAATTTTGCTGCTATGAGTGATAAATAGAGCTGGAAATAAATGAAAACTGCCAGCAGGGACTGGAAAACATGGTAATGGATTGATCCACCTGGAAATACAAGTATTACTGCAGAGTGATGGTAAAAAGCAAAGTGCCAAGATCTGCAGAAAACCCTTCAGCTTTCGCAGCATTTCTGAAATGAGCCTGTTCATATTGTTAAGCTTGTGATGTGTGACAAAGAAAAAGCTACCTAAGAGGGAGGAGAGCTGGGGAATGGGGGAACACAAGAAATAAAATGTGATTCAATGAGAATAAATTTAAAAAATGCCCATAAAAATATGAAGGTTTTATCTGTTCCTGCTCTCATACCACATGTTTTCTACCCTTTGTGCTTCATACCTTTCTTTCATGTTTGAGCCACAGATATGGATTATCTCTTGCTCACGTCTGTGTGTGTGTGTGCGGTGGCGGCAGGCAGACATTACAGTCATTTTACTATTAAATCAACAGGCAAGATAAAAGTCTCCTTTTGCCCGCACGGAAAAGCAGATGAAGATAAAAGCCCCTGGCAGCAGTCTGAGAGCAACATTATCAGAGAGGACAAATCCAATCACGGGGGCTCATTAACAGCAGGTGCCAGTTTTATAGCTCACAACCTAGACACTAGAATGCAATTTGTCTATTTGGCTGCTGAACACGAAATATTGCAAAGAGATTTAATAGTTCAGTCATATTACAAACAACTTTAATATCTTCAAATTACAGGTACAAACTAGCACAATATCATAACTTGTATCATCAGAGACATGAAAGCCGGATGACTGTGTCTTGATTGCAAAGTCTTTTTGTGTCGTAAAAGGAAAGTGTCTCTTTGCATTCGTACTGCTCTTTAATTAACCCATTTTGAAACCACTTATTTTAACCTCGATTTAATACCTAAAATTCAAGAAGACACTTGTAAACGTAAAAATGTTAATTACTTAATCTATTGATCTCCGCAGAAAGACACATTTTTTAAATAAAATCCAAATAATTAAGCATGTGCCTTATACTTTGGGTATAAACATCTTGTTGGGATGGTAGTAGAGTATTTTGGTGGTGAAGACAAAATGACTTTCTAGTCTTTGTGCTAAGCTAGGCTAACCAGCTGCTAGCCAACAGGGGAATACAGCGTGGTGATGAAAAGATCTGTGAACATCATTATCATTTTTTCCGTGTGAACAGCAGTGCATAATGTCAGCCTCTATAGATGGCGTTCAAGATAACACCCCTGCTTGCTGCTTGGTGCAAAAAATGCGGGATTAAAGTTTGTTAGAAAAGACATGAAAAGAAGTCTGATGGATATTTGGAGCAGATTCCTTGATCAGATGACGGTCAAGATAAATTTGTTTGGCACAGACTACCACAGTGAATGCATGGTCCCAACAGTGAAGCACAAAGGTGGGAGTTCTATGATTAGGGACTACACGACAGCAAATGGGTTGTGGAGATTCCAAAGAAGGAAGAAGTGAAAACTATGATCAGGCCAAGTATGTCGTCCAACTTAAATCCAAAAGAACACTTTAGAGGTACAGTTAGGTCCATAAGTATTTGGACACTGACACAATTTTCAGCATTCCAGCTCTGTACAACACCACAATGGATTTGAAATGAAACAATCAAGATGTGCTTTAAGTGCTTTAATTTGAGGGCATTTACATCCAAATCAGATGAACGGTGTAGGAATTACAATACATTTTATATGTGCCTCCACCTTTTTAAGGGACCAAAAGTATTTGGACAATTGGCTACTCAGCTGTTCCATGGCCAGGTGTGTGTTATTCCCTCATTATTTCATTTACAAGGAGCAGATAAAAGGCCTGCAGTTCATTTCAAGTGTGGTATATTCATTTGGAATCTGGTGAGGTCATCTCTCAATATGAAGTCCAAAGAGCTGTCACTATCAGTGAAGCAAGCCATCATTAGGCTGAAAAATCAAAAAAAACCCATCAGAGAGAAGCAAAAACATTAGGTGTGGCCAAATCAACTGTTTGGTACATTCTTAAAAAGAGAGAACGCACTGGTGAGCTCAGCAACGCCAAAAGACCTGGAAGACCACGGAAAACAAGTGTAGTGGATGACAGACAAATCCTTTCCTTCATTAAGAAAAACCCCTTCACAACAGTTGGCCACATCAAGAAAACTCTCCAGGAGGTAGGTGTATCTGTGTGCAAGACTTCACCAGAGGAAATACAGAGGTTTCACCACAAGGTGTGAACCATTGGTGAGCCTCAAAAACAGGAAGGCCAGATCAGAGTTTGCCAAGAAACATCTAAAAGAGCCTGTGCAGTTCTGGAACAACATCTTATGGACAGATGAGACAAAGATCAACTTGTACCAGAATGATGGAAAGAGAAGAGTATGGAGAAGGGAAGGAACTGCTCAAGATCCAAAGCATAGCACCTCATCAGTGAAGCATGGTGGTGGTAGTGTCATGGCGTGGGCATGTATGGCTGCCAGTGGAACTGGATCTCTTATATTTATTGATGATGTGACTGCTGACAAGAGCAGCAGAATGGATTCTGAAGTGTTTCGGGCAATATTATCTGCTCATATTCAACCAAATGCTTCAAAACTCATTGGACGGCGCTTCACAATGCAGATGGACAATGACCCGAAGCATACTGCGAAAGCAACCAAAGAGTTTTTAAAGGCAAAGAAGTGGAATGTTCTGCAATGGCCAAGTCAATCACCTGACCTGAATCCAATTGAGCATTTCACTTGCTGAACACAAAACTGAAGGGAAAATGCCCAAAGAACAAGCAGGAACCTAAGACAGCTGCAGCAGAGGCCTGGCAGAGCATCACCAGGGACGAAACCCAGCGTCTGGTGATGTCCATGAGTTCCAGACTACAGGCTGTCATTGACTGCAAAGGATTTACAACAAAGTATTAAAAAGTGACCACTTGATTTATGATTATGTTAGTTTGTCCAAATACTTTTGGTCCCTTAAAAAGGTGGAGGCACATATAAAATGTATTGTAATTCCTACACCGTTCATCTGATTTGGATGTAAATGCCCTCAAATTAAAGCTCAAAGTCTGCACTTAAAGCACATCTTGATTGTTTCATTTCAAATCCATTGTGGTGTTGTACAGAGCTGGAATGCTGAAAATTGTGTCAGTGTCCAAATACTTATGGACCTAACTGTATATTAAAGAGAAAGGCAGATCACGCCAACCCAGCAAAGAGCAGCTGGAAAAAATAGTCTCTGAGGGAAGACTGAACAACTCTCCAGAATTTGTGAACTCTGGTATCATCCATGTTAAGGAGGATTGAGTCTGCCATCAAAAAATAAAGGTGGACATACAAAGTATAGAATAAATAGTCTCAGTAATAACTGGGATTCAAACCTCAGTCATTATGGACTGAGGTTGCTTTGATTTCCTACTGTGGAAGAAGTCAATGCAGCTGACTCACACACTGAATTTAATGTAGTTTTAATATTACAGTCATATGGAGCCTGGAGTTTTAATATAGTAAATCAAAAAATAAGCAAATGCCCTACTGTTTTACATATTAGTGATACAATTATGCAAGTTGTCACAATTTTGAACCATTTTCAAGTTCCCATTTTTAAAACATTTAAAGTGATATTGCACAAGGGTTTATTTACTGTTGTTGTACGTTGTGCATACACTGATCAGCCACAACATCATGACCACTAACAGGTGAAGTGAATAACATTGATCATATTGGTACTATGTGCTGTTCTGATGGAAAACCTTGGATTTTGCTATCTCTGTTGATGAGACTAAGACACTCAAATAAACATTGTCCCACAACAAGCACACTCCCTCATGCAAATGGAAATCCCAAATGTCACTGGCCTACCCCCTGCAGGAAAATGCACCCCACCACATGGAAAAAACATCAACCAATCAGGAACATGTTGAGGAACATGGGAATGGCCCAACATGTTGATTTGACCTCCAAACTTCCTACACCCCATTGTGATCAAGCATCAACAAGATGCAGTGGAACAAGTTTGATGGACAGAGGCCCCACTGCACAAGCCAGAGTACCCAGAGAATGCTACTGCCAACGTCCTGGTGTCAGACCCCATAGGACACCCTGAGAGGTCCTCTTGTCCATGTCCAATGGTTCAGAGCATTTTTTAGCACATAAGGGGAACCAACACAATACTAGGCAGGTGGTTGTAAAGTTATGCCTCATCGGTGTGTATCAGAGTGGTATCTTTGAAGAAAGTTTTCTCTAACATGTTTAACAAACCCAACATTATCCAACTATTACACCTTAAAATAAAATCTGTAAAATCATTTTACCGGTACATTAACTTTAAATGAGGAGAATGGCTCCCAAGAAACCATGTCTGAAGCCTATAGAAGTCGTATTAATATTCTCACTCTTGCAACGATTCTCAAGAGACAAAAATGTGGAACTCTTTCTTATGGAGGTTACCATAAGATAAGCAGTTGTGTATTTTCCTCTAAAAAAAGAATTAATATAGACAAGCACTCAGCAGTCAGAGTCTCTGGCACACCATTTTAGTAGCTTAGAGCCCTCTGAGTCCACAGCCAGCTGCTCATGCTCCATTTTTAACCACACAATTGTTCACTTATGCTGCCCAAAAGCACCCCAGCGCCGGGGAACATGCAGAAGTGAGACTGCCTCTATCTGCCACGAGCCCTTACTTGGGATGCAAATGGATCCTACTTAGCCTTTTCGATCAATTTATTGTTTCTGACTAGAGCACAACCCGATTTTAGAGGTTAATGCTGTGTCAGCAGCAAAGGGGATGAGAGGTAACCACAGAGCAATCGCAGTTGTGGTCAAGGAAGAGAAATGTAATACTACACATGCTATGCATTTTTAATTGAGCAGCAGTTTTGGATCTGTATTGGAGGTTATATTCTATAGCACTGTATTTTTTACTACTTTTTTTTACTATTATTCTGGTTTTGAGGGGTTAAGTCTGTTCATTTTAAAGATATGATGGCTTAATATCAATATCTGATTTAAGAGAATAACAGAGGTATCACTTTTTTAACTGCTGTCTATGAAAGAAGGAAAGGATCTTCTGCTAATGTGCCAGCTTCCTTGGCAGAATAATAAAAAATTAGTAGTGAAATTTGTTTCACAGCATCGGGTTAACTGTCTGAATCTAAATTTAACAGATGGTGTCTGACGGAGGTATGAACATATTCTAGCGTTATAACTGCCACAGAGGATGGGAGCCAGTTTTTTTTCCCACCATCTCTGACAGGAATTGCATGCTGCCTGAAATGTCATGATGGAAATCTGGGGCGGAAATCTAGTCGTGGAAAGGAAGAGAAAAATCAGCAGCTGCCAGCTGGCTAACTTCAGGGCACAGCGCTGCAGTCACGCCGACCAAATGAGCAACATTATGGTGTTACAGTGTAAAAAAAACTACTTTGATTGTAGCTCCCTGCAGGCCACGGACACCTATAGGTTCATCCCTGCTTCACTCTCAGTGCTGGCATCTAAGAACACTGTGCACTTTGCAGCTACAGCTCAGTATAGTTTAACCCTTAAAAATCAATAGTGAAATTGATCTGAATGTTACAGGAATAGAAAAGAGGCGAGGAGCTGCATAAGAAAGAAAAGTTAAAAAAAAAGGCAGACTATGTCATGATATTTTCAGACATCTTGCAGAACCCTGTGATTATGTCCTTCATGGTAATTTCCAGTTGCCATGGGGACGGGGACAATGCAATCAATTAAACCACACATGTTGTGCTGGAGACAGAGATGTTTTAGCAATTATTTAACAAATTAAAAGCAGACTATGTTTTTTTTTTAATAACATAAAGAGATAATATTACAGTGTATCTGGACTGGAAAGCTGTACTTATTTTAAAAGACTGTAATCAAACGTATATATCCATGCTGTAAATTAGCTAATTTAGCTCATTAGTACATTCCTGGCTGAAAGTATTGAAGATAGAATGTCTAATTTAGATGGCAGAGAGTGATTAAAGTAATGCTGAGAAATTAATTAACCTTTTTTGACCGTTGCTCCAAACGTACAGCCCTCCATATGTGAGTCTTGTCCACTATGGCAAGTGCATGCAGAGAACACAATGTGCTGAGGAGAAATTCACATCTAAATGAGTGAAGCACTCCTTCTAAAGCCCTATGCCTTCATATTCAAGTTTGTGTGACACATGCCTCTGCAGGCAGAGCTGGAAAACTGGGAAGGGGGAAAAAAAAACAGACACCACGGTCACATTGTCAGAGCACACTAGATGACCAGAGTGGAAACTTAACATCAGCGCTTTGAAAGCCCTCCCACGCACATGCAGATGGTGCACACACAAACGTGGATCTGCACACACACACATCCAGATGCATACAAATGCACAATGTTCCCCCTCAAACTCGTGTGTCTGATGGCCTGTTGTTGACAGTGGGAGCAGCGGATGACTCACCACCAGATAAGTGATGATCCGGCCCTCCCTGAGTCACCTGAGTGTTCTGATCTCCATTTATCAAAGTAATTGCAGTCCCAGGTGGAGGCGGCGTTGTCCTGCACCCACCTGCCATTCTCTGTTTACCTCTCTCTAGGTAAATACAGTGCTCATTTCACATGTTGCCTTAGCACTGGCACAACACGTGGTACTCTGCTGGTCCCCATAGACTCAGGGAGGCTGTATCACACTATCTGCCAATGCAAAACCTGCCCATTCATGCAATCACCACAATCAGATCGACAGCTAATGCCAGCAACTGATAGCTCTTCACGTAAATGTAATAGCAATTTAATGGCTCGCATAACGAACGCTGCATTTAAGAGCACATTATTAATGTGGGTGATGGTTCAATGGGAGGGCTCTTGACAGAAATCAGATCATTGAAAAGCAGGAGAAACAGAATCGTAAGGCTTTCTGACAGGATGAGAAAAGCGCAGCAACCCCCTGCTCTGCAAAGTAATTACCAAAAAAAAGGAAAAAAAAGGGAATCTCAAGGGGAGGCTGAGTGTTCATGCAGCTCAGCTGTTGTCGGGGAATGTGGCACTGGCCTGACGTGATAACAGCATATTTTCACTTTGGTATGCAGACATACTCCACACACACACACACATAATTTTCCACTGGGTTACTCTCATTTTGGTCATTGTTTTCATTCCCTCTCCTGTGCATCAACTCTCTCGATTTTCACCCTCTCTGCACTCTCTCTGAATATTATTACATTCTCCGTGTCTGGGGGCTCAGACATTGTCAAAATAATGTGTACAGAGAGCCACAGAACTGAAGCTAAGCAGCAAAACCTATCACCGTCAGCCCTCAGATGTTTACATAAGCTTTACCCTACCTACAGTTGCTCCAATATTAATCTGCTATTTGATCCTGTGCAGCTGACTGAACACAGCAGATTTTTTTTTGTATATTTGCACCCATGCCACCTCTGTTTACCCTCTGCATACTGCACGTTAACCAAATTACCAACATTATCCATCAAGCAAACTGAGAGTGTTAACCGTCCATCCATGATACAATAAATACACAGGAATGCCACATATTTCATGTGTGAAGTGAATTAGTTAAATGTGTGTATTTCACATCTTCAAAAATGAAAGATTTACAATGGAAGAATGCAATTTCTCGCATGCCCTCACCCATCTGCACACCTCCGACTGCTCAACTGGATAATTTTTCTACATTTTTTTATCCGTCTCACTCTAATCCCCTTCTCCCCACTGTTGTAAGATGGTGCCTTCGTTTTGCTTTGAAAAGCTGATACAGTTCATGCCCCTCCACCGTATCGGTGACGTTAGCCTGCAGGAGCACAGCCCTGCTACACACACACACACACACACTCCCCCCCTTTCTATCAGGTGGATCAGTGCTTTTCTGTTTTGACACGGACACAAGCTGAGTGACGCACACGCCGCGTTGTCAAATTCAGGCTGTCATCGTCTGTTCATGCGCACAAACACGGGAGCAGAGCTGATTGAAGGAGGTACAATTGGAAGTAAGTGCTGCGGCTGTTTTTGTAAGTGGATGATAAATTATGAGAGGGAGGATTTTATTTGTTGGCACAGGAAAAAATGTCACATTCAAAGTCAGGCCAGAATGTGGGTTGTAGATTTTAGGATGTTTTAGTTGCATATGCTGTGGAACACTGACATCAAAACTAGCTTTCATTAAAATGCAAGAGTTTATAATACAAATGGGTGACAAATTAAAGGAAAAACATGAACCCTTGGCCCCTACAGTGAAGGGATCCATTGGTTTAGTCAAGCTGTTTGGGGCAGTCAGCTGGCATGGTTCGGCGCCACTTGTCCCAATAGTGGTGAGGGTCACTAGAAATCAATGTAAAGTTGTTCTGAGTGATCGCAATGAGTCTGTGAGAAAACATTTCTATCCTTATGGGAGTCTCTTCCAGCATTACAATGCCCCCATTAATAGGGCACAAGGGGCCAATGAATGGTTTGCTGTTCAGATCGCTTCATTGGCTTCCAGTTGCTTCCCACCTAAAATTCAAAACTCTGACACTTGCCTACAAAACTACAATGAAAACAACCCCCTCCTACCTGTACTCTCTCATCCGGTTCTACACTCCCTCCTGCTCACTACGCTCGGCCGACATCAGACGCTTGATACAACCATCACAACAGGGCCTAAGGTCGAATCCTATTACCTGCCGCACTGCCTGTAGGTACCAAGGCCCTATCAATAATAATAATAATAATGCATTGCTTTTTTAGACACTCAAAGATGCTTTACACTGCATTATTCATTCAATCCATACTCGATGGTGGTAAGCTACATATGCAGCCACAGCTGCCCTGGGGTAGACTGACAGAAGTGAGGCTGAAGTCTGTGCCATCGGCCCCTCCGACCACCCCCAACCACTCACTCTCACACTGCATTCGCGCAGGCTTCCTTCTGTTCTCTCACCGTCTCCCATCCAAGTACTGACCAGGCCCAACCTCGCTCAGGTTCCGAGATCAGATGGGATTGGACATCCACAAGGCAGTATGGCTATCACACTTGAATCCCACATGTCACTGGCCTACCCCCACAGGAAAATGCACCCCACCACATGGAAAAACATCAAATGATCAGGAACATGCTGAGGAACAAGACAATGGCCCAACATGTTGATTTGACCTCCAAACTTCCTACACCCCACTGTGATCAAGCATCAACAGGATGCAGTGGAACAAGATGGATTGACAGAGGGATATCAGGGAGGCAGTCACAGTGTTATGCCTGATTGGTGTAAAGGCATCATTCAATTTCAAGATGAAAAAGACATAAAAGTTTCTGACATTAGGGTCAATCGTGCAAATTTGAGTTTTGCATGCTCTATGTGTCCATTAGTAAATAGCATGCTATACCGTGTCCTTGTGTATGTTTATATGTGCTGATGGAGGAGGGCCAAGGCCAAGCATGCACTGCCCTGTGGGGGTGATGGTTAACCGGTAAATGAGGTTAACTCTAAGCGACAGCTCCCTATCGGGTAAAAACCATGCCTGGGTAGTGGTGGGGATGTCACAGCAAATATGTCACAGAAACAGGAAAGCAGCAGGGAACGTGCTGAGTAGTGTCCCCCCATCCATTCATATTCATTGTCGGAGGCTGAGCCAAACCTTTATCTCTCCGCCTCATCTGCTGCTTTTCAACAGTGCAAGGGGGGCTTTCTGATCAGTCTGACAAAAAAAAAAAGCGAGAAATCTGGGAACAACAATACGCCGCAGACTCTGTAGACATGCAGCAGCTTGACATTCTTCTGAGCAATCTGTATATAACACACAGAGAGAGCTGCCACAACAAACTTGCTTTTGTTCCGTTATGATGAAAGCAGCAACACTGACTGCAGTGATAGTGTAGCAGTAATACAAGTTTATAATATAACTAATTTCAAAGAGGGCCTCAAGGACACAATGGTAGTGAATCTTGCTTTCGGACTTTCTGAAAGAGAAATTTAATGAGCAACTATCATTAAGCAGCTTATGGCTAAAGATCACTTTCACTAGATTCCAATATTAGCAAAACATATCGAATGGCCTGAAGCAACTGTTAGATATTGTCAGAAAAAAAAGAAAAGCAGTCTGATTGTGATAAATTTAATCCCTTAGATGTTTCTACAGCGCTAACAAATAGATGGCACAGATAGAAGCAAAGTCTTTTTTCAGGTTGAGAGCCACAGTAGCAGATGGGTGGAGACTTGACATCAGCAGGGTCATCCTGACAGCAGAACAATGTGTGCTGTCTTGTGTGTCCAGCTCCTCACCCCTGCTGAATGGGAATTAGTGCTGGAGAGAAAGCAGGCCACCCTCACTAACCTCCTCATTGGCTGTGGCATCCTATTTGCTTTATCTCCTGCTCTGCTGTCATCAGGAAACCACCACAAATTGCCCAAGATTTAAGGTTTATTTGCTGCGTTTGACAAATAGGGAGAGAAAGGAGACAAGTGGGAGAGATGACGAAAATCCAAGACAAAGACACAGCTAAGATTTCTGAGAGCTGTTTTTTTTTTAAGATAAAACAATTACACTTGGCTTTCTTAGTGATATGGATCTAAGGATGGCAGTGTCTCACAGTTGGTCTGCCAGTTTTAGGTTGAAATATCTCAGCCACTATAGTTCCATGCCTGGATGGAACTGAAATTTGACAAAGACATTCATGGTTACCAGAGGATGCATCCTAATAACTTTGGTGAACTTTTCTTCTCGCACAAAGATGAGATCGACTTCCATGTTCAACTATTTAAAAACTGATCACAACGACATTTGGCTAAGACATTAATGTTCCCCTGAGGATGAACTGTAATCACCTCTGACATGTTAATCTTGCTAACATGTCCACGAGTATAATATGGAGGGACTTCCTGTGTCACTATTCCTCATTAGAATCTGTTTCTGGTTCAGGCATACTAGGCTGAATTACTCCAATATTACAACTTGCCATTGTGCCAGGCAGAGTAGTTTTACAGTGTTTAAACAGAGTTGTAGGTGAGCTGGTGCGCTCGAGCTGCAGCAAGTGCGAAAAGCTGCTTGCAGAAAGAGGCAGGGACTTCATAGATCCTCACATTCTGAAGGAAACAATGATGTAGAGTTACATCTAAGGGTATATATATATCCATAAGGGTGTCTTTGGAAGACAGGGGTTACGAGGTGTACGATTAGGTAGTGTCACAATAGACTCGCCTACAATCGTGCAAATGCTGGCTGTAGCTAATTGGATGAACGCCTCATTTGTTGGCTGTCTGCTCCTGGATTTTAAACCAGACTGGTTATGGCATCTCTTTTGGAAACTTTTGCTTATATTACCAAAACAGTTAAGCAAAATGTCTCAAACACTCGAGGTGAAGGTAAGCCTTGCAGTTGCTGAATCCGTCAACATTTTAGATCTACAACGATTAGTTTATCTTAAGTTTCCAGAGATGCCAAGTGGCCTTGACCTCAACTTTATGCAAATGAGGAGCACCCAACATGACAATCTATTTCTGGAAATGAAGCGCGCTGCCACTACAATGCACTGGACAGCTGGTTACCTAGGCAACGAATGCAAAATGTATAAATAGTGGATCCTGTGGACGTGTACCATAGTCCTTAAAGGTAGGAATGAATTATTTACATGGAAAAAACTTCTAAATATCCAACTTTGGTAAACAGGTTGACTTTTGGGCACTTTGATCTGTGACTATTAGGACTTTAATTTTTCATGCAGGGCCATTAGCGAGTCGATAATTACGTTTGCTCATTACGTTGGTTTGGGGCTACACATGCAAGACTAATCACTTTCTCATTAGGTGGAGCTTTACTTTGTTTTTTGTGCCATCATACTGAATAAATCTTGTTAGCATTTTCAATTTGAGCTCGTTAGAATGATGTTGTTAGCATGTAGCTCATAGCACTAGTCTGCCTAGAGGTTGCTTCACGTAACTACTAGCACGGCTCTACAGTCTCAGTCTTGCGTGCCCATAGAATCATTACAATTTGCAAAACAACAGAAGTGACAATTTATTAAAATCTATTTTTTTAATTTTCTAAAACTGTAGGTGCTCATGTGATTAATGACTGTCCTCTCTCAGAAGGAAGCTGGAAAGAGTGAAAGATGGTGTTGCAATGCCACAAAACCTCATAGGGAAGATAAGGCCTATAAAGTCTCTATCTTCATAGTCTTAACACAGTTTACATCACTTCTCTTACCAACAGTCGTGTTGGTTTAGAGCTGACCAACTTTTATATTCAGAACTGGTTTCAAGTGCCTGAATTTAACCACTCACCCACTTCCTTCTCTTCCCTCCCTACCAGCAGCGCTGCTCATAGGTTATCTACTTTTCTAATATTCTCAACATAGGTATGTGCAAAGCAAGCAAACTAAGGTTGTACAATATTCCCGCTTGCTACTCCAAAGGGTGAAATTATGTGCTGAACTGTAATTTATAATTAAATCGTTGGAAAGCTGTAATATTTACTGACAGAAAAACTGTATCTCCCATTCAAAATCGAACATACAACCAGCTTCTAGTGACTGCAGGAATCGAAAACAACTTCCTAATGAATTCAGACCCCTCAGAGTGACAGCCCTCTTGCATGAATGAATGTAATTATGGCCTGTACATAACACAGATAGGCACTCACTGAGATTATTCCCAGGCTCTGGTGTGCACACTGTGAACAACACTGCATGGTGCTTGTATGCAAATACACCTCGCAGCACTTCCAAATATAGGCTCCATCTCACCAAGATATTTGCGGTTTGGGATGGGAAGGTGATTAAAAAAATTGAAAATAGAAGTCTGGGAGTGTGAAAGGGATTTGTTCCCACACATATGAACAGGAAACCGAGCAGCTACAGTGTTACATCTCACTTTCAAATGCCATAAACATGCCGCCTATTGTCTACATCTAATTTTATTACACTTTAACATCCACAGAAGCTAATATAACCTACTTTGTGTGCAATAGAATCAACAGTGCACATTAATTCAGCCAGAAGATGAAAGAGTAAGATGCATTTTTTATGTGGAGACGTGTGACCAATGCAGTTGAAGCAATTGCTCACTCATTTTTCAACACTCTCTCCAGCCTTGCATCTATACCTTTTTCATCCTTTCCATCCATGTCTTAGCCACCCTCCCTTCTATGTTTCTCCGTAGTTATTCTATTTCACAATTTGTCATGCTGCAGCGATAGACTGAGGCAATGGGCACTATGCTAGTGCCTGTGAGCCGAGCCTCTCAGGGGTTGAGATAAAGCTAAGCTGACACGTGGGTTCAGCTGCGTTTACAGTGTCCTTTGAAACAATCTCAGAAAAAGGGAGAAAAAAGGAAGACGAGGCATGTTCCTCCAGAGGTGGCCCCCTTTACACTTCACCTCTCGGCTCCTCTTGGCATGCAGCTGCTGGCTTTTGCCTTGGGCGGCTTCTTCAAATAAAGCTATCTTCATGTTGCAAAACCTCACGTGGAGCCAATGAAATAGCATGTTCAGCCCGAGGGCGAGTAATAAAAAAAGACAAAACCAAAAAAAACGTCCAACCCTGCACTGAAAATGTGTTGATTTGATAAGCCTGAGGTTGTGATTTCTCCAAAAATTTCAACATTGCTACTATTAGATGCAGGCAGATTCACAGCCACTGAGGTACTTCTTATCCATCCAAGAAACATAATCCTTTTTTAACATACACTCACAGGTGTTCCAGAGGAAAGCTTCTTTAAGAACAGCACTCCACTGCTCTGGTGGAAAAAGACAAATCCATCTCCCTCTCATCTTTCTTCCCCCCACACGGTCTTTTCTATCCCCTCATGCCCATCCCCCTCCTTGAACTGAGTAGTGGAGTGCCCTGGTAAATAATTGAGGCATGTTCCCCTTCTGTTACTGTAGCTTCCCCTTGGTTAATGTTTTGATTTGTATTTACATATTTAATTATTTTTGGAACCAACATTTGGTTATTTGGATCTAGAATTAAACAGTGATACAAGTCTAGATGCAGAAAATGTGAAATATTAATGGTTGATGCTGTATTTTGTTTGTGAATCAAGGATTCTTGGGTATGGGATTAAATTTTTTAAAAAGGCAAAACATGTTTTTTTTTTACACCAGTATCATCTATCATTTACATTTGATGTTTCAAAACAGTTTTTTTTCTTAAACAAATGGACACTATATATGGCCAATACTGAATACATGGTACCTTTTCTAGATGCAGCATGTGCAGCATTAAATATTACAAATGGTACAAATGACGCTTCATGTCACTGAGTATGAGAGCCATCAGTGTTGTTTAGTTTCTGTCTCTAACGCAAGCTGCTCCTTTTCTGTTAGATCAAACAAATAAATCCCACCACTGACCTGCATAATTCCATAAAGGAGATGTGATTTCTAAAAAATATTGTACATACATAAATGCCTCATGACTCAAATCATTCCTGAAAATGTGAGCTCTAAGCTGGCATAATTCTTGAAGCTGCAATGGCAGAAAATCTGAAGCTTACCCGGCCGAGAGCTATAGTGAGGTGTTTGCTGACATCTGCCGTCTCAAAGCATGAACTCACTCTTCTAGAAATGACTTGAACTGATGACGACAACAGGGAACATTCATTGAATTAGGTGTGGTAATTCAGAACAGCTACATACAACCTGTCATGGTATTGTCAGTCTTCTTTTTAGGTGGCTAATTTACACAAAATAACAAAACTACCACTTTAATTTTGCATATTATTAATAAAAAAAAGACAATTAGACTACTGGAGGTTTGTCTTGAGCATCTTTTTATAAATATCTGTATTTTTTCATCCTTCCATACAGATCAGAAACATAATATAATTAAAATCTATATAAAGAGAAGAGACAGAAGACGGCTGTGCATCGCACATAAGTCGCTCGTTTCCACCAATCAAAAGTCAAACTTCCATATAAAAAACAAAGATATTTCAAACAAGACGTAAAGGCAAGAAGGCTAACATGGTAAAAGCCTGAGATTAAAAAAATCTTTGTACCCAGAAGAAGACAGAAACATAAACCCCAATTCCAAAATCTAAAAAGCAAATCCACTTGATGGATGTGTGTGAACGCTAGGTCAAGCTTTTTCTTGTCTACAGTGTTTCAAACTACCTGGAAGGTGATGATGTAGAAAGCAGCAAGACTATATTTTTTTAACCATTGTCTTTTTTTGTGCAAACTAGGATGGTTTTTAGCAGCAACTGGACTTTGCTAAATCTTCATCTGGTTTGACGTATAAACATACAGTGTCCCTAAATTATAGAATACATTCATATTGCGTTATCATCTGTATTTCTAGTCTTACCTGTCAACATAGTATCATTCTTAAATGTGCAATTTAGCATGCAGCAATGGCACTGGTGTATCAATAAAATTCTTTTAAATGAAAAATAGCTCCAGTGATACAACTTACAATTATAACGGAAGCTTTTCTGTAACATGGTGTGCTCTTAATCTTCTGTTATGCAAACTAGCTTGAGAGTTACTTATTATCCGGTAACGTAATCGTCCTAACTGTCTGACGCAGGAGGCTCCAACATCTCTTCCTTGATAATATGCGCTGAGCCCGAGGGCGCAGAATTAGAATCTTGCATCTCTGGGTTACTTGTAACACTCAGGTTCGCTGTGGTAGCTTCAAGGCCAGTAATGTCATGTGCAGGATCGAAGGTGGGAGAGGTGCTGGTGGTCACTTCTATATCACACCTCTGCTCAGATTCCTGAATGTCTGGTTCTTCTTCTCTCTCTGGAGATGAAGGTCTTTGGTCAACAGATGAATTATCTGCAAAATAACAATATTCATGTGTAGTGAAACCATAGGATGCAGTCACACTGTCTCAAAATGTGAGCAGGTATTTCAGGCATACCGAATTTCTTTTTTAAGACTCTCTCATTTAATGTTATTTATTTGACTGCAGGGCATAAAAGATTCACTGCTAAACCTTCTGTGGGTTTAAACTTCAACTCAGATCACCTCATTTCAGGCCATACACCCATGATGATTGGTGATAAGCAGGACTGAGCCTATGTTTGAATTTTAAGCAAAAACCCAACATAGTTTTAGATTTTTCAAAATGTTCTGCTGCTTTATCACCTGTATTGTAAGCATCTATATAAATGATTATGTTTTCTGTGTTTGGGTGGGCTAGTTCTGTTCTGCTGGAACAGAAACTAATGGGCCAACTAAGGGATTAAATGGACCCAAATGGCAAGGCGTGTCAACAATTGCTGGTTTTAATTGTTCTCATTTTTCTTTTCGGGCTGGATGGCATTATCAACACATAATTGCTTTATTCAGCCACACAACTTAATCATGTGCGAAATACTTACCTGGGCTACACTGATCACCCGAGTCATCTCCATAATTAGCAAACATGGAGCTGTGGCCCTCGCCATTAGTGGAAACCACATCTGACAAATCTGAAGTCATCGCTTTGGGTGTGTCGGAAATATCTAAAAATAGCACAGAAGAAAGGCTCATTATTTTGTGTGACCTGACTCAATATGTCAATTAGATTATTATGTCTGCAGATATGATTGGTCACCTGGGTCTGCAGCCTGCTGTGTGGGTGAGATCACACTCAGATCCTGCTCGCCTCCTTCAGTCTGATTCAAGTCTGTTTCAGTAGGCGGGTTACATTCAGCCATTGAAGGCACCTGAAGAGAAAGAACACAAGATTACAAAGAGTCTCTACCAAAGGACATTTAATCAGTAAACAAAAGAAAGGTGATTAACTGTACCTCAGTATGGTCGACGGCAACCACCTCTTCACCGCTGCCACCGACCGTTGAGTGAAGAACACTTTTATTCTGGGTGTTAAGCTGCACTGGACGCGTTGGAATCCTGTGCAAGTATCCATAGCCAATGCCACAGCCTAAGCTAAAACGTAGCACAGAGAGCACGTGGGTATTGCAATCAATGTCTATGTTGTCTGTGCACACACTAGTGACATAATCATAAACTGTACATAAAAGATGGAGACTTCAAGTGTGTTTTTGACCACTGCCATGGTGCTCTTTTGAAATGTAATGAGCTAGTAATCCTGACTGGAGAACTCAAGGATAATATATAAAGCGATATGGTAGCAACAATCACAAGGTAGCCCTGCCATAAAACATTTCCTGTTTTATAGTCTATATTACTCTAAATGGGAGCATAATTTACTAAATAACCATCATGCTGCAATGAAGGAGACATAAAACTAATGATTGAGACCATGAACTCATTAGGAAAATGTTTACTGATCTGGCCAGAAGAAGGATATTTATTTTCACAGACTTTGGACTCGATTTTAGCAAGGAGAAGTGCTGCCCCCTGCTGGTCACTGGAAGGAATGCAGGTTTAACACACTTAAAAACAGTTTACTGTGTTTACTATGCACCTTCATTTGTAGATAAAATAAATACATGCCTTCCCTCTCCTCCCCATGCTCCATTGGGAGTCACCACAACCTCTCTGCACTGCTCAGTCTGCGTGTTATACACCAACAGTTTCAAAGGTTTCCCCTCGCTGGCTTCAATCAAAGAAAAGAAGTCCTCTGACTGCAAGGGTTACACAGAAAAAAATTAAAATATTGTCAACGTAGGCTTTTTAAAAAATATATATCAATATATAATGCTAAATAAAAGTAGAAAACAAGAAAGCTTACATCTTGTAAGACCTGGTCAGCTCCAACAATAAAGTCATCGTGTGCTCTAAGGCCGGCCAGCGCTGCAGGAGAATTTGCTTCCACATCCTAAAAAGGGAAAGAGGCATGTTTCTTCAAAACCACCGTCTGAATTGAACTAAATTCTGATTAAATACATATTTTTACATATAACAATAACATGTTAAAAACTTTTATTAACCTGTCTACCGACAAGAAATAATATTTAGCATTACTTTGCAATTTTGGCAAACATTAAGATAAATAAAGGTGCAAAAGTGTTTGTTTTGTTTTGACCAATTTCAATGATTTATCTTAACTCCTTCACCCTTACAGCACAAAACAAAAAGAAAATGTGTGAACTACCATCTTGCAGCTGCCAGTAATCTGTTTTCCATGACAGCAAACTAAATTCAGCTTGAACAAAGGAAAGTAAACTTTACTTACCAGGACATGCCACACGTTCTCACTGGCTCCTTCAAACCTGCAGAAGCGAACACTAGCGCCCAGCAAACCCTGACCGCCCCACATATTACTGGGTGTCACCTCCAATTCCCTCACCCGCTGGGTTTTAGTGTTGTACACTTCAAGTTTGACCGGTTTTTCCACATTGGCCTTTAGAAGGTCCTTAAGCAAGTCACTTTCTTTATTCTGGGGAAACACAGGAATATGGGCAACTCCAGCTGTGACAACGCAAAGACAGCTTTCGTGTTAAAGCAGATGAAATTAGATTATGGCAGCAGACTGTTACTGCTACTGTTTCCTGCTGAGGCTATAATTCAAGTTCGGTGTTTAAATTTCATTATGGGGAAAGAAAAATTGTGTGTCACGGTGGGTTTGCAGTAAAATGTAGAAATGAAACACACAGCAAACTAAAAATCATATTAAAAATATAATTAAAAACAATGGAGTAGAACAAAGAAAGGTAAACTTGATTTATCATCTTTTGCACTCACACACTCTCTCTCTCTCTCTCTCTCTCTCTCACACACACACACACACATTATATATATACATATATATATATATATATATATATATATATATATCTTGTCAGATGATGATAGAGAGGTTTTTGATAGTACCAAAATGACAACAGCGAAGACACACTGCTTTAAAAAAAACACTTTTGTTATTTGAGGTTTCATTTAGACAAGCATAACAGCCATCTTTGGTTATGAATGGTCATAAATTAATGAAAAAAATTATAGATTCCTATCAAATAAGGAAATACACACTCATTGTCTTTACTGTCCGTGGACAAATGATGCTGATTGTCGTGTGTAGTCACCCATTAAAGGCCTGTAGACCTGTCTGCCTTCTTTAATTCCTTAAGAATGTCTTCTTGAATTCAACTGTTCAATTGTGAGTGACCTTAAAAATGCCTTAAGTGCACATTTGAACATCTTGAAATTCATAGCTATGGTGTGATGTGTGATGTTTCTCAACATTTGATACCATCTTCAGGTCAAATGTGTGAAAACTCTCAGTTAAGCACTCTTCTTTTTAATAAAATCATGAAACCTGTCCTCATCTCTTTGAGCATTTGACTCATGGATTGATTTAATTCATTTTTGTGGTGTCATTAAAGTGGTACTTCAAAAGTCACTGCCCCTTAAATTTTGTCCTAAGCTAATATTTTAAATTCACAGGTCAATGAATATGTGAATGACTGAAATTAATAAAATAAAAATGAATAATGAATACAAATGTGACATTAGCAAAAGACTACTTGATGTCAAATGAGTCCATCTGACATCAAGTACTCTGGATTTGCTAATATTTGTTTTTGCATTCAGTGCAAAGGGAAACTAAGCAACTCCTGCCTGGCATCACAGAAATCTACTCACAAGTCTGGTGTTTCCAATTGAGAGAATGAAGTCAAAGAAGGGCTCCAGACCAGCCTTCAGAGCAGGGGACTCTTCTTGAACCTGAAATGTGAGAAGACACATTTCAGATTTGGTTGAACTGACATAAATGGCACATTGTTATAATCGCCCCCTTGTGTCGACTCAAGATATTGCAGTGGCCAAAATTCGGGGCTCCTCATTGCGAGATATCACAGCTGGGGTTTCTCGCATATTTGTCATGTTATTTTTAATTGTACGACATATCCTTATCATTATAAATTTCCTGCAGTGACTGCTGAAGATCTGCAAACTCCAGCAAGGCTGAGTGGCTTGGATCTCAGCCAAATGCCACCTCATCATGGGCGGACACCATTAATGCTGACCACGAGTTACTACACTTGCAGAAAAGCCTGACAGTTACCGCTCGGCTCTTTACAAATTAATCCTGCAAACAATTTCTGTTCAGGTGTAGCACTGTTAGGAAGCCAGTGAACTAAAAATGAGCAAAACATATTTAAAAGTGAGCTCTACGGACTAAGGTGCCGTGGGACATACTAGTATAACCTTGCATGTTACAACGTACCCCGTGGACATGATATCCACTATTAGTTCCCCCGTCCGACAAAAACGAACTCTGCGGCAGCCCCATAGCCTTCAAGGGTTCCGTTAGACTTTTACTGACTAAATGTCACAGAGGTAGAGTTGTGTTAGAAGTCATTACTAGGTGATATGCACCGGCTTCGAGCTAGCTAGCGCCGACAGATGAGGCAGGTTGACAGCAGAAACTGGACTAGACCAAGCTAATAAATAAAGAGAGCAGAGAAATCGAACCTGTCTGACGGAGCTCAAGAAACCTGTATTCGATTAGCCGTCCTTCACGGGAGTTCTACACGGTTACTTAGCAACAGATGACGTATACAAGCATTACAAGCTTTAAGATCTCATTCATGAAAAACAGACATGTTGTATTTGGATATTTAAAAATAAAATATTGCACATATACATATAAATGATTTTTAAAACTGTATGTTTCTCATATATATTTTCTATATCTGTCATAAATATAAATAATTGATAAACACTGACATTTTTTTGCCTGATATAGATTATATCTGGAAGAAATTTAAAAGGTCTGATTAAAAAAAATCGTAAACATTCATTTTAATGTAAATATTACGCTAAAGTAAAATTGATAGTCAGTACCTAGCAGGTGTCTGTGATTTATTATTTAGTTAACGGAGTCGCACTAGGACAGCTTACATTTTGGTTACATAATTATGTTCCAGCACTTTTAAAGCATATTATCTGATATGTTTCGGGGTTTTACAAAGACATGAGTCAATCTTAGTCTAAAACAAAACAAAATGAGTTTTTTAAAATAGGCTACATTAGAGAACCTACAGTAAACTTGCACATTGTTTGTATTCAGCCAACATCTCATAAAAATGGGATTTTGATATCTAATTTATTAATTTAAAAAAAGTTACCTCCTGATATATCTACATGCAATGTGGCTTTTTTATCTGCATATATTCTATTATGTATATACTTATATTTTTGGTACGACAGTAATTACACATCTGTATCATACACTGAAATAAGAACACATCTGTTGCTCACAATTTGTTTTAAAAAGTCACGCAGTGTTTGCAGACTGAGGAACATTTTGTTCGTTACACTGGCAGCTTATCAGTCTATACATTTATCTGTTATCTGTTTGTGTCTGACACAATTTTTACAGCTGGTGGAATAATCTACATGGATTGCTGATATTGATAGGCAGCATAACAGCTGCCTAAACTCGAAGACCTTTCTGAAGGTCTTTCAGCGTCAAACTCGTATAAATAGTTAAAAGCCGACTGCACCTTCTTCTCAGTGTTCCAGTATGATTTGGCTTGTGACTCTCCTTGCCTGCATCGGTAAGCTGGCTGTAAAATGTACCAACATAATTCATGATAGATGTTTCTTTACTGATAGGGATCAAGTGAACCTTAACAGAATAATACTACTCCATCCTCCATTTATTTTAATGTGCCTCCCAAAGGGCTGCTTTGTGCCGAAGAACCTTTCAACCATAATGTGCACAATGAGAGAGTCATAGGAGGTCACGATGCTAAACCCAACACCTGGAAATGGCAGGTAACAAAGGAGCACTTGCAGTGGTAGTGGCTTATTTCATTTGGAGCAAATAGGATAAGTATTAAATTACTAGTCCTTAGAGCTCTGAAATTACACTAAGCCCCCCACCTTGCCTCTGTGTATTTGGCCTTTGTTTTCTCTCAGGTTTCTCTGCAGCATGATTCATCCGATGAAGAATCATTCTACCACATCTGTGGAGGCACCATCATTGACAGTTTATACATCATGACTGCAGCTCACTGTATTCACAGGTTTGTTCCCTGACATTATCGTTAGTGATGCCTATAATTTGTACATTTTGTACATCTGGAAGTCTAACTGTCGTCTGGCCATGATAAATTAGCACTGTGTGTTCTTGTTAATTATGTCTCCGTCAGCATGGACGCTAAACAGTACCGTGTGGTGGTGGGTGAGTACAACCTGTTTGAGTATGATGGCAGTGAGCAGTTCATCCGTGTGGAAAAGATCGTTGTCCATCCTGGCTGGAATGGTGACCTTGGCAATGGGTAAGGTGGCAGCATTTTAAACCACCTCTATTTATTTAGGCTCACTTCAAAAGACAGAATTTATTTCTAATAAATGGTTCAATTTTGTGATTTTGTATCACATTTCTCTTAGAAATGATATTGCTCTTCTGAAACTGGCTAATCCCGTGTATGACAACGGTTACGTGGCCATAGCCGAGCTTCCCTACCATGAACAGATGCTGCCTCATGGATTCAACTGTACCATCACTGGCTGGGGATTAATGGATTGTGAGTATACACATATAAATGTACATGCAGGCACCATATGTATATCTGACACAGAAATTCCTACGATCCCCTCTCACCAACTCAGATGAAGGGAGCATCCCCACTATTCTACAAGAAGCTCCCCTTGATGTGGTGGAGCATTCAGTCTGTTCTCAGGATGACTGGTGGGGCAGCATTGCTCTGAAAACCATGGTGTGTGCTGGAGGGGATGGAGTCATATCAGGCTGCAAGGTACAGCAAACAGTAATAGCAGTTTGTCGAAACCTGAAGGTAGAATGTTCGTTATTTACTTTTTTTTTTTTTTTTTTACTGTTTTCCACAAAACAAAAATTGAACAATCTGATGATCATGAACATCAGAAGCTCTTTTCTAAGTGTCATGCAGTTTATAAACTGCAATAATAGTCAGTGATCCTGTCACCAGGTTTGTTGAATTATCAAAAAGAATATTTCTGACACTGATACCAACTCTGTTAAGAAATTCTCCTTGTGACTCAGAGAAGGGATGTTCTTATTACTGCATGGTCTGGTTTTATCACTACCTCTCCCAGGGCGACTCTGGAGGTCCCCTGAGCTGCTATACTGATGGAGCCTGGAGAGTCCACGGTGTTGTCAGTTATGGTCCAGGTGGCGTGTGCAACCAAGTTAAAAAACCCACAGTCTTCACCAGAGTCGCTTCTTTCCTGGACTGGATGTATTCAGTAAGCCTTCTGTAACATCTATGATTGCTTTAGTCTATGATAAGCCAGTGCAAGTGGTTGGTTGACTGATTAAAAACAACAAATTTGTATTTCCTTTTTTCAGGTTATGGATGGCCCAGAAAAAGATGATTCAGGAAAATGAGTCAAGTTTGCATTGCACCCTTACCATATCTCCTTGTATTGTATATAAATGGGTTAAGATCTATATAAATTTCCTCCTTCCTTTAAAATGTGTTCATAACTTAATAAAATCCAACTGTAACTAACCCTATAAATATCGTTAAATGAACATTTGATAACACCTTGGAATTCATAGCTACATTGTGATGATGTTCCCAAACATTTGATAACATCTTCACCTTAAATACATGAAAACTCTCACTTAACCACTCTTTTTATTAAAAATAATCAAACCTGCCCTTATGTCTTTGATCATGTGACTCAGTGATTGATTTACTTAATTTCTGTGTCGTCATTACAGCATTACTTTAAAAGTCATTACCATTTTCATTTTGTCTTGAGCTAACCTTTCATAGTCACAGTTCAACTCATATGTGAAATGACAAAAAATTAAGAAAGGACTACTCAATGTAAAATCCATTCATTCAATGCTTTGAAAGCCCCAGACTTGTGAATGTTTTTTATATTTAGAGCAGAGACAAACGTACTGTTATAATTGGATTGGTTTGGAAGATTTTTCTTTTTCTTTCCCTTCTGGTTATTGTTCTATAGATTTGTGATGATTCTGAACTTGGTTCCGTGAGCTGGGCTGTGTTTGTTCTCATGCAGGTTGCTTGTATATTATGTTTTTAAGGGATTGTGATCTTGTGTTTTATTTGTTCAAAAGCCCAACAAGAGACAGGAGTTGAGAATTAGCTGTAGCTAAAATTCTATATGCAATACATCAGATTCATGTCTTGTACTGAAAATATGTTAATTGCATTTTCCATATTAAAAAAAAAACGAAATTAAAATTAACTAATCGCCCCCATGTGTTAACTCAAGAAATTGCAGGGGCCAGAAATAGGTGCTTTTCATTGTGAGATATCATGCAGCCGTGGTTTCTTGTATATTTAAAGTGGTGTATTTGTAACTTTACAAAATATGCTTTTGGGCATAAGTTTCTGCAGTGACTACTGAACACTTACTATAACATTTACAATAATAGAAGTGACAAGATAAAATGATCAGTTACACTTGTGTTAGTCAAGAGAAGTTTAAAGTCTTGCCTGACAAGCATATTTCTCACTTACCGGTACACAGGTGTCACTTATACAGCTTAGAGTGAGTATCATATTTCACAGACAGGTTTGTTATCATACTGAAACTCTGAGCTACCTTGCTGGGAAGCAATGACTCTCTTTGTTTTAGAGCCATTAATCGGCACATGAACTGTTGTGGACTTTTTTCTGTCCTGTTGCTCTTTTACCTCATCCTTGTTGAAGGCTGCCAGCATGTAGAACACATCTCTGTTCACGGAGCTGTCACCGGATTCTCTGTCGCAGTTCTTGTAGAGCAAACAACTTTTCACCTCAGGAGTCGCTGATGCAGCACATTGGTCCAGGAACTTGACCTTGGGTTCATTTATTGATTAGCTGCCATCAGAAGTAGGATCTAATCCTGGACGAGCCTCCAAGGTACAACACATTACACACAATAACAAGTTATTTATAACGTCAAAAAATCCCAACAGCGAATGACTGCCTGAGGTAAATAACAAAATGCTCACTGTGGCTCCAGGTAAATTATGATATTCTCTAACATAACAGATACTACGCTGTCTTTTCAGATAACACATGAGCAATCTTAGCATATGAAAATACACTAAATCCCATTTCACTAAAATACACAATTAACGTCCATAAAGTTTGTTGTACTTGAATTACATATTATCATTAAAAACAACAACAAAAAATTCAATTTGCTCTCCTTTGGTTATGACACTGTTTCAAGTAGTTTTATTCTTTCACTACATTGTTCATAAAACAATTATTTAATACGTTTACAGTAACTATTCAATTCAAGTCTTGTACAAGTCCTACTATACATTCACAATTCTTCAAAAGCTAGTAAAAACACTAATAAAGTACACAGGAAAACAGTTTCACAGAAAGCAAAATATACACATTTACCCTTCACGTCTCCTACACTCAGCCAACACAACAAAACAAACCGTGTCTCGTTAGCATTTTCATTGTACTACGTGTGTCGCCAATTAGCAACAGGTGTGCTAGCCTAGTATGACAGTACAGCAGAACATCTCTATTTCAACACATTACTGCAAAACTGCTCAACTCTAAACATGGCACGTTTTCACTCATACGGGAGTACAAGCATGAGTTTTGGAGAAATATTAACCCAACTGTGCGTGCTAACGAAGAGGCGGAAAACTTCACCTTATTAGTTTATACTGCATCATTAGCCTCTCTGAAGTTTCTGGTTCTGTCTGTTGCAACGCTGATAATGTAACACGTTTAGTACAATAAAGTCCGCATTTAAATCACTATTTTAGACACAGTAATAATAAATAAGGGACGACTTGTAATATCACCCTAATTAATTTCTAAACATTTTTTTAAACTAACCACAACAGCTGAGGCAGCGACATCCGGAGGACTAGGCATAACTAATAAATAAAGATGGCAGAAAAATCGAACTTCCCAGTACTGAGCTCAAGAAAACTGCATTCGATTGGCCGTCCTTCAGATGACGTGCACAAGCCGTTACAAGCTTTATGATCCCATTAATTCATGAAAAACAGGTATGTTGTAGTATTTAAGAGTAAAATATGTCACAAAGAAATATATTTGACATTTTTTCTCCTTGCATAGAGCATGGCTGGGGAAATTTAACATTTCTGTTGACAAAAATCTTAGATTCAACTTCTATTTTAATATAAATAAAAAGTTTTAGTGAAATAGATTGTGGGTAGGTAAAAGTTGTGCTTGTAATAAATGGCCAGCAGGTTTACATGATTTATTAATGTAGTTACCAAGGTCTCACACAAGGACAGCGTTGTGTTGATTCACATAATTAAATTACATTGTTTTGAAAGTGTTACATGTATTCAGGCAATATTTCATAAAAAATATGATCCAATATGTTGTGATATATAATCTCCTCATATATCTACATGTAATGTGGCTTTTGTATAAGCATGTTGTTTTTATTTCCAATAATTACACATCTGTATATACGCTAAAATAAGAACACATTTCTTGTTTACAATTCATTGCTGAATAAAGTCACATCGTGTCAGCAGGCTGTGGAACATTTGGTTCTTTACACTGGCTGTTGATCAGTCAGGACAGTTATCTGCTATCTGCTTGTGTGTCTGACTCACACCTTTCACAGCTGGTTTAGTTGACTTTGCCTTACTGTGACAGCACACCTTTCCATGAACTGCACCTGCTTTTTTCCCACCATGATAACAAAATAAATTCTCTTGCTTTTAAAGACGTTTGACATGCAAATATACTAACCATAAAAATGTATACAAATGGAGTTTAGGGCTTCATTTCGTTGCTCATGACCACACAAATATCTCAAACTTTTCCAAATTGTATCTCATTCATTTGTAAAATATGGATTGAATGTGGATATCAACACGGATTGTTGATATTGGCAGGTAGCATAACGGCAGCCTAAACTGGAAAATCTTTTTGAAGGTCTCCTAATTTAGGCAACCCGGCATCAAACCGATATAAATAGTTAAAAACAAACTGCACCGACACTTCAGTGCTCCAACATGATTTGGCTTGTGACTCTCCTGGCCTGCTTTGGTAAGCTTGCTGTGAAATGCATTAACATAATTTGTTGTATATATGCTTGTATCTTGTAAACCTTAACAGAATATTACCACTGTGTCATCTGTTTATGTTAATGCGCCTTCCAAAGGGCTGCTTCAGGCTGAAGAACCTTTCAACCATAATGTGCACAATGAGAGAGTCATAGGAGGTCACAATGCTAAACCCAACACCTGGACATGGCAGGTAAAACCTCTGAGTGTGTTTAAATATATATACATGTATTTGTTCCATTTAAAAGTGTCATACTTGCTATGGAACATATAGGAACAAACTAGTTATTTGGCCTTTGCTTTCTCTCAGGTTTCTCTGCAGCATGACTCATACAATGACAACTCATTCTACCACATCTGTGGAGGCTCCCTTGTTGACCGTTTCTACGTCATGACTGCAGCTCACTGTATTCTCAGGTTTTTTTCCTGAATTTATTGCCCTTGAAGCCTATCATTTGCACATTTTGTACATCTAGAAGTCCAGTCTTACTGTCTTTTAGGCTTGATAAATGGGTGTACGTATGAACTGTGTGTACTTTTCCCCCTTTTGTCCTCATTAGCGTGGAGCCCAGCCAGTACCGTGTGGTGGTGGGTGAGTACAACCTGTATGAGTATGACGGCAGTGAGCAGTTCATCCGTGTGGACAGGATTGTTGTCCATCCTGGCTGGAATGGTGACCTTGCCAATGGGTAAAGTGCAGCATTTTAAACCACTTTAATTTAAAAGACAAGCTGTTTAAAAATCATGATTTTATTAACAGTGTTGGCCCTGAGAGATAGCTGCAAGGGAAGGGAGAATCAACAGTATTCACATTGAAAAAGGGAGACAATCCTATATTAGCATTTTCCCTTACAAGTAGAGAAAACACAACAACTTTTTTCACCTTAGTTTTAAATGTCAAAAATTACCCAAGTGGCAACCAAGTTATAAGTACAGCAAACAAGTTGCTACTAAGTATTACATTTTTATGATTTTGTATTTCTCTCAGAAATGACATTGCTATCTTGAGACTGGCTGATCCCGTGTACGACAACGGTTATGTGGCTTTAGCCAACCTTCCCTACCCTGGTGAGACACTGCCTCATGGATTCACCTGTACCATCACTGGCTGGGGATTAACTGACTGTGAGTATGCACGCATGAATGCACATTTACACCATTTGGAAATCTAGAAAAGAAATTCCAACACTACTTCTTTACCAATTCAGACGGAGGAAGCGTGCCCGCCATCCTGCAGGAGGCTCCCCTTGATGTGGTGGAGCATTCAGTCTGTTCTCAGTACGACTGGTGGGGCAGCATTGCTCTGAACACCATGGTGTGTGCTGGAGGGGATGGAGTCATATCAGGCTGCCAGGTACAGTGAAACCAGTTTGTCTCAACCTGAAAACAGAACGTTCATTATTTACATACTTTTTTTCCACAGTGTCCCACATGTAGAAACACATTTCTAAAGCAAACAATGATTATAAGATGATAATTCTGACAGTAATATCAACTCTGTTAAGAATATCTCCTTGTGACCCGGAGAGGTGATGTCCTTCTTATCACTGCATGGTCTGGTCTTATTGTTACCTCTCCCAGGGCGACTCTGGAGGTCCCCTGAGCTGCTATACCGGTGGAGCCTGGAGAGTCCATGGTGTTGTCAGTTATGGTCCATCTGGCATGTGCAACCAGTATAAGAAACCCACAGTCTTCACCAGAGTCTCCTCCTTCCTGGACTGGATGTATTCAGTAAGTCTCCTTTAACCTCTAGTTGCTTCAGTTTACCATGAACTGAAAATGCACATGACTGATTCACTGATTGACTGATTAGGAAAATAACTAATTAGATTTTTTTTTCTTTTTTCAGGTTATGAATGCTTAAACAACTGTCAAATGGAAGCTGTGAAATAAAATTTATGTGCATCTCAGTCACTTGTGTGGTCAGTGTTTGCTTGCAGTTCTTAAACTGACCAAAGGGTGGCGAAAGTGCATCATGTTCTGACCAAACAACACACTGATTTCTCTCAGAACTGGACACATTTCCTGGTGCTCCTGTACTTTCCCACAGTGTCAGAAATGTATCATTTAATGTTTTTTGTCTGAATGCAATTGAAGGCAACTAATCTACACTTGGGCCGCAGCTAAAGGCTCATTGGTTAAATACAAACAAAGTGGTCACAATCCCGACCTCCTGACCTCCCAAACTGCACCATCAGATGATGGAAAATTCCTCAAGGACCAAAGGGAACTGACCTCTGTCGGCCTTGAAGAGCTTAAGTGGCGTGGAGGTAAATCTGTTTTGAAGTCACTGGAATCAAAGAAAACCAGGAAATTCTTGCAATGTCTACCTAAAGACCGCGTCCTCACATGAACCAAACCGTAATTGTGGCCAAATGTGAGCTATATGCAGTCACGGCTCGACATTTCCTACTTGTCTGGAATTTTTGGCCATACGCTTGTGGTGGTAGTCAGGAGACTACAGCAGTGACATCACGTTAAGTGTTTTGCTCCAAACCATAGAGACCAGAAACCACAGATAAATTCCAGTGGTTGACATGGAGGAAAAAAGAATGCTGTCATACAGCATAGGCTTTTAGGGTGAAATGTAGATTAACTTCAATAATATAGAAACATCTAAAGTTTTGGATGCTTTACAGAGTAAAACTTTACTCGTGTTTTCAATTTGGAAGCAAAGAGTTCATGAAATAAATCAAAGAAAGCTGCACTATGAGTATATCTGCTTAACCTCTTCCTTAATCTAAACTTCACTAATGCAGAAGAGGTTGCCTATCTGACATAAAACCAGCGATGTAAGTAAATATATACATTCCACTCAAGTACAGCTCTTAATTTGAAAGTACCTGTTTGGTGAGCTCATTCACTGTGCCAAATGTAAAACGTTACAGGCTTTACTCAACAGTTATATGAAACCTGGAGTTAAAAATTAACTGTTCAGGTTAAGACTTAGCATAATGACATTTGATATTGCAATCTAAAGAAATGTTATATATTAAGCTAGTTAATTATAATAATTTTAGCTTGAGACCCTTTAAAAGGTGTTCTAAAAGGATGTTTAGCAGATAGCATTTCTGTGTTGTTACTAAAGTGGGATTTCCATTGTATTCCATTCCATTTACCCAAGTAAATTATGTCAATACCTCTTACACCACTGCATTTTAACAAATCAGCATATGACAAAACAACAAAGTCAAGCATTTAGAAAATGTTTTTTTATTATTATTTGGAGGGACAGGCTGTCAAAATGGCTTAGATGAAAGAAACTGTTTTTGAACAGCAGGTTAATGTGTGAATATGTAAAAAATAAAGCAGCTTTGTTTGCTCTGCAGGACCATTCAAGCAGAAATATGTACAACACAAAAGGCAAAAAGTAAGACACGTTCTTTGAAAACAAATTAAAACTGTACTGTAATACATTACATTGATGAAACACTCACTGTTGCTGTTTCTTCATGAGATTTTTGATGTTTTATACAAGAGAAACAAATGTTTTGTCTGCAAAAATTAGTGCCCTCTTCATGGCGTAAGAACATATATCGGATGGATTTCAAAGTAATCAAAAAGGCAAAAAGCGAATAATACATTTCCAATGTGCACTCTGCACGTTTCAAAGTATACAATTAATCAGAACAAGTTTTAACAAACAGGACCTGCATGCATAATTTCTAAAGGGTCCACAAAGGCTGTTGAAACAGCTGTAGAAAGGGTGAGATATGTACATCAACTCTCTAGTGTCCCTCAGCTCTTCACACAGGTGACAGCACAATCACCTTTGAAAGGTCTTGTTCTATAATTATTGAGGCAACTCTTCAATTTTCGGGGTTTGTGTGTGCGATAAAAAATGTATAATATATGCAGTTTTTATCCACAAAAACCCCTTTACATGTGTAATTTAAAACATAGTGTAACCCAAGTCACAGACTTCCAAAAAATTCAGAGTACAATCAAATTGATCTTTGCAATTTACTTAGTTTTAGTGGCATTTCTCTAAGATATCTAACCATAAGGCTGCCTATGAAAAATACTTCAGAATGCTGGAGAGCAATAACCTTCATAAGTATACATTTCTCTATAATTCATATATTACAAAGGTTGTCCCAGATTGAAAATTACTCATTTCGCTTTCTTAATAAAATATTCAATTTGTCAGTGATTAGAATTCTTTTGTCATCCTACATAAATTAGTTACAAAATATTAGTGTAATTTTCTATGGTTATAATATAGGCAGCGATACAATAGACCCATAATTTAGTTTCAGTGATTAGGGAGATTCCACAGTTTTCAGTCCCAAAGCTTAAATGGAAGCCCTGTGCACACACCATTGGCAGGCATGGCTCCCCTGGTAAGCAGGCACATCCAGTAAACTTTACAACAGCCCATTTTATTGCCAAAATGTCTTAAATTAAATAACTAGTGAAATAATGACATAATAAGTTACCAAAGAAAAAAAATGTGTAAGAGAATAGATATTAAATACTTTCTGATGGACTTGTGGTCCCATTTCCCATAACAATGCCTAAATGTGATATGGAAAAAAGGAAAGAAGATTGCACTTTCAGGTGAAACTATCAAACCACAGTGCTGCTTGAGTGAAAAGTAGGCTTTATCTGAAATAAATAAAATAAAATCATAAAGGAAATAATTTAAAACAAAAGTAATAAAGACAATATAGCTACAGCTTTTAATGGTATGAGCATCATTTCTAGTTACCCAGCTCATAAATAAGAAACTCCATAATTTAGCGTTGAACTGTTGAATCGATCCCGTACGACCAAAACAATGCCTATTCATACATAACTATGTTCACAGATAAAGTGCTGATCGAGGAGCTTTTAGGTTTTTTTTATTATTTTTGTACCATGGGAGAGATCTTGTGGAGAAAGAGTCCACTTGCTTCAGGATTTAACACAGGGAGGACCCCACCTGCTCACGTCACCTGGCCCAAAGGGAGGACATGAGCAGGCCTATGTTGCGATTTGACTCGGGTTTCATACGAAGGCCATCACAGCAATGGTCACCATACATTGCCTCCAAAAGCTAGAAAGCTAGAAAAAAATCCCTGAGGTGCACATTCAGCTGTGTTGAGATTCCCAACCTGGCCCCAGTTAATTCCTGTTTAGCATATGGTTGGTGATCTTGGTTTGGTTAAAAGAGCTTTCTTAGGAATCGAGAGCCATCATTGGTTTCTATGGGCCTGGTCAAATTGATCTCTGTTTTGTATTTTCTTTTTTTTCACTTTTAACACTAGCTGCCATCTCACACAGCGATAATCCCAAACTGCTTTGCTAACATTTTGAAGGCAAGTCTGGAATTTGAACATTTATTAGGCAAGAGGGAAATCACAGCTTCCTCCAACATGTTGACATCTTATGTGCATTTTTCAGTCCCCTCCCAACACTCCGCTTTTCTTGCACTGTCCACGAGTTTTCACGTTTTGTCAAACTTTCACAGACTCCATCACAGACAATTTCATGGCTTCCTCCAACAGCTGATTGTCTGTAAATGTGGCAGGGGGTTCTGGGACGGATTCTGAAAGGCCGATCAGTGACTCCAGGAGGCAGGTCCCAGGGTCACTTGCTGCAGGGAAACTGGGGTAACTAGGCAACTGAAACTGAAAAAAGTTGTCCATGTGCTCGTACTCCTTGAGGGAGTTGTAGAGCGAGCTGGGCCCCAAACAGGGGAAACCATCAAAAAACTCCAGGTCTGACTCAGAGGAGAGGCTCAGGTCCATGTTATAGCTCGCCGAGCGATCAATGGTAGGAGAGGGTGTGTGTGGCACACTACTGCTGTGGAATAGGGCATTTCCCTGGTTGGCATTTTCATCCAAAAGTTCTGAAATGGCTGTCGCTCGATTGTCTGTGTGATCGTCCGCAGAGCCCAACAGTGCAGCGTCTATGTTGTCGTTCTCGTCAGCAAAGTCCACCATGCTAAAGCTACTAAACGCCTCCGTAGATGGCATCTGCTGCTCTTGCTGCTGATCTGCGCAACAAGTGTCCTTACAGTTCTTGTCCCCACCGTCCCTGCTGCTTCTCGAGCAGTTCTCTGTGTCGCTGAAGCAAAGTATGCGGCTCAGGCCTTTCTCATCTACATCCAGCTGAGTGTGTTGCTCACACGGGCTCTGGCCTACTTCTGAGTCTTCGCTCTGACCCGAAGAGTCCGATAAGTCTGTCATGTCACTGCTGCAACTGTTCTCTCCAGCTGCCAGTTCGGAGCTAAAGGGGAAGGAGGGCACTGCTGGTAGTGTGGTGGCACCTGTTGTGTTCTCCTCTTCCTCCTCCTCTGTGCTGGACTGCTCCTCCAGCCTCTTCTCCAGCTCCAGCTTCATGATAGTGTGGATGTAATGCGTCTGTACCCTGGTGGAGTTGAACTCGATGCGACCCTCTGTGTTTCCGCAGCCATCCTTGGTACAGCCGCACGGGAACGAGGAATGGTCCATCTGCAAGAGGAAGAAGGAAGTAGTTAAATTGCTAGTCACAATCATGTAACTGAAACTCCCACCTGTACTGTCTAAGAGAGCTTTTATGAGCCAGAAATTTTAGGGACTTTTTCAGCTCTTACCTGACATTTGATGCCAGCCAGGCTGCAGCTACACGTCTCAGGCTCGCAGAAGCCCTGGCAGTCACAACCACAGTTCTCCCTGGAGATCCTCAGCTCGTGCAGCTGCCTCTTCTCCTCCTTGTCGATCTTCTTCACGCCAGCTGCTTTGAGCAATGCATAGCGCCGTTTAGATGGGTAAGGCTGCAGGAAAGAGCCCTCATCCAGGTTGGTTCCACTGATGTCGATGTCCTGCTCTGGGATGTCGTCCACTGTCAGCCGATCTGCCTCCTCACTTTCCTGGGTTCCATTCTTAGTCAGCTGGAATGAACAAAGATCATGTTACGTTGTTACACTGAAAAAAGAGATTAAGTTTAGTTTTGTAAAGTTTACCAGTAACTAACATATGTCTTTGTAAGTTTGCTCACCTTCAGTTTGAGAGCCTCCAGCCTCTCTTCCCTGAGTCTGTTGAGGAATTTTTCCCGGCGTAGGAGCCGCTGCTCCACAGCAAACTCCGCAAGTGTATACGTGCGGAGGTCACTGTGGCGCTGCATCATGCCCAGAGTGCATCCTCCTCGACTGGGAACACTGGTGAAGCCCTGGCACCGTGGGAAGAAGAACACTGTCACCTGGTCGAACGTCACATTGCCTCGTCGAGCTCTCTTGGACTTCTTAAGGATGGATGTTGCTGTCGAGGAAATTAAAGACAGGATTAGAATACATACTTTCCAAGGGAGAGAGAAGGCTTACAAAGAGAGGGGGATTGGAGCATTCTTTTGTACCACTAGATGGCATAATTCCCCACCACTTGAATCCTTGAGATGTGTGTAAATGCTGCTGAACAGACTGTAAAAGGACACCCCTCTGATTCATTGCCCTAGCCTTATCATGTACCCAATTAAAAGACACGGCTAACAGGAGTCCAACACACTTACATCCTGTAAAGTGAAACCTAAACTACCCAGAATCCATTTAGCTTTGTTTCTTGTCCTACTGTGCGACAAAAACCACCCTGACCAGGAATTTCCTTTTGGTGGCCAACACAGTGGAGGAAGCAGAGCAGCCAGGATCACAAACTAAGCGGTGAGTACATGCTTGAGGCTTCCAGATGGGATGGAGGGTGGAAGTGTAGCTCTCAGGACAGGAATAAAAACCTGCCCACCCTGGTTTCCCTGCTAGCCGACAATCCCCACAAATGGCCCAGAAACTGACAGGAGTCAAAGGTCCTCTCTCTGTTAAACACATTCAGGACCCACAGCAACGAGCCATCTTTCTATACCCAGACAAATACAATAAAACCATATGGGAATCAGAGTGGAACCATATGTGGGAAAAATCTCACCAATTATTTAAGCTTTATTATAAGTTCCACTTTCAACGCCCAGGAATATTCAACACAACTTTTAAACCTCACTTACAGACAAGTAACTTTTTCCCTTACTAAAGCCACCACAGCATTATTTTTTCCTTTTTATGTGAGCACAGAAAAGGATGATAATCCACTGTGCACATGTGTTGGGCATTACCTTTATGTGGTGGGAAACCCCTTGTAGATTCCCAGCCAAGTAACTTTTTTTATGTGACATCCTGAACGACTGGCCTTGAAAGTTACAGAAGTCAAACGAGAAAATTGGCGGCTACAAGTCAACGCTCGTGTGAAGAAAAGTCACCTTTTACCTTAATACAGGTGAGCGGCACACAATAGCCTTACTATATCGTCTAATCTGCTGCAAGGGGGTAATACAGATGAAACAAACTGCCAGGTTCAGCTTCACATCCATCAAATCCAGTCAGGCTTATGACACCCACAAGAGACAAATGACACCCTCTCTACTGCCTCTAAATGAGATAGCTTCGCTTGCTGTTTTCTCCCCCTTTAGCTTCACTATGGCAAACAACTTTCCATCCAACACAAACACTGGATTATAATGGTCCATCCAATCTGCTCCTCTAGATGTGTCTACATGCCTTCTTTTCTTGATTGTCCTACCCCCTTTTTTGTATCCCTTCACCCAGCCTCTTTCAGCACCTGTGCTGGGTGCATGCCCGGGCTTCAGACAAGGCTCTATGTGTTCCCAACCTTGGCAACCTGCCATGCTTCTCTTCCTGGCTTCCTGCCCCACCATCCTGGAAACCTCACAACTGTTTGCCCTTCTCCTGTACACCACAATCCCTCTTCCAACCCGGGCCGGTCCCCCTAAAGACCAAGCAGACGCACCCAAGTCCAGACAAAAACACCCCGAAGCAGCTCGACCCACATCTCTCAGGTGAGGCTCTGTCTGTCTGCGAAGCTTCTGGGAGAAAGGTGGAGGTGGAGCCAAGGTGAGCAGCCACTGCATAATGCGATTAGCCATTTTGCAGCTTTAGGGCATGAAATCAAAAGAGGTATTCATTGCAGAAGTCTGAAATCATTTCTGTGAAGTGTTTCATGGGCTGCCAGCTGCCTAAATTCCTTAACCTCTCCCCCTGTTTTTTTATGGGTTTGTTATTAGAGCCTCTGTGGATGTTACAGACAAGGTGAAAGAATACATTGGGGGGACAAAATCAGCTTTTCCTACGATTTATTGTCACTTTAGGAGGACACTCACTGTTAAAATTTGTTGCTGGGGAGCTGGGGTTGCTGGGAGTGGAATCCAGGGTGTCCGAGTAGCAGCTCTCCCCCTCTGAGTCCCAGCCTGAGCAGGCAGAGGAGAGGGAAGAGGGTGAAGGTGAGGAGTAGAATGGGTCCTCATCCACCTCCTCAAACTTCCTCTTGAGTAGCCCACTCATGGCGCTAGTGCGAACAATCTGCGGGAAGAAGCAGAGGGAGGGGTTATTAGCAAATTACTCACAATTATTTAAACAACTTTAAAAGCACTTATATACATTATTTGTGTGCTATGTGGAAGCCTTTGTAGACACATGTGCAGGCTTTGTACAGTGTCACTGGTACAACCGAGTCCTGTGCTCGGCCATGTGAGACTATACGCCCCCCGGTCTCGTGCTGCACTCAGCTGAGAGCAGGAGTTAGTCATGGCACAGGAAGCAATCAATCAGTCCTATTCGCCTAAGTCAACAATTACTGGACCCTTCACCCTCTTCCAAATCCCATCAGCTCAGCAAACGCATTGATTAGAGGAAAGACCGAACAAAGGTGACCCAATCATCTCGCCACAGACATTTCATTTCAGTCATTCACCCCAGGCACCCTTCACAATCACACATGCACGCCGAAGCCAAGGCAATTTGCCACCTGTCCCGTTTAATGCGTTCACATGGAACTCGTAGTATAGACGGCATATGCAGCTGTGCATCGTCAAGACGTTTTGTTGTGCAACTCCTGCATTTCTTCAGAGAGCTCATGTGAGGAGCTGCTGGTTCAGCAATACAAACAATCAATCCTTTGATAGAGGCAGGCAAAAGAAAAGATGATCACCACTCAGAGCTCCCAATGCCATTTACCCTCTAATCTTCAAAAATATTGCCCAACATCTGTGAAACCTCTTCTGTGTACAGGGTTTTTTGGCTAAGGGATTTAAATGTCTCACACAGGCCTAAGAAAACAACAGACAAGCTTCTTCGCAACTTCTGGAGAGTGCAAGGCGGTGGCGGCTGCTAGACAGGACAAGTCATCATCACAGTCTGGGGCTGAGCTCCTGCTAACTTAAACAAGGAGGGATGGAGGGGTGGAGGGAGGAAGGAAGTGAGGGGAGAGGGAAGACATGACTGGGCTGTACTCCAGTGCAGACACTCCCTACGATGATGTGGAATGGGAGAGGAGGCTTTTACTTTACCCATAAAGAGATCATTTCACCATTGCACTGTTTACCGTCTTCGGAATCCAAGCCAAATCGCTTACAGCTGCTGCAGCTGGAGCATTTTTGGTTATTTTTAGCTGCGTTTGTTCAAATATTTTTCAGTAATGTCTATAATTTTAAAAATGTTCACAGTCAATGGTAATTTTTGCACTTTTTAAAATCTTTTTTTTCTTGGGTTAATTACAGATTAAGCAACTTCACATTTGGATCAAGTTAAATTTAAGTCCTAAATATGTCAATTATTAGATAAAACACGGCTCAGACACAAACACCAGGCTGTCCTGCCAACAGGCTAAACTGTCACCGGCGGTCCTTAGCGGAAAGATAATGGTGCCAAAGGAAGGATACGTCAGAAATCCTCCTGTGGCTTTAACTCCATGTGTGACCTGCATGTCTGGCTCGTCTTATCAGAATGTTATGCAAGTGTCAGCACTCGAAGAACAGAAAAAACACCCAAGCGGGTTTGCAGGGAAGGGGTCATTTTCAGCATGCAACATGGAGCAATTATGCGAAACCAGTCCTGCTTTTGACAAGGATAAAGGCGAAGTCAGAGTCAAGGGCAAGAGGCTGACACCTTTGTATAGGCAGCGAGGGCAGCTTTGCAGCTGTATAGGGGGTTATTGTTACTGCTGCAGTCAAATATTGTTGTCCCTGCTGCTCGTATGATGAATGAATCACCTTGCAATAGGTCAAGTTGGCTCATAGTGTCTCTGCAACAAACAAAAAGCCTTCTACACATTGAAGTCACCTCCGTGCCTCGGTGTGTTTTTACATTACAGAACCAATGAGCGAAGAAACCACTAAATTCCCTTCCATCAACTTACTCAAGCACGAAATAATCTCCAAATGCCGTTCACAGCTACTAATATTATCACATCATGGGATTAGCCTTGAAACTATTTAGAAACACCTGGATGCAGCATCTGTTGCTTACACCTATTGGACAACATGTGTGGTTTAAATGCTGCACCGCCGCGTGCGCATGTGTGTGTGTGTGTGTGTGTGTGAGAGAGAGAGACAGAAAAAAGGATCACATAAGGGATTCACCTTACATTTTTGCCATCATTCCACCCCCAATTCCCTGCAAAAAAAATGAAAACAAAGCTGCGAGGCATCCTCAAGGGAGTGCATCGCGCCAGCTAAGCAAAGTCTTTTTAATTAAAAGCTGCAGTGAGGCAGAAGGGGGAGGAGAGGCAGAGAGGTGGTGGTGGGGGGCAGTGGTGTCAGAACTGGGTCATTGTCTCTTGACTGCAGTCTACCTGACACATTGATTTGTTAATCCTGTTCAACGGGCAGAAACAATGGTGAGAGGTTAATCCTGGCAAGGGGACGGCTTGTAGTCAATCTGGAGCTTCTCAGCCTGCTCAGCCGCTGCACCCACAGAACAAGGCCAAGAGAGCACGGAGAGAGGATGGAACAAGGGACCGGGGCTAAAAAGACAACATCGTACAATGACTCATTTGCAAAAAGGGTGGAGAGAGACGGTGGGGGAAAAAAAGGAACAAAGATAAAAGAGAGGAATTCAGAGCTGGCTCCTCAAGAAAGCAGTGGCTGTGAATGTCTGCTCTAAATGGAGAATGGATGTGATCGGACAGCCGAGCCAGAGAGGCAGCACAGCATGTTTTCAGCACGCACTAAATTATGCATCACTGTCATTCCATCAACTGCACACAGGCAGGCAGATAAAGGACGCATCCACTGAGGTGCTCCCCAGCCAGTTGTCACAGAGTTGGGAAGATAAATCTCAGGCGGGGAGATTTGTCACCAGAAGCACTACACAGCTCAAGTCAGATGCATAACTATGTCAGTCGAATAAGATTATCTTGATACATGCAGCTACAGGCTGTTCATACGACTTCAGAATCCCAATTCATTTCTATTTTATCTGCAGACAGCTTCTAAAGTCCTTATTAAGGAGCCTTAAATTATTTGAAGAGGGGAGAACAGGATGTAAGAAAGGCTACAGATACTTTCACAAGATTCAATAATAAATCTAATACAATAACATAGCTGAACTTCTTCACTGAAGGCAGCTGTTAAAAAAAATTTAAGGCTGAACAATCCGTACCTTTGAAATTTATCTAAAGGCATTTATTTTGTAGGAATCAGAAGCAGAGAAACTCTAATCTTTTGTATGTCCAGAAAAATCTATAAGAGCATTTTTTACACTCGACTCTGCAGTGACATCAGAAAGCAGCCTGTTTAAACTGCCCCCGTCTGCCCTGCAGCCCAACAGGACAAGTCACAGTTGACTTTGCCCCCTTGCACTGCCTGTCCAGCCCCTTTGCAGCTGATAACAGTGTGGGTGGGAGCGACAAGTCGCACTAATCTTAGCCAGCCGAGAGCGTTTACATGGCACACTGACAACCTTGTGCAGTGTCTGAATGACTGACTGAGTGCTCATAAAATGTGATAATGATGAGCCTGGGAGTCTTCCTGCGTGTGTGCAACCGTGTCTGGGCAGGCCGTCCCCCCCCAAGGCTTCAAGGTATTGCACCTCTCACTTCCAGCTCCGTCACCAAGAAGGCGGAGGTAATTGATCGGAGCCATCAAGGTGACGGTGGGCTGGATTCCAGCTCCTGCACAGCTGTAGGGGGGGGGGAACACTGGCTCATTTCTTAAACTCAGCTGTTGGTTGAGAAGCACTCCACCTGCTGGAACAATGCAGGGAGAGCTGCAGCTTTACTCCTCTATGAGCCTGTTGTTCTCACTGGAGCCCAAAAGCCCGCCGTGACTGTGCCACAGAAACATTCTGTTCCTCTGCTCTCGACCCGTGCACACACTGATTCCAAAAAGGAGAGGTAGTGGGAAGAAGGAGGGAGGATTGTACAAAACAAATAAATAATGTCATGTCTCCAAGCCACAGGAATTCCATTCTGGCAGCACTACTCCTGCTGTAATAGTGGGAGAAGAACACAGCCTCTATCTAACCCAGATGTGTTTTCTACTGCTAACCACTGGAAAGTCCTGCTCCCCGAAGGCACTTGAGCGAGCTACCTTTCCTCGCCACACCTGACAGGGTATTAGCTTGCACGTGGACCTCGCATGCCCTCAGCTGTCATTAATCTCTTGCGCAGGACAAACTCAAATGTCCAGGTGATGCATGCAGAGGACCCTCACTGATTTTGGGTTGGTTTACTCCTACTTGTAGACAAGTTTTCACTTTAAATTTCTGGGAAAGGTGTGGAAAGAGCAAAAAACATGCAGCTGTGTTTTCTTTTTTTCCTGTCAGATTCGCACGAATCAGAAACAGGGTGTAAAACAGCAAACTTGAGAAAAAAAAATCTCTTTTGCATAACAGCAGAAAAACATGCAGGGTGTGAGTGTGGAGGAAGGGAGGAGGCGGTTGTGGGTTCAGGGGTCGTGCTCCAGTCTGGGACACTTGCTGTATGGAATGCTGGGAGAGGACAAAGCAGATGGGAGCTCTCTGCTGCTGTGTTGGAGACTGTCAGCAAGCTCTCTGTTACCCTCCTACCTCCCCCTCCGCCTCCCTCACTCACTTCACTCCTCTCTCTCTCTCTCGTCTCCAGGCACAAAAGCGTGGGGCCATCCTGCGTGACCAAAATGAAGCAGGCACAGACAACCTTGTTTGAACCCAGCATGCTTGCTGCTGCTTCTCCCAGCTGGGGGAGACGGATACTAAAAAAGTGTGCACGAGCTTCCTGAGGTTGTGAAACCTACACTGCAGTGCACAGGAAGAGGCCATCCAGATTATCTATGCTGTGTCTGACAGCTGCAGGCACCACAAGGTTAACCGAACGCAGGATCACATGATGAAGATGGGGGGAATTAGGAGGTATGGATGGCATTTGTTGTGCTTGAAATCCCTCCAAATATTGCACACAGCCTTCATGTCACTACTGCTAGGTTTCATGAGAGGGCAACAAACTGGTCAGTTCTTGTTTTCAGGGAAATCAAGAGTATAAAATGTGGGCTAAAATGGGGAAAAAAAGGTTCATAAAAAAGAAGATAAAGAGCTGTTTAAGATCTCTGAGCATTCCTGGGAAATGCATGCCACATTAAATGCACAGCACCCAGTGTTAGATTCCCTCTCAGTAAACAAAGGATCATTCAGCTCTCTGTAGCCTAATTCCAGAAAACATGATTCCAAAAATGATCCGGGTGAGGTCGCGCTAGAGACGTTTGAATTGATTCAGTCGCTTTATCAAAAGCAGATACAGCCTAGCGTTAAAAAAAATAAATAAAAAATTAAAATAAGAGGACAGTGTCACATGTGGGGGAGAAATGCATTAATAAACAGCTTTAGGTGGAAAAAACAACAATTAGATAAAGAGCAAGGAGGATCGATGCGCTTTTAAGAATTAAATTTACGCACATTTTAGTGGTTTATGTGCCAAAAAAAGGGAAGAAAATACGCACATGGAAAATTGTTTAAACAATGAAGGAGCTCAACATTGCGCACCTGGCTCCAAGCCGGAGCTGCTACCTGCGCCGAGGTTAATTTTGAAAAAAAAAGATTTAAAAAAAATTAATCACCAATCAAGAATCAATGATTAAATCTGGACCGCGCGTCGTGAGGCCGGGGCCGGGGCGCAGGTTTCCAGCCGCTGACCCGATCATTCCTCATGATTAATGCTAATTCTAATGACAGCAGCCCCCGTCAGCTGTGCGCTCAGATGTAGTTGCCTTCAGGAGTCGCTCTAGTTACAAGAGGCGCACCAGCACCGCTGAGGTGAACAAGAACAACTCCACACGGACTGAATACACAAAGCCGACCTCATCAACAGTTCACAGAAAATTAAAAGCCACATCCAAAAGAAAGAAAGAAAAGAAAAGAAAAGGAAACACCGCAAAGGCAACGCGCAAACCCTCCTTGGTGTGCGCTGGGAAGTTTCCAAAAAAAGACAACATAAAAATCACTGATTGGTATTATCTATGAATCAATAAGTGACTTATTGCTGGAATCTCCCTTAAATCAACTAATCATTAGATTTCTCTGCTGCTGTGATCACCTGTGTGTGTGTGTGTGAAGTAAGTCACTTTAACAAGCGGCCACTATTTACCTTCAATAACGCGTCAAGTTAACTAAATGTTTTTAAAGGAATCCACTGAATAAAGCGCTTCAACGCGATCTCCACACACGGCGACACTAATGGGACATTTAAATGACACAGACAGCGGGACTATTCCCTCCTGTGCTGAGGTTAAACACATTTGATTACGGTGGTTCAATAAACAACCAGCAGCGAACTCCCCCCCGATCCTGTCTCGTACTCACCACCAATTCAAGTATCCGATCACCATCGGGGACGAAATAGCGTAGCGGAGGATCCGTGGGTCCAACAGTGGGAGTAATCCAAACGGCAACACCGAGGAGACACGGCGCCGCTTACGATCCCCGCATACACACGGTGTCTCGGTGCTATTGTCTGTGGGTCCGTGCGCCGTACGGGGCTCCGTACCAGCTGAAGCGCTTCCCTTGTCTGTAGCAGACTGCCGAGAAGCGCAGCCTTTTTCGTCAGTGGAAAACTCCCTCCTGGCGTCTGGTCTGACGCAGGCGGTGACACAGGGAGGCTGCCCACGCCGCTTCCTGCCTGTCCTCCTCACTCAGTGTAAGCACAGCTACCTGCGTGAGAAAATACATGTAGATCAAGTGGTAACACACAGATAATAATAATAATAATAATAATAAAGAAATAACATCACGACAGAGCTTTAATCAGCCTCTGGTGGTGACTCAGGAAACGTCTGATAGATAGATAGATAGATAGATAGATAGATAGATAGATAGATAGATAGATAGATAGATATTAAAAGACATTAAAAGGCAACATTGGTAAAATAACTGAAAAAATACTAGGAATAATTCTACCATTTAACTTATAAAAACAGATAAACCCACTAAAACAAGCTAAGGCTGATAGGTAGGTGGGATGGTAAATTTAGTAATACAATAAATAATAAAAAACAATAATAACTAAGCCATGTAAGATTAAAAATTTAGATTAAAAACCTAAATTGTCCCGAGATAGAAAAATATAAGACACTTGATTAAGAATGAAAGTTAACAGAAAGATAAAAACATAGATAGGCAAACAGAATGCAAACTTAGTGCAAGTCTAGTATAATCTCTAAGTTTTCTTTCCTAGGTTAAGTTTCAGTCTACACAATGATAGTCCTTTTAAATGTTCTGTACATGCTTAGGAAAGGTAAACTAACTGAAACATGGAATACACTGAGCTATTAGAGGCCGCGTAATAACATGTAAGGTACAGGCAAACAAATAAGAAACCTGAACAAGAATGAAATTAGCTAAAGAAATCAAAACGTTAGGAATAACACAAGCATTTAACATTTCAAAATAAAAGAATCAATTACACAAAAAAGTAGCTCAAGGTAAAATAAAACAAAATTAAACACTAAAATTGCCTGAAGGTTGTAGCTGGGTAGATAGATTTTATTCATTCATTTAAACTTTATTTAAACTTTGACAAAGGTCTCATTGACAATGTAGTAAGAATAGAAAAGATAGAAGAACACAGACAAGAAAACTGGTTGATATTATAACCATTCTTTATAAGTTTAGTGTAACTCTAATATAATCTTTAAGTTTTCTTTCAGATCTTAACTCATGATCTTTGTCACATGGTTAGTGTAAATAAATTGTCTTATAGATAGATAGATAGATAGATAGATAGATAGATAGATAGATAGATAGATAGATAGATAGATAGATAGATAGATAGATAGATCATACTGTAATGATTCTGTATGTGTTTCCTGGAAGTCTAGTAAGTTTTTTTTCATAGGTTAACTCCAAATCTAAGTAGTTACAGTCCATTATAGTGCTGTTTATATGGTGCAAATATACTATTTAAAAGACGCCCCAGTCTGATCATATCTTACATACACACTCATAAACCGGTTTTAGGAATCCTCATGTTGTTCTCTAAATGAGCAGTAAGAAATAACCAGTGTGATCACCGCACAGATAATAACATCATCTCTATTTGTGACGTGGGAGGTGTGGTGCTGCTGCATGGTGTGGCTGATTTCCAGTTAAAGGAAAACACTGACTAAGGTCTCTGAAAATATGACTCACTTTCTTTTACATGGAACACAACATTGAAGCATAGATTTAGCGGAAAACAGCACCTTTTACCATAACAAACGATGGTCAGTTATCAAAAAACCCTTCAACTCTATGAACTTAGTAGAGAGGACCTTGACATATGTATTCTGAGTCTTGATTTCTCATTGTATTCACATGTTTTGTATTTTTTTTAAGCAATCTTATGGAGCTTTAAGTGAAAACTATAAATGCTGTGAAGGCTTCTGGGCCAAATTTTACCACAAGTGATAAATTCCACCTACTGGCATCTTTAAACCTCCCTACTTAACATACTATCTCATTTGTTTAATCCACACGGAAGATGTACAAACAACAATATGCAGTATTATGTACGGTTATGAGCCGGACAGTTTTTTTTTAGAAGCAGTTGCTAGGCAACGACTGGAGACTCCATAAAGTTGCCTCTCCAAAATGTTAAGCCGAATCCTTTTATACCAAAAAATAAATTATTATAAGCACTGAGAGTTGTTTTGCTAGAGTTTAGTGAGAGTCATTTTGCTAGAATTCAGTTAGCTGAGCTTATAGACACTAGTTGATCATCAGAGGACTTTGCAGCCTCAGCTAAATAAAAGTAAAACAGCTTAAAACTTTACACGTTCTTATTCTAGTGTGAGACTTTTATCATGACTTCAGTGTCTCTAAAACCCTGAAACTGTTCTTCCAAAGATCAAGTGTGAATTCCATATTACAGCCCATGAATGATTTTCCCATCAGCACTCCAAATGTTGTAACTCCACACTGTTGTAATCACTGATGGGATAAATTTGCGACACGTTTTTTTCTGGAAGCAGCCTCGTCACACACCCTGCTGGACTGACTTCCCCTCAGGTATTTACGAGTGGAGCTGCCCGAGGCGAGCGCACTGAGATGCTTTGCTTTCTTTCTCAGCTGGACCTGAACACTGGGGCAAAGTGTGCTGCCAATGTCAATACAGGTGCTCCGCTCAGATATTTGGGGAGAGGTCTCCTTAAGCTGTGTACATAGGCCTATGCTAATTGTCTCCTGCTAATAGAGGAGCCCTTTTTTTCTCCCCGGCTTGTTTCGCTCAAGGGCCTCGTTTAGGGCGTCGCTCTCAAAAAACAAGCACATCAGGCCCAATGACAGCAGAAACTCTACAGTTCGACCCACAACATGTGGATTCACTTGGTTTCAGTCGTTTGCTTTTGGGGGTAGTAGTTTCACTGGAGCCATAAATTAGCATTTGAACAATGGCTCTGTGATAATGAACAGATCGCAGCTCGTCATACGCCTTATTTGTGAACCCAAAGGAGTAATTTGAAGTGAGAAACCTTCCAGACCGACACGAGTCAGAAGATGTATTTTTAGCCTCTCGTGTCCGGCAGTGTGAGTTCATGATCCACGCAGAGACGAAAACAGATGAAGTAAACAATATGTACATTTCACAGGAATGTGTGAGGAGCATTGTTCGGATCTAAAGCAGAACAGAAATCCCAGGAGTTATAACACTATTAATAGAAAAAGGGCAGGATTTTTTTTCGAAATTTTTCCTCATTCTTCAGTTTTATTACTTCAAGCATCTAAAATCCTTTAATTATCACTAAGGTTAAGCGGCTCATGACAAATCACTTAATGTGGAGCAATAAAACAAAATGTTAAGTAAGTACATTTGTGAGCAAGCGACTAAACATTTAACACAAGATTAGAAATCTTTGTTGCCGTCTCGGGTCAGATGGCACGTGTTATAGTGATACTATCTTATTTTCATGTGGCCAGAGGAGTGTCATGGAGCAGGTGAGGGCGTGTGACGCGCTTCATGCTCAGCCGGCAGCCAGGGAGTCTGTATGTCCAGACTGACTCCACCCAATTAGCTTCCCTGTCGCCCTGCAACTCCTTAAGACTCAACAATGAGCCATCCACAGCGCTGGAGGGAAGAAACCGACGGTCACATGCACAGCGGCAGCAGTCACAGCCATTACCGAGGAATTCCTCTTCACTCAGAAAAATACCTAATAATGAAGAAACGTTAACAATTAGCCCTCTGTTTGACAAGTGCCGGGCAGCTCGGAGACATTCTGTGGTTTGGTCTGGCGTAATTATAGCAGCAGCGTTGGCAAACATCGGATCACTGACACAGGTTCAACAATGTTGTTTCGACAGACACGCATTATGTAACAGGCAAATCTGGGCAGCATAAAAATGTCGTCTTGAGCGTTGGCTCTTTGATGAAGTGTCCTTCATGAAGTTCTCCGGAGATAAACAGGAAATGTCTTGGCGGCAGGACTCATGCTTTTTATGTTGCCCTTTGAAGTCCCCTGTCAGGCACATCAATTCCCTTTTTGATAAACAAGGAGAAGTTCCAGGGAACAGTGCGACTCACACATGTTTACCCTCTCTTCTAAGAAAAAGAGCTGTGTGTGTGTGTGTGTGTGTGTGTGTTCAGGATAGGGGGATGGGAGCTGTAGTGCCAAAGCCACTGTGAATCAGGCCTGAATACATTAAGGCCACTCTCTTTAAAAGTGTGCCAAAGAGTTCATGGTGGAAGACGCCCCTCCAAGAGCACAATAATGGGCTTCAATGCTTTCCATCTGCAGAGTGGAGAAAGGCCTGTGACTGCACGTGCTGCATGGAGTGGGCTCAACAATGTATCAATTTATGGCCATCGGAGGCGTCATAAAAGTATATTTAACACGAAGATCTGGGGCATTAAAGCGAAACGCCAAAGCCACCGATGAATGATTCAAAAACGACACGTCAGAAACCTCCAACAAATAAGCAATGGGTGAATCCTAAACAACCTTTGGTAGAAGTGGAGAAATGTTCCCCAGAGGAGACCAGATGAGCCGATGTTGTTGTGGCGGTCAGGCCGAGGCAGACGGACACGACGGCGAGGCTCAAAGGAGGGGGGAAGGAAGCTGATTGATGGCTCCAGCTGTCCCAGAGGAGAGGAACACAGGCAGACAGCTGGTCACCTGTAGCCCCAGACATGAGTGCGATCGAGGCGCAAGGCATTGTGTTTCACTGCAGAGGGCAACCAGTGCAATGCAGAGTTCAAGCCACTGTTCATCACAGCCAAGAAAACAAGCGAGCGAGGCTACAGCGAGGGAGGGGAGGATGAGACTTAAGGAATAAAAAGGAACTCTTGAGGATTTGGCCGAAAGGAAAGCATGCATGAGGCTAATTTTATTGGATTTCCGAGCAAGAAAGAGCAATTCAACACCTAAGTGTTGTGTTAATAAGATTACTCCAGAACCTGAGCGGAAAACACACACATCATCAGGTCGTAATGAAAAACCTCTAAATCATCCAATTTTGCATGTCATTACTCGGACATGACTACATTAGGAATAATTGTTAAAGTTACATGAGCGAGAGAGGGGGGAAAGAAAAAAAAAGAAGAGATGAGCTCACTCAGGCACAGGGATTAATCCAGAAGCAAGAGGGAGAGAAAATACACCCTCCCCCTCTTGCAGCCAGTCAGCCAATCAGCACGTAGCCGAGCTGGTTTACTTGGAGACCAAAGAATCTGTGTAGTGATATGACATCATCAGCTGCCCATTAAAGGAGAGGTCACTTTTTTCTTCTCTCCTCCACCTCTGAGCATGACTGAAGAAATGTGATTTCCAAGAACTCTTTGAGGAACAACTGCCTTTTCCCTCACACAGATAGTTCCCATAAAAAGGATTCTTGTCGCCGTAGTATTCCCATTCTACCTTCCAGGATTGTCCGAAAACTGGAGTAATATTCATGAGTCTCACTTGTTCAGCCCTGAGACAGGCACGATTCATAAATCCGGCAACTTGCCTCTGCCCCGTCTTCCTTTGTCACCACTTCACTGCGACAAGAAATGTTTTCCGTTTTCAATGCTCCCATTCATTCAGCAACAAATAGGCACTATGTTTGTGCTGCCCTCGCCGCATACAGTATGTGTGTTTGCTCTTATGGCTCGTCTGTGCTATGTGTCTTTAGCTGTAGGGCAAGAAAAGCTGCCAGTTTGTGTTTTGTTTACTTGGCAACGTCACAGTACTGTCTGACTAATGCATTCTGGATTGTCTCTCCCAGGACGTTGGTTTCTATGTTTTATTCATTGGTGTGATGTGCTATAGACTCCCCCTGACATAATATTATTGATTTCCTAATAGACTATCAAAAGAATGGCTGCACTTAAGGCAGCAAGAGATGAGGGTACCTGTATATTTGCAGATAATTGATTGAAAAAACAATGAGAGGGCTGCAACAAATGGTGGCTATCATTAGACATTAATATACTGGCTGTTTCTCAATTAATCAGGCGATTGTTTGGTCTAAAAAGTCACAGTTTCCTAAAGCCCATGATGGTGCTGTGACACACCTTGCAATGTGCGATCAACGAAGACAAAGCAGCGAAACTGAGAAGCTAAATCTACTTTAATGTGCAGCAATATTATTTTAAAATCACTCTGAAGATTACTGGATTATAAAAATGGTTGCCAGTTCCTTCAGTGTTGGTCAATTCAATCTACTGATTGTGTCAGGTTTAGAAAAAATACATATTAACAGACAATACAGTTAAATTTTGCTGCACAAGTGAAAGTAGTATAACAAATATACTAAATATAGGCCTTAAATAATAGTAATATGCAACAAAACCACAACAATCAATAAATTAACTTATTAGTTGTCGACTACTTATTTAATCAACAACTATTTTGATAACTGAATTATCAGTTTGAATATTTTTAAAAGGGAATAAAGGCCCAAATTCTCTGAGTCTAGCTTCTTCAACTTGAATATATTCTGGTTTTGTTAATCCTCTATTACATTAAACTGAATATCCTTGGGTTGTGGACATACCAAGACATTTGAAGACATAATTCTGGTCTTTGGGAAACACTAATTGCATTTTTAACCATCTTCTGCAGATTATCTATGAACAGGCCACACTGCGGCTGGCTGACAAAATCTTGAGTGACCCTTCACACACTCTGCACTCGGAGTATGAACTATTACCTTCAGGGAGAAGGTTCAGAGTCCCACGTTGTCGATTGAACAGACTAAAAAAACTCCTTTGTTCCGACCTCGATCAGACTTCTCAACCAAGACGGAGGAAAATATATCTGTCACTTTCAAAGACTCTGTATTAGTGGACTGAATTTGTTTTTATGCTTTTTGTTATTTATTTGCAATGGAGTGTGATGTACAATGTGCTGGCTGCAGCATGGGTAAATAGCCCAAGACAAATTTCTCACTTGTGAGACAATAAAGTTTATCTTATCTTATCTCCTGACAAAACAAGTCATAAATTGGCAATAAAATAATTGACAGATTAATTAGCAATGGAAAAAATAGGCAGTCTCTGTCAATGGATGGGCCTTTGCATGGAGCAATAATGACATAGATAAAAATGGATTAAACAGACCCTATGTTATGCCTGTGTCTCTATGTGTGTATACTGTGCAGACATGTCAGTGCTTTTATATAAAGGTGCAAAAATGTGGGTATGGATAGTATTTAAACCATAACATGGTATAAACAGTAGCGACACCCTAAAAGGCTAACAGGCTGAATCTGTTATTGCAGCGTTTTCACTACGAACTTTTGAAAAACTACGTGTTTCACTACAAAACTGATCAACAGCTATTTTGGTTAGTATTAGTATTTTAAAAGGAAAAAGGCCCACATTTTCTGATTCTAACTTCTTAAACTTGAACATATTCTGGTTTTGTTAAACCTCTATGACGTTAAACTGAATACCCTTGGGTTGCAGACAAAACAATACATTTGAGGACAGCATCCTGACCTTTTGGAATTGCTGGTTAATATCTTTCACTATTTTCTGACAGTTTATAGACCAAACAAGAAATTAATTAGTAATAAAGTAATCAGCAGATTATTCAGCAATTCAAAAATATGCAGCCCTTTCTCATGAATGGGCTTTTGAATGGAGCTACAAGGATAAAAACAAAATAGATCTAATAGAAAATAATGATATCCTACTCAATATATGCCTGTGTCTGTTTGTGCATATATTGTACACTATTGTAAATGCATTGTTAGATGTGTCAAAACCTTAACATGGTGCAAAAGAGACTGGTACCTTAAAATGCTAACAGGCTGAATCTGTTATTGCAGTGTTTTTCATTCACTACGAATCGAAGTGGCAGGAGATCAACAACATCCCTCACTGCACAGGATTTATGTTCACCAGAAGCAGTTATACGGAAACTAAAGTGGGTTAAAAAAAGAGGCATGTTGGTGCTGGAAGGGTTAATGATGACTGGTGTTGGAGAAGGGGGCTCCTGCTTTTAGCCCACAGCCCGGCCAATCAAATCACTCAGCAATCCTCGGGGTTATCACTCACAACACTGAGCTCACTCTCACTTCCAACACGGGACCCTGCAATTGGCCACTTCATCACAAAGACGCCGTGATCATTGTAGACCTCTAAGCTGCCATCACACTCTCCTCAATTGCTGTGGAACCACTGTCAGTGCTCGGGCGGCAGTGTTGTCGGGACACATGTCTTCCAGAATTTACAGCGCCTGATGGCCTCTCTGCATTGCCCAGGAAATCAATACATGGCAACTCGTGCTTTATGGCTACATAACAGTTCTAAAAGATGTAGTGCACACTGAGATATTAGCTCAGCCGAGTGCCAGACAACAAAACTGAAACCCCTCATCAGCTTATTTTCCTTTGACTGCAGCTCTTCCTCATTGAAATGTTTACATGCAGCACACGTGCTTTCAAAGAAAAGACAGAGGCTTCTGAAGCACAGGAAGCGCTTTGCTGCAAGTGGCTCCTCTGATACCGATACAGAGCTGATAACATGCTATAATATGACATACACACATATAGCTTCCAAAATTGATCATATAAAACTGTTAAACCAATTTTTTGCAACTCAAATTATTATTATATTTGAATTTTCATAACTGACTTCTGCTTATTCTCTACTTATCAGTGTTATTACCTCCTTATAAACACAATTTGGTTCAGATAAAAGAATCAAAAAAAGCTGTTTTCTCAGCAACAGAAGGTGAGAATACGCCTGAATGTAATGGAAGTCCCTCGTCACGTCACACTCTCACTGACACAAGGAGAAGGAAATCACACACTGCCATGTTTCCCGTAACAAACTGAGCACTTCCTCCTTTTTTTGGTTCTCATTGTCTGTGTAGCAATTTCAAAGCGCGCAGTTTATCATAAAGGGGGGCGATGCTGGGAAAGCGCAAGACAGCCCAATGAAATTTACCTGATCAAGTACTCTTGAGGACTAGGAGGAAAGTTGTGAGTCAAGTGTCAAACCGCTCACTCACAGTCACACTTGAACACTCGTAATAGCAATAAATAACATAAAACCTTGATTTCTTCCTTTTTCGTAGCATTTGCACATGCTATTAAAGTTAATGCAAAGTAACTTATATGAACGTTTTCCCAATGCCTCCTTCTACATGATCAAACAATGTTGCTGTGAACCCTGCAGATGCAGCAATTTCCCCAATTTGGTTGCATAATCTATTAATTTGTCTTCATATACACATACAATCTGAGTTGTGTGAGCATCCAGTCCATCAAAACAGTCCTGTGCTGCAGTGAGTTAACTAAATCTGATCTTCTGGCGCTGAGGCAGTTGTTGTCGTCAAACAAAATCACCACATAATGTCTAATGAGTGCCATTTTTTTCACTTGGAGGGGGGAAAGGAGGACAATACGGCGCTGGTAATGGGGGATCGGCAGGGGAGGAGCGGGTGGAGGGGGGACGTGCAGTCGCCGGGGCTCGGAGAATCAGCATCACAGCGCGTTGCTGTTACCACGGCTACAGTGACATGCAGGCCGACTGCAGGTGCCAGGCCGACAACTGTGAGACCCAATTAGAGACCCTGGGAGGGGGAAGATAATGAAATCCAGCCGTAGACTGACGTGGGTTAACTAAATAAGTCCAGAGTCATTTAGCGTTAACAAAAAAGATGAGTGGGTGGATGTTGGGGGCAAAAAAAAGTGGTCACAGAGCCCCGGATAAGGCTCAGATTTATCAAATTAAGAAGTCTGTAGGTGCAATTTGAATTTCAACAGCTATATGTGACGGAGTTGCTTGTTTACCAGACTTTCTTTCACCTGATCTCTCTCTATCAGTTAATTTCTTCTTTTTTCACACTCTGACGCACACAAGCACACACACTTCCCCCAGCGCACACACACATCCAACCTCCGGGCTAGCCGGTTTGCTGAATGGCCCCAGAATGTGAGAAAGGGACAAGTAGCAGTGTTTACCGAGCACTACTGTCCACACATCCGTTCCCACAATGGCCCCATTGAGGGTGGGCCCAGGTTAAAGCCTATTTAAAAGGCTTGTTTAACACTGAGAAGAGGGGCCACATACCCGAACCACAGGGAAGGGTAGGCTGGGGGAGGTGGGGGGAGGGAGGGAGAGGGATTCACAGCAGGCTACTCACCCTCCGCCCCGGCTTTTTCTTCAAAGCCAACACTTCATTTTATCTTTTTCCCCCTTTCCCTCTCTCTCTCTCTCTCTCTCTCTCTCGCACTTTTTTTTTCCTTTTTCCTGTGTGTTTTTTAAAAAAATAAAAATTTTCACATGGTGTCTTGTGTGCACGTGTGAGAACACATGTGAACACAGGGCAAGGGGCCAGCGGAGAGAGCGAGAGAGAGAAGGGGAGGTAGAGAAAAGGTGGGAGTTTGTGCAAAATTGGACAGTTTTAGGGAGAAAAGAAGCAGGATGGATGGGCAGAGGGAAGGAAAGAGAGAGTAAAGGACAGTGAGGGAAAATTTTCCCCTCCAAACCCCCCTCGCCTCCTTCCCGCCTTTCTCTTCTCATGTGAAGGACAAGCCTGGCGGGGCTGCGGTCTGGCCCAGCGATTGTGTACGGCGCCTCGCAGTGCCTCACACAGGAACCCCATTAATCACTGGAGCAGGTCTCTCACTCCTGGACACAAAGACCCCACACGCCGACTCCACTGCGTACACTTGCACATGCAAACACAATGAATGCTCGCATATCTGCTCGGGCATACGAGAGCAGAGAAAGAAAGCAAGAGAGAGAGAGAGAGAGAAGGAGATTCCTGAGCGTATTCACAGAAGTACACATAATTATTTCTAAAATGTTTTGGCAGCGCGCAGCAGAGAGAACTGAGAAAGGAATGCCAAATAGTTTGGAGTCACACCAAGAGAGCAGTCTTGAATTGGTTTAGCATTTAGTCATGGAGTGAATTTGTTCCTACAACACAGCACAGTCCTGATATTTAAGACATTAAAGTGCTCCGATCTTGCGATGCAGAGAAATTTCATGTTATGATGCTAAAAAAAAAACAACCCAGGATGTGATTTAATGGCTGCAAGCAGGCCAAAGATGACTCTGCTGTCCTGAGACTTTAGATATCAGTACAGAGACACGCAGGAGATACACATATTTTCCCACAAGTCAAGCAGGCAATGTTTTCCAGGTCATTTGGTGGAGAAAATCCCTGCAGCAAGGCTATTTCCATCGGCTGCCTTGAGCGCGAGTCCATGTGTGCACAGTCCGTCTATAGTGGGAGCCGAGGAAAGGACACTGCTGAGGTCATCCCCTATATTAAGACTACAGGCTCCCCTTACCCCAAACATGCAATGCAAAAAAAAAAAACGTCCATTCAATCACATATGCAGTTTTGGATAGGAGACAATGAAGGAAAATTATGCATGCATATAGAAAACTTGTCAATAATTCTTTCACTGGAAATAAATGTCATTATCCCACCCACTGGCAGATTCTCACACCCGTTTTTGTAGAAGATAAGCAACATATAACGCCTCTTTACAAGATTTCAACAAGGTGATCAAACCAAGTTCTCTTAAACAAGTTCATTTCTTAACTATACCAACATGTTTGTTGTCCGATCAGCTGCAGAAAGAGTCCGCATTAGAAATGTGCCGGACGCGCATTCCCAACCTGTGCATCTGCAAACACAGTAAAAACAGGAAATTGGATTGATTGATAGCACAATCTGCAGGTGGAAGAGGGGGAGGAGCAGTAAAACGTGGAGTTGTCTGGCATACGAAGAGACAATCATCTGTGCAGGCATGTTTGTGTGTGTGTGTTCTCTCCTCTCAGACATCCCCCCCACCTCTCATACCTAATCCCAGCCCAGCCACTATAATTTACTGCCCCATCGGTAACTAGCCATCGACAGGGAGGAGATGAGGAAGAGGGAAGGAAAGGCAGGAGCCAGCGGCAGGCTGAGGGTCAATGGCTATATCGAGCACATAAACCCCCATGTAATGAGCAATATTTGTGTACTGGGATGAAGGTCGTGAGGGTGAAATGGAGAGGGAGCGGCACATCACATGCAGACACAGGACTTCATTTGTCAGGAGCTCATGTATTATGCGTCGTTGTGTATGTTTGTGCAAGAAAATACAATGTTCCTTTGTTCATTTTTGTCACATATTTCGTATGTTTTGATGCTGCAGATCTTAATGAGACTAATCGAGATAAGATGAAACTAAAGGGGTTATTTATTTCCTTTTAATCGCAGGCGCTCACTCTCATGTGTGGCAGATTGAATCATTATCCTCATTACGTGTTATTACATAATCAATGTGTTTATCATGATGTAGTAGATTAATTTTTATCTGACATCTAGAGATAAAAAAAAAAAAACGCAAAGCAAGGTAGACACCTCGGAGCTAACTGTGTATCGCTGCTGTAAATGTTTCCGTCTTTGCTGTAAAGCTACCAGATTAAAAACACACAACAAAGTGAATCCAATCAGTGCCGAGCAGCTGACCTCAGCCCATGTAAACACGTTTTATGTTTTTTAGAAGGAAGGCCGAGTGTTTGCTTCAGTTCATGGAAAAGCCGAGGCTTCCCTGGGAGATTAAGGCAGCAGATCGCATGGTGCGTTTGAGATTTGATGCGCATTGTGGCTACTTTAATCATCTCGGTCCTAACCTGACATCACACTGCATCAGCACACTCTGCATATGTACATGAAGCCTTCAGGCCCGTTTTGTTCTACTGCCAGCTTTTAGGCCCTCTGGGACCCCGTTCTAACTGATAGGGCTCGGGGATGTGGAGTGACAGCGTGTGCTTCGTGATGATTAAACGCTGGGTGAGGATGCCATCAGTGACCAGGCATCACACCTCCAGGTGCTGTTAATCATCTAAACAATACACTGCCTCTGTCTCCCACACAATGGATCCATATGCACGGGCAATCAGCTTTGAATCTATCAGCCGTGGTATCGGCGGTGTGGGGTCATTTATGGTAACGAGCGTGGTGCTGCTGATGACGCGCTTGATCAGTGAGAATAGGGGTAATGGCAGGCAAATTGAGAACTGACTGATCTGTATCAATGTGCTAATGACACCCTGATACTATAATTAATCCTCTAGCGTCATTCCAGTTGGAGAAAAGCACTCATCTATCATCATTTATGTATGGATAACTTTCTGAACTCCAAAACCTGTCGACAGGTTTAAAAGGCAAATTGTCTTTAAAAAAAAGACCAAAATCCCACCATCTATCAGACCAAGAAACTGTAAAAATAGAGAGTCATCAGCTTTCAAATTTCCGGTGATCTTTGATGGATCGTGCTGTTTGGCTGACAGAATGTACCAAATCTAAGCTTAAAATCATATTTCATCAAAATCACTTTATTCTACATGTCCACTTAAAAAAAATACAAAAAAATAAATTGCTTACATGAACCAAATTCTGTTCAAATCAAAAAATTCTGCACTCCTCAGCACAACTGTGAAGCTTTTAGTGACTCAGCCATGACCAACGGTCGCATTACAAAAATTCATGGACTGCTGAACCACAGGCTGTCTTCACAAAGAGCAGATTATAATAAAAATGTAAGTAAAACATCTGTAGGACGTAGAATCACCATGTTGATGTTGATTCCTTTTTTTATTTATTTTATTTTGGTAAAAAAGTATTTTTTGTGTGTTATTTATGGCATTATAACTGTGTCCTGCAGCACAGAATATATTTCTGAGTTCTCCTGATTTGTAGCCGTGGTTGATCTGTTTCCATAGAGGTGCAGGACTTTATGTTGCAGTGAAAAATGAGCCTACAGTGACTAAAAATGTCACAGCAGCAGTCTAGAAAGTGCTTGGGGCTCAAAGGGTTAACATCATTTTACCAGCTTCCTGGAGTTCTGTGGGATTCAGCAGATCAGGGCTGCGTTTGCAGGTGTGATTAGAACGCAACACAAGATGTCGAACACCTCAACACTGTTAAACCCCCCTGAGCAAATATGTGTCAATTCAACCTGCAAATAACCGGGAACTGCCGGTGGCGGAATAGCAGAGGCAGTGAATTTAATAAGAGCCCTTTAAGAGGACACAAGCACAAAATATACTGCCTGTAAATCTTTTATAATCTAATCACAAGCACTTTGAAAATCCTTTGGCACCCATTTAAACATGCAGCCTTAATTCAAAGTGTTGTTGTAAGTGCAATCAGCTAAATACTCTCACTCTGTGTAAATTATTAATATCCAAGAAGGGGTGAAATTGATTTACATGGGTTTTTTTTTCGTTGTTTCTAGAGGAAAAAAAAATCTGTGACCCACGTCCTCTCTGTAAAATTCAACAACAGTGGCTTTAGATAAGAAGAGGCATTACAGAATAACATGTTTCCTTTCTGTCTGATTAATGCATCAGTGGCAGATGCTGAAGGGATTACGTCTAGATTAGTATCCTTTCCACTGACTCTGTTTTCCTCTGTTTACCACATTGCCTTTCCAGTGGTCCTTTTTAAGAAACAAACAGGATCAGCTTTCCCTGTTTTTCCTCTCACTCTGCCGTTATTGTTTTTTTATGCTGTTGTTTTTGTCAAATGCGTCTTGTAGACTAGATTTATTTTGTTTCCCACTTCCATAAAATGACAGCTGGAGCTCGGCTTTACATATTGAAATGTCAAAGTGCTCAGCCAGTTACTGTCAAACAAAAGACTTCCCTGCGTCGTGAGATCGGTTTCACTTCACCGCTCTGGCACTTTCTGGACTTTTGTTTGCAAGCATGACTCATCATTTCACCTTTATTAACCCGACTCATCAGCCTTGTCAACCATGTCAGGGCAGGAAATAGGAAGCAACATTTTTTTCCCTGCTGAAGTTGCCAGTGGGATGGACCTCTTCTGGGCAGGTTGCGACGCCTGTTTCGCCACCCGGAGATAAAGCTATCAGCGACATGGGCTGTTCTCCATTGTTGAGAAGAACAGCCAGACCCTAATGAAGTGCATGTTAGCAGCATAAAGGGACCAGGGTGTGTCTCTTCCCCTCTCAGCTAAGTAACACCAGTTTTCTCAGTGTTCCCTGAAATTGCATTCACAAGCAGATGTCTGCTGGCAGGGCCTGCCAGATAATGACAAAGGATTAAATCGCCTGATTCCCACACCGCCAGCCCACTGTGTTTGTCTACCCTCTTTAGCCACAATTTATGGGCTCTGCAGAGCTGAGATAGATTGACTATTGGAGTATAAGCCTCAGAGGAATAAAGAGGGGAGCTAATCGGTGAGGAATAATTCCAATTCAAGGCAGTGATTTGGGATTAATAAAAATGCAAATTCACCGAGATGTGATGGAATGATTTTTTTTCTGTTGATGATCTGTCGATGTTTGTTGTGGCAAAGAGATGACATGTTTACCATTACGTATGGTATACACTGTCAGATATTTGATTATTGGTTATCACATTTGCAGCATATTTATAAAAACAGAATCCTAAAAGTGTGGAAAATAGAGTAACTGGCTTTTTTGAGAGGAGTTGAATGAGAAGATTAAAATCGTTTTCATGTTTGACAAACCTGCAGCAACAACCAGTCCCCCATTAGCTTAGCTTAGCTTAGCTTAGCATGAGTGTTGCATGTGGGTTGGCAGTGCATTACATTAATGGACAGCTTTTAAATAGGATTATTATTATCCGTTTGCACATTTCAAGTTATTTACACTACATTCTGTGAGATTTTGCACATTCCCATGCGAATAATTTGCACATCCCTGCACAATCTATACCGTAATCCCACTTTAATCATAATTGAACACTTATAGCTTTGATTTGCTACAGCTGTTTATTTGACTGGCAACACTTAATCTTTTGCGTTTTTAAAAACTCACTTTTACTAATCTTTTATCCTTTATTAAATATTTTTACTTGAAAATGCTACTGTTATGCACCAAAAGACCAAGTTATATTCCTCTGTGTGAAAATCTATTTGGGAATGAAATTAATTCTGTTTCTAATTAAAAAAAAAAAAAAAAGGAAATAGGGTGAAACAGCTGGCATGGCTTTGTCCAAAGCACAGGCTACAAGGCTACAAGTGTAAAATCCAGGCTAACTTTTCCCCTTACTTCTCTTCCTTGTGCTAAGCTAAGCTAAGCTAAGCTAATTGTCTCTTGGCTGTTGCTTGTTTTTATGGACAGACAGTAGATCTCTAACTGTAACAATGACATTATTATTGCTTTTTATTGCATCTCTTATTTTCACAAGTCATCCTGTCTAATTTTCTAATGTAATTCCAGCAACATCACTTATTTCTACCGAAAGTCCGCAAATCAGAAACACGAAACTCATTGTACAATGACTTTGCCTAAATGCTAACTCATAAATCAGACTTATGTGTATTTTTTTTTTCACACCCAAGTTCAGCTGTGTTTTGGCAGAAGCTCAGCGAGGTGTAACCTTTCACTGAAGCCACCAAAGCAATACGATATTTTGATTGTGTTCATTTGTCAGTCAAATGAGGAAAGAGGAACCACTGATCTGATGTGCTGCACAGAGGAATCCCCCTTTTCATTTACACAGTGTAAGTCGCATGTAAAAACCCGCAGTCTAACAAAATGAAAACTGTAAATGACGGCGCTTAAAGGAAACACTCATCTCAGTTTGCACAGAACAGAAAATGTTTTGGGCGCTTTTAGAATCGACTGTCTGAGTTTACTTTTCCTCCACTGGATTGTACTCAAGTGCAACACCTGCAAACAAAAATCAAACTCACAAACATTTTAAAGGATCCAAACAATGCTCAAAATAGTTTGGGTTAAAAATAAATGAGCTATCTTTCCAAAACAAACATAAAAGAGACTAAAATAAACAGAACAAAACCGATCACACATGATAACCTGCAATTTAAAATCAAAACATAGATTTTTTTTTTTGGTTCTTATTTGCAAAATGGAAGCAATTTTTCCCAAACACAAGGACGCTCTGGATACACACTGCTTATTTCTAGCAGATGATTTGTGTACCAAACCTGGCAGACTATCATTTGTGTGTGTTTTAATGGAGAGTCCTACTGACTCCTGCAGTTTTGCGGATCACCCGAAATAACACCGTGTGTTTGTCATTTAGGGATAATGTAGCTGACTGGCAGAGCAGAGCCGAGCAGCAAAGCAACAATTAGAGAACTGTTCTCTCCGGCTCCTGAACAGGAGATGAGGGGAGGTTCGTGTTTTCATTTGGTCGGGTTTGCTTGGCTGCAGTGTAATAATCAACTGGCAGACCGACTTACTGTAAGAGAACACCAGCCAGAGAGTTGAAATCAGGACACACATTTATTCATTTATTACTTATTTGGAGTCTTTTGCTTTAAAAAATGTGACGTGAAATGAATGAATTTGCATTCATGCCGGCTGTTTACAGTCTGGACTGTGTTGATTTCTATTCATTATATTAATAACACTGCACACACACACATACACACAAGAGGCAACACGTTCCACCACAGTGTATGTGACAAGGAAAGTATCCTGACAATCCCTTTCTTTGTTTGCAGTAAACTACAGCCCTCACCTGTGACTGCAGCGGCATTGGCTGCCATCCAAAGGTGTGTGTGTGTGTGTGTGTGTGTGTCTGTCTGTGCATGTGTGACTAAGTGTACAAAAGACAGAGCGAGAGGGCCAGTCAGGCGCCTGTGCATTGGTTTGCCTGTTTCCACACAGTCTGGGCCCCAGAGGAGGATTTGCAGGCCAGATAGGATTAGGCTCCCTCTCTTTACACAACAGTGACGGGGATAAGGAGTCCGCAGAGCTCGGGAGCACTCCAAAGCCCCATTAATACACAGCAGCAGCAGAAACTGCACAGATGAGTACCTTAAACAGCTGAGGCCTGCTCTCTCCATGTTTGGTTATCAATGCGCCGCTGCTGCTGGAGCCACCGGTCAATTATGACCGCAGCCAGCAATGCCTGGTGGAAAATACACGGAATTATCAGGGACATCTTCCTGTTTCTGAACCGCGGTCGCTTTTGATCAGTCACACCTCAGCTCATTCAAAGCCTAAAATCCTTCTGGAAGTCATTTGGCTCACACCACTGTATTTAATAGAAAGCGCTTGCATCTCATTCGGCACTTATTTGACACGTTGGCTTACTTGTGCTACAGTGCACATAAAACACCAGATAGTATTAGGTGTTCATGCACAAACTCGCCCTTAACACCTGCATGCATATCAAACTGCAATATTCATTTTTAAATTCATTCCCAAACAACTTCTAAGTAATAAATGACCATAACAGGTCTAATTATTTTCTGATGTAAAACCGTAACCTAAACCAGTCGTAGTTCATCTTCCACACTGGAAGCATACTGGAGGCGGTTACATAAGCGAGGGGTCCTCCATCCCCTGTGAGAGTTCAAAGAGCTCTAATCACATTAAGACAAGCCACTTATTGCTGAGTTCAATCTAACTGCAAATTGAGCTCAGATCAGACCTCCCAAGCCATTCAGACACGACAGCAGCAGCAGCAGCAGCAGCAGCGGCGCCTCATCAGACAGTCTTTTTGCTTCACTTTGATCCACTTCGATCAAGTTCTTGTAGCAAGATTCGCACAGCACATGTCTCACTTCACTATTAGCTCTACACACTGATTCATAAGTGTTCTGTCATCAAGTCGTGCTCTCGGCTGAAAATTTATTCCTTCTTCCTCTTATCCCTGTCTCCTAAGCTTTAACTTCATCTTCCCCATCTTATACTAAAGTGTTTTTTGGTTATCTCCTTCATTCACTACCTCCTGCAGAGAGCATAGATCTCCCTCCAATCTGCCAGCTACATCTCACCCAGTGTCTGCCGGGCAAACTGCACATCACTGAAAGTTAAAAGAGGGCAAATATCGTCTGCGGCAGCAGCTCGTTGTCTGCTTGTTGCTTCTTCAGCATTTAACATACATTAAAGGTGGAGCCCGTGATTCAGAGGGCTAGTTAGCCACAGCATTATGGCCACTGACGGGCGATGTGAATAACACTGATCATATTGTTATTATGTGGTGTTCTGGTCAGGTGGCCATAATGTTATGCCTGATCAATGTATATCGATAGCTAATGGGCCAGATTTACCATCTTTCCAGCCCGTTTGTTTGTTTCCCATTCCCAAAGTCATGGAAAATACCTGGCATTTGACTGTACTGGATTAGAAAAGATGACTTTCCCTTTAAAGCACGTTTCTTTATGAAGTCATCAAACAGCTGACAGCAGTATAATTCAGAAATTCCACTCCACTATCATGTCATGATCTGGACTGAACATGGTCCCTGTCTCCACACAAGAGCACCAATATTGGAAAATTCTGCAAAACCAAGGATTACTTTTAGTTACCACAATTTTGCATGACTGCTTATGATATTAAAGGGATCGTTTATATTAACAAATTCACACAGCATTACCATCCGTCTCTGCAGGCCCCCCTCCTCAGCTCTGCGGAGCATTTTAGTGTCTTTCGGGTCATCGTTTAGGTTTAATGCCCCGAATCTTGATTGTTTTGGTTCCGTCTGACTGCTCTCATCAGCATCATTTCCAGGCACAGTAGGCAGCTGTTTTCACTGAAAACGGCTCTAAAAATCTGACAGTACACCAACCCAACACTGAGCAGCATACAAACAAAGCTAGCAATTATCCATCCCGTGACCAGAAACATGCAGTTAATGCTATATTTGCACCTTTCTAACAAGTTGTCATATCAACTTAGAAGGTGATAATTTGTTACTAGTGCATTAACGGTTATTTCTGCTGTCTCCAAGCAGCCAAAAACATTTGTTAATGCAGGTTTAAGTTTAGGAAAAGTTGTGGTTATGGTTGATAAAAAGCTGAATGTTAATAGCAGGTCTTTGGACCGAACATGAACTGCAGTGTCCAGCATGAAACTCAGATACGCTTCATTTACTCCTATAACCGCCACACCCTTCCTCCCCACCTCGCTACATAAAGTGCATACTACCTTCAGCATTGGCTTCGAATGTTGCCATTACTTGTAAATCATCCTATAGGGAATATAAGAGATGCAGGGCTGGGCTTAAACTAATCATTTTACAATGCAGCCTTAGTAGAAAAGCCTTGAATGATCCATAATTATAGCTAACAGGTCCCCAACTGCCTGGAATCAGCCAAAAAAAAAAGTTCCAATTGTCTGACGCTAAATCCAAAATTTCATGCCACCAAATTACTTGGTGGTTGCAGAGTGCTGATGCACAGTATTCTCTTTGATTCAGCCAAAGCCGAGCAGATTGACATGCAGCCAGTTAGGCAGCGCTCTGCAGAGATAACTGCTACTCTCCTGGTCTGTTCTGGTGTTTAAGATTAGAAAAAAGAAACATCCAACTGTGGACAGAGAGAACATTATTAACCAAGGTGTTGCTACAGAAATGTGCTCAGGGGCTTAATTTCCGCCCCTCCTTAAGTCTCTATCAGTATGTTAAAAGCTGATTAGCAAAGCCTCGCTCAGGATCCAAAAAAAAAAAAAGAAAAAAGGCAAAGAAAGGGTGTAACTCCAAAGTGAAAAAAAAGAGGGAGGTCGTAAAGAATCCTGCTTCCGACACCGCAGACCATGTCTCCCTTTTTTTAACAGGGTCTCTACCACAGAGGGTCAGGGGGTCCCAACTGAAGCTCTGTCTGCGCGATTATTGAGTGGGGTCAGATGACGGTCACGGACGTTTACAGATAGAAAATATATGATCTCAAAACAATGAGTCGCTACAAAGCCTTAAAAAATTGAGCGCTCATTAAAACTCACAGCTGTAGGGGGGAGGACGGAGTAGCAGAATGGAGGAAAAAGGGGGGCAGGCTACTTTCACTGTCTGCTCGGCTCTGTGTGCAGACCTGTAGATGGAGGAGGGGAGGGAGGGAGGGAGGGAGGGAGGGAAGGGAGGAGAGGGGAGGGGAGGGGAGGGAGGGGGTCAGCTGTATTTAGCAGGAGAAGCTTCCTGTGCGTGGGCCTCATGGCGCCGAGCGGGGGACGGGATCCACAATCCAACTTGCTGTCTCCACAAAACACCCTTTGCTACAAAACACACACACACACACACACACACACATACACACCCCTCTGGCACAGATTCTGCTCTCAATTTCCTGCCTGTAATTCTGGCTGCTGGTCAGAGAAAAGGCGACTTCCTAACAGTGGATGTCCCGGACAATCACTCGACTGCTTAGATCAAGTGTAAATAATCATGCTTCATGGTACAAGAGAGACATTATGTAAGAGCAAAGGAAGAGGGATGAAGAGGAAATCTGATTAAAACAATTAGTGACACTGACTGATGGAAATGCGAAATATCCAGGAACTAATTATTGCTGCAAACATTTAGACAAATACATTAAAGCTGCATAAGTTATCATGACTCAACCACTTTTACATCTTCATTTTGAAAGATAGATCGCACAAAACATAAGAACCGTGTAAGGTTCCTTTCCTGTGTGTGCGGCCATGATTAATGATTTCCAATCCGTTTTATGATCCAGTCAATAAAAGGGATTCTCTAAAGGTGCACAGAGCATTTGACTACCAGATACTCTCAGAGTGTAAAGGTCTGTGCAATACTTGCAAATTAGACGGAGCAGAAGCCTCTCTCTTACGTCAAATTAAAAAACATTCAAATGGGCATTCAGTTATATTTGAATTTGTCTTAACAGGAAAAAGGGCTTAAGCTGCGCCTGAAATTACTTCCTTGTTCACTCCTGCACCATTTGTCATATAAAACTACTTTACAAAGATGAAAAATTCAAGTTTTCAGACTCATAATCAAGCTCACATATTGTTCAGCATGTGCTCCATGTTATAGTGTTTCCTGTTGACATGCTGATGTTTGCTAATTCGCACTATAAAGCAAAGATGGTGAGGGTGTTTAGCAGATATTTGGAAACTAGTTAAACTGGACCTGATGGTAGTGTAAAAGGAACAGTTAGAGGTAATCCATCCATGTTGTAAAAAGGTGTATTTGAGCTGTAGTCAAAGTACTTTTCTTGACTAAACCTCATTTAGCATTCAGGTTTGGTGATGGATGTGTACTTTTCTGGCTTCAATCAACTTGAAATGACACTGAGTTCCTTTAAACTGGTGTTCTAATTTGGTAAAAGTGTGAAAATGAGGTTCTTTTGGGCAAATATTTCTGCTGCAACTCAGCCACCGTTTTAGTGTAGAATTACAGGGTAAAGAAAAGGACAGAACAGTGGAAATATAATGACAAAATCATATTTGGGTAAAGCAAATATTTAAATTAGGAAAACTGGAAACTTCAAGTTGACTTTCCTTAAAATTAAGTTGCAGCGATACAAAGAGTTTAATTAAGAGGAATCAAATGACTTAAATCGTTCTAACTTAAAGCAGTTGCTTTAATGTTACTTGTTACATTTGGGTAAACTTAATTCAGTTGTGTGTTACCAATTAATTTAAGTTCAACAGTTCTCTTTATTGAGCACAATATTTGAAGCGTTTCATGCAAAACTGTAAATGCCAGCTTCATTGTGCCACTACAGGAAAATTAAGGGGATTACAGTGAGCGGACTGTTTGAATAGTTGCGTTTTGATTGCATCATTTAGACGGTTAAGTGACATTTAAGGACCAGAACAACGGTGCCTCCAGCAGTGTGTTTACATTAACAATCTGTAGTCAAATCTAATACCACACATAGAAGCAAACATTCATTAAAGACAGCCACGAGGTGCCAAACCTCTAATTAGTCTGACCTTTAGTTCTCCCAAATGATAAACATTTTAGCGTAGACAGCCTTGTAATTAAAAACCTGAGAAACCTTGAGTCCACATGCTGTAAAGCTAACATCTATTTCCACAGTGCGTCTAACTTTATATGCCGACGCTGGCCATCGCCTCACAAAGCAATTCCTAATTCATGGACATTACAAGACCCAGAGGGTGTTCCTAATTACAGGGCGCATGCAAAACCAAACCGAGCCTGGTTACCCCTGGAGGGGTAAGAACACAGGAACATCAGGCTGGAGCCAGTTTTATTGTTGTTGCCAAGGCTGAGGAGAAGAGCGTGGAGGAAGTCCTAAATCAATCCCACTCACTGAGGGCTCACAGTAGGAGAGAGGCTGTCATCAACAGGAGGTGGATCTGTCATGATCAATTATAAAACCACAGGGAATAGCCCTAATGAATTCCGATCGCAGCCTTTGTCTGTCTTTGTTTTAATTTGAGACATTTTCCATTCTGATAAACTCCTAACATTTATTTCTTACATTTAAAACAGACACAAATCCTTTCTTTTTTTCAAAATGTAACATATTCAGGACAGTTTGTGATTATGCCATCAAAAAGTCTCATGCCTGTCTGAATATAGAGACACTGCATTTATGGAAATCCTTTTAGCCAAACAGATTATCCACTTAATTACTATGTAAATTTGTTAACAGAATTTATTTTACTTGTGCAATTTAACATCTTATTGCACGGATTAATAAAGCGTATCGTGCAAGACCTCTGTCGTCATTTGTTTCTTGTTTTTAAGAATGTTCTCTGTTTTAAAGCGAGCTATATGCAAATAAGAAAAAGAAATAAACACTGTACATGCAGCTGCTCTGTTAACCACTTTGTTTTCTGTCATCAGTGCTTCCTGGAGACACACAATCTCTGATATCTTCAAAAGAAGGTCACAAAACACAGTGTTTAAATCGCTAAACCTCAGGATACAGCAGCAAGATTGACACACTTGGCAAGAGAAATACTGTGAAAGCATAAATAGGTCAACAGTGAAGTTAAGTTGCCTGTTGTAGCCGTTCTGAAACTCGCTGAGCTTCGGCTATCAGCTGACACAGCAACCTAAACAGGACAAACAGGATGCTGTAACTAAGCTCACAAACAAGTCTGAAAATCAAGACGATTTTTTTTTTTGTTTTATTTTGCTTTCCAACCTCAAAGAAGTTGCACAAAACTCAGAGATTTCCAAATAATCCTGTCGACTTTGCAGCTACCCAACAGGTGGATAACAAACACCCCGCAGTCAGCGCTTCACTGCATGCAGTAACAAACCGAACAAAGCCAAATGATTAGCTTCCCTCGACAATAACAAAGTTTATTCCGTTCAAATAGTCAGTCCGACTGCCCAGCGCAAGGACATTGTGCTGTATTGATTCCTGCACAGCTTCACCAATGTTCTCCTCAAATGTAGGTCAATAAGGCTGCAGACTCGCTCAAGTGCAGCTTCAGTCAGATATTTAGGTCACACCCCAATTACAGCAAGGCAGAGAGATGAGCTTTGCAGGAGAGATATCTTTATGGAATATAGCCATTTCTTTGAATATTATTTTGTAGTTATTTTTTGAGGCTCAGCCCTGGCAGGGGCTCAAAGCAACAAGCAGCAGTAGCACAGAGATGACAGCTCGGGTGATTGGGTTTGAAAGTGGACCTGTCTAGCCTCTATGCTAATGCTCTGTCTCCTAGACAGTCTTCTGCTGGCGATATTCTCCACCGACCCCTTTCTTGTAGATGACATCACCATTCATGCAGGCGTGCGGGCATGAATGGGAGAGTATGTTTGGGAAAATAAAGCAGAATTGTCGATTTTTACACCACCTTAAGCCAGTTTCTGTGCACTTTTGCTCTGACAGTGCCCCTGTCATATTTGCATATCGTCACCACTGGTAAAACCTGAGTCCATTCCCGAAACAAATCTATCCTGTGTGCCGAAACTCCCTTTTCCAGGAGGCAAAATAGCACTGCCAGCCCTATTTTACTTCTCCGAGGGAAGCCCTGGGAGAGTAAGCAGAATGAATGTAAAGTCAATACCATCATACACAAGCTCCGCATGTGGTCTGCATCAGATCAGCCCTGGGAGCAACTCTCAGCAAGGGGGGTAGGCTCATTTGAAATCCACGGAATACACAAAAGAATTCAAGCAGATATCTTGAGGCCTGTAGCGAAAATGACATACATGCGAGTGCAGGTGCATGGGAATCAAATAGACTTTTTTAAAAGAAGAGAAAACAAATGGCAAAGACAGACAGTTGTCAGGCAGGCAGGGAGGCAGGAGAACAAGTGTTCCTAATTCACAAGATTGTGATTAACGTGACAGATTTAGTGCATGGTGACAAGAGGGCCTTGCACTCTAATTGGGGGTTTTCAGCTCTGTATGTTATTTTAAACTAGCTTATGATGATTATAGCAAAGTGACACTAACTCAACACCCACATACGCTGCTGGCAAGATTGTGGTGGATGAAGAAATAGTTACTTTATGTTTGATATAAAATTGCGCTTGCATCATATGGTCTAAAGAACAAAAAGCAATTTCATGCGCCCCCGTTGTATAGTTTAAAACGCACCCACAAAAAGTAAAAAAAAGAGTTTCAAAGAGTACTCGAAAACACCTCACTGAGAGTAAACCGAGTGTCTCTCACTGAGCACAAAGCAGATATGCTGACAGTTATTCATATAAAGAGCTTTAAGCGTCTACTGCGAGTTGTGGGTTTATTGTGGGTTTATTGTGGGTTTTCCAGTTACTTCATTACCACCTGGCAATCTGCATCATATAAACCAGCCCAGCTGCAGGGTCAGACCCTTCCACAGAAATCCCCTGTGCGGTGTTGAACATAAATGCACCACCAAATAAAAATGATAACGTCCTACAACAAGGAAACCAAATTTTCACAGGCTAAAGAGCTGAACCATCAAAATTTTAAAATTTTTCATGGGAACTTCATGCATTGTTTGTTGGTTTCAGAAACAAACTTGAGGAAAGTCCCCATGTTTTGAGAACACCACAGAGGAGTTTCCTCTCAGCTGCTGCTGCCGCTGCCACAATTTGGGTTTTGAAACATGAAACTGGGGATTCCATTCACAATTATCTATGTTTACAACATGCTAGTGGTATGGCTGTAGTCATGGAAACATCATTTGTTGACATTCATGGTCCTCACAGAGTGAAGTGTTCTGGATCCGACTGTACATATAGTGTCACGATGATTTTGAAACCCAATTTCCACAAAATTACGTTCCTATACATCTAAACTGCATTCTAAATTACGTTTTAAGGGACATATATCTTGATTTTACTGTTTCACTGTTGCTCCTTTTTCAGTAAGCCAATCATATATTAGATGGGGCGGGACTTGTTACCCTGGTAACCCAGAAAATGAAGGAAATGCTTCAAACGTGCGGTGAAAACATCACATTAACCAAAACCATGACATTTGATCCTAACCCTAACAAAGCCATTTCGTTTCCTAACTTTAATCAAGTGTTATTTTCTTAAACCTAACCACATAGTTTCTGTGCCTCAACCTAACCAGTAAAACTGAAACTACACAATGACAGAAAGCTAAGCCTAATACTCAGACTGATGCTCTCTCGTCCATCAAGGGAGACAAACTCTGGTCTTCTGGGTAGAAGTCCAGTCACTAGTTTATGACAACATCCACCTGTTGAACTTTGTCGCTCTTTCAAAATGGCCGCCATTCCCACCACTTCACAGGTCAAAAATTACGAAAATTACGTTCCCTTCAAATTGTAATCAAGACTGCAGTTTATTCGTATAGGAACACAATTTTGTGGAGACAGGGTTGTGAATTTGACATCTTAGACTGTATGTAAAGATGGTCGAACCCTTCATGATGCCCCCTATCTTTCCATGAGGAATGGTTTTTAAGCTCAGTGTGACGATTGCTATCTTGGCATCGTGTGACTCTGCCAAATTCTAATTCTAACTAAGAGGCGGAGTTTAAGTTAAACTGTACTGCAATGGCACCCACATGTCACTCAAAGCAGCCACAACCTAAATTCTGCATAACTGTAAGCCCTAGTACAATTTAAATGGATGAGTCATATAAAAATGTACTCCTGGTGCAGGTGTCATGAATGGGAAAATTAACTACAGAGACCAAAACTATTTTTTGAAGCAGACTGCAAACGCGTCTATTTTTGCTGTAAAGTTGGACATTTTACCATCCGGGTCTATTTGGCTTGATTCACTTTTGGAGCCAGCCTTAAGGGGCCATCGGAAGAACTGCAGTTTTTGGCACTTTTGCATTTGCTTCATTTTTCTACAAAGGACATTGCTGCTGTGTTGAAATTACAGTTCAGCATGAAGTATCTATATATATGATTTTATTTTGCCTGCTATCCAGAGAACTATTACTGGCAAGAACACATCCAAATTATTTATGAGAAACACGTGACACATTTTTTATGATTTTTGTCGAGTTGATTATGGATAGTAAACATCCAGTTTCATTTTGATGCCGGAGCTATCGTTTAGCAGTGGCCATGTTTGACAAAGTGACAGACAGTCAGGTAATGTTGCTATCATTTTCCCATCAGTGTTCCACTTTGTGATTTTAGCACAGAAAGCCTTCGCACCTGATGAATACTAAACTCAAATGCTCACGTTTTCGTCCCCAAGTCCGGTTCTTCCAAATGAACTCTGGCATGGCTGTGACACAGTACAGCACATGATGTTCTCTCTTATCAAACATAGAGGACTTTGAGCTCAAACTCACTTAATTACAATACGGAGTAGTAACTGTGGAAACAGCCTAAGAGACCTGTACTTTAGCTGAGCACATCCGGTGTGGACACAGATGGAGGACTTAAGCAGCTAGCGCTCTGCTAATATATGCTGTTTTCACTATGCAAGCTGTGGAGATATTGTGTAAAGGTGTTGAGAAGACCTCACATAGAATCAGTACAAATTTTGACATCTGAAAAACATTAATTGAAACTTAATTGGAATGGAGCCTATGTTAAGATTGCAATTATACCTGTGCTTTTCTGGCTGTGACATGTTAAAGTCATTGGGAAAATCTCAGTTGTGCATGGATTGTACTCTTCTCCGAGGTACCTAAACACATAATGTTCAGAGATTTTCTCCCTCTACGAGAAAGCAAAATAGAATAACATGAAATCATCTTACAATTTGATCTCTCCCCTTGCTAACCATTACCATCAGCCACACTGAATATTTTGACTTCTTTCCCACAGAAAAATTCCTGTGAGCTGTACTAACAGTGAGCGAAAGCAGAAAATATTTCCTCCTTAATCTTAAGCCTGTTATTCTAAGGCTCTTTCCCTCTAGCAAAGAAGACACACTGGATGGCTTTTCCAATGTTATCCCTTAAATCTTCCCTAAATTATTACTGGCATTAGTCCGGCTATTTCAGCTGCAGTATCAAAGTAACACAACCAACTCATCAGAACACAATGTCCAATGAATAGGCATCGAAGGAAAACCAGAAAATCTCCAACAGATACACAATCGAATTCTTCAGCGCGGGCCGGCCAGGGCAGCTAAATTACATCATGTGGATCTAACAAGTGATGAGGCTCCGGCTTTCTAACAACCAGAACAGGGTCTCTTATACGAGCAGGTATGTGTCAATGGCACATAATTACATGGTTTACATCACCCGCACACACACACAAGCGAGTATGTCTGCTTCAGGAGGTGATTTTCACAAATGGAATGTATGATGTCAGTGTGTAAACGGAGGGTAAAACCATAGGCTGGAAAATACGAGACCAAGCCCTTAAAATTAGCGAGACGTCAACAACATGACAAGGGGGGTGGGGTTTCCCGACGAACACTCCCATGTCCTTTTATTTTTTCTCACTTCTGCTGATGCCGTAGAAACTTCAAAGAAGTCTGAAACTGAGGAGAAGGAAAAAGGGATCTGTTTTGTTTTCCCTCTGCCTGCTACCTGGTAACTTGGCAGACATCCAGCGAAGGGAAACTAGAAGTCTACAGAGCAGGAGGCGGCACCTCATCAACAACCACAGATGCCCTGATCTTATCTTCTGACACCTGGTCAGTCGAAGCAGCGTGACTGTCAGCAATCAGTGTTATAGATCACATTCATTTCCAGGCAGAGTTACCAGGATTCCATCCAAATAGCATGAATCAAAATATGTGGTTCTTCCATTTTCTCCTCTATTCCTTTAAAAACAATCTCACTGACAAGGTTCTATGAATATTGATGCCACGAATTCAATATCATTCAGCACCTACATGCACCACTAAGCAAGTTCTATCAAAAATAATCACAAAATGTCACATTTTATGTCATTAACTATTCAATTATACCCAAAAAAGTCAAATTCCAAGATGTTTAGACTAAGAAATATATCAGAGTAGGTGGGAAAAACACAACATGTGTAATCTAGTATGTCAATAACTTAAAATTTAAAATCCTCTTTATGCCATTAAACCTCACTTAAGTCTCTGACACGTTACTAAGGAATGGATCCTAAATTTTAATGATCCTGATGTCTACCTTCTGAATTCAATCAAAGCAAAATTTGATTTTATCATGTGATTTTCAGTTCCATTTGGACTAGGAGATTAGTAAAATTTACATGTAATACATCGCATTTCATAAACTGTCTTCAAACCAGATTAGCTAATCTGATATGAATTGTATTTCATGGGAACTGTCGACAAGTCTACACAGGTACTGTGTTTCCAGAAAAATTCACAGTGAAATCATTGAGTGTATTACCAATGAATTCCCATCCCTCTTCTGTAGAGTTAGAATATCCAAATCCCCATTTAGGCAGATAAAATAAACGGCTACAGACAGGCTACAAGTAAAAAGAGAACCCTGATTAAATAAGTGTACAGTCTTAACGAATGCATTTTTCTTTCATACAGGTTACAAGGGGTCACTGAGAGCTTTAATATGTGAGGAAATGATGTAAAACATATGTTATGACCTTTCTGCCCCTGGATCACAACCCAAATGGTCTGCATTTATATAATACTGTTTACTGTTTAACTGCAGCCTCACAGCTAGAAGATCCCCGATTCGGGTCCCGGTTAGGACGCATGGGATCTTTCTGTGTGGAGTTTGCATGTTCTCCCTGTGCATGCGTGGGTTTTCACCGGGTACTCTGGCTTCCTCCCACAGTCAGTCCAAAAACATGCTGAGGTTAACTGATTATTCTAAATTGTCCGTAGGTGTGAATGAGAGTGTGCTTGGTTGTCTGTCTCTATGTGTAGCCCTGCAATAGGCTAGCGGCCTGTCCAGGGTGTCCCCTGCCTTCGCTCGAGTTGGCTGGGATAGGCTCCAGCCTCCCACGACCCTGCAGAGGATTAAGTAGTGTATAGATAATGGATGGACATTTAACTGCAACTAGAGCACTCTGTCTATTAATATCCATGCATTTAAACAACTGTCAATTGAATTTGAAGCAAACTTTTGTAATGTCACTGGCAAATTAGGCTTCTTTCCATTAACAGCTTTGGAGCAAATAAACTAAGCTGTGGTTGCTAGCGGTTACGCATAGTTGTAATAACCAGAATAAAAGAAGTCAGAAATAAAACCAAACTAAAAAAAAAAACAGGAGAAGAAGATCAAAGCAAAACTTTGGCCATCTATGAAAGAAAAATGGAGAGATTTCTTCAAAAACTGTTTTCTGTTGAACAAGTTGTGATCGTATGTCTGGAGAAAGAAGACAAAGAAGTGGAAGTGGAAGTGGAAACAGCTGATCGGTCATGTGGAGTAAATGGTCACTACATCTCCCATCATGCACTTGATTTCTTTTGTTGTAAAAAGGCACTTCAAGTGAGGGTAAAAGTATAATTTTTACAAAAGTGAGGAATTTCTTTTGGCATTTTTCAGTAACTTTCTCTGATGCCATACTTCAAAATACATATATGAACACATAATGAAAACAGACAGCTCACCTGTCATTGGGCACAACTTGGGGTTTGGTGTCTTGCATAAGGATACTCCCCATGTTTGTGTCGAACCACCAACCTTGCAATTTGCATACAATCTGCAGTACCACGTGAGGAACAGCCATCTTAAATCTTGTCCAAATGCCTTTTTATGTCATAGGTAGCATTAGCATTAGCATTAGCCAGACCCTTTGGAGGTTTTTGGACAAAGAAGTCAGCCACAATCGTCAAAACATGAGGAAACACCTTTGCAGAGTGCCAGAGATTTATGTAATCTTTGCCAAGGAGCTATGAAGCTAACAGCTAATCGTGACCCAACTTTAAGACACAGGATTTTTAATGATCCCTCACTGGCTTCCCACCTGGGAACAGGATTCATTGTTAATGCTGAAAAGCACATCAAAGCTGAAGGCATTCCTTTCTCTGCAATCATGGGGGGCAATTTTGCTCCTGTGCTTCCATCCTGTCTACTCATGCAGTTGACATTTTGCACATGAATGAAATATAACATTCAATACACTGTGCATATACTATAAACGCCCTCAGATGAGATTCTCTGTTAGTCTATGAAGCGCCGCACCGCCAAGGGAAGGTAACACTACCTATAATTATAAATGTAAATATGACATAGAGAGCACTCTCAATTACAGAGAGGGGAATGGGAATGTCTTGGCTCACACTCAGCCACGTTGTGCAGAGCAAACATTGACAGCTTTGCTCCATCATGTCCTATTTCAGCACCGCGCCAATGCCGTAATAAAATAGTCTGACATTCACGATAAGTCGTAATGACTACCTTAACGATAGTAACTGGTGATTATTGAAATGTTAGTGTGGCAATTCATGCCCAGGGTGGCACATCCATCAGGCTGCAGAACTACACTATGTTAAACAATTTCCTTATGATGAGATTACTCCCCATTCATTACTCGCACAGACACAGAGCACCCTCAGCCTCCTTTGATGCTGCTCTATTCACGCAGATCAAAGGGAGGAGACTCCTGAACATCCATACATTAGGACCAAACAAGCTCCTGCGCAGGCTGAATGAATGCGATGGCAGGTTACTTATTTTAATGAACTCTTCAGTGCTGTCACCTTTTAACTGTTTTCAGTATCCCATTCATTTAAACGAGGTTGTGATCTACTGAGCTGCTGCTGCACCAGCACAAGATTTCACTTAACTCATTGACTCTTCAAACCAAATGCAGAGGTTTGGCTGGAAAACTACACAAAGAAAGGAAAAAAGAACTCCTAGCAAAGTGATTACTTAATCTAAGGCTCTCTTATCTCTCCGTCAGTCGTGACAGCTGACTGGACCCGCAGAGGAGTAGTAGTTGGTAAAAGACCACAGGGAAAGCATGCCTTAAATGGTGAGTGGGCAGCTTGCAGCCAGGTGCTCTGGCTGTCCAAAGGACACAGTCAGCCAAAGGTCACTGAACTGCAGAGCTTAAATTACATAATCAAAGTTTGTTTGACCTAAATAGATTTTAAAAGTGACTCTGCAGAGTGTGCTGCTGATTTGACGCCACTTGAGCTAAATTTGCATGTAGAGATCATGTCAAGAGTGAAAAGCAAGCACCAAACATATGAGATTTTTTCTTTTTTGCTAAAGACTCTCATATGTTAACAGGTTACACTTGTGTTTAAGCAGATAAAAGCTAAGCCGTTTCCCTTCCCACAGCTGCAGTTTTTGAGGACGGCTGGCACCTTTGGGTGGTCCCGCTCTCCCTCCATGTCTCCACACTGTGTCTGACACTCGTGTGACATTCCTCGCCGAGGTTACCGCAGGGTCTGTCCTTTCTCATTGACGTTCGGGAAATTTTAAGAATTTTTATTGTGCTGCTCTTTTCACAATAGGGAGCCATGAAAAGGAATGCATGGGTCGGTTCACACAAATGAAAAGAAAACATATTTTCCCGCCTGCAATGGTGAGTAGCATCTAGCGATGGAGGGGTCAGTTTTATTTACTCAGGCTTAGAGAGTGCTAATTACTATTTGTTTGGTGAAAAACATCCCAGATTTTCAGAGTTTCTGCCTTTTCACCATTTCACTCATGCTTCTCTGAAAACCTGGACAAAGGGCTTTTCATGGTTTGACTAAATTGATGCTTGTTGAGGTCAAGTATGCTCCCATTTACTGTGTTATAAAGGGGCAGCAAAGACTGATAAGAGCTATAGTTCAATTCAGTGTGTTCAGTGGATTATTATGAAATTGATCTTTTCAAATAGTAATCTAAAAGTCAAAACTCCTACAAGAAAAGGAAACGGAAATAATTATAACACTCCAGTGCAACCACGCTTTTAAGAAAATGTTTTTGCTCCTGACCTCAGAACACAGGAACTTCTGCACACAATAAATGTCTACTGATGTTTATAGAGACTTCCGGACTTCTCTTAATGTTTTATAGTTTTCATATTCTTACCAGGGCAGATGTGGTCGTTTGTCTGCTTGGCAAAGATGTGTGAGTTCAGCTTCTCATCTAATGCCAGTGACTGCGAGAGCCACAAGGAGAACAAAAAGCATTCTTCCAGAAATTAATATAGTAAGATCCCACATTCCCAAAACCCTTCATGCTTCTCATATCAGATGGATGCAATTTTGATTTTATTTCCAAGCACACTGACACTCACTGGCACCCCCCGACCATCCTCCCTTTGTCTCCGCAGGCTTTTGGCGCTCCGTGCAAGGCGCGAGGGCAGGAGGAGCCCCACTTGGCACGAGGGGAAGATGATTCCCGAGCAGCCTGTCGACTTCACTCCCTAATGCTCTTTCGCCTGCCCCACTGACTGAGTTTTTAATAAATGATGAGATGTGGTATAAATAAACCACAAGGCAGTGCAACTGCCAAAAGGCAGAGAGAGATACCAAGGTAACACACAAGAGGTGATAAATAAGTCAACAAAGACTCATTTGCACTACTTGGTTTCTATCACTGCCATCGTAGCTCTACATGAGATTGGGTTAGAGTGGTAGCAAGTATGTCGCTGCGCATGCATAAATTCCTTTTGGAACAAAAGCATCCAAGTTGTGCTTCGCTTCTATAGGATTGCTAAATATAACTCAAAGGGCAAGAGGTTTAGCTTTTTGCTCTTTAGCCTGTTTCCTTCATTTCTGGCAAATAGCAAATTCAACTACTCTTTTTTTTCTTTTTTAATAAAAATTGCATCTCAAGGAATATACATCAGAACACAGTCCCCTGCCCCTGGACTGTAACACATCCATTTACAAAAGGACTGCTTCAGCTGTTTCTGCACATAAAGACTCATATATTCATTATCTGCTACAACTGTATCACAATCTGCAATCTGTCTTCACTTACAGAACCATTTTCACTGTTGTACATCTCCGCAAGCTGCCACCATATTTGCACTACCATCACCTCAATAAGCTGTCACTATATTGCACTACTGCCAGTGTACATAGGTTGGTTTTTGATCTTTATATATTATATTTTACTTCATTTTATCGATAATATATTCTGATCCTTTAAAAAAAATGTATGGCACTGATATGAAGGTGAGAGAGAAATGTCCCCTTAGTTCCTCTGTATGTTCTAGATAAGTAGAGACAAACTGACATTAAAAATTATCTAGTCTATTCTATTCTATAGTGCAAAACAGTGCTCTAGTTTTTGCTGGGTACAAGAAAAAATGAGAAAAATCAAGTGCGAGAAAGAAAATTGAGAAAGATATAAATAATGAGACTGAGAATAAAAATGTAGTTTGTAATACAATAAATCCTCTCAAGTTAATGTGCAAAGTAACATTAATGACTATAAGTGACAAGAGAGGCGTTTGCTTGATACAAACTATATAAAGTTGCACATTCATGTAGTTTATTATTACCTGTTTGTGCATCTCAACTCGAAAATGGCTTTTCCTGCAGCTGCTTATATAACGGGGTTTGTGAAAGAAATCAGGAAAAACAAAAGTAAATGAGCTGTGGTTACTTTTCCCTCGGTGCTAAATGGAAAGCGATTTGCTAATATTCACTGTGAGCAACGCATAAAGCTACAAATTGCACCATGAGGACATATTTGATAAACAGTGAGGGGTTGGAGATAAAGTTACTCAAGAGGGCTGCCTGTTCTTGAGTCACTGCATTAAATTTGACAGTCCTGGTTTCGTCAGCAGGTAGTCGATTAATGCGTCAAGATGTGGTGAAACTTAAACAACGGCTGACCTCTTTATCTTCTGGCAGTCTTTGGGAAAACAATGGTATTTTGCAACGTGAATATCAGCCTATATTCCAACTCTGTCACTGCCACTTTTGCTCCACTTATGGTCCGCAGATAAAGACAAACCTTGTCCTAGATTCTGCGAGAGCTCAAGCCAGTACAGAGTGAACTTTAAAAAGTAGGTGAATTTATACTTTGTTGACTTCTACTTTTCTTACGGGACAGTCCTCTGGGCAGCTGGTGTGATGTGTTGCATATTGCAGAATATGTGTTTTTTAAAAATGATACAGAGCTCCAAAACAAACCGCTTATCAAGAGAAAACAATTCCTTCCTTCACATCCAGCAGACGCATCCCAGCAGAGTTTGTTAGATGTTTTTTTTTTTTTGGCCGTTGAACAAATGCAAATCCAATATTCATTAAGTCCACTGGTTCATTTTGTTGAATGGCTATTAACAGGAACCGGCTCTTTCTAAGCGTCGCATGAAACACGTTATCACGGGGAGGAAAACAGCATTAAGCTAAAATTTTTACCAGATTGGTCACTTTGATTGGGAAAAGGTAGACAAAGCCAAAGGCGAAGATGAATCGAGGTGGAGTCAGGAAAAGGGCTGAAAGGTTGTAAATTACACAGCATATCAGGACCCGGCATTAGTCAGTGGAGCTGGGATGATGAAAAGAATGATGAAAGGCAGGGGTGAAAAGCTGAAATGCAGTGGGGGGGCTGTTTAAAATGTCCTCCATTTCATCAAAGTGATTATTGGGGGTACTTAGCAGCTTTCATATTAAAATGATTAAGGTCTCTTTGAAAAACTAAGAGCTGGTGTGGCTGTAGTCGGTGGGAGGCCTGGAATAAAAGGCTCTTGTGGCAGGAGAAGAATGAGGCTTAAATACCTTACAGGGGACGGACTACGTGGCAGGACTGAGTCTCCTGGTGCGGCTTCTACTCACTTTCAGGTAGAATCACTTGCCATTTTTCTGTAATCACAAGAAAATAACATAAATATATGAACAGAATCATATTATTTATGACAAATCACCATTTCTAACAGATGGTCAACCGAGAGCAAAGAGGTGAGGACTGTTCTGTTCTCTTAAGGTCCTCAGGGGCCACACATAGCTCGCTTTATCTCAACACCAAAACCTGTTCTGCATTTTCCACAGCTGCAACCTCACAAGCCCGTCAAATAAAAGACACATTACTCACTTGTGCGCGTCACCGTCGGGCCTTTGAGGACAAACATGTGCATATTAGAAATCACAGCAGTCGGCCACATTATAAATTGTTAGACTCACTTTGCGGTAAATGCAACAGAGGAGCAAATATTGATCAATTGATTAGCGTCTGAATGTGACTTTGCTCGGTTGAATGTTAATGGTAGTGAACAGATGCCTGGAGAGGCACTGGGTGAAAAAAAAACAACAACAGCTCCCCCATTTTGTCTGGATTAAAGGCCCGGTGTCACAAAATCACTGATTTAAGTGAACAGGAAAGGGGTCGTGACCTCTGAATGGGCCGATCCAGTCTGGGCTTCAAACTGCAACTGGACGGTATTTTTTTGTGAGCTTTCTAAAAAGGTCAGCCTGTTCCCTGGAAATGTTGCTAAAAGATCACACTGTCTTTGAATCAAATGCAGAGTTCGTTGCACGAAACATGACAGAATGTTCTTTTTCTCACAACGGAAGGATTATAAGAGACAACTAGATGCAGGCGAGAGGAAAACATTTAAGATGTGACCTGGTGGAAAGGAACAGCATTGTGGTTGGAGTGTTAAGTGGGTGTGCACAAAAATATACTTCATTTAAGAACGTGAGGAAACTCGAGATGCTCAGAGGCAGTTAAAAGGCTTGAAGTTTTACTGTTCGCCACAATTTTATACATAATTCTCAACTCTTCATGCATTGTTTTGCTTTGCACTGCAACTTTTGCTCTTCAGTCTAATACTGTCTTCCTTTATTGCTCTGTGTTTGTCTTATATTTTCTCCCAGTGCCTTTTATGTCATATGTATGCTGCGATTTATGGGTGTTTATATTGCTCTTATTTTTATTGTTCTAGTTTATTTCTTTACTCCTCAACTTGTACCTCATTTTCAGTACTTAGTGTTTTTTTCCCACCGGAGTCAAATTCCTTGTTTGCGTGTACAAACTTGCCAATGAAGTTGATTCTAAAGATGACGTAGCAACAGCATTAGCATTACACATGCACTTGCCTTGATTGTGAGATTGCATTCTTTAATTTTTTTTAACTACAACTGCTTCAAATTGACCGGACAAGCCTCAACCAAACATAATTTACACGTCTAAACACAACCACTCGTTCTTTTTATGTGGCATGCAAGTTAAAAAAAAAAACATGTGCAGTTTGTGTAATTGTTGCATAATCAAATTTGTGACAGGGAACCCCCCTTCCACCCATGTGCATTACTTATGTTTACAGCATTTCATCCATGTCAATGTTTGTCATGATTTTAAGTGCAAATATTACACACGGCTGAGTGGGAAAGGTCACCAGCGGAAGATTGTTTCATCTGAATACAAACCTGTGACTGCTGGATGTAGCCAACCAAAGTTCAGGGAAGGTGAATCAGCTTCACTGCTTGCCTCGATTAATCTGCTACATAACAAGAAGACCTCATTTAACTCTTCCAATGCAGCAGCTAAAAGAACAATATCTGGTGATAATATTGTTGTCAAGCATCACCGTGAGCTCGGCACCCGCCCACATGCACATAACTGGGGGATATGATGTCGCTAACAGGGAGTCTACACATTTGCCACCCAGTCGCCAGATCACAGGAAGCCGGGGCTGAGGCTGCTCTGGCTCGAGGGGTAATACGCAGCATGTCATAAAGCTCTGGGAAACCAGAGGGGTTTTCGTTGTCCTCACTTCACATACGCACACACACACATATACACTCTCCCAGGGGAGAGACAGACAGTCAATCACTCCTAGCAACTAGGGCATCTTATCCCCAGTTCACCCTCCCTATGGTTGGACGTTGGCTCATCTGGCTTAGCATCACAGGAGTGGAAGCCTAGGGAGGGGTCCTGTCCTCAAATGACACCCACTGAAGTTAACACCGGGACACAGGGAGAAAACATTGTCTCTACCTCAGATACACTTTGAGCTAGTATTGAGCTGTTGACTTTATTCCTTAAGAAATTCCATCAATTTGCTCATCTAGCAGCTAATTAATCAACTGTTTGCCTCCTTTTCCTTCTGATAACTGAATTTGTCAACAATGTCACATTTTCTGATGTGTGATGACAGCACAGCTTAATCCTTAATCTAACCCCGTAACCCCTCTAATCATAATGAGACCCGTGCGACGCCTCTCCCAAATCTCATCAATAAATCAGACTTCAGAATTTTGAAGACGGGTCTGAGACCAGAGATGAATTTCCAACTAAAATGGAACCATTTGTGCCTCCCCCCATAAATCAATTCATTTTTCAGTGGAAAAGCAGGAGAAGAGAAATAAGACGGAGAAAAAAAGAGAAAAAGTCTCTTAACATCTCATCTCTGCTGCTTTTCCACAGAGAGCCTCGGCATTGTCTAGAGACGGTGCAGAGATCTTCTACCAAGGCTTATTAATTCACTACTCTCATCTCCCCGAGCCGGCTATCATTACAGCCCTATATATAGAGTCGCGCAGGGAATAGTGAGGGATGCACACACACATTAACATTAATGACTTTAGGCTCTGCTCATGAGCCTTGTGTGCTCGCAGACACACTACATGCAACTGTGAAGGAAAAAAAAAATGAACCAACTGCTCGCACCCCATGAAATAAACATCCCTTTGTTTACAAACAAAAGAAAGACTGGTTCCCTTTCTGCCACCATATCTCCACATCAAGTTGATGATGCATCTCTTATTTCGCTGTGCGCGAGATTAGGCTGCAGGCGAGTCCGGGATCTTTAGTAGATTGGTCGACTGCAAGCTCCTACTGAGTTTGCTAATGAACAATCATCAGCGCCTCCCCCAGTGGCTGTTGTAAAGGACCAGTGCGTGGCTGTATTGTGAAAGCAGGATTACGCTGCCCTTCCTTCGTAATTCTATCCTGATCTCAGCAGGAGTCTACACGGCCCATTTCATTTTCCACATTGTGTTAATCAGGATCTAATGTCCAATATTGCGACTCTGGGTTTTTCGCACACAGATCCGAGCACACAGATAAATCTGGAGGAGGGAGAGAGAGAGAGAGAGAGAGAGAGAGAGAGAGACCGGTGCTGAGGCTACTTTAAGTCCTTCCTCCCCTGCAGCACCCCCAGCTGCCCCTCCTCAGGCCCCATCCTGGGTGGCTCAGTAGTGGGGTAGCAGATGGTGCTTAGGGGAGGGGAGAGCACACACACACACACACACACACACACACTCGCACACAAGCTCCTGTCCCCCTGCCCGAGCCTTGGGGGTGTTTGCAGCATGGCAGGGAGCTTCCACCCAGCAGCAGCAGCAGAATGTGACCCCAGTCTCCCTCCCTTGCACTGCCCTTAGGCCCGAACACGGTCAGCCACGCAGAAACCAAAGACAAGGCCAATGCCATTCTCCTCACTCTCCCTCACACACACATGCACGCAAACACACACCCCTCCCTGCAAACATACACACACATCAGGCTGCAAGGGTAGGTCGATTCCCAGCTATTCCCCCCGCCCCGCATCGAGGATCCATTAGGTGTGTTGTGCACGCGTGTTGTTCACATGTTACAGCGGGGCGAATGATTTATTCAGAAGGGCTTTTCAATTGTCAGAGATGGATGGCATCAATAGGGGTTTTGTCCTTGCTGATGAATCAGGCGATTTGCCACTTTAAACAAATCTATCCTCATGCTGTTGCACAAACACTCCGTCAGAAAGTACTCCAGGGACTTTCTCTGTTTGGAAGCTGGACTTAAAGATAAAGAAAAGGGGGGAAACAGGTGAGAAATTGTGGAGCAGGCAAGACTAGAAGCACATTGCGGTGTGGATGCTTAAGCCCTGTGCTGCTCCCCTTCGGTGTCTTTGATATCTTTATGCAAATTGGAGCCAGCTGATTTGGGAATATGAAGGGGATTAAAAGTGCTCTCTGTGGGCAGTGCAGCAAGGGATTGTGGGTCAGGGCCTCGAGACCCCTGGATGAGTCGGGAGAAACTGCAGCTTTTGTAAAACTGTAATGAGCCTGGATGCAAACTATTGTGTTTTATGCATGTTTATATTTACTTTAAGACAAATTCATCTCTCCATTAATAATTTAATTATTCTTTTATGGTCTCAACTCAGCATATAGTGCAGATCCCCCTCGGGAATTAGCTGACAAATTTGCCTCCGAGCAATATTGGTGCATTTGAATAAGCACTCATTTAGGTTATTTAGCTATGGGAATACTAAAAAAATACACAATGGTAAACAATTAATGAGGAGATAAAGCTCCAATTAAACAAAATGAATGAAGGAGGAGGAAAAACGACGTATCACTTGAGGAGTAATGTGATTTAAGCATGCAGGTTGTGATTTAATCTGCATTATTCTACAGTGAGCCCGCTGTTGTTTAGACAGTGTGATGTTGCAGTGGGGAGAATGAGTGCTGTGAAATAGGCGCAATAGGCTGAGCTTGTGTTTTCCTGGAGGCATACTGCATGCTCTCGTGTCAGTCCTGCTCACTGCTGGCAATGACCAAATCCATCATGACATGTGGACAACAAAGAGCTACAAGAATGCCTGCCTTAGTGTGCACACGCACCACACTGCGTCTTAGAAGGCTGCGCACAGTGCACTATCTCCCCAGAACACAAGCCTATCCCCATGCACAGGGAGCATTACATGTCACAGAACACAGTGAAATCTTTAAGCACCATATCCAAACGAAAAAAGCCCCCGTCAAATGGCTCTACTCGACATGAAATACAGTAGAGCGGCTGATGGTGCCAGAGCGGAACTAGTCAGCGCAGGGAATTTTTTACAGATAAAGCTTTCTGGTAGAAAATTGGGAGAGTCCAGTCATCAGTATGTTCCAGGCAATTCTGTAAATTAGCACGAGATTAGGGAGTGCATGGTGATTAAGCTCATTTGAAGTATTGAGGATCCGTCTGGGCATTGGCAAAAGCCACACTTTAATTAATCTGGTAATGGATGAGAAAAATAAGCACTCTTACGCACATATCAGCATTTTGCTGAACAGGAGGAAGTAAAGAGGATGGAGGGGGGAGGTGGGGGCTCAGGGGTGTGCAGGGGTGGGGTGGAGGGAGTGTGTGTGTGTGTGGGGGGGGTTGGCTTTTTAAAGGCAGACACAGAGAGTGAAATGGAGCATGTTGCCTACAGGGAAATTAGCACTGAGTGTAGCCTGATGAATGCACCATTGTATCTATGTTATAATGGAAAAAGGAGATTGTATGAAGTTTTTTTTTTTTTTAGCTTTTTATCACTCTCTTGCCCTTGTCCGGGAGTTTTCCCTGGAAACAAGGGATGTGTGTGGATTTCTGAACATGCAGAGAGGGGCAGAGGGGCTGCAGCGCCACATTAACAGTGAGAACTGTACTGTGTGTATGCATGTGTGCATGTGTGTGAAACAAAGAGTGTATAACTCTTTCTACATTTTGTTCTGTTCCCTATGAATGACCTGAGTGTGTCACACTGTGACTGACTTGCACATTACAGACGCGGTTGCTCATTTAACCCCGTCTCACCAGTCTAGAGCTGTAACATTTCAGTGACAAATGTCTGTACTCGCTAGTTGAGCTATGTATTTTATAGGGCTTGACAAAATAGCTGTGTGTGCATAAGTATGCACCGCAGCAGACTGCAACAAAAGCAACATTTAGTCGCACAGTCCCTGAACCGAGCTGGTGCTTGTTAAATAATTGAACCCTGGGAAAAGAGCCCTGGAAGAGGTTAAGAGAGGCTGAGTTACACAGGAGTCGTGGTGTTCGTGCATGGTGGTCGGGTATCTGCCAGCTTGAAGCCTTCTCACCCAGGACTGCCCCAGGAGTGGACTTCTTCGCCTAATTAGGCTTACGCCCCTTTAACATTTAATAACGGCCAGCTGGATCTTCAGTTGAATACTTAATCCCAGTCGATACTGAGGGATTTCACAAAGATTATCAGGATTATGAGACAAAAGAGTGTCCCTTCCTGTTTGAAAATTCCCCCCAATATTTTGCAGATATTTGACAAATTTAGTTTCACGGCTCTCACAGCGCGGTTAGCTGAGAAACATGCATCATTACACGCATCTTTCCCAGTTTTCCTTTGTTATGCTATAGGATCTGAGACATCAGTGAGGGAACAGATGCATGCACTGCGTCACACAGCCGGCCAAATCTGTGCCAGCGTCGATCACTCTAATACACAGAGCTGTGGATAGTATAATAAGCAGTAAATGAGAGATCTTCTGAGAGCCTCTACTAAAAAGCCTGATCACATATGGGGAGGTCAGTGGACCATCTGCCAACTGATTGTTATCTTGGACAGCTCTCACCATACCTGAACATCAGCATACTGAAGGCATTCCCTGACTGCGCTAATTAGAAAATAAACCCACTCCAAAAAACCCTGAAAATTAGGAAGCTCATGAAGAGAAAAACGACGGTCAGAATTTCAAAGAACACACACACACAAATTCAAACCTCAAAGGGCCAATGAATATAAACGAACAACCTTGTGTTAAATATGGAATATTTAAACAAATTAGCTGCTTGCAGCACTCACATTATTTGTGCACAGGAGGTTTTTTTTGGTGTCAGTCTTTAGCTCAGTGTACATTAAGACATGTCACTGTCTGTTTACCACCTCTGACATCTCCCACCGGACATAAAGCCCATGTCGGCTTTGCTCTGAACCAACTTCACGGCATGAAAAACAGATAATGCTAGCGTGGCCTACTTATTTTCCCCTGCCTTTCTGCCGCGTGTGTAATAAGTAGTGATGGCATGTCCTCTTAAGGGAATGTAACTCAGAATGTGAGGAGGCCTTGTAGAGGAAGGGTCAGCGGGAGAGAAGGACAGGAGGACTTGGCTCTCATCAGATGCAGAGACTAAATAGAGACAAGCGATAATATAGCAGCTGTACTGGTTGGACCAAGACATTATGGCTTCAGCATCTCTGGTTGTATCAGGCTATTTTGGACAATGGTGCAAAGTTATGAGCAGATCTAAGATGATCAGTGTGATGAGGGACTTGTGCAAAGAATCACAATATACATGATGATATAAAACTACATGCACTTTGAAAGAAGATCAATTTTCATGCTATAAACAAGTCCAACAACTTAAGCAACACAGATGAGCTCCTGAAAGAAGAAACAACACATTTTTCTTGAGCTCACAAAAATAAAATGCACCCTTACTTAGTTGATTATGTTCAGAGGATTTGCTGCTGCAGCCTTACATAATCTGCTATGATCAGTAGCTTACAGTGACTGTTTATATAGTTAGCCAACATTAGCAAAGTTAGGGTAAATTTCTACATATCTGACATTACTGAGCCAATCTGGTAACTTTCTTTGTCTTTTCTACTCGTGCTAATGTTACGCCATGTTTTACTATTTACCACCATCCCACAGTTGCATCAGTAGCAGCTGCTATTTTAACCATAGTCACAGTGTAACTGTAAAGCAAAGTTATGCAACTTTTGTTGAACAGCAGCCGCTGTGGCCACAAGTGACAATTGTGAAATAACTGTAAATGCTTCAACATAGCGAAGCACACTGGCTCACTACAAAAAGAGTCATAATTCTCTCTGCATCAGAAATATCACTTCCATTGCAAAATGACTGTAAAGGTTTGCAAACATTGCTCTACTGGGCAGAGAAGATAGAGCAGCTGGGTCACATTTCAGCTGTGCCCTGGCTCTTTTCCTGCTCAGTTCTGGTGTATTTAAAAATATTCATTTTAAACACTTGTTACTGGCTTTGCTATAACACACATGCAGCAAAACTAGATGCTCTTGTTTGTAATTAGTTAGAGAGAAACAGCTGGAGAGAACAAAAACAGGCACACAAAAGGCAGGGAGGTGATCTTCTTTAGGCCCATCCTGCTCTCTGTGCACAGTTAAACTATGTTTTAATGCAGCTGAATCCACCATATTGTTGTTGTCATTAACATATTTTTTCTTTTTCCTTTCTTAGATGTCCAACTGGTGTGAAATATGTTCATGCCTCGCTACTATGCTACCCAGCAGCCATTACCATGGTGTTGAACAGAAATACAGTTAAATGACAGCAGCTGTGCTATGAGATCAGGTGTCCTGGCTTTAAAAATGAAGCCAGAGGCATGACAATCCTGTTCAAGCGCAGCCAGGATGCATTTAAAAGAGCTGCTAATGTGTGTTCAGCACAAAAAAGTTGAGACCTTTGAACTATATTGCTGAAGCACAGATGCTTTGCTCCTGAAATCTTTCTATTGGACAGCGACAAAGCTGCAAGTGAGCTGGACCTCATCGGCTGGAAACATGATGCAGCCAGACCCTGAGGACATCTGAGGTAAAGCTGTGCTAGAACTGAATTGTGCAATAGTCTGTGTGACTGCATTTAAGTTGAACTTTTCACGTATAAGAAGAATCACGTGCAAATTTGTCTTTCGAAAGCTGCAGAGTCTGAATTCAAAGCAACCGTGAAAAGTAACACTTGTTATTAAAACCATCTGCAGGCTCATGCAGTAAAAGCAAGTCTGAGCTACTTTATGGGTCACCCCTGCAAATGACCTGTGTTAAGTCAATCAAATGACTCTGGATAAGACAGCCACTCTCCACATACAGGATTAGGTCCACTGACCCACACTGCCAGGGCCACTTACATAAACTCGCCATAACAAGCCCCACCATATCAAACGCGTACACATCCCATAACCTACATTTCTGCTTCGCTGTTTCGGTCTGAGAGGATCCGAGCTGTCTCCTTGGTACCATATGACCCTGAATTATAAGCAGGATTTTGAGCTTGCTAAGGAGATGCATGTCTAACGCTTGCATTTAGCTGCTGCGGATGCCATCCCCTCTCCTGCTGGGACCGAGGCATCTTAATTCAGGATGTGGATCTCAGTCAGCAGGTGAATGCTGGTCTAATCAGCCAGCCATATGTCCTCCTATCCCCTGGCTGATTAAGGCGTCCTCTCTCCCCTCACTCATTGCTGTATGGTTTGATAAATCATTTCCCCCTGTGAAAAATGCTAATAATATGCTAATGCATGTTCCAAACTGCTGTCCGGCCAGATAAAAGCCTCCAGTTTGTCTGACCCTCATACCAAATTCCTGCCTACGTTAGAGAAAAGAAAAAATTCACGGTAGTCTGACTAAACCCAATCTGTCTATCTCTTTTTTACTTTTTAAAAATCTGTTGCCCTCCCACATAAGTTCATGTGTGTATCCGGGTTAGTCACAGGAACCTGCAGTCCCCATCAATCTCCTTTTTTGGGTCAGAGGAGCAATTCTGCTCAGCGAGTGGAGAGCAAGAGGAGAATCAGTTACCAGATCTCGGTCAGATCACAGACACATCGCACAGTCAAGGGCTAATACCCCTCCCACACAAGTATATCGTGTTTTACAGTTTGCCTCGTATGTTGCTGACATATCTCCCCTGCTGTGGAATCAGGCATTGAATTTAGGTCATGACCGTTTACCTTTTTATCATGTGCTTTTTTTTTTGTACTGCAGCGAGCAAATAAACTGCAGTGGCGCCTTAATGCAGCCAAAGCCCCCAGTGAAACCAGCCACCACGCGGGAAGAGTTCATCCTGTTTCGGCAGCTGATGAACATCTGTTCAGCATTAGCGGTTGCTGCTTTGTGGTCCGTGGTCCTGTGGGTGCAGCCCAGGGCTCAGCTGGTAACGTTGAATCCTCAGGTGTGGCTGACTCCTGTTTAGAAAAACAAAAGAAGTGAGATTTCCTGAAGTCAACAGATGAAAACTTTCCCATTTCTAATAAAATGTTGCGCAGTGTGTGGACTTTATGCGAACACATTCAATACAATGTGAGAGGATTAGATCATTTTACACAACATCAAAGCTTTTAATTGATGCTTTTTGCCTAAAACAGAGCCCAGCATTAGTTAAAGCAGAGCATTTAGCTGCTGGGAATGCTTTGCAGTCGCTGGGACCTTCATGTGTAGTTTGGCAATTTGTCCACTCACTAAACAGCCAATCATATTTATGCAGGTGTGCACTGCAGCAACTATTTCACCATCACTCTGCTACCTACCTCTTTGCTACCACGGCTTCATTCACTGCTCCATCCTATGTTCATTTAGTGGAGGAGTGATGTTTGTGCCTTTTTTTCTTAATAAGGGGAAAACTTCCGTCATGTAGTTGGCGGTTTCTTTTATCAGCTCTTGTCTGGGCTCAAGCTTAACCCCTGACATTTACCGGCACCTACGTTCTTCATTTTTGGAGGTTTCTGTTGGTGTCACTGTGGGTGCTTGCAAGACAAACAAGTCTCATCTAAAACAGAGGAAGCAGGTCCTGTAGCAAACATGTAGTCAATAGATCGGTTTCTTTCTACATTTACCACATAATCTTTGTTATTGTTCTTGTTTTTAAGGTGCCAACTTTTCCACTTCAACCAAAGATAACTATCTGGTGTTTCCACTCAGTGTTATTAATATGTCAGACTGTTTCAAAACAAGTAAAAAGTAAACGTACCTTTTGTACAGACAGTTGTGAGTTGCTGTACAATTTTTGAAATATGAATAAGGCTGTTATTTCTGTCGAGACTGAAAATTAATTCTCAACCTTGTGGTGACACAATCTGTCAGCTGCTGTTTCAATGGCAAAGAATGAACGTTCAAATTCTAATTTTAATCCAACACAGACGAGAGTAGGGCTGCAACTGATGATTATTTTCAATGTTGAGTAATCTGTTGATTATTTGCTTGATTATTTGATTAGTTATTTGGCGAAATATGCCCATCAATGTCTCTAAAAGCCCAAGATTATCCCCTTGGATGTCTTGTTTTGTCCGTAACCCACATACACAGATCAGGCATAACATTATGACCACCTGCCCAATACTGTGTTGGTCACTCTAATGTGCTCAGAAATGCTCTGAACCATTGGGCATGGACAAGAGGACCTCTCAGGGTGTCCTATGGGGTCTGACACCAGGATGCTGGCAGTGGATCCTTTGGGTACTCTGGCTTGTGCAGTGGGGCCTCTGTCAGTCAAACTTGTTCCACTGCATCCTGTTGATGCTTGATCAGAATGGGGTGTAGGAAGTTTGGAGGTCAAATCAACATGTTGGGCGACTTTCATGTTCCTAAACATGTTCCTGATTGTTGGATGTTTTTTCCATGTGGTGGGGTGCATTTTCCTGCTGGGGTAGGCCAGTGACATTTGGGATTTCCATTTGCATGAGGCCGTGGGTGTCTAAGTCTGATCAACGCGGAAGGCAAAATCCAAGGTTTTCCAGCAGAGCACCACATAGTACCAATATGATCAATGTTATTCTCTTTACCCGTCAGTGGTCATAATGTTGTGGCTGATTGGTGTATCTTCAGCTGAATTTAAGAAGCTGGAAACAAAACATTTTATTTGTTTTGCTATAAAATATGATTAATTAATTATCAAAATAGCTGTCGATTATTTTAATAAGTGCGAAGCTGTGAATGTGCTCCAGAAAACTCCACAGCAGCAAGTGACTGAGGTTGTTTTTGTCAATAATTTTGTCGTCAGGCGGGGTATTTTTGTTTTGTGCGCAGGCGTGTTACTGTGTCCAGGGGTGTCGGTGCACATTCCTCTGTGTGTTTGTGTGATTCACACATTCCACAGGTTTAAAGGAGAGGTCAGGATGAGCATATTCCTACAGTCGTGCGGTACCTCTTTGTTTACATACCACACATGCTCCAGGGAGACGGAGTGACTGACACAATAAGCCTGCCTGGGCTCTCTGCGCATCACAGCAGGCCTCCAGCACATCAACGTTTCTCAACAAGTTCCCAAATAGGAGAACAAAAAGGCTGGTGGCTGTGAGTGTGGAAATTGTTGTCGGTCCAAAGCTGTACGAAACGTGGAGCTGACTGGTGATATCGCTAAATTTCTTTGGAGTTTGTACAAAACAAGCTATCTGAAGATCCCAGCTGGGGTTCTGGCAACCTGGACTGGACATTTAAATAGCAGATGATTAACTGGTGGACGGAAAATTGACACTTTGCTGGATAATGGAAATAAAAAGCACTTGCAGCTGTGGAGGCAACATGTCTCAAAACTGTGATTTGTCTTAGGAGGCTGTAAGTAGAACATCTTCACATGCTGTTGGTGTTTTGCTTTTACTTTAGCACCCCTTGAAGCCTCATCAAATAATCAGCCTCGGAGACGGAGCTCTTTCCCACATGATATGGGTTATTGAAAAGATGGCTTGGCCCTTGGTGGAGACCTTTCCCCTGGAGCCTGACCCCTGACCTGCCTCTCTGTGATCAGCTAATTGAGAAAGAGCGAGTCAGAGGAGCCCGAAAAGGTCTCTGGGAGGAGCCAAGCGGCCGGGACCAGGACAGGTCTGCTGGGGAAAGAGCTGGTCTAGTTGAGGAAGAAAAGGCCTGAATAATTCCTTTGTGTCGTCTGACTGCATGTGCGCAGGAATAACAATGCAGCGGCAGCCAGTACAGACACATAAAGTGAAGGAACGCACATGAGAATACCCCAGGCAGGTGCGTTGCCACAGACGGCACATGATGAGTCAATAAAACACACACACAGCCGGTAGAGTTTTAAACAGGGCAGTCATCAGTGTTCAGACAGTCTGCGCAGATTTATGAACCACAAGATTGCAATACCTTTCATGAGCAGTTATCTTATGAATAATACACGTAGGCCATATTTGATGAGCCCATCTACAGGCGGCCATAAACTTATTTTATTTGCATCGCAGGGGTTGGTCTGTAGTGCCCGCTCTTCATAAAAATGTGATCTTCACTTCTCCAGCTTCATTGAGGGAACGGCACCATTTGGGTAATGGGCACACTAATATTTTACATCAGCTCAGGGAGGCCTGATTTACTGCCGTGACGCTGGGAGAAATCTTATGCAATCAAAGCATTGTTTTGCCTCCCACTGCGTAACTTGAAAGATGATTATGAAATCAGAAACCCTCTGCAATTACACATACAGAGACAACTTTTAAGCACAGTATTGAGAATCCAAATGCTTATTTTGTTTCTTTATCTGATTGAGGAACTAGATCTAGCTTTTTTTGCTGTTGCACTACAGGTTTGGAGTTGCTGAACTTCTGTTTTATGACAAAATAAAAATGTCTATTTCCACATTTGCAGTGTGACTTTAAAAACAAATTATGTAATAGCTTAGAAGGAAGCATACATGTATTGGTATTTTGACCAGAGGGGGTAGACGTGGTCGAGTCACTGCCATAAAAACAACTAGATCTTTATTAAGCAAAAAATAAAAGCGGAACTATAAATTTTGGAAATATTTTTTTAAAAATTCCCTTTTTAATGCCACCATCAACAAAAACTGCCTGTGAAGGAAGGGGTCAGGTGTAGCTGCAGCCGTTACTTTGGTCACAATTTTTCATTCATCATTTTGCAGCAGGACAAAAGAAAAACCCAAATATATTTGATGTGAGAGAGAGTGAAAGTCTGCTTTCAGTGGAAAAACAATCTGTCTTCTCTTCTGTTGCGTCATATTCAGCAACATGCAAATGTGCCAGATCTGTCCTTTTTGCTTTCATCAGCAAACACAGCAATCTGAGAGTAGTGGGGCCTTGACAACACGCACACAACACACACACACACACACACACACACACACACACACACACACACACACAGGCTGCTGATGATCAACTGTGTGTGTGTGTGTTTAAGATAAACTGGCCCAAAAAGAAGAAAAAAAGGCTCTGAATCACCTCTAAGTAAAACAGCAAGCAGGCTGTTACAGATCTGGGTTTGACATTCATTAACTCGCAGACCCTGATCTGAGTATGTGACGCGCTGTACAAGTGTGTAGATACGCTTGCAGATGCGAGTGAAGGCCTGCGTGTGCATGCATGCGTGTGTGTGTGCTTTGTACGTCACACCCAGCTGCAGCCTGATACCACTCGCCTACCAAAGCTGTGACCTTTGAGCTCCAGCCACGTAACGATCTGCCTGACCTGCTGCCTGCATGGAGCCTGTCTCAGGGTCACACACACACACACACACACACACACACACACACACACACACACACACACACACACACACAAATAGTTAGTATGTGGGTCACTGCAGGTTTAAAGGTTCACGTTATTATTTAATATTCATGCTTTCCCAGTTCAAAAATGGCCAATATATCCATTTATACAGTAATTAAACCGAGCATGCTCAGTGCTGTGGACAAAAGATAAGGTGTTTTGTTTAAAGTTGCTCTGAGGAGCATCTGACTCAATCATAAAACGCCCACTGGGGAAAAATGCTGCATGCTGATTGGCCGAACAGCAGCTCCAAAACTTTCCATTCCTTTTTCTCGTGCATTTACACAGAGACATCTAAATACAGAACAAAGCACAGTATTCACCTTTTACATCCTTTACATGCAGAAGCGTGTTACATAACACGGTAAACGTAAGAGTCAGTTGTAACATGTAGCACTTTTGACCTTTACACACAAATATCTGTGCAGTTTGTTTATTATAGTTGCATTCATGTAGATTTTAAACAACTTACTGGTAACATTTTAGCGCAGACTGGTTTTGATTTCGCCTTATTTTTGTGGAATGGCTTCTCTTATCTAACAAGTATATCTAAATGGGAAGTTGTTGTTATTAGACCTCCAACTAATGAATACTTTTATTATTGATAATAATGATTATAGACTCAGTTTAATAAATCACTTGAGGTAACACATTTGAGCTAACATATAAAAAAGTACTTCCTGTATCATCATTAAAGAAAATCTGCAAATATTCATTTTCAATATTCAATATTTAACCAGTTAATTCAGTATTAAAAGTTTTTAATTTCTTCCACAGTCTTTTTTTTAATATTTGTTTTGTTGTTTTATGTCCTCACATTGCATTACATGTGCTTTCCTCTCCCAAGCACTTTGTGCACATTGCCTGACAACTGCTCAATAAAAGAATAAATGTTGTCATTACTGGAACCATGGTGTGCTTTGTGTGTATGCTTCCCCTGACATGTGTCCAGTCTGTCTTTTACAAAACACATACAGAATAAATGAGCAGCTAATGACGAGATAAGTGGCCGTAATCATGTCACACAAAAACATAAACACTGCTCCCATGCTGAGTTTATAGATTATACATTGTACAACGCGCTAATGGATGTTGTTTTTTTATAATTGAGTCTGCAGTACAGTACATTCAAGCACATGCAGAACTGATGACAAAAGCAGAGAGGTGGCCAGCATTCGCTGAGCCCACACCACTACGGAGGAGGCATGTGCTGAGGCTGACTCACGGCATCGCCAGAAATCATCAAGTCATGAATCCGTCTGTGTTTGGGCGTACAGAGGCACATATGAGTCATGATGGAGAGAGGGAGAGGGAGGGAGAGGGAGGGAGAGGGAGAGCAGGAGAGAGACAAAATCCTGCAGAGACAAAGACAGAGGACAAGCAGTCTCGGGTCAGGCATACATTAGTTCCACAGAGCCAGCCGTGGTGACAGCCGAATTGTCAGCAGCTCTGAAGTTGGCCTGAACTTGAAATAAACCCTGAGCTGAGCGGCGGTGGCGGGGTGACACAGTTTTGCTGTCTTTGCCATGGAGCACACAGATTACTCCCACCCTCATTCTCTGTGTCCTCATATACTCCTGCCCACTGTTTCTCAAACATATCTATCTAAACTCATGTTTTTAAATCCTGTGGAGAACATCAAACTAGGCAGAAAACCAGACTCTACTTTGTGGACTAAAAAATGAATCAAAATAAAAAATCCTGCTTGAGCTGTGTCCTATATTTGGCAAGACTTGGAGGCTCCCTGGTCAATCTGTGTCAAGGCTATTCCCTAGACGAAGTCAGTAAGTAATAAAAAAGAAAAAAAACTTGAGCAACCCCCCCCCCCCACCAACAATATTTGTCAGTGCATATTCTATCACCATGGTGACTGACACTCTAGCCAGGCGGTGTTGTGCAACTCTCTCGCTGGTAGGGTGAGGAGGAGGGGGAGGAGGGGGGAGGAGGGCTACTGTAGGTGCGGGAAGGAGGGGTTGCAACAGTCGGTCCGGAGCAGCTGAGCCTTTTGTGTGTTATTATAGGTTAAAGCCCTTCACCTTATGGTCCCACCTGGCGCATTAGAGAGTAAAAGGAGGGTGTTTTTTATACTAACTGTCCACAAATAAAAGTCATATTTGTTTAGGTTGAGATTTGCAGTAAACTAGAATTAACAAAATACAGACAAGCTATTGAGGAATTGTTTTTCAGAGTTGGAGACGATGTTTTAGTTTGAGGAGTTTTCCCCATGCTGTCATGGCAACCAGCAGAAAAGGGCAGTTGGCAGGACGGGTAGTAAGACAGCGAGGGCGACATGCTGTTTGTTCTGCAGATGCAGCCCTCTGTTCCCAAGAAATCCCTAGGTGGTGAGGACTGAGTGGTGTATCCCAAGGGGCTATCGCATTTCAGAGCGAAAACAAGCCGGCCGGGCTCGAGCAAGCAGAATCACTCATTGCAAAACCTTTCATTTGCAGAGAACTCTGTAGCTGGAGGCTTGTTTTTTTGTTTTTTTCCTGAGAAAGAATGGTTTAAGGAAATATGATTCTGGTTTCTTGCTTCTGGTATTTTTGAAAGGATGAAAGCCTACCTGTTTTTGCATGCCATGAAAAAAACTCAACACAAAATAGAATAAAAATGCTGTTTGAAGAGGGGCTCTACAGTGATTATAGTAAATATCTAGTGGTTGGAAAGTGCCCACTGTGAGTGTGTTTTCAGATCTATTTTGGGGTCATGTTGTTCGTGGTCATGCATGTGAGTCATTAAGTTCCAGCCACATCAACAAGCAATAACTAATGCTATGCTGTACTGTCTGTGGATGGTAAAAGGCCACTGTTGCTGGCATTGATATAAAAGGCAACACTTCCTATAAATAGGCTTGCCTGAGGCCAGAGGGATGACATAAGTACCTCAATCTACCACAGTGGTGCAGCTCGTTTCCTTTTTTAGCTTCTCTCTATTTACTCATTACCACATATGGAGGGAAGAGCACGTGATGCTATGTGCCAGTTTCATCCCAATACAAATAGACTGGACCCTAATATCGCACCTCAAGGTCAGGATGGTGGGCAGTGGAGACGATGCATGTTAGATAACAGCATGGGAGTTTAATCACTCTTCATTAACACTTCAGCTCATACGGAGGCACCTGTTTGCATGCCTTTGTCCCCCCCCTCTCTCTTCTAATCAGAGTTCACCGGGTGTCTCTTGATTGCTATGACTAATGCTTTCATCATTACAGAAGCACCGCAGACTTGGTGAATGTGTGCATGATTCCCTTTTCTAATTAGGCTGATAATTGTGAGGGTTTCTGACAGGCTTCATTCATAACGGCGCGCATCCCCTGCAGAGTATGACTCATGTGCTCTAGCAGAGGGAGACAGAGGAGCACCTCATCATCCATCTTCCATTGTGAAGGTGATCTCATCCTGAGTCATAATATTAGTGCCTTGGCATGTTAAAGCTCATCCACAGGTCATAAATCCCACTTTCTCTGCCGCCTCGCTTATCAATGTGCTCTGTAAGTTAGAGTTCTGCAAGTCTGAGATCAACAAGTCACAGTTTTATTAGACTGAAGGCAAACAAATTGAACTGCATTTAAAACAACAGACGCACCACAATCAACTGACAGGTCGACCTTAAACTTTCATAAACCTCCTCTGACATTGAAGCTTTCTATTGCCAACGAAGTGTAGCTGCCATGCCATCAATCAATTAATAAATTAATCCGTCAAACCTTATTTGTTCAGCTGTTTTCATAGAGATAGAATGTAAAAGCAGGGCATTCCATCTGCTTTACAGAAGGAAAGGAATAAAAAAAATACAAGAAAACAAAAGTCACAACTCAATAAAGACTGAGGAAACACTATCATAAATTTAAAAAAAAAACTGAGATGAGAAAACACCAGAGACAGGATAATTCAAAATTCACATAAAAGCAATAAATAAATAAATAAATAAATAAAATTTGATCACTACTACCCTTACTGCTACCGCTTCTACTATCACTATTATTATTAATAATAATAATAATAATACAAAAAAGAATTTGCTTTGTTTGCATCTCAGTGTCAGTCATGTCAGTGAATGCTATTATAAGAATAATTCTGATTCATTACTACTTTGGCCTTGCTATGCATAGAGCAGCAACAGTGAACTCACCAAATAATTAGCTGATATCTGAAAACAGATCAGACAATAAAATATCATTTTAAAATGTAAGTATTTCGATTTTTTTTTTTTAACAAACTCCCAGATTAACCAAAGCTATGTAGATATCAAAAGCGGATTATTGTTCATTTATCATTAATTGTTATCGGCCAGTGAGTTATAAAAATGTTACAACTGGTTCGACTTTGACCTCATCAACTGTGTGCTTGCACCGTCACCAGTGACACTACTTACTTACATAACATGGAATCCCTCGTATTCCTTATTACAAGAAGTCCACTCTGTTAGTTTCACTTTATATTTCTCACACACATACAGAAACTCTTCACTGTTTCTGAGTAAAAACGTTACTACAACTGCTGCAGTGTGAAGATACCGCAGCGCTACCCGTGTTACAAAAGAGCAAACGAGGAAAGAGAAGTGAAAGAGAAAGAATGAGAAAGGCGGCGGTTGAGTCTGTTTAGTTTAAATAATAACGTGAACAAGCATTTATGATGTTTAACCAAAGTTGCAACCACATCTAACCTGCTGAGAGCTTATTGTTTTCATGTTGAAAACTTAGCTCCTTTTGAACTTTATTAGCCTCAACAAATATTTTTTTTTTCTGCAACCTGAAATCTTAAGTGAAGTTGTTGCATCTCCAGGTTTCGCAATTATCCTTTTAACCTTTTGATTTCAGATCATTCAAGTTAAAATGTGCAAGTCACAATGAAGTCACAGGTCACTGGAGTGAAGTTCCTCATGTGAGGGCATCACATGACTTCAGTCTGCCTTGAGGATTCATTGAAGTCATGTGACTTCAGTTCTAATCTCCTGTGCTTCTGTATGTGTCTTTATCTGTGTCTTGTATTTGATTAACTCATTAACTGGGGTGAAATGACAATTATCAGCTGTTGACCCACTGGGTTACTGGCTTCATTATGCGATAAGAAAGATTTGTCTATTTATTTATTTACTTGCTTAAAAGACTTGAAATTTGTGGACAGAACCTGTGGGCGGACAAAGTGTGGTACTGTTCTGCAGCTCTGGCATGAGTATTTAATATGTGTGGGGGTTGAAAGTAAGAGAGAAACAAGACTTGGGTCAAGAGGCAGCTTTGAAACGTTGAAGCAGCGATCCGAGCTCACTGGATACATCTAATAACTGGAAATGGATTAACAGTGAAATTAAGGGTCAAATGAAGTCTGTGGTTCAGCAAAAAAAAGAAAAAGAAATGCAGTTGTCCTGAAACAGCATTGTAAGTGAATTATTGGCGCCTATTATAGGCTCTGCTCATTTTAAGGAAACACATGCTATGACACTCATGTTCCATGCAGTGTTGAAATCTCAGTGTGACTTTCAGTATGAGTTTTTTCCTGAGAGATCAAAACAGGCGTGCAGCACATTAAACTCAAGGGGGAAAATAATCCCACCGTTCCTCTGCCGAGCCCCCCGGTTCAACACTTTGGCCGTCTGCCCCATGACTTCCCTGAGTTCAGGTCGCCTAGCAACCAGTCCCCGGCTATTAGAGTTTTCATGCATCACTATGTCTGCATTGATGTCATGGTTGCCGTGGCAACCATATGACCAAGACACCATGACTCTTTGCCACTGTTAACAATCTATAAGCCATTCCCCCCCCCCCTAAAATTCAGTCGTATGCAGGATCGTTTCCTGCCTCTCCATTCTGAAGTGCGACCGCAGCAGCAAGAATGTTAGGCTGACAAAAAGCAATAACACATGAGCCCAGTGGTAATAAGGACGCATGCCTGTAATTTTTTTAAAAGTGTTACTCGCCTCTGGACATCCCCAGTGCAACGCCTATAAATTCACTGTAAGTGGCAACAATCCAAAGATAATCCACCTCTGGAAAAAAAAAGCAAGTGATTAATACCCGTGACATAAATCTACTGCAGATTGCAACTGCCAAAACCCAAGAATTGTGGTAATCTCAGCCAGTCATTGCCTCCAGTGAGTCAACCACAAAGCCGAGGGATAGTACTTTATTTAGATTAGGTCAGAGTCAATACAGGCTTCACTCCAAAGGGGATCATTCATTTAAAGTATACTAAAAGAGTCATACTATAGCCCCATGTTTTCTTTCTCTAATCATTCCTCTCTTGATAATTACCATTATCTATCATATTGAAAGCAAAAAAAAAGACATTTATTAATTAGAAAAAGCACAAAAAGACTCAAACATGATCATAATACAAGAAGAGCCCTCATACATCCTGTGCACACTGCGCCTACAGAGGATATGACTCCCCAACTTAAACTACCCCAGGGCAATAACTGCCCCTCCGAAAAGCAAACACATGGTAATAATCAGAGCCACAATGGAAGTGTGTTTTCCCTCTGAGACAAATGTGACAATATCCAGCAAAAACTGCTGACAGACAGTGTTCAAGATCCAGAGCACCAGGAAGGTCTGCATGTGCACATATTGTTTTGTGAGGCCAGGGAATGTTGAAGCTTTAATTTACACTTTCTCATTAACTATTCATAGTTTTGCCCCGTTCCAACAATTTATGTCTGACAAACAGGAATTAGATTATCAGTGTGATATGTCTGGAATTTGTCAGCGGCAGATCAGTGGCTGATCTTCGCTGTACATCGTCTAAATAGGAAGGATGCCTGGAATAAAACCCTTTGTTGAAGCCCCTCTCCTAATGAGCTAACCACTGTATTCTGCTGATAATAATCTGTATAAGTCAGATACTTTTGTTGGGTTCCCTGGAGGGAGTGAAATTCTGATGGTGAGGACTGTTATGCGATAATCTGTCTCGATCTCTTCCCTCGACAAAGATAATCCGTCTAGTTCACTGTGTACTGTGCCTGTTTGCCCGGGAGCCTCAGTCTTCAGGCCGGTGGTGGCACACTGGAGCAAAGCTGCAGGGAAGTAGATAAAGGACAGGGAGGCATCAACGCTCACTATGTCTGGTGGTGCCAAGAGCGATCTGCCGACTGGGAAGCACGCCCAGGATATGTGTACAGATAGATAACAATCTGAGGGATCTTTCCCCCCTCAACACAGTAAGCAGGATATGAGCATGACAGCGTGGTGTCTCTACAGGTGACATGAGGCAACGCAGCTGCTTTTCTCAGAACGGAGGATTAAACTGGTCTGAATGTGCTATTTAGTGCTGCGTGTGGAGGTCCAACCTAAAGACCGAGCTGCCAAGTCATCGCATGGGTGGCTGCCAAAGCCCCTCCAGGAGTAACATGTGGATTGTGTAGCAGTGAAATAACATGTTGGTTAATCAGAAAAGCAGAGTGTTAAGTGAAAACTATTCGATAACTTTGGGATATTAGTTACTATAGAGTTTAAAATGTTAAGTGATTCATGAAGGAACAGTAATCAAATAAGACTGCAATAGCAAATGCTTCAGTCTGATCCAGAGAGAGACCAGATTCATCTTGTGCAGTCGGGTTACATATTTTTCTGTTGATGAGCAGGACAGCAAACATGCAATAAGGGGGGTAAAATGGAAAGAGTTAGAAAATTTGTCATTTATTAAGCAAAAATGCTAAAGATCTCCTTCCATGTGCGACATGATTTATTACTACTATTATTAATACTACTATTATGACTATAAATTTAATTCCCTTTGGTAATTTTGGCAATTAGGGCTGGTTATCAGAAAAGTGTAGTTATTATTGATGAAAACATCAGGTAGTGATGACAATAGGTTCTTGAAAGTTGGTCAAGTTGTCAAATTCTAAACTGCACAGCGCACTGATCTATCTATTTATTTATTTCCTGGTCTATATTGCAATTGTGATAATTTCAGGCTTTACTTCACCCATGTGACTTTTTTAAAATATTTTTTATGCTTTAAACTTCCTCAATTCATCAAAAATAAAGTAATACATAAATCAATATTTAGAAATTAGGTTTCCCACTTAAAACCAGCAAGTGTCCTCCTAATAACCTTTAATTTATGCAATGTTTCAAAACTGTTTACGATGCTGCAAAGTCCCCTTTCTCTACTATGTACAGCTTTGCGTCGCGTCCCGACTGTGGCCGTCATCCAGACAGCCAGTTTCAATTGTGAGTGTTTATCTGAGGCTGTGCTGCTCACACCACAGAGGCAGCATGGGAGTCTGGCACCGGCACAATGCTGCGAGCTGAAACTGTGACCGTGACGTCATGTGGGTGGCCGTTCCTATGCAGTCAGCACTTTTTTTCTTTCTGTTTTTTTTTTTACCCCGCCTCCTCCTCCTCCTCTTCTTTGCCTTACAGCTGCACATCACGCATTGACCTCTGGCCATCCTCTACTGGGGTTGGGGGGGGGGTGGACACACACCAGTAGGAGCCCTGTGCACAGGTCGGGCAGCAAAAAGAGGGGGAAAACAGAAGGGGGAAGGGTCGGTTAACCTCTGCAGACTGGCTGATCGGTGCAATGATAGACGCTCGGTGTCAGTCTGGGTGTCTGTGTGGTGGTCTTGTCCAGATAGAGTGACGGACAAATGAGTGGGGAAAAGAGCAAAAAAGCGGCTGCAGCAACAGAGAGCGCCTGTCTCACATGCTCCCCCATGTGAGAGTGAGCCGAGGCAAGAGCAGGAGTTGCTTTATGTAAGTGTCTCCCAGCATCCTGTGGGACTGTCGGACAGCCTCACATGTTTGTGTTGTGGTCATCCCACATGGGTAGACGGAGGAGGGCTCGGCTGAACCGGGCCACAGGAGTGTCAAACCACTCATCATCATCTATCTATCTCCCTCCGTCTGGACATTCACTGGTTCGTCCGTCTGTCTCTCTGCTGTCTGCACATCATGTCATCATCACCTAACCCTTTTTTAATTTGTGCTGGTGCTCCCTGCTTCACCCCTGGCTTTGAGGAGGACTTGCAGTGAAGGAACAGGCGAAGCAGGACGGATCAGATCTTCTTAGAGATCAGAACCCAGAAAACAAACAGTGGCTGAAATCCACTCCAAAGCAAGCATCTCAGCGTGGTAAAAGCTGCCACTTACAGTACTACGTTTGCAAAAAAAAAAAAAAATGCAACTCATCATTTCAGATAACAACCTCATACATGCACAGACACACACATTCAGCCTCACAGTCACCTCTCTCCCCCTCACCCTTCCCCTCCTCCCTTCTCCCCCCCTTTCAGGGCAGCTGGCAAAACACAAAGGAGAGAAGTGTGCAACTGGTGCGATAAAGCTGAGAACATCTTGCTATTCAAGCGTCAGCATAATAAACTGGAGGCACAATTAAGGAGAGAGAGAGAGAAGAAAAAACTCCCTAAACCACAAGAACAAGTGCTCAGTGCTGCAGCAGCGCCTCAGTCCAGCTGCGGGTTGTCTTTAGGACACAGGAAAAGAAAACACAACAGTGCTTTTCTGTCTCCCCCCACTTGGGAATGCAAATGATCAGACAGTGACAAACTGAGCGGCTACAAAGCATGTGTGTTTTAACCTCAGATGTGCAGCCATGATACTATTAGGGAGGTCTGATATGTCAGTGTGTGCAAACATTACCCCCTTTGTCTAATTCCCAAAAGCTTAAATTCCTCAGCAGCTATTGCACACAGTGGGATATTCATATAAAGTCAATTGTTTCAAGGTGTTTCAAAACTTTATGGCTTAACAAAATAGAACAAAGGGGTCCTTATTAAAACCTTAGATTAGAGCAAGTTTGCTGAAATCTTCAAAAACACACAACTCCGGTAGAATTAACAGCCCTGAAAAAAGCGTAAAGTTTGGAGGTTTCTCCCCCCTACAGCTTTTTTTTTTAAGGAACTGGAGAGATTCCTCGCCCTTAAACCTCCTCTCTGTTCTCACAATCCCCTGAGGAGGCTGGTGCAAAGTCTGCCGCTGTCTGGCTGTTCCCATGGCAACCACCAGGTGAGCAGACAGGCTTGGAAAGCACGGCGAGGAACATGTGACTCCCTCCACATGCTCAGGCAGCACACGCTGGCAGATAACAGGAGGCGAACTCCCTCCTTTATTCAAACTTGCGAGTACACAGTGTAGTCGCAAAAAAATAGAGAAAAAAAGCAATGTTTGGTGAGTCTGGAAGCCGACGAGCAGACGACCAGTCTGCCAGTCCGTCTGTTTACCACTCTACTGTCTGTCTCCTTGTGTGACACATGCACACACATACACATAAATAATCACACTGTAATGTGGAGTTCAGGAGAAGAAGAGGAGGAGGAGGAGGAGGAGGAGGAGGAGGAGGAGGAGGAGGAGGCTGCCCTTGAGGGGAGCAACTGAGATGTGTCATAACCACTGAACATCAAGTCCAGTTCTCCTACAGTCACAAAAGGGCGAAGGAGGTGGTGAAGCAGCAGGGGGGAGGATGAGCAGGAAAGAGCCACATGAATGACTGGGAGAGGAGGGGTGAGAAGGATCATAAACTATGATAGCACGAAGAATAAATCTACCTGTTTAACTGTATACCAACATGCTGATGTTTACAGGGTGTGTTGTTGACTATGGTCACCAGCAGAGCATGATCACTGTGTTTGCATGTTAGCATGATAAAATATGTGCTACACAACTTAACACAAACAGCAGCTGAGGTTAATGAAAAGCTCCATTTTGCTATTTCCCCCTCACAAATATTGAATAAATTAAAGTTTTTAGAACACAAAACTCACCAGAGTTATCACATTTCACTCTGAAGAAGACATTGTGCAAAACTGCATGATAATCCATTCACTGGCATAGTCAGACCATTCTCCAGCACTATGCAGAGTAGTCTGACTGCACCTTGTTATCGTTTTGCTTAAGGGGCAAAAAACACTGTGCCTTGTTGGTATTTCTTTATACCAATCACAGTCATGCTGGGCGGTGCAAAGCCCAGGATGCAGCAAAGATGTCCCTGCAAAATAGTGATGTGGGAAGTAGTTTTGTTGCAACATTTGTGTGCTGTCAATAAAATGAAAAATTCACAGCAGAAATCTAACAGGGCAGCCTTACTACACAGTCCAAACCTTTGACAAAACTTGACATTTTCAGCGTGGTAGGTTGCTATCCCGGAGGCTGTTGTTGTTGTTGTTTTCCCACAGTGAACAATGACACATGGTTAGCAGAAGGGGAGAAGGAGACTGCATGAAATGTGTAGCCAATGGCAGGCTTAAACCCACAGCCGACATCCACTGTGTCAGACTAATAAAAACTATAAATACCAACCTAACGGTGGCACTCTAGGTAAGCTAGCAGATCAAATAATCAGTAAACTTTGTCCTCTGATGACCACAAATATCTGCAAAATAATTTAAGGAAATCAGTCTAACAATTAATGTAATAAAAGTTGCAATCATTCAGACTGAATGACCAGTAAATACTGTGTATGGATGAGAGTCATGATACAAGACTATCACAATATGTTGCCCATGATAATGATGACATCACAATACAGCAAAAGAGACAATCATCTGCAATACATCACAATATGTGTTGGACTGAATAAGGAAAAATGTCCGCTAAGCAGGCCTGAAACAAGAACTATGTATTCATTCACTGTACTGTGGTGTCATATTTATTAAATTTTAATGATGTATTTTTGTGTTATTTGACAAGTGTCACCACAAGGCGTTGCGAAATAGTGGCATCAAACTGGGAGTGAGAATCTGTTTAGAGTGAAAATATGAATATCTTATCCCAGCCGTAACACAGTGACCCCTAAAGCCACAGCTAGAGTGGGTAAAGACTGAGAAAAATAATGGCATTTCTGAAAAAATATGGGCGAAATAAGTAACTGACAGAACTTGCAGAAAGACATAATTTAATTATCATAAAACAGAATGTAATTAGAGAGTCATTTTGCAGGTCTGCATCATATTTATCACCATGTTTTATGATGGCTAGCATGTTAGAGTAGCTGAGCTGCAACAGGACATCTGAGAAACTGCTGCGAAACATTCTCCAAAGAGAAAACTGTAACTTCTAATTAAAATGTGTTGGTTTCATGCACATGCGTCATAAGTGAAAAACAATATTTATGATTTGCACACATTATGCACAGTACTGTGTGATGCATGTGTGGAGTTACTGAAAGGGGACATTACTTATGATGTTAAACTGTTTATTATTGACTGTTTCTTACTAAAACCCTGCCTGAGTAATTTGCACCGTCTTCTCTATTCTCTCCTGTTGTGCGTGACCCACACTGATGGATTAACTCGCATACAGAGACAAAAGCTTCAGCCTCTGGTTCACATCCAACCGTACAAACTATCACCGCGCTGTAAAAGCTGCAGGCAGCCCGAAAACACAATAAAATGCATGTTCCGTCTAGCGGCCACATGTTATTAAGATGGACATATTTCGGAATGGAAAGATTCCCAATTAGCCAAATCAAATTGTTGTGTTGGAGACGCAGCAGTAGCAGCAGCAGCAGCAGCAGCAGCAAGCCCATCATAAGAAGCTATTATTAAAATGTCAGCGGTGATGAATGAGGCTAAATCAGCACTGCACAGGTCTCCACTGTAGATGTGAGGAGGGGAGGATATACAGTCCCGCACCTCTCCTCAGCTCTTGTGTCTTAGCTCTGTGTGACATTTGCATAATCAGGGAGATGACAGAGGCCAACATACACCCAACATGCTGTTCATGATTCATGTATCCCTGCGTGTGTCCACATTCTCAGGATGACGCAGGACGCCTAGGCCAGATGAAGGTCAGTCCGCCAAGCTGACCTGCCACTGACACTCTACAATTACGCCCATGCTGCTGGTGTGATTCATCTCTTATTCATGTCTGCTTAAAATCTAAATGTGGACTTCTTTAAAAGCACATGAAATGGCCACATTGCTTCGGTATGTCATTACTGTTTCAACAGCTATGTACACGATGCAAATCCTCACCAAGGTTGCATGTATGCATCTGTAAAGCTGCAGGAGACTGACAGAGAAGCGAGCAAAAAAAGTGCATACCTGCATGAATATTACATTGCATGTGTTTTTACTTGAACAGTCACATGTGTGTTTCTTTCATCTGCACACTCCACAACAGCATTCCCCCACCCATAACTGCCACTGGCGTTCTATAAAAAAACTCCTTTTCCCCGCCATGGCCAAGTTGTGCTCCCGTCCCCTGGGCTTTTCTGCCGCTCCTTTCTGCTGAGGCGATTTTCTGTGGAACACGACTCCAGAATAGGCTGGATCGTGTTGCTGTGGATTCCGCCTGTCCGCCTGCAGGGTCTATAAATAGAGCCTGTCAGATATTTTCACTCCTGTGCTGAGCGCACTCAGTGGCAGAGCAGTGTATTAATATCCACGGTGACCAGAGTCGTGCCTCGGGAGAGAGAGTATGGTGTGGAGGTGTGTGTGTGTGTGTGTGTGTGGACGTGCAGCCAGATCTCAGTGGGACTACACACAACCAGCAGGCTGTCATCTTTCCTCCAACCTCCCTCTGCACACTGAAGTTCCAACAATGACGTCTTTATGCCTCACTCTCTGACATGTCTCCTCAGTGATTTCAGCTTAAAAAGGACGTGATCTGAGTCACATTACGTTGCACCCTGATTATCTTGTGCCGTAACAATGTTCCCTGTTATGCAATAACACCACGCAAGTGAGGAAGGCCTGCCTGGTATTTTTGATCATCAGAAACGTAAACAAGAGTTCATGGATTGATGCTGGATTCTGCAGCGCATGAATCACATTACAGCAAGCTAATATCCCAGGTGCTCACTGATAATCAGCCTTGAGAAAGTGCAGATCTGTAGACGAACCCTCAGATCTTCAGCTGTGTGAGATTTACACATGAAAAATGAATCAGGAGCACAACCAGAGGGGTGAGGCGGAGGTGACTGAGTATTAAACAAGGCACGGAGAGTATGAATCTAATATGAAATGATTTATATTTAAAGAGGATTCTTTTTACCACTTTACACACAAATGTGCAACTACAGTCTCTTTTCTGTCTGAATGTGTATTCGAGCTGCAGTAATTAATCGTTTCTGTACTGGTCATGTGCTTGCCAGGCTTCACAACTCTCTCTCTCACACACACAAACACATGCACATATCCAGTGATTGCCTTGTGTAACAGGGGAGGACTCTGCATGTGCAGTTGCAAAGCGTCACATGTGCCACTGAACAACCTGAGGTCAGATACAATATTCATAGCAGCAGCCGCTCAGTTGTCAAACTCTGCACATGTTTTGGAAAACTGAGACATTAATTTAATCTAGTGGGTTTAAATTCATATTTCTGCTACTGTTCCTCTGTGTGAGAGGCAAACACCCTCCTTTTCTTACAGTCATACATCACTGGGCAGTAAAAACACTCAGGCACATCAAAGTAGAATAAATGCTGCAACAGTGTGACGATATTCAACATGATTGCATCATGGGTCTACAGTAGCATCTTGCCCTTGATGAGTAAAAGGCTGAGTGCTGCAGCCTGCATGGCAGTGCCCCCTGTGGAGGGGGCTGGTATAACCAAAACACATCCTAATGACAGTGCTGTAATCCAGACACAGGAGGCGAGCAAAATAGCATGAAACACCTTTAACTGCAATACAAGCGAAAAGATTACAGAGCCTTTAATGTTCGGTTTTCATAACTGCAACTGCCATAAGTGTTTCATAAAAGTGTTGATTCAAGTCTGTGGTTATATGTAAGGTTGTAGTTTGTGGTGATGATGGATTAAATTGCATGACGCAGTAAAGTGGTCCTGTTATTTCATTTCAGCATGTGATAAGAGTGTAAAAGCTGCTACTGTAAGAAGTGTTATAACACGAGATTACTCCTGCAATGTAGTTGCCGTGAAATTCTTATTTCTGTGCCTGCCATGTGCTTCCCAGCCTTCTGAACTCTCACACACAGAAACACATGTAGATCCAGTGATTTCCTTGTATAACAGCGAGTCCTGCATGTGCAGTTGCACAACGCTTTGGAAAATAAAAGGTGCAAATCTCTGCAGCAAAGGTCACAATATCCCAACTTTTAGTGCCTATTACACCATCTTTCTCCAGCTCCATGCAACTTAGGGTTCATGTTCAAAGTAAGACTTTTCTAAGCACAAAACCAAAGCGGTGGCATCAATAGGGGGATATTTTCTTCAATGCTAATAACCAAACAACATCCAACATCAGGACAGTCATTGAGATCTCCCTTTCATTCACTTTTTTTGGGCTTTTTTGTCCACATTAAAAGAGATACAGATGCATTTGATTCATCACCAAATCACACATATTTTTCAAAATCTCGATTACAACGCTTCTCCCCCAGTGATGAGCTGTCAGTATTGTGGCTTCCCCTCTGATAAATTCTGCAGATACGTGACTATTTGACGGTATTGCAGTACAAAGTGTCACAGCCAGAGATAAGAGATTACAGTCGGCCTCTGTTTTAGTTTGTACTGTCTACGCAGGACATTCCAGGAGCTGCGTCGTGTTGTGACGTCTCTCACATACAGGATCACATTTCAAAAGGCCGGACTCCACTGGACCACTGTCAAACCACAGAACTCCTTCCTGGTGCAGCTGATTACTTGCAAACATTAACTAACTTCAGAACTGGCTTATTAGATAAAAGCCAGCGTGCACACAGGAACAATTCATTTCTCAGAAACTAGACGGAAACTAAAACACCCTGTTTTTCCTTCCTAGTCTTGAATGCAGCTACGCTCATAGTGTTACATGCTGATGTGTCGTCTTTTCCTCCAGCTCCATAAATACACTGCAAAGTCCTCATATACTTCACTTCGTTCCCTTTATGCACATGTCCCTTTCCTCCCCCGCTTCATCCTCCTTCGCAGTGCCCAGCCTCGACTGGCGCCACAGGAGGGTCATCTGAGGTTCCACGGCAGAGGGGGGAATGCGTAGAAACAACAATTGAAACATTTTTACAGAATGAAACCATGAATGAACCACACACAAAGCCCCAGAAAATACTCTAGCCAGCGAGAGCTCAGCAGCACTGACCAAGAAAATCTCATTAAACAATTTTGGGATTCATTGTTGCTCATATGCTACCAATTATCCAAATGCATACAAAGGCTGTTTTAACTCCCCGTGATAATTATCTCCTGGCAACCCTGAATCCACTGGTGACGGGGTTTGCCAACAGTTCGGGTTTGGTGTATCCTTAGAGAGCAGCAGAGAGTGCCCTGATGTTGAGTGTGCTGACACAGGAGGAACAAAGGTGAAGCTCCGAGTACAAACTGTGCACACAGACTGGAAACCTGATATTCCAGCTCTCGACATGGACCGAAGGGAGGGAGAGTGTGTGCCTATGTGTGATATTAACAGCAGCGAACATTAAGTCCTGCAGGACGCACTCTTTACAGGCTGGCACGCACACGTGTGTGTGTGTGTGTGTGTGTGTGTGTGTGTGTGTGTGTGTACAATGCAGCTGCACCACAGTTAATCATCCTCAGCCAAAGTGTGTCAGCGCAGAGTTTAACCTGCTTTCCCGTGCACTCACACTGCACCAGGCAACAAAAAGAATATTTCAATACATGTAAACTACTAAAATACATTAAATTCATTGCATGTACTCACAAAGATATCTATTGTGCATTTTTTGGTTAAACAGGCAAGAAAAGATGAATACTTTCACTTTTCACTGACTGATTATTGCTGTCACTTTCTTTGACTGTTGAACAAGAGCTGTGCTTGTGACCATGTACAGTTCAGTGCAGTGCCTCCGTGGGCTGCCCCTGACCCAGCATTGTTATGTGAAACCCTGGGCACCATGCTCCAGTGCTCAGCTATGCCGTCACCCCCTCTAGGCATGTAGCAAGCACAGCCCTTTGAGTAGCCAGCGAGCGGCTGCCCTCCTAAGCTTTTGCAAAGCAGCTTAGAGCTCCAGCCTCCTCCACGGTGGTCACACGTGTGTAACGTACACTCTCACTGACACACAAACACATGCAGACAGGCAGGCAGGAAGGCAGTGCTCGCAGAGAAAAAACTGCCCATGCACGGCCACAATGAGCCGGGCGGGGCTTGTGCAGATTCTCAGGGACAAAAAAGGGGACGGATTAGGTCATAGTCACTCCCACTCAGCTGTACTGGAGCACGTTTTCTCTCAGGCAACAACACACGTCTCACACACACCTGCAGAAAAAGCATGCAGGACACTGGGAAACACACAATGTGCTGCTCTCTACCAATATTCAAGTTCTCTCTTGGAAAGCAAGGAAGGGAGGAAGGGTTGTACCAACAAATTACAGCCATGTGTCGGGAGAAGCTGACAGTATGTTCCTGAACTTTTTTAGTCCTTCTCAGTACTGAATAGAACACACTTTCCTAATGACACATAGATTCCCACTCAGATTCTTCCACTGAGCACAAATCAACTGAGAAATACTTACTCAGTTTTTGTTCCATCTCCTTCGCTGTTCTCCAAAACACCACGCAGCCTGGATGAACTGCTACACAAACACAAATCTAGTTTCTCTGACAACAGAACAAAAGCATCTTTATCTTGTATTACTTCTCTGTGGAAATAGCGATACTATCAGGGATTGTGTCGACTCCTACTGCAGATTTCTTGTAATTATCATGACTAAGAATTTAAGCATTTTCATAGGTTTTTTGTTATCCCCAATAAGAGCCTATTAAATGACTAATGACTGACTGTAAACTCAGCAACAACAGATCAGTATTGACGCCTCTTCTTGCAGAAAGTAAAGCTTGGTGATTTCTTCCAAGCCTTGGCTTCCCTCCAGTTCTCTCTTTGATTTGTGACTCAGCTAAAGGATAAATATATACACCTTCATCTTCCATTCTTCCTCCTCTTGTTCCTCTTCCTCCTCCTCACTTTTCTTCACTCAGAGAAGAATGAAGAAGTAGCCGGTGGCGGAGAGATTCACAAAAGACGCACCGAGGATCTGAAACATCGCCTCGATCCTGCATTCAAAACACCAGAAAACTGCTAAGACATAATGCGCGTAAAGGAAATTCCTGTCTCCGCTGCTGACACAGATATTACAAAGTTCTTGTCATGATGGTTTATATTCTGGTAATTGCTTCAACATCACAACCACCATCACTATAATTATCGTTACTACCACTGCTGCCACACACAATAGTCTTTTCTTGTCGATCTATTATGTGGTTATATAGAATGACAGGCTCCAACACATTAGTCCCATGCGATGTTTTCCACATGCTTTATTCGATGCCTCTGTAGTGACTCGGTGACATTTTCATTCATCCATGTTCTCTCAGGTAGCAAATGTGCAAACTGTAACACATATTTACATCAGGCTGACACCTTCCTCTCAGGCTCTGATGCTGAAACCACACAATCATCCGAATCCTTCACAGAGCAGCTGAGACTTTATACACCGATCAGGCATTACATCATGACCACCTGCCTAATATTGTGTTGGTCCCCTTTATGTGCTCAAAAATGCTTCTGAACCATTGGGCATGGACAAAAGGACCTCTCAGGGTGTCCTTTGGGGTCTGAAACCAGGACGTTGGCAGTGGATCCTTTGGGTACTCTGGCTTGTGCAGTGGGGCTTCTGTCAATCAAACTTGTTCCACTGCATCCTGTTGATGCTTGATCAGAATGGGGTGTAGGAAGTTTGGAGGTCAAATCAACATGTTGGTCCATTGTCATTGTAGAGGCCAAGCCAAGCTTTAAGCCACTGAGGGAATCCAACAGGAAAACTTAATTGACACGCTTAGTTACCTGGTCAGATGAATTAAAGTCCAAGTCTTTTCACCTTTCGATGCAAACAGTGTATTTATTTCATATTAAAAAAATTCTTAAAATTATATATATTACCAGACAAACATTGTCATGTAACACACTCAGCATGTTGCTGCACAGCAGTCAAAAACTGGTTTGTCCCCTTCCGGTAGGAAACCCTGCCCGGACACAAAGGTTCCTACCTTATACAGGTAAAATTCACCAACACAATGAAAGTGCAACTCATTCTCACCAAATAATTTACAGTACTTCATGATCTGCTCCTACAGTCATGTTCCTCAACATGTTCCTGATTGTTGGATGTTTTTTCCATGTAGTGGGGTGTATTTTCCTGCGGGGGTAGGCCAGTGACATTTAGGATTTCCATTTGCATGAGGGAGTGTGCTTGTTGTGGGACAATGTTTATTTGGGTGTCTAAGTCTCACCAACATGGATGCCACAATCCAAGGTTTTCCAGCAGAACAGCACATAGTACCAATTTCCATCCATTCATTCTCTGTACACCACTTAATCCTCTGTGGGGTCGCAGGGGAGCTGGAGTCTATCCCAGCCAACTAGGGCGAAGGCCTGGGACACCCTGGACAGGTTGCCAGCCTGTCACAGGGCTACACATAGAGACAGACAACCAAGCACACTCACAATCACACCTACGGATAATTTAGAATCATCAATTAACCTCAGCATGTTTTTGGACTGTGAGAGGAAGCCGGAGTACCTGCTGAAAACCCAAACTCCACACAGAAAGATCCCAGGAGTCCTAACCAGGATGCGAACCAGGGATCTTGAGATGACGGTGCTAAAAACTGAGCCACTGTGCAGCAATATGATCAACATTATTCACTTCGCCTAACAGTGGTCATGATGTTGTGGCTGATCAGCGTATATGTGTTCAGTAACAAAAAGTCCATTTTGATTTGTGCTTGTACACATTTTCTTCCAGTGCTTTCTTGCAGATAAAGAACCTCTCGGAAACCTAACAACATCCCTGTAAAAGTACAAAATTACTCACATACTCAAAGTCGCACAAGCCACAAAGACTCCTCTTGTTATTTATTAAAGTTTGGCAGCACTAGAGACCGCAGCCGTGTTAATTAGTAACATTACACTTGGGTTAAGGAGTGACATGCCATTAGGAAAATCAGTCTTTTTGCTCAAATCATTACCCGATGCATCCTCCATATTTTGTACACATTTGGCAGTGCATTGGGGACCGTCATCTGTTCTCTATGTGTGCTTCTGTTTTGGATTCCTGCGCTGAACATTTGCTCTTACGTCAAACACGTCAGGAGGAACAGATGAACCCATAAGAATGCATATTGGGTCGGCGCTGATGTGTAAAAGGAAGCTAAAAACCTTCATCATAGCTTATTAGAATAGTTGATTATGTAGTGTAATGTATGATATTTGCACAGACACTAGCTGTACATACAGTAGAGTGAAGGAAATAGGATGTTATGGCATGAGATAGGGAAATACAGTGTTTGCACTCTTTTCTGAAATGCAAAAACTATCAAAGGTAATCAGTATTGAAGTTAAACCACCACAGTCCAAAGCAGCTCATATTACAAAAGGAAGTAGGTTAAAGGATGCTACTTCTCCTGCTGCTTGTATGGGGTTTTTTTTGCCTCTTCAAGGGTGGTCATGATTCTGAAAGCAGATCTAAACTACAGATGGGACATTTTTTAACTAATTGGTGCTTCATCTTGGCTTCAAAGCGAGCTGGCCAAGAAACAACTGATAAATAAGTAAGATATTCCTCGATGTGCCAAAAATGATTTGATGAACGTCGTGATTAAACTAATAAGCCTCTCACTGCAACACAAGTGTTTACAAAAGAAGTCTATTGTTCAACAATATTTAACAGCTATTGTGTTCAATTATTGAATTTTCTGATTAAAGAAAACATGTTTTCTCCACAGCCTGTTTTTCCTCGAAAAAGGCTCTGAATGAACAGGATTACCTCAATTACATGTTGGGCAGTATCACTAGTAGAAGCAGCATGAATCACACACGCACACAAACACATCACTGCTGAGTCACACACACTGTGCCTGCCCTGTGTGTCACAATGCATGCATATTATCCATCCTCAGACGAACTCATGACTGCTAGCCGTGTGAGGTGAGTGTGTGTGTGTGTGTCTGTCACTCACACCCAGCCGGAATCATCTCAGGCTGCGTGAGGACCTCAGATTGCCTTTTCTGCTGTGATGCAGACAGTGCAAATGTGACTGCAGCGGGGTTAGGTGAGGTAGCAGCTCATGATACTTCTCCTCCTGATGCACGATGGCACAGATTAGCCTTGCGTGTAAATTCATCTCACTGTCTGTGGTAAAATATGCTTATGTATGCGTCAGTCTCCAAACTTTATTAAGTGGCGGTGACCTTATCTCCCCCCAACTATCTGCTCTCTGTTCTCTCTGCTGTATGTCCTGGGATATTTTGGTGCACTGAAATAACCTAATTTGGCCTTGAATAGCCCCACTGTAATGTTCCCACATAACCCGAACGTGGTTGAGAAAACACAAAGCTGTGTGTTTTAATGGTCTTCAGCGCCCCCTGCTGGGTTGCTGCTCATGTTGTGCAGAAATAAGGCCAACCCCTCTCTCCTAGCTACTCACTGACGAGGGGCATGTTCCTGCAGATTGAAGACACACTGTGTGCTTTTCGCCTTTTGCAGCCCCTTTATCAGTCAAGCAGCGTAATCTGCAGGTATTTAAGTCTCCAACCAGCCAACCACAAGTCCTCCCCATAAACAGCCGGCTGGTGTAAGCAAGCGTGTTTAAAACGCAGACAAGGCCAGTAAACTTCCCCTAATAACACTGCACAGTTCACAGTCAAAAGGCGGCGCATTGCATATTCCCTTTCATCTCCCTGGTGCCTCAGAGACAGAGACAGGAGTGGGTTTAGAAGGGAGGGATGAGGGTTGTAGTCAGAGGAGGGGCAGAGGAGGGGGAGACAGCCAGGCTGAATCTCTCATTTTTTTGCCCCAGGGGTGTGTGCTGCTGCTGTTGCTCTCTCTTTGTCTGAAGACTGATTAACAGAAAGCAAGACTAAAGAGAGTGAATATGAATTGTGTGCGCTGGCAAAAAAAAGCTCCCATTGTCTCCAGCATCTACTGGGTTTTCTACACTCTGTGAAATAGGGGGAAACCCGGAACAACAAAGGCTACAAAGATGTGTTCAGATAGAGTAAGAATCAAACTAAAACAATCTTTTACAAGATTGTGTTAGTTAGTGCATTCAAGATTTTGCTCAAATAAAAGTTTGGATGTCTCTGCAGGTAAATGAACTTAAAAATCCAAAGCTAAATGAGTCATTACGCACAAAAGCTTCCATTTTAATGATTTTTTTTATCTGTTACTAACCATTTAAATTGTATTTTTAATGAGCTTATCATATGCTTGAAAGCAAAATCATACTGGTAACTAGTAACTACAATCATTATTTAGTAGAAATATATATAAAACATATACTTGAATCAGAAATTTTTTGCAAAGTAAAAGTCTTATTTTTCACAGAATGGACACTTTTGGAAAAGTACCACCACTTTTTAACAACAGCGAAGAACAAATTAGTAACAATGAGCACATTTTTAGCTTGTTTAACTGCCCCCAAGTGGCTAAAAAAATCAATCACTGGAATGCAGCCTTGAGCACTTCAAGTATTTAACCTATTTGGATTTACTGCAGTAAATATATGCCACCACAAGAGGGTGCAATTATCAAAATTGCCTGTTATTTCACACAAGAACAAAGCTGCAATCTTTGCATATAAACAGTTGTTGGGTGCAGAAAAAACATCCCTGGTCTGTACTTCTAAAAGCTTTATTCTCTCTTTGGTAGTTGTTTTTCTGTATTTTATACTGACTCTTTCAGAATGCTGTGTTCAGTGGAATTTCTCAGCATGTGTGGGAGGATTCTGGTCTGAGTCACATCTTCCTCCCGCTCCTGTTTGACCCTTCGGGGTCAGGAGTTCTTAAAATTCCTGGGTGGAGACGGACTTCCTCAACACTTGTTCCTTCTTAGCCCTCTAAGTTTATAGGAAACCCTGCTGATTGAAACCTAATTTAAGAATTAAAAACCTTTAAAGAAGCTGTAATAACAGTTGTTTAATTCTACTGGTGTTTTCAGGCTGTTGTAAATGGGGGCATCCAAAGTGGGACAGCGACTTAAAAAAGGGGGCTGCACTGTGACATTTTTCAAGCTTCAGGGGTTTTTCTTCTAGTAAAGTGTGTCAGACTTAGTTGCAATGATGTATCATTAAAGTGCTGAACAAATACCTGGAACTGATGAGGATGTTTTCTATCAAAGCTTACAAGGATAAGCTACATCTGTCATAATAACCTTTTCCAGTGTTATTTTTAGTTCCTCAGTATGATCCAAATGCACACAAACCTACAGATTGTTATGTTTTTAAGTACAGTGCCTGACAGTTAAAGCGTATGGGCAATTTTGTGAACTTTGGAAGGTTGCAAATTCATTATTCATTATTAGTCCAATAGATAGGTTTAAGTGTCTTCCCTATATTGCTTAGAAACAGTCCTGCTAAAACACCACAAGGCAAACTTTATTTTGAAATATTCTTATGTGACACTGTAAATGTGTAAATCTTTAACCTAGGAATCTTTGTGAATCAGTGCTGGTCAAATCCCAGCACACTACTACGCTCTCAAAACAACAGAGCTGCATTTTCCTCATAATTCCTCCATTTTCAGTATGTTCAACTTGTTGTCCCTTTTGTATAAATTAAACTGTCCTGCTGCTCCAATGATCCAAGTGCCCTCAGGATCGATAAAGTTAATCTCATTTTATCTAAATGGATGGTGTGCCGCTGCTCAAAGATCACGATAATTACATCTGAGGCGTAACCTGAAATCAAACATCAACGATTCCTTTGAAGGCTCCAGCCGACAAAACACAGTAAAGACAACAGGTGCTTGCTTACAGGGCAAAATGGGGGATTGTTGGGTCAATGTTCTCTGAGCTGACAGCTTCAGAATGTGTATTTAATATACCAGATGCAATCAGGGCAGCATTTGGTGATTCACAGTATATCCTGTTTGCTGTTTCCTTCTCTGAGATCATTTTACACACTCTTTGATAATAAGGAAGAAAAAGGGACTTTGCTCACTGACATCGTGTGCAGGTCATGTGATGCTGCTTGTGATTGACACAGGGAACGGACACCGACTGACATCTGTAAGGTAAAAAACCTACTCAAAATTTCCCTCACCTATCGGAAAACCTTTCTTTTATGAAACTTAAGTTCTCATCTGTGAACTCAGCAGCTGTTGCACTCGTCTGCGTTGCTGTTTAACTGCATGACATAGTCGAAATCACTCATTCCCATTCATTTATGGCTGTGCGCTTTAGATGTTATGGGTTAGAAGGAAAATGAGGACAAAATGCTCGCTAGTGTGTTGTGATTATGGGGAATATAAATCTTAAATATGACATCCAAAACCTCAAATGCACCAAAGCAGAGATAATGCCATTGATTGTGCTTCATGTAAACTAGGTGATAGAAATATCTGCTGGTGTGACGTGATCATGGAGTGGAGGAATAACCTGAGGCGCGTCCAGTCAATGAAGAACATCCCCTCATCATGTGACAAACCGGCTTGGACAGACGTAGGACTGCGGGACAGGAAGACATCAGTGTCAGATTTAGTGTCCAGGTAAAGAAAACATCATCTTCCTCACTTTTTCCTGCATCTATGACAACTAAACACACTGTCCAGTGTTGTGCATGCAGTGAAGATCATTAATACAGTGTTTGTGCATGTAACAGGTATCAAACCACAGTGACAGTGAGCACAGTCATTCAAGCAACTGCAGTAGATGATGGTAAAGGAAAGCCAAAGCAAGTGGTAGAAAAGGTAACTCATGATTTTACAATATGGCATTTTTGAGCCGCAGCTGTACACAAACAGTTCTTTCCCTGTGTGCATCATCTTCAGATCAAACAACACCTTGTAGAGAAACCAGAGACTAACCTGGAGACTCTGATTAAAAGAAATGAGGAGAGGGAGCGGTCCAGAGCCAAAGTCAGTCTGACCCGCAGCATATCGATGGGCAGCCTCCAAAGCGGCACCATGTCCATCGAGGCCCTGAAGGCTCAGTTCGAGTCGATGAATTCAGCGCAAAACCAAGCAAAACGCAGCTTTAGGGTGGCAAACTTTACATCACCTTCCGTGGCTGATGTGTCTGTGACGAAAGAAGAAGTTAAGGATGCAAAGAAAGCTGCAAAGGAAAAGACAACACATATGCATGTTGGTGGCGTGGATGCAAACGAAGATCATGTGACTCAAAAGGTAAATACAAACACTGTTATTAACTCAAATGTTCAATTTTAGGGGAAAAAACAACCACTGAACAGAATAAAAATATTTTACAGATCAGGAAACATCACGCTTACTGTCATCTAGTGTAATGCTGTGAATACACATGTTCATCATTTTGGGATTCTATCATGGCTCCAAATACAGAACTAAGGCCACATTTAGGTGTTTGCAAAAGTTTTGACGTCACCAGCAAATCACAACAGAGTTTCCCCACGTATCTCACATACAGCACATATCTCAGCTTGGATCTGTTTTTTTATAGCAAGTTAAGTCTTTCTTTTCTTGATTTGGGAATTTTCCTTGAAGATCACCTCCAGTTCTGTGATAGTTTTAGACTTTCTTTCATGCTAAGTACACACCCACAGATTTCCAGTCACGTGCCACTCCCAAAGCTTTATCTTCTGTTTCTTGACAAGTTGGATCGTCTATTCAGTTTCACTTTCTTTACTGGCAGTAAAACATTTACACCCAGATTTGGCTAACATTTCTAGGAATCTTTTGTTCCTTTTATCTGTGCAGTGATTCCTGTTTTTTCATCAAATGCTGCTACACTTTCTACATATATATTTTAGCTGATAGTGGCCATATAACTCTATTTGAACTTCATCTTTACCACATGTTCTCAGATGATGCTTTGCTTTTGTGATTTAAATTAGATGATTCTTCCATATAGTTTTTCCGCCTGCCTACTTTTGTACTGTGCTGTCATATGAAAAGACACAGTAATAGTGATAGTTTAATATTTCTTTGTGTAGGTGGTGAATCAGACCCGGACGGAGAGGAGGAAAACAATAGGGGGTATTGATTTTGAAAAAATTGCAGCCTCTCAAGATGGTGAGTCCCAGACAACATTATCTTACATCTAGATCAACAACCTTTATCAAAGTGTGCTCTTTGATGAACTGCTGGCCTGAACTCCATATTATCCTGACCAACACCCAATATAACAAAATGCTTAGAGTGCAATTCCATATACTTAGCAGAGCATCGCTTTATTGTGTACTTATCAGTACAACTTGACTAAATTAAGATTAAAACTATAGATAAAAAAGTCCAGTCGGAAACCATTGTGTGCCTATTATGAAATCATCATCAAATTCATTCTAAGTGTACACTTCCTGGTCAAAGATCAGCTGATAAGACCAAATGTATTACTGTATAAACAATGTGAGAAACTGATTGGCATCACTCCCTCAAGCATGGCTCTAAAAATTCATATGGTGTCCTGCAAAGCCAGAGGACAAAGGCATTTAATAATTCAACCTGGACAAAAAATAAAGTACCCAAAAAAGAAGGAACTTTACTTGGGTCTAAATAGAGCTGCTCTTTAAAGAAGAATAATGTATTCCCTGCATTTTTTTAAACATAAGAAAATTTGCATTTCATCTACGGCAATGGCAAACAGGAAAACATGTTTAGCTCCTCAGTTCAGCCAAATTCAGTGTCCGAATCTTCATGCAAGAGCCCAAACTAGAGACACCTCCCTGTTAACATTCCCTGGAAAGCTGTCTTCGAGTACGATGACTCAGGTCAAAGCTGTGGATGGCATGAATGAAAGGGAAGAGGCGATATATCAGCACGGTGACGGTGCAAAGAGCTGTGATTGACTCAACCTGGTGCGGGGAATAGGAGGCCACTCAGGAGTGCGACGGAAATAGCCGGCGTGCTGCAAGTCCTGAATAAGTGCGGGAGGGTGAAAGGGTCAGCTGTCTCTGGGGCAGGAGTGACACAGAAAGCAGGAGCGACCGAGGGTGGCAGAAGCTTCATAACAGGACACAAACCTACAAAAAAATTACTGAAATATACACAGATCACACAGATTCGAGGAAACTCGGAAGACAGGGAGGAAAGAAACTGGGAATTATTCACCTTCTGTGAGTAGAGATTTGTATTTTGACCAACAGGGGTTGCACATGCTCTCGAAAACTTACCTTCAAATCCAAAAAAATTCATTTAAACTGTATACTGTTGAATCTACTGCATACAATTGGTAGTTTCCACAGCTTTTGCAGAGTAATAATACTTTAAGATACTGTAAGTTAGCTAAAATGTTGCAGCATTGAAGGAGTTTTTGCTATTTCACCTAAACCCCAGTGCTTTTAACGTTTTCCTGATGCTGGTGGACGACAGATTTGTTGTTGTATTTGTACCTTTATACACAATATTGTATCTCTGTTTACTTTTTTCACTTCCATGCTTAGTCAACGGTGTCCTTTAACTACCAGTATGTGTGCCAGAGGAGTCAGGTATCCGTCCTGCACCGCCACAAGTGGTACATTTATAACTTGACCACATGACAGCTGTTAAATATCAGCTTAGAAAAGGGCTATTACAAGTGACCCTAAATTGGTACCTATTAACAAACTGTTTGGTGACATGGACGTTGAATGTAGAAGTCACCTGTGTGTGACTAAATGAGTCATTGTTTGAATTGTCCGTCTCCAGCTGCACGTGACGTTGATTACAGTCTTTATTTAGACGTGGATCCCAGACAGCTCTGATTAGGCCCTCTTCTAAGCGCTACACGGTACAATTTATGTCATAACAAAATCCAACCCGTTGAAACCGCTGTGTCTGATGTGTCTCCAGAGGAAAAGAGGAGGTCAGTTGCAGACTTCAGAGACAGCTCTTTCATCCAAACCAAGGAGAAACTGTCTGTCTCGGTCAAAGCGATGTCTGCTCTCTATCTGTCAAAAGTGGCACCTCAGGAATCAACGCACAGTCCGTTAAAACCGGTAAACATCTGTCTACTCATTATGTGTAAAGACTATGTTGAGAGCCTTGGTGCTGTGTAGAAATCACAGTTGAGTTCATATCTGAAGGATTATTCTCAAGATGATAACATTTCTTTAGTGCTATCATAAAAATGATGTCAGAGATGTCATACTTTTATACAAGATTAACAAAATTAATGTTTAAGTCCAGAAAAAGGGAAGCATTTTAATGATTCAGGATTAATTCAGAATAAACAAATCGTAAAACTATAGGTTTACCCATGTACTTATACTTTAATAGCATCCCTCACTATCTAGATCTGTAGCTACACACTGCAGTTTATCATTTATGACTATTACATCATATCATAAAGTAATTACCAATAAAGCAAATTATGGCAGCGAGACAACATTGCTTATGTAATGTTTACCAAACCTGAATTGATTTCTGTTTCCATGCAGGAACAAGATCAGACACGTAAATCTGGGAAAGGAGTGAAACACATGAAGGTAAAACAGAACGACAACAGATATTTTGCATGACGATGGTGTGGTTGGTGTGACTGGTTTGTATGCATTAGATTTGCATTGTCAACGTATCATAACATTTTCCACAGTGTCATGTTCTATACAACTCAATAACCTGATTGTACCCTTGATATTAAATGTCACCCACTCCATTCATTTTGCGGTTTCAACTGTGGTTGCGGTTGCTGTGGAGTTGAGCTAATCCACTTACACTTAGCATGATAAAAAAAAACAGCACACTATAGGTCTACCCATGAACTTATACTGTAATAGCATCCCTCACTACCGGCATGACTTGGACGGTTACATGTGGCTCTCATCCCTGTAAGTAACCCTGGAGCATGGTTTTCACTGGATGGCTAATTTCTGTTGGAATTGGCATAACTGTAAGGACATTACTTTTTTCTTCTAAGATGGCTGAAGACTCAACATCCCAACAAAGGACAGATGGCCTCCCTTCACCTCCTTGTGCTGGACAGGAAGCTTTCTCTGGAGCACATCCTCAACAACCCATGGCATCCCAAGTTTCCAAAGAAAAGTTCTACCAAAAGCGCCAAAAATGTGAGCTGAGGAGGCTCCTGAAGCACACACACCCAGAGCTGAAGATGCTGGATGATGTCGTGGATGAGGAGCTCGCTGAGGTTTGGCGCTCAGAAGGGTCGACAGCTGGTGAAACTGGATACGAGGGAGAGGTCTTTTCAAGACGCCTGATATTTGAGAACTGTGGCCGGAGTAGCCAAGTATCTCCTTACACCCCCAAGACGCACATGGCAGAAGGAGCAGTGGAAAGATGTGATTTCAGTGAAACATCAGCTGTTTCTGAGCAGCCTCATGCTGAAAGTGCTAAAGAGATCATAGAGGATGACAAATCAGTTGGATTTAGGCCAGATCTTACCAGAGAGTGTGAGGACGAGATGATAAGAATAGATGTTCAGGCTACAAGAAGGATATTCGAGAGTCAGTCTGTAAACACATCTTGGCCAAATCCAGGTAATAAGTTCCAGGGGAAAGTTTTAACTTCTGAGGATGAGGCAAAGGCAGTGAAGAAACAAAAAAAGCAGTTTATAATGTGTAGCCAAGAGAATATAAACAGCAAATGTAAAGATGTGAACACAGGTTTGGAAGAGCAACCTCATAAACAAGTGTCATGTTCTTGTGATGTTGGTAAAAGCGCTGAAATATCTGGAGAAGAGGTTTCTTCTGGTGAAACATTCTCTGTGGATGAGACTACAAGCTTTACTGATCCAGAAAGATTCGCTGAAACGATAAAAACAAGTGCAGCTCTTTTGCAGAACAACCCTTTTATCTCAACAAATATAGAAAGAGAGCATTCCTACGTGCATATGGCAAAAACTCAAATCCCAGCAAGAGGCACTGGAGCAGCTGAGGACTATCTCACAGCTAATGTAAAGAATAGAACTCATCTGTTTGAATCGATGCCTTTTGACAAAATCAGGCATCAGAACAAGGATGAAATTGAGACAATGGTGGAAAACATCAAAGAAACACTGAATTTCCTCTACAGTGTTAAAGCCATATACTCAACTGGCTCAATCATTGAAGTAAATGAGACGATGATTGCTAAAAAAGCTAAATTCACGCTGTCAGAGAGCGGGCCTGAGATAAAATACGATGAGGTGGCAGAAGGTGGTGCGCAGAACTTCATAGTCCAATTGCTGCCACGGGTAAACCTAAAACATCAGCTCACTTACCTAAAAGAGGATAGTAAAGGTTTAATCGAGGCTGTGGTGGTGAATGTTCCTGTTCACCAGCATCAGTTCAATACCAGCAAAGACACAGAGTTCAAAACGGCCAATGTGGTTCAGCTCATTGAGGATATTCTCAATCAAGACAACTCTCTGAGGAAAGGCGTGATCATTCAAGAGGATGTAAACAACCGCGCTAACGTCATTGTTTATTCCCTTTACAATTACTTCGATGAGGAAGATGTGAAGAGATACAGCCCTCCACAAGGGGCAGAATCTGATCAATCAGAGGTATTGAGAGGTGACAGGAATGGAGAAACAAGAAAAGGTGTTTCTGAATCAACCACAAGCAGTCGTCTGGAAACCTCTCAAGACCAAGGATCAGTCAGGCCTGAAATCAAAATGAAGGGAAATGTGAAACTGTTCAAGAGTTGTATTGAAAAGGGCGATTTGGAGTATTTAAAAACTCTTCAGGCTGAGCCAACAGTTCAAGAACAGGACATGGAGCTTCAGCATGAACAGAAAGCTGATCAGACAGAGAAAAGTACCTTGGAGTGGGTCCCAGTGGATGTAAAGAGAATAAAAAGCATGTTCTCTGGAGACCAAAGTCAGATCGAAGCAAAGAAAAATATCTCTGACAATCGAGCTCCACCTGCTACCATTTCTCATGCATTTACAGGTAAAAATGAGTTACTTGGAAAGAGCCAGTCCTTTACAGAATGCACTTCTGGTGTAATCTCCAATATCCAAATGAAGAATGCTTTAACGGAATGCAGTGGCCAAGCACAAGAAGACATAGGCAACTTAACTCAGCTTCATTTTGATCCACAAGATGACGACAGCGTCCACCAAGCTGAGTTAGTTGAGGTGATAGACGACAGCGATGAGATCTTTAACCTCCAGACTGCAATCCAGAGCCTCCAGCAGGCCACAATTGAGGCCAAATCACTGTGTCACTCTTTAGAGGAAAAACAAAAAATCCTTTCTCAAGAACCTCCTGAGGAGCCTCCTGTCTCAGTTATGGCAGACAACATGAAACAGTCAAGAACAGAAGCAGAATTATCTCAAAAAAATGAGGACCGATTAGCCTCCAACTTCACCCCAGGACATAAATCAGACTGCAAACACAAAAATATAGAGCCATGCCATGAAGACACTAATACTACAACAGTGCAATCTACTGAGATGTGTGGCAAAGAGGGACAAAAAGGAACAGAGGTGGTGCAGAAACAAGCTATTATAGTATCTGCAAATAGTTCAGAAATTGCAAAGCAAGAGGACGAGGAAGTTGTTTTTGAGGGTAAAATTCGAGCAGCTTTGGAATCCTTGAAAGGGTCCAACGTCAACGTCATGACAGGAGATTTTAAAGCAGCTATGATCTACAGAAACTCCTCCAAACCTCACCAAGAGAGATCACAAAATGTGGACGTGGCGTTTGTTCAAAAGCCCAATACTGAAGAGTCTGAACGTCAGTCAACTCAAGTACAACTGAGGCAAGAGGTGGCTGCAGCAAACGCTGAACCTCCACACCAGACAGGAACCCCGAATAAACCAGCTACATGTGTCATTTCTGAGAAAAACAAAAGACCTATTGGCCCAAAACCAGCCATTCCACCTAAACCAGAACATCTGAAGGTAAAAGAAAGAAATATTCAATCAACCAAAATTAAGAATCCAGAAGGACCCCAAACTAAAACAGTAAGACCCACAGAAACAGCTCCTCAGGTTCCTCAACAATTGCCAAAGACATCAGTTTCATGCAACGATGAACACAAGCAAGACCTTTTAAAAATTAACAGAGGCTTAACAGCTGATTCAGGGGACTGTCAAAGAAATGAACCATTAGGCCAAACTGCACAGACGTCTCGGGAAGCTGAAGCGAAGTATCAAGTTCAAGGTTCAGCTGTTACCTCAGAATGTGATGACAAACATAAACATATCATCATTGGACAACAGGATATGAAAGTCACAGGAGAGCAGAGAAACCACCAGGATTTGCCAGTCAAAGACAGCATCAATGAAACAGATGAAGAGCATGTAGATTTCCAAAAGGCACGTCAGAAATTTGGAGGTAAAAAGAAAATAAAGATTGCACCTGTAAAACCAAAAAGAGTCAAAATTGCCCAGCCATGTGGGGAAAGTGTTTCTGCACATGCCAACCCAAAAGCAACAGAAACTATAACCAATCCTTCAATTGACATCTGTGGACAAATGTCTGTGAGTGAATACAAGCAGGAGAAAGAGAAGAAGCCGGACAGTAAAGTCGAGATGAGGCAGAAAAAAGGACGAACGGAAACAGAAGACGAGCGCCGCCAGCGACTGTCGGTTCACATGGATGAGATCATGAGAGGGAACATAATGACAGCCATGGAAATTTTTGACAATTTGCGAAAGCAGGAGGAACTGCAGAGCATTCTGAGTCGAGTTGAAGAAATCGAAGAGGACACGAGCGACGTTGACGTGAGGTCTCTGAGGAGAGTGTTCGAGGACGTCCCTGACTGGGTTGTCAGCTCTGACGACGAGAAACAAAAAAAGGTGAAGGCAGAAGACAAAGCGTTGCCGTTACTGAGAGAAAGCACTGAAAGCAAGTCCTCTATGGCGCATGTGTTTGGAGATCTTGAGCGAGCTAGTGAGGAAATCATGAACCTGAAAGAACAGACTTTAGCCAGACTTGTGGACATAGAGCAAGCCATAAAGAAGGCACTTTTTTCTGTCTCTACGCTGAAATCTGAATCAGACATAGCCGGTTTATCGTGTCTGTTCAGAGAGTCTTTGGGGGATGTGCAAGAATCTCCATCCTCGGGCAATATTAGCAAAATTAGCATTGAGTCAAGCAGAGCGAAGGCACAGGGAAGCGCTAAAACAAAGGGGAGCACAGCTAAGCCAGCTGGGCAAAGCACTGAAGTAGCAAAACAACGATCAAGTCCTCCATCTTCACCTGCGTTTATCTCCATCCAGTCAGCGGCTAGAAAGAAGGATAAAAGAGGCGCATCACCGCCGGAAACCTCAATCTGCCCCACATGTAAGGAGAGTCCAAAGCTGGAGGAGAAATTTCGGACAACGAAGACACTGACGTGCAACAGCCCCGCTCAAGACAGAAGAAGAGACCCCAGAAAAGAAGGTCAAAAACGATCCACTTGCAGCCCAGTTAAACCGCGTCGAGAGCTCAGTGTGCTGGAGGTGCAGACCGACCGAGAAGGGAACAGTGTCTTAGGGACAAAAACAGTCACAGAGAATTACGAGAGGACTGATAACTTTGGGAACCGGTTTTACTCAACCAAAACTTCCACCATCGTCACCACTCAGCCAGAAACCACAACAACGTCAACCACAAGTCAGGCAGTGATCAGTCCAATGACACATCAGCTGCCGATCAATCAGATCAATACCTTAATGCCTAAATAGTCAAATGTTGGTTTTCATATTCCTTATGCAAACGTTATCATGTACATAATTTTATTTAGTATAGGTTTGTTTATTTGTAAGGTCACCATTGGTGTTCGATTATCTTACGTCCTGTCTGTTTGGTTATTGATTTTTAGATTTTTGAAATCTTCACATCTGTGTTTGATTTGTATCTGAGAAGTAAAATCACATGTTGGGTTTTGATTTTGTATTCGATATGAACGCTTATGTCAAGAAATACTTTTGTTCCAGCTAAGCTCTGTCTTGTTTTTTTTTTTTTACCTCCCCATCAGTTCGAACGTGCTAGTCAAGAGATGTGCTCAGCCTGTCGGAAGCCAGTTTATCAGATGGAAAAAATAGCCGCAGACAAATACATTTTTCACAAAACTTGCTTCTGCTGTAAACACTGCAAGAAAAAATTGAGGTGGGATGTGAGAATATTCGAAAGAAAAATCACCTGCAATCATTAATGAGTGATTCGTAATGTACTTCGTATTGGCCTGAATATAAGATTGACCTGATTATAAGACCTTCATTGTGGATAGGTGTTAGAAAAATGACTTTCTAGAGAAGAAATGAGGCAATAGGATGACAGAATATCAAAATCCCAAACTAAATAAACAACAAAACAGGCATTTAACATGACAGTTTTACTGAAAATTCAAAGATGATATTTTAAATGTGATCTGCAGACATATTAAGGGGCATTACTGCTCTGCAAATGCTTCAGGACTTGTTCTGCTCTTTATTCTTGAGAAAGATATTGTCACTCTGCAACAATACTGCATATCCAGCTGAAATCTTACCTGTTAAGCTGATGAGTATGCTTGAGCGGATTGAGCGCCCTGGCCTCAGAAATTTGATAACTCCACTGAGAACGCTCTTTGGAAATGTCCCTTTGAAGTGCAGGAGCATTTCTTCTGACTGCTTTCATTCTTCACCTGCCATCCTCCTACATGATATGTCTTCATAACTGCTTTTACAGATGATTCTGTCTCGTCCAGCTTTGCCACAAAAATGATTTTCCCACATAGTCTTGGCAGAGCTGGGAGCTTAAATCTTTAGGGAAGACAGAATGTTTTTGTAGATTAAGGCAATGTACTGAAAATGGACAGCAACATTAAGACATACAGTAGCACAACGCCAGACTCTAACTGGCTGAAAACATCATCTTATACTCAGGTCAGTAACCAGTGTCATAAGAATCCAAAGCATTTCATTGATTAATTTATTGATTGCTTAATTGATTAAATTTAACAAAAGTGATTCTTTCTTTAGATTAAATGTGTGATATGATATACACCTTAAGCTAAAATAATTTACACAAAGGTTTACTAATGATACTGTTAATTGCTCGATTACAATACTGCAAATTCTTTAATTAAATCATCAATAATTGCACTGTAAAAATGCTTATAAACAGGTTTAACTCTATTTTTTTAACAATTTAGATTCTTGCTATTTTACTCGTTTTTCAAGTTTTGCAGATAATAACTTGTAAAATCACAGAAAAAAGTCACAATTCTAAAAAAAGGGTATTTTCATAACTAACTATTAACTAGTTATTTGCAGTCACTAAAATAAATATTACCTATATTAATGACTGAAAATAGTGTTTTCAGTGTGTCACCTTTATGGTTTTCCTGCAGTCAGTTCAGGTAAAAGTATCATTATTTATATATTAACTTTTTTAATATACATTTCATCACTCTGCTGTTTTAAATGTATTTTTCCTGACAACCTTGCTGCCCATTTTCCAGTGTTTTATTTGACAGACTTTTTTTACAGTGTTGTATTAGCTCCACCTGTGGGTTTCCTACTATGACAATTAAAAAAAGGTAAACAACCAATCATCATTCACTAATCATTTCATGCTAATCATTTAGGTTGTAAAGGAGTTACATCCTCATGACCTTCAACTGAGCACAGTTCTAAACTTGACCTGTAACTTCTGCTCATTTGTAGCATGTACAGTTACGCACCCCTAAATGGGGAATTCTACTGCATATTTCACTACCAACAACTGTTCAGACGGAAGGGCAACTATGATGAGGGCTTTGGACGCGCCCAACACAAGAATCGATGGCTTTTGAAGAACAGAGCCGATGAGGTGCCCGATGAATCGGAGGCATAAACGTACAGTGTAAATGTGAGTAACAGCAGACAGGGCAAAATTGATCCCTGTTTTATATATATATATATATATATATATATATATATATATATATATATATATATATATATATATATATATATATATATATATATATGGTCATATTCACAGTTATTCATGATAGTGGCTTCCCTCCTTTAAACTGTCTTCTTTTTCTATCCTCAGCAGATGAGATGGTGACTGTGACAACACAGAAGACCCTCTTAAAGTTGTGTTTGAGGAACCACACAATGATCAGCGCTGTCCAGCCTTTACAGTGTGTTTATGTACTGACTAATAATGAACGATGACACAGAACTTAATTGCAACTATGGCTTGATCAATTTAAAAACTGAGCACTATATGCAAATGCTGACACCTATAATAAGTCATTTTATTGAATTATATTTTGCTTTTGTAGTTTGCATTTACTACAACAGTTTTGGACACTGTGTAAAATCCAAAGAGAGATTGCAAATTTTACTTGAACTGGGATAACAAAGACCACAAATCAGCCTTATTTTGCTTACAACCATGTACAAGAAATTTCAGCAAGGACATTTTTTGTTGTTTTTTTTTTTTTTTTTTTTTACAAAAATGGCAAAATGCATTAAGATTAATCTGCATATTTATGTATACATAAAGAGGTCTATTCTCTTCACATCCCCACATGTTCAGCAATGTCACCTAAATGAATGCTCGCAAACTTACATTATATTTCCGGCTGCATTAATGATACTGTTTGTAGTTCTCCTAATCAATACTGTGTACCTGACATAAATGTTCTGTAGATTTCTGAGGATTTCACAAAAAAAAGTGCTGTGATGTCGAATTTCATTGATTGTTTATAAAAAAAAAAATCAGGATGACCAGTGTACAAAGAGCAAGAAATAAACCAAAAACACCCAAAATGTCCAGTTTCTGATATTAATAGTTGACTCAAATTGCTCTGGGTACAACGATTACAGCTGATCTTGCTAATTAATCTTTAAACCAATACAATCCAAGCATGTACAATGGCAGGTCATTTTCACCTTATCTTCTAGTATAGGACAATATCAATCATTGCTAATCTGCACCAGTTGTAAAACTTGTAGCAAAAAAACAGACACTGACACTTTGTAACTTATTTACAAAGTACTTTGAACAGCAAGACTCCTACAAAAGCTGTATCATGATGCCAGAAAACAAGAACACATATAAAAACAGACATAAATCCCATGTTCAGCAAAATGCAGCCAAGTCAGACAGCAATGAACTTGAAGTCAGACGTGCCCTCTTGGACCTATTGTACTTTTTATCTGTAGTGGTTCAATGGAAGACCTAGTAAAATTTTATGGAACCAGTCATGAATGTGCATGTTTTGTGTGTTGCATGTTAGTAAAGTAACACTGGTAGATACACTAAAAATGAATCTTTGACAAAATAACTGCAAATAAAATAAAATCTTTCAAAAATGCTCACCTAGTTGCTATATACGACAGTTAGCTAGTTTTTTGTTTACAACTTTCATGCTTGTTGATCAATAAGGACATAGAGAAATGACAAATGTCGGATTATGATTGAAGTGCAAATTATAGTTTGTGCTCTTCAATGACTTCTCCAGCACGATCTCTGTCACCCATTGGTCCATTCACTGGTTTTCTAAATTAAAAACAGAAGAAGAAACACAGTTAAAAACAAATGTCTGGTCATTAAAATCCTATTACACGCATATATATTTTAATTGCAGTAGGTATACTCAGCTCACTTGAGCATAATGTGGTCCTGAAGTTGAACATTGAGGGTTTCAGGCAGCAGCAAACAGAAACAACCAGCAGCTATGGGGATGATGCCATATGTCAGCATGGGAAGGGTGTAATGATAAACCTCCAGCAGCCTGATCAGCGGAGCGAGGATGCCGCCAACACGAGCGCACATGTTGTTCAGACCTACACCATTCTGCCTGCAAGAATTCACAATCAAGAATCACATAATGACAGAGGGGGGCTTTGGTAATATCAAATTCAGAGTATTTGACATTACCTTAAAACAGTAGGGTATAATTCTGCTGCATAAATGTAGGCTGTGCTGAAAGAAGCAGAGGCAGCAAATTTCCCCACCACAGCAATGACTGTTACCACCACAGGAAGATCTGATTGGGAAAAGATGTTTAGAACAAAAATAAAAGATCCTTTTTAGAAAATTAAAAAATTCACCTCTGTGTAACATTTTTAAATAACCGAAACATGTTTTAAAGGTCTACAAGATACCTTTTGGGACAGCAAGGACCACAAGGCAAGTAGTACCCCCAAAGAACAGGAAACACGCCTCACATATTCTCCTTCCGAAGTGTTGAATAAGAAACAAACCGCTAAAATTTGCAGGAATTTCAACCAGAGCAAAGATAAACTGTGTGAGATAAATATTCGTGCCAAAACTGCCAATATTGAGGGTGAGTCCGTAGAACAGAACACTTGCTGCAAACCTAAAATCAGAGGTGATGAGATACTTTTAGTTTCACAACTTCTCAGAAACAGCATTATTGTGACAGACTTTTTCACTGTAGACATTCAGGACAGTGGCATGAACATCATCTCACCAGATGAAGCCCATTATCAGAGTATGTTTTCTCAGATGTGGTATTTTGAAGATGTCGAACATGTTTCTTCTTTCAGATGTATGTTCCATATTTATCTGAATAAGTAAAATGCAACTTTTAGGACATGTTCATGCCATAAAGATGTTTAACATATTTTGTCTCAGTCAAAGTGTGTTTGATGCTGATCACCTTGTCCAGCAGGTCTTCTGGTAGTTTCCTCCCATTGATCCTGGCTGCTCGCTGGAGCTCCTTTCGTGCCTCCTCCTTCTTGCCATGTGTCAAGAGCCACCGAGCTGACTCTGGGAGAAACCTGTGGAAACAATTCCACAATGAAGAATGATTCAGTAGTTACAGTCACAGCTTCTCTGGCACTTGTTTGGTATTAGCATTTGAAGAACATCTGAAAAGGTTGTGGTGTTAGAGAGTTCTTACCAGTAATGGGCTACAAGGAGAATGACAAGAGGACAGAAGAGTACCAGCTGCAGGATTCTCCAGTTGTGCATCAAGTAGGCACTGCCAGTCAACAACATCTGTCCAGTACTTGTTAAAATGATCATGACCACTGTGCATAGACCAGACTTTGAAGGATCGCACCATTCCACAGCTGGAAGACAGATGAGAATTTGTAGTAACTGAGCATCAAAAAATAAAGTTTTACAAGAGAAAAGCAATAACAGTTCTCATAAATGATGAAGACAGTGGAGTTACCCAACACCGAAGTGATCATGACGATGGCAACACTTGCAGTCCCAGAGAAAAATTTGAGAACCATATAAACATACATGTTTGGAGAGAAAGCAGTGCTCACACCAAACACCAGCTGGAGGAAAACAGAAAGCAGGACTGCAAATTTTCGGCCAAACCTGTAGAGAAAAGACAATGGAATTACAAATAGAGATGCATGATTTTACCAGTACTTTCCATCTCATTGATGGTTCCTGTTGTATTCAAATATTTTATCCACCTACAAACTAACATGTTATTAAGGCTACTCTTATCATGATGGCTCACTGGCAGATGCTAAAATGGAAATAAAATGCTTGGCAGCTTGTTACTATCCATCCATCCATTATCTCTACACTGCTTAATCCTTTGCAGGGTTGTTGGGGGCTGAAGCCTATCCCAGCCGACTCAGGCATAGGCAGGGGACACCCTGGATAGGTCGCCAGCCTATCACAGGGCTACATATAGAGACAGACAACCAAACACACTCACATGCACACCTACAGACAATTTAGAATCATCAATTTTGGACTGTGGGAGGAAGCTGGAGTACCTGGTGAGAACCCACGCTGCACAGAGAGAACATGCAAACTCCACACAGAAAGATCCCAGGCATCTAAACCGGGACGCGAACTGGGGATCTTCTAGCTGTGAGGCAACGGTGCTAACCGCAGATCCACCGTGCAGCCCAGCCTGTTACTCTTTTCATTAAATCAGAGCAAAACTGATCAAAGTTTCAATACCCAACATACGTTTGTACTACTAGACCTACTGCTGGGACACTACTTGTTAGAAGCTTAATGAAAATAATTCCTTATTACGACAGTAGAATAACTGAACCTTGTGACAGAAAAAAGGATATATTACCTGTCAGAAATCGCCCCAAACACCAACACTCCAACCAGAATTCCTGACATATAGATGGACTGTGATACCTCAATCAAACCATTCGTGTCACAAACCACATCAAACTGAAAACAACAACAATGGCAACACAAAAAGAGAAAGGCATAGATTAAACCCAACACACAGAACATACAGTGAAAAAGATTTTAAGCAGTGGTCGCAATCTACAGGTGTGCAAGGAGCAAATAAATGAACAAGTGATCTTTTTCTTTGCTTACCTCTGTCACAAGGTTGGAAACACCTGGTGGGGCCTCATAATCCCATCCATCTATGCATTTTGTTGTGGTGTTAATCCCATACTTTTCAATGTCTTCCAAATTCCAATCCACAGGTGTGAACATTTCACAGCTTTCAAACCTTCCATCCTTGTTCACAGGGATGGTGAGATTCTTTTGTTTGTCCTCTGTCAGGTTGGGTGCACGCTCCAAGATCCAGTCAGTGTTGCAGTGATGTGGGAAGCTCAGGCCATTGTACACCTGAGTAATTACGTCAAAAGCTGGATAAATGTTGAGGATGCATAATGCAGAAATTAAGCACTTCTGAAACAAACCAAACTCCCCAATTTCCTTCAGGATCTGACTAAAGTTGCTCATAGTTATGTTTGGCTCAGCTCGCAGAGGCTCCTAATCAAAGTGCAGCGTGAGTGAAGACATTAAGAACAGATCATGATACGGGGAGTTAATGTTTAACCAAGCGTAGTTACATAGTTTATGGTACGTGCCTTCATCTCATTTTAAGGACTACAGTTGCCACTAATCTTGCAACAACAATAAAATTTGAGATAGCCGAAACAATCAAGTAAATACTACAAAAGATAATGGCAGTAAGTATAAAAAAGAAGTCCTTTTGTAGAGTGACTGTGTGCTGATATGGGACATTTGCATTCACTTTAAAGAGGAGCAGCTGTAATATAAAGATGAACAGTCAAGGTTCAAAATACTGCCAGCAGATAACATAAAAATGGTTTAAATAAAATTAGACTCTTGTAAACATTGGTTTGTCACAAGGGTTTCCTTGTTTGCAACACTGACCATAAATACAAATTGTAATGTAAAACATTTGTTCATCTCAAACTTGGCTCTTTATGTGAACTTACATTAAGGCCACCATTAATATTCAACACTTCTCCAACCTTCTGCTGTGGGCATTGCTTGAAATATTAGCAACTCACTGATCAGGGTACATCTTACATACTGAAGTAAAAGAGTGATCAAACTTTTGCAAGTGCCACAAGTAACGGTTTTAGTTTGGTTGTTTTTTGAAAAATAAATTTTTCCAGGTAATTAAATATAAAGTAACATTGCATTAACATTTGAACAAATGCTAACCCTGAACATGCTGCACTGAGCAACTCATGTTGTAATGTCACCAACGTAACTAAGATAATAAAAAACATATAAGACAATCAGTAATAATGGACAGAGCCGCTACAGTACAATACAGGATGCAAAGCAACATTTGTTTTTTGTCTACATGACGACAGACTTCCACAATAAGAACATTTTAATGGAGCAACAGTAACACTCTCGAGAAAAAGCTCCAAAATGCTTCATTATATTCACCAATTAGCTGCTTCTATTATTTGTGTAACGAAAGAATAAAGGGACTTTATTTAGACTTATCTATGACAGGGCAAAATGCCTGCTTATTTCCATATTACTGTATAGCTGACTCATAGGGAGTGAAAAACATGCAGAACATTGACACTATTAGTTAAAATGAGAGGGGAAAACAAGTGTATTGTGAATATACAGTACATATACAGTTGTGCACAAAAGTTTACATACACTTGTAAAGACAATGTATATCACTGCAGTCTTGAGTTTCCAGTTCTTAATTTTCTGTGATGGATTCATTGAAACACATGAGTCTTTGTCTGAGAAAAACATTCATGCATTTTGGTTATTTCATAGATTCATCACAGATCTTCTGGAAATTTGACAAAATCTACTGGATCAAAAGTATAGGACATACATAGTTGTGTTAATCAGATTTCTCAGTGGCACGGCATATTACCTTCCTTTGAGTGATTACAGTTGACTACAGCAGCTGACTTCTCTGAGACAATTTCAAAAGGGACAATTTGATACACTTAAATTTAAAAGGCCTTCTGGAGAAAAGTTGTAGGAATATCATCAGTCAGAAGGTTGAGTCTTAGATGCAGTTGGGTGTTACAACAAGACAATGACCCCAAACACACATAAAAAGTGGCCAAGACATTGCTATAATTATTTAATTATTATTTTAATTATTAATAATTATTTTAATTAAGGTTCTAGACTGACCTCCCCAAAGTCCTGACTTCAACCCTATCAAGAACCTGTGGACTTTGATGAAGACACAAGTCTGTGTCAGAAAGGCAACAAATTAATTTAACTTTACCAGTTCTGTCAAGATGAGTGCTCAGAGAAACAACCAGAAATATGTGGACCTCAACTCATTTTTACCTCAACTCGATGCTACCAAAAGCATCGAGTTGAGGTAAAAATGGCTGAAGGAGCATTTAACTAAATATGTGAGAGACAAAATCTACTCTGTCTCACACAGTTGAAGTGTATCTATGATAAAAATTACAGACCACTCCATTTTTACCTCCGCCAAGGAGGTTATGTGATGGCCAGCGTTGGTTTGTTTGTTTGTTTGTTGGTTTGTTTGTGTGCAAAATAACTCGCAAACTCATGGACAGATTTGGATGAAATTTTCAGGAAATGTGTGAAATGGGACAAAGAAGAAATGATGAACTTTTGGGACTGATCCGGATTGCCGTGTCGATGCAGGAATTGTTTTTAATCTCACTGTAACCGGGTAGACAATTACATGTGGGTTACTCTAAAAGCCACCAGAGGGCTTTCTTGTTTTTGGAGTAACCCCCTATGACCACATGAGATTTTGTTGATTTAATTAAATGCATTTGTAAATGGAAATTAAAATTAAAATACACCCGTGGAAAACTTGTTTCTCTGTTCCCTGTTCGTTTTGGCTCCATGACCCGATGAGGACTTCTGATGAGGAAGGATCACGTATCTGAAAGCTCCAGTGTTACCTCACTACCTTGCTGTGTGCTGTGGCCTGATGAAGACCCACTCTGGGGTTCAAACGTTGCTTGGCACACATTGTTCACTATTTCACAGTGGACTTTTCACCAGCGTGGGGTTTATTTGTCCCTTTGGAGGGACCTTGTGGTGCCGCTAGCTCTGCCGCTAGCGCTAAATCCCTAGCGTTCGGCCTCTTTTCAGGACGTTTTTGGGAGGTTTTGAGGTTTTCTGTTACTTTAGCTTTGCTTTTTGGTTTCCTTACGTTTCCTTAGGGTGGGGGGCATCTGCCTTGAGTTGTCATTTAATTTGTTTTTTGGGTTTTGTTGGTGTTTTCTGTCGTACATTAGTGTAGCGGAGCGTTCATTTTTTGAGGGATTTGTATTTCATTACAGGGGAAAAAAAACATTTAGTTCGCATAATCTCGGCTTACAAACGGGGGGATTTGATTTCTGGGGTAAAATTTAATGTTAAGGGGTTTAAAATAAGGTTTAAAGGGCTTTAATTCATATAAGGGACTGTATTGGGGACTGTAAAGTGGGGGACCACGGTTCAATAAAACGTAGAATATTTTCATTTCATAGGGGTCAAAAATTAATTAGGTGTGTTTAATAATTTAAAATACTTTCACAGATATGTCATAGTTTCAGGGATTTCATATAATTTTGCATAAGTTAAATTTACATACATTTACTGTACATATATACACACAAATACCAATTATCAAACAGTATGTAACCATTGTAGAAATAAAACAGGTTAAGAAAAAACCACCGTAAAGCACATGTACATGCACATCCAGGCAAGTAGGATGGCACTAAGCACCAAATCAGACATGTCCTCTTGGACCTGGTTGCCTGTACTGTCTATCTGTACAAAACTGTCCTGAACAAGCGCCTATGAAACTTTCTTGCTCTGTCTTGAGTTTTGAGTGTGCAAAGTAACACTCAAATTTATTTGATTTCAGACACAACCACATAGTTGGATAAATCCCTTCTTGTCAAAAAACTTGTAGAGTAATGGGATGCACTAAAAACCGAATCTGTTGCAAATTACAAGTAAAATAAAATCACATTTTTCAAAAATGATGAATAAAGAAAGAGAAAAATTAAAATTGTCCGATTATGATTTTAATTACTATTGAAATCACAGTTGTTGCTCTTCAATTACTTCTTCGGCACAGTTACTGTCCCCCATTGGTCCTTTTCCTTGTTTTCTAAATTAAAAAACAGAAGAAGGAACACAGTCAATACAAGTACTGTATTTTGTAGTTAAAATCACATTGCATGCATATATGTATGTTTTTTGTGATTGTAGTAGGTATACTCAGCTCACTTGAGCATAATGTGGTCCTGAAGTTGAACATTGAGGGTTTCAGGCAGCAGCAAACAGAAACAACCAGCAGCTATGGGGATGATGCCATATGTCAGCATGGGAAGGGTGTAATGATAAACCTCCAGCAGCCTGATCAGCGGAGCGAGGATGCCGCCAACACGAGCGCACATGGAGTTCAGACCTACACCATTTTGTCTGCAAGAATTCACAATCAAGAATCAAATGATGACTGAGAGGCCTTTGAATATGCATTACAGCATATTTGACATTACCTTAAAACAGTAGGGTATAATTCTGCTGCATAAACATAAGCTGTGCTGAAAGAAGCAGTGGCAGCAATTTCCCCAGAACAGCGATGCCTGTTACCACCACAGGAAGATCTGATTGGTAGAAAATATTTAGCACATCACAACATAAAGATGGATATATCAGTCAGAAAATCAGAAAATTCACCTCTGTGTAACATTTTTAAATAACAAAAACATGTTTTAAAGGTCTACAAGATACCTTTTGGGACAGCAAGGACCACAAGGCAAGCAGTACCCCCAAAGAACAGGAAACACGCCTCACATATTCTCCTTCCCAAGTGTTGAATAAGAAACAAACCGCAAACATTTGCAGGAATTTCAACCAGAGCAAAGACAAACTGTGTGAGATAGATATCCATGCCAAAACCGCCAACATTCAGGCTCAGTCCATAGAACAGAAGACTTGCCGCAAACCTAAAATCAGAGGTGATGAGATACTTTTAGTTTCACAACTTCTTAAAAGCAAAATAATTGTGACAAATGTTGTCACTGTAGACATTCAGGACAGTGGCATGAACATCATCTCACCAGATGAAGCCCATTATCAGAGTATGTTTTCTCAGATGTGGTATTTTGAAGATGTCCAAAATGTATCTTCTTTCAGATGTATGTTCCATATTTATCTGAACAAGTAAAATGCAACTTTTAGGACATGTTCATGCCATAAAGATGTTTAACATATTTTGTCTCAGTCAAAGTGTGTTTGATGATGATCACCTTGTCCAGCAGGTCTTCTGGTAGTTTCCTCCCATTGATCCTGGCTGCTCGCTGGAGCTCCTTTCGTGCCTCCTCCTTCTTGCCATGTGTCAAGAGCCACCGAGCTGACTCTGGGAGAAACCTGTGGAAACAATTTCAAAACTAGAAAAACACTCAGAGACTGCACACCTCCGGCAAGCAGCTTCTGTCCACCCCCAACACAATCTCCCAATGACAAAGTATCTTTAAAAAGTTAATTGTCCGATAATCACTCTCACACCGTAGCACTGCTGTGGTTGAGCACGACCGGCTGACACCCACCATATATGTGCAATGCACTTTCCTACCACAAGGCGGCACTTCAAGGCTTTCAGACACTCCACTCCCAATGTTAAAGAATCTTTTTTAAAAATCCTGGATCCGGATGATCCGGATCACTTCCAAAATTTCATCATTTGTTCCTTGTCCCATTTCACACATTTTATGAAAATTTCATCCAAATCCATCCATAACTTTCCAAGTAGTTTTAAAAACAGACAAACAAACAAAAGAAATAAACAAACAAATGAATCAACGTCGGCAAAAACATAACCTCCTTGGCGGAGGTAATAAAGAATGATTCAGTAGTTACAGTCACAGCTTCTCTGACACTTGTTTGGTATTAGCATTTGAAGAACGTCTGAAAAGGTTATGGTGTTAGAGAGTTCTTACCAGTAATGGGCTACAAGGACAATGACAAGAGGACAGAAGAGTACCAGCTGCAGGATTCTCCAGTTGTGGGTCAAATAGGCAATGCCAGACAAGGACATCTGTCCAATACCAAAGAAAGCTATGATGACCATTGTGCAAAGAGCAGACTTTGAAGGATCGCACCATTCCAGCGCTGTAAAACAGTGGAGAGTTCATACAATACAGAAACAGAAAGCCATGCCAGGAGACTGCAGTATGCCATGCAACAGCACTTCACTGGCGGCGATTCAATGATAGACGTTGCTCTTCTATGGTTTATGTCATCGTCTTATACACCTCTTATTTCTGTTTTTACAAAATGGATATTTCTCTTGATTAGTGTCCCAAATTTGAGTCCACCACTGCCTGTGAGCATTTGCTCAGTGATGCATTAATTCCATTCTGTACATGGGTGTGGCATATCCAGACGCTGTTCAAACAAAATGAGCAGTACTCAGACACTCTTTATACTGGGGACAATGAAAGGCCACCCCTAAATGTCACATTTTGACAAAAGCAGCAATGCCTCAGATGACCCCAGTCACTAGTACAAGACAGTATACGCTCACTTTGGGTGGCGCACATCATGTGGCATCAATATTTCACATGAGGCGTTTATATTTTTGTTCAGTGTAGTATATGTTTATAGACTGAAAACTTGGTAGAATGATTCCCTTTAGTAGGACATTATGAATTCATTCCAGGCAGAGGTGATTTGAAAATTTGCAAAAGTGTCAATCAAGTAAGTCTCATATTAGTGAGCTAGTTTGATTAGATTTACGATTAACAAAAGATTTTTATTTACTCATTAATAATTCACTTTTCCATGATATTATTTTTACCATGTCAGATGTATTTAAGCGTACAGAAGACTTTGACATGAATGTAGAGGCATTATATGTTGGGCACTATGATAATGATATGAACCAATGACTAAATAATCTGTGTAACCTTTAATCATAACCACAAACAAACATTTTAAAAGACAAAAGAAAATGTAATAGGCATCAATGATTAAAGTAGTGGACTTACCCAGCACTGTTAAGTTCATTGTCAAGGCAACACTTGAACTCCCACAAAAAAACTTGAAAACCATATAAATATAGATGTTTGGTGAGAAAGCAGTGCCCACACCAAACACCAACAGGAGGAAAATTACAAGGACGATGGCAAACCGTCGGCCGAACCTGTTCAGAGAGGACAATAGAATAACAAATGTATATTATTGTTTTGAGGGACACAATATATCGTTGTGAACAAAAGTTTACATGCACTTGTAAAGACCATGCATGTCAGATTTATGATAGGTCATCTGGAAATGTGACAAAATCTTCTGGCTCAAAAATATACATACAGCAATGCTAATACTGAGTTAATGTATCATGGTCATTTTCAGCTGAATTAGGTGCTTTTGGTAACTTCACAAGCTTCTGGTTGTTCCTTTGATCGCTCCTCTTCACAGACTTGATGCAGTTACTATAAATTTGTTGGTTTTCTGACACAGACTTGTTACTTATACGCACAGTCCACAGGTTCTCAATGGGGTTTATGTCGGGACTTTGGGGAGGCCAGTCTAGAACTTTAATTCTGACCAGACTTAATCATTTCTTTACCACTTTTGGTGAGTGTTTGCCTCCAAGACCCAACTATCTGGCTGATGAATTTAGCTTTTCCTGAAGAATGTGGAAAATGTGTCTTTAATTGCTCCATTTGCTTGGTGTAAAGCACTAGGTCCACTGGAAGTAATAAAAAAGTAGCCCCAGAGCATGATACTGCCACCACCATGCTTGACTGTAGGTTTGGTGTTCTTGGGGTTGAAGGTCTCACTTTCTCTCCTCCAAACATATTTCTGGTTATTGTGGTCAAATAGCTCAGTTTTTGTTTCATCTGACCAAAGAACATTTGTCTAGAAGGCCTTTTGTTTGTCCATGTGATCAGCAGCAAATTTCAGTCAAGCCTTAAGGTGTCACTTCTGGAGCCACTTTTGACCCATTTAAGATAATTATTTGATTTTTCTGATGTGTGCTGAGCGCCTTAGACTTCCCCACTGTCACTCCTCAATTGCCTCAGAGGAGTCAGCTGTTGTAATCATAGACAAGAAGGCCATGCCAATGATAAAATTTGATTTGAAATTATCACCAGAACTGTTAATTCAAGTTACAGATATACATTTTTGACCCAACAGTTTTTTTCATATTCCCAGATCTATAATTAATCAATAAAAAAAACAAAATACATATAAATTCATGTTTGTTTCAATAATTCAACATACAACACTGAAAGCGACATTAATAATTTGAAACACAAGACTGCTATGATATCAATAGTCTGTACAACTTTATACGTTTATGGGAGGCAATAACTTTATTTTCAAGAGATATTGTTATACAACAGTTGCCTTCCTTTGTTGACTCAACTCATAAACCAGTATTAACCCTTTTCCCTTTTGTCCTTTAAATATCAGCTTTGAGGGCTGTTATAATCATTTTATTTCTCACTGACAGACAGTATCAGCCTGTTACAACTCTTCATTACATCTCAACGGTACTTCTAAAGAGACAAGCTAAACAAAGTAGGTGAGGTTAGTGATGATATGAATAGTTCTTTAATATGAAGGACAATCACAAAACCTTGTGACAGAAGAAGGGGTGTATTACCTGTCAGAAATCGCCCCAAACACTAACGCTCCAACCAGAATTCCTGCCATGGAGATGGACTGTGATGCCTCAATCAAACCATTCTTGTCACAAACCACATCAAACTGAAAACAGCAACAATGGTAACAGGAGAAGGAAAAAGAATGGATTAAAGGAAGAAGTGGCAGCAGGGTTTCAGGAAGGAATTATGCATCCCACACAGGATATACAGAGAAAATTCTTTCATGTAGGGGTCTTCACTACAGGTGTGCAAGGAGCATATAAATGAACAAGTGATCTTTTTCTTTGCTTACCTCTGTCACAATGCTGGAAACACCTGGTGGGGCCTCATAATCCCATCCATCTATGCATTTTGTTGTGGTGTTAATCCCATACTTTTCAATGTCTTCCAAATTCCAATCAACTGGTGTGAACATTTCACAGCTTTCAAACCTTCCATCTTTGTTCACTGGGATGGTGAGATTCTTTTGTTTGTCCTCTGTCAGGTTGGGTGCACGCTCCAAGATCCAGTCAGTGTTGCAGTGATGTGGGAAGCTCAAGCCAGTAAACACCTGACTAATCACGTCAAAAGCTGTAAATATGTTGGGGATGCATAATGCAAAAATTAAGCACTTGTGAAACAAACCAAACTCCCCAATTTCCTTCAGGATCTGACTAAAGTTGCTCATAGTGATGTGTGGCTCAGCTCGCAGAGGCTCCTAATCAAAGTGCAGCGTGAGCGAAGACATTAAGAACAGATCATGATACGGGGAGTTAATGTTTAACCAAGCATAGTTACATGGTTTATGGAATGTGCCTTCATCTCATTTTAAGAACAACAATACAATTTGAGATAGTCGAAACAATCAAGTAAATACTAACAAAGATAATGGCAGTAAGTAAAAAAAAGAAGTCCTTTTGTAGAGTGACTGTGTGCTGATGTGGGACATTTGCATTCACTTTAAAGAGGAGCAGCTGTAATATAAAGGTTAACAGTCAAGTTTCAAAATACTGCCAGCAGATAACATAAAAATGGTTTCAATGAAATTAGACTCTCCATTTTGAAATGGCATTCTTGTGAACATTGGTTTGACACAAGGGCTTCCTTGTTTGCAACACTGACCAAAATTAAAATTGTAATGTAAAACATTCGTACATCTGTTATGACCCAGCCTCTAGGGGTAGGTGAGTACATAAAAACAAAACAAGGTGCTATTGGTTTGGTGAACCAATTCATTTCTTAGTGACAAAATTAACACAAAACAGGCGATGCACAGAGTAAACAGAGTTAGTGGTTTTAGCTCAAATAAAAGAACCAAATAAAGCCAAACGAAGGCTAACAGAGTTACAAAAACTTACTAAGACTAAATAACACAAAACACAACTAAACTACCTAGCCAAACTCAAACACAACAGCAATATCACACCAAACAGAAATAACAAACGAGTGCCGAGTGCACAGAACTAAGAAAACCAAAACTGGGTCCTCAAAACACACATTACAAAACATCACAGAACATGAATCACCACTCAACAGTGGCTACGAAACACACAGTAACATTAGCATCTTATCCACATAGAAAACACTAACGTCTCACTAAATTAATGCAATTGCTAATAGAGGCCAAAAGTCTTCACCAAGACACAAAATTCCTCTCACTGAGTTAGCAACTGATGAATGAACCATAGTACACAGAAACACACCGACATGAGGCACCAGGGTGAACTGATTACGCCCGACTGAGAGTTTGGTTGTGGGTTTTATACAACTTGGTGTGATCACAGCTGCAGTGGATTGGTTGAAGTGGGAGGGAACCAAGTGGTGGCCCAATTACCAGGTCAGGAGGCGGGAGAACAGGTGCTGTGGAGCAAGTCTTCAGCTCCAGGCTAATCAGCCCAGATGACTGGCAGCTGGAACTCTGGAGCAGACTCCCAAACCAGCCACAGCTGGGCCTACACAGCCCATCCTGACCCAAATACTTCACAAAAGTCTACCACAGAAGAAATACGGCACACTGACACCAGTGGCTGTAACACCCCTCCCTTTAAAATTCAACCTCTACACAAAATAAGACACCACTGGTCACATGTCAATGGTTACAGCTGCCAACGTTCTACGACCAAACAAACACAAAGAGTCACTGAGCAAATAAATTACTTTACCTTTGGCTTTGGGACCATTTAAGATCCCGGACGAGCCCCCACTTGTTATGTTACGACCCAGTCTAGGGAAGCGTGGACGCAACATAAAAGAGTAAAAAAACGCAAACTTTGTCTCCAAATCAATAACTGCAAAGCCAGTTGCCAAAATGAAACACAAATTTATTACTGTTACAAAAAGAGGCCCGATGTACAGGTAAAAAGGGAGAAAGCCAAACACAACAGAAACAGTGCTGAATATATACGGTGATACCAATTTACAAACAAATAACCAGAGAGGACACAAAACTACCATCCAAATCCACAACACCAAAATGAATACTAGCACAAATACATGATTGATACGGGAACAAAGTTCTCAGAAGAAACCACAGAAACATGCAAGCCACTGCTGCAAAGTCGAGTCCCATCGGTGGAAGGAAATCCCTGGATTTAAAAAGGCTGGATGCTGCAGCAGGGACCAATGGGACAGTGACACCACTTACTGTCTGGAGAAAGGCAGCATTGAGTTTCCAGTTCTTAATTTTCTGTGATGGATTCATTGAAACACATGATTCTTTGTCAGAGAAAAACAATCATGCATTTTGGTTATTTCATAGATTCATTACAGATCTTCTGGAAATTTGACAAAATCTGCTGGATCAAAAGTATAGGACATACATAGTTGTGTTAATCAGATTTCTCAGTGGCACGGCCTATTACCTTCCTTTGAGTGATTACAGTTGACTACAGCTACTGACTTCTCTGAGACAATTTCAAAAGGGCCCAATTTGATACACTCATTAAACTTAAATTTAAAAGGCCTTCGGAGGAAAGTTGTGTCATCAGATGAAGCACAAACTGAGCTATTTGGCCACAATAACCAGCAACATGTTTGGACGAGTGAAGGTGAGGCCCTTAACCACAATAACACCAAATCTACTGTCAAGCATGGCAGTGGAAGTATCATGCTCTGGGCCTGTTTTGCTGTCAGTGGAAGTGGTGCTTTACACAAAGTAAATGGAATAATGAAGAAGGAGGATTACCTTTATATTCTACAGGAAAATCATCAGTCAGAAGGTTGAGTCTTGGACGCAGTTGGGTGTTACAACAAGACGATGACCCCAAACACACATAAAAAGTGGCCAAGACATTGCTATAATTAAGGTTCTAGACTGACCTCCCCAAAGTCCTGACTTAAACCCTATCAAGAACCTGTGGACTTTGATGAAGACACAAGTCTGTGTCAGAAAGGCAACAAATTCAGTTTAACTTTACCAATTCTGTCAAGATGAGTGCTCAGAGAAACAACCAGAGACTTGTGGATGGCTACCAAAAGCTCCGAGTTGAGGTAAAAATGGCTGAGGGAGCATTTGACTAAATATTCGGACCTCTGTCTGTTTATTTGTGACCCTACATATTTTGTCATGTTTCCAGAAGACCTAATTATAATAAATCTATGAAAGAACCAAAATGCATGATTGTTTTTTGTGGCAAAGATTCACGTCTTTTAACACTTCCATCGTATACGTATAAACATTTAGAGTCATGGAGGTCACTGAAAAATTAAAACTGGACTGCCATGATACAAATGGTCTTTATAAGTTTATGTAACCTTTCTTCAGTGTATGCAAACTTTTGTAAACCTTTAATACATATATACACACAAATACCAATTATCAAACAGTATCGTAGAAATAAAACAGATTATGAAAAAACAACCAGAAAGCACATGCACAAAACTATCCTGAACAAGCGCCTATGAAACTTTCCTGCTGTGTCTTGAATTTTGAGTGTGTATTTGTGAATGTTCAAGAAAGTAACAATCAGATTTATTTGACTTCAGACACAACAACGTAAGTAGATAAATCTTTTTTTGTCACAAAAGAAGTCTAGAGTAATGGGATGCAAAAAAATCCTAATCTTTTGCAAATTACAAGTAAAATTAAAGCTGCAAGCAGCGTTGGACAGGTTCTCGCTTCTCCTGCCGGGCGACTGAGACATATGGCTAACATCCGGCCGGGACTTAGATCACACCTGTCAAGTTTCAGGTCATTTGGAGCAACTGCAGGCCATTTACACAGTGAATTCAAAACTGGTGGACTTCCTGTTGCATTGTGGGTATGGGTTCTTGAGGCTTTTTTGTGCGTGTTGTCATGACACATATGTGTACCGAATTTCGGAGCTGTAGGTGAAACATAGTTCAGGGTCTGAATTTTTAAATGCCTGTAGGGGGTAATATTGAGCCAAAATGGCCAAATGGCAAAACGCTGCGCGCTGCCGCGCGCACACCGTAGTACTTTTTTATGGGGCATTTTGATAAGTTTTATTCACCACCACCTGTAGTATATGTGGACCGAATTTGAGATCTTTAGGCATTATCCCTGAGGAGGAGTTTGGTCTTGAAAACGTGAAATTTTTGAAAAAGTGGCCAAACAGTGGCAAAATGGCCACTCGGCAAAACGCTGCGCGCTGCCGCGCGCACACCGTTGTGCTTTCACGGAGCGTTTTGATAAGTGTTTTTCACCACCACCTGTAGTATATGTGGACCGAATTTGAGATCTGTAGGCATTATCCCCGAGGAGGAGTTAGGTCTTGAAAATGTGAAATTTTTGAAAAAGTGGCCAAACAGTGGCAAAATGGCCAAACGGCAAAACGCCGCGGGCCGCCACGGGCACGCCGTCATACTTTTGCGGAGCGTTTTGATAACTTTTTGTCACCACCCCCTGTAGTATATGTGATATAAATTTGAGCTATGTAGGAGTTTTCCCCTAGGAGGAGTTCGCGCTTGAAAATGTGAAATTTCTGAAAAACCAATTTGGACAGTAAATCCAAAATGGCGGATTTCCTGTTGCATTGTGGGTATGGGTTCTTGAGGGTTTTTTGTGCGTCTATTCGTGACACATATGTGTACCGAATTTCGGAGCTGTAAGTGAAACGTAGTTCAGGGTTCGAATTTGTGAATGTTTGTAGGGGGCAGTTTTGAGCCAAAAATTGAGCCAAAATGGCGGAATGTCAACATTCCGTGGGCCGCCGCGCGCACGCCGTCATACTTTTGCGGAGCGTTTTGATAACTTAAGCTCCCCAATGCGTTTTCTACCTGCTGGCTAAATTTGAGATTTATCGGAGTTATCACCTGGGAGGAGTTAGCTCTAGAAAATGTGTAATTTTTTGGCCAAAATTTGGCCAAATTTGGCACTAAATTGAAAATGGCGGCTTTCCCGTTGCATTGTGGGTTTCGCTTCAAGAGGATTTTTTTTGCGTCTTGGCATGATACATATGTGTACCGAATTTCAGAGCTCTAGGTCAAGTTCCCTCCAAATGCCAGGGTGGGTGCCCTTTTGCCTTCTAAAGGGGGCGCTATTGAGCCATTTTTCCATTGACATGTGTAATTCCCCAATATGTGCATGGGGGACACCGAGTCAATGTGTGTGGCGATTTGTATGCGTTTTCGAGTAGTGCAAGGGCCTCAAAAGTGGCCCCAACGAAACGGTAAAATAATAATTAAAGCTGCAAGCAGCGTTGGACGGGTTCTCGCTTCTCCTGCCGGGCGACTGAGACATATGGCTAACATCCGGCCGGGACTTGGATCACACCTTTCAAGTTTCAGGTCATTTGGAGCAACTACAGGCCAGTTACACAGCCCTTAGTGTTTGTTTCCATGGTAAAATGACAGTAAATTCAAAATGGCGGACTTCCTGTTGCATTGTGGGTATGGGTTCTTGAGGCTTTTTTGTGCGTGTTGTCATGACACATATGTGTACCGAATTTCGGAGCTGTAGGTGAAACATAGTTCAGGGGCTGAATGTTTAAATGCCTCTAGGGGGCAATATTGAGCCAAAATGGCCACTCAGCAAAACAGTGCGCGCTACCGCGCGCACACCGTCGTGCTTTTGCGGGGCATTTTGATAATTTTTTTTCACCACCACCTGTAGTATATGTGGACCGAATTTGAGATCTTTAGGCATTATCCCCGAGGAGGAGTTAGGTGTTGAAAACGTGAAATTTTGGAAAAAGTGGGCAAACAGTGGCAAAATGGCCAAACGGCAAAACGCCGCGGGCCGCCACGGGCACGCCGTCATACTTTTGCGGAGCGTTTTGATAACTTTTTGTCACCACCCCCTGTAGTATATGTGATATAAATTTGAGCTATGTAGGAGTTTTTCCCTAGGAGGAGTTCGCGCTTGAAAATGTGAAATTTCTGAAAAACAAATGTGGACAGTAAATCCAAAATGGCGGATTTCCTGTTGCATTGTGGGTATGGGTTCATGATGCTTTTTTGTGCGTCTATTCGTGACACATATGTGTACCGAATTTCGGAGCTGTAAGTGAAACGTAGTTGAGGGGCCGAATTTGTGAATGTTTCTAGGGGGCAGTTTTGAGCCAAAAATGAGCCAAAATGGCGGAATGTCAACATTCCGTGGGCCGCCGCGCGCACGCCGTCATACTTTTGCGGAGCGTTTTGATAACTTAAGCTCCCCAATGCGTTTTCTACCTGCTGGCTAAATTTGGGATTCATCGGAGTTATGACCTCGGAGGAGTTAGCTCTAGAAAATGTGTATTTTTTTGGGCAGAATTTGGCCAAAATGGCCAAATTTTGACATTCAATTCAAAATGGCAGCTTTCCCGTTGCATTGTGGGTTTCGCTTCAAGATAATTTTTTTTGCGTCTTGGCATGATACATATGTGTACCGAATTTCGGAGCTGTAGGTCAAGTTCCCTCCAAACGCAAGGGTGGGTGCCCTTTTTTTTTCTAAAGGGGGCGCTATTGAGCCATTTTTCCATTGACATGTGTTATTCCCCAATATGTGCATGGGGGACACCGAGTCAATGTGTGTGGCGATTTGTATGCGTTTTCGAGTAGTGCAAGGGCCTCAAAAGTGGCCCCAACGAGACGGTAGTATAATAATAAGAATTAAAGCTGCAAGCAGCGTCGGACGGGCCCTCGCTCCTCACCGCACTGCTCTCCACACGACCTTGTCTAGGGGGCGCCGTAGAGCCGATTGGAATTTTGACCGTGCAAATCTATTGGTCTTGGGATACTATATGTATGCACCAAATTTCATGTTTGTAGGATAAAGCAGTGATTTTATATGAGTATTTGAATATTTGTAGGGGGCGCTGTGGAGCCGTTTGAACACGTCCACTCCTGAATTGTATATTGAACGTTAGGTTTTGAGATTAATGAGAATTTTTGTGGATTCGGTGATTTTACATGGATCCCTTCACCTCCAAAACTCATTTCGTTCCACATGGCGAATTTGCTCAAAATGGCCGCCATGCCACGCCCACATCGTGTGACGCAGTCACAAGATTTTAATAACTTCATCCTGGAGGGGTCTAGATGACACACAGTGAATTTGTTGAAGATGGCACAAAAATCCTAGGAGAAGTTTGTTAAATTCCAATGCCTGGGCAGCACATGTTCCAGAGGGCGCCGTTAAGATTTTTGTTCAAAATGGCCGCCATGCCACGCCCACACCATGTGACGCAGGTGCAAGATTTTAATAACTTTTCATTCTGGATGGGTTTAGATGCCACACAGCGAATTTGGTGAAGATCGGACAAAAATCCTGGGAGGAGTTTGTTAAATTCCAATGCCTGTGCACCACATGCTGTAGGGGGCGCGGCTGAGCTTTTTTGTTCAAAATGGCTGCCATGCCACGCCCACACCGTGTGACGCAGCCACAAGATTTTAATAACTTTTCATCCTGGAGGGGTATAGATGCCACACAGCGAATTTGGTGAAAATCGGATAAAAATCCTGGGAGGAGTTCGATAAATTCCAATGCCTGCGCACCACGTGCTCTAGTTGGCGCTGTTTAGCTTTTTTGTTCAAAATGGCCGCCATGCCACGCCCACACCGTGTGACGCAGCCACAAGATTTTAATAACTTTTCATCCTGGAGGGGTATAGATGCCACACAGCGAATTTGGTGAAAATCGGATAAAAATCCTGGGAGGAGTTCGATAAATTCCAATGCCTGCGCACCACGTGCTCTAGTTGGCGCTGTTTAGCTTTTTTGTTCAAAATGGCCGCCATGCCACGCCCACACCGTGTGACGCAGCCACAAGATTTTAATAACTTTTCATCCTGGATTGGTCTAGATGCCACACAGCGAATTTGGTGAAGATCGGATAAAAATCCTGGGAGGAGTTCGTTAAATTCCAATGCCTGCGCACCACATGCTGTAGGGGGCGCTGTTGAGCTTTTTTTTAAATTTTAACAGCAGGAAATTTTTTGTCTTGGGCTACTGTACATGTGTACCAAATTTCATGAGTTTACGTGAAACTAGCCGTATTAACTCCACTAAAGCCCAATTTTCTAGGTGGCGCTATTGAGTCATTTTGCCATTCATATGTGTAATTCCCCCAAAATATCAAATTTTTCGCCAGTCCTGATGTGTGTGCCAAATTTGGTGAGTTTTTGAGCATGTTTAGGGGGTCAAATTGAGGTTCAAAGTGGCGTAAGAAAAATAAACCAACCGCCAAACCGCCAAAGAAACACGAGAAGAACAATAGGGTCCTACGCACTGTAGTGCTTCGGGCCCTAATTAAAGCTGCAAGCAGCGTTGGACGGGTTCTCGCTTCTCCTGCCGGGCGACTGAGACATATGGCAAACATCCGGCCGGGATTTAGTTCACACCTGTCAAGTTTCAGGTCATTTGGAGCAACTGCAGGCCAGTTACACAGCAAAAATCTGAATTTCAATTCAAAATGGCGGACTTCCTGTTGCATTGTGGGTATGGGTTCTTGAGGCTTTTCGGTGCGTGTTGTCATGACACATATGTGTACCGAATTTCGGAGCTCTAGGTGAAACATAGTTCAGGGGCTGAATGTTTAAATGCCTCTAGGGGGCAATATTGAGCCAAAATGGCCACTCAGCAAAACGCTGCGCGCTACCGCGCGCACACCGTCATGCTTTTGCGGAGCATTTTGATAAGTTTTTTTCACCACCACCTGTAGTATATGTGGACCGAATTTGAGATCTTTAGGCATTATCCCCGAGGAGGAGTTAGGTCTTGAAAACGTGAAATTTTTGAAAAAGTGGCCAAACAGTGGAAAAATGGCCAAACGGCAAAACGCCGCGGGCCGCCACGGGCACGCCGTCATACTTTTGCGGAGCGTTTTGATAACTTTTGGTCACCACCCCCTGTAGTATATGTGATATAAATTTGAGCTATGTAGGAGTTTTCCCCTAGGAGGAGTTCGCGCTTGAAAATGTGAAATTTCTGAAAAACAAATGTGGACAGTAAATCCAAAATGGCGGATTTCCTGTTGCATTGTGGGTATGGGTTCTTGAGGCTTTTTTGTGCGTCTATTTGTGACACATATGTGTACTGAATTTGGGAGCTGTAAGTGAAACGTAGTTGAGGGGCTGAATTTTTGAATGCCTCTAGGGGGCAGTTTTGAGGCAAAAATTGAGCCAAAATGGCGGAATGTCAACATTCCGTGGGCCGCCGCGCGCACACCGTCATACTTTTGCGGAGCGTTTTGATAACTTAAGCTCCCCAATGCGTTTTCTACCTGCTGGCTAAATTTGAGATTTCTCGGAGTTTTCCCCTCGGAGGAGTTAGCTCTAGAAAATGTGTAATTTTTTGGCCAAAATTTGGCCAAAATGGCCAAATTTTGACATAAAATTCAAAATGGCGGCTTTCCCGTTGCATTGTGGGTTTCGCTGCAAGTCATTTTTTTTTGCGTCTTGGCATGATACATATGTGTACCGAATTTCAGAGCTCTCGGTCAAGTTCCCTCCAAATGCAAGGGTTGGTGCCCTTTTTTTTTCTAAAGGGGGCGCTATTGAGCCATTTTTCCATTGACATGTGTAATTCCCCAATATGTGCATGGGGGACACCGAGTCAAGGTGTGTGGCGATTTTTATGCGTTTTCGAGTAGTGCAAGGGCCTCAAAAGTGGCCCCAACGAAACGGTAGAATAATAATAATAAGAAGAAACGCAGCAAGATCAATAGGGTTCTACACCGTTGGTGCTCGAACCCTAATAAGAATAAACGCAGCAATTCCAATAGGGTTCTACGCACCGTTGGTGCTCGAACCCTAATTAAAGCTGCAAGCAGCGTTGGACGGGTTCTCGCTTCTCCTGCCGGGCGACTGAGACATATGGCAAACATCCGGCCGGGATTTAGATCACACCTGTCAAGTTTCAGGTCATTTGGAGCAACTGCAGGCCAGTTACACAGCAAAAATCTGAATTTCAATTCAAAATGGCGGACTTCCTGTTGCATTGTGGGTATGGGTTCTTGAGGCTTTTCGGTGCGTGTTGTCATGACACATATGTGTACCGAATTTCGGAGCTCTAGGTGAAACATAGTTCAGGGGCTGAATGTTTAAATGCCTCTAGGGGGCAATATTGAGCCAAAATGGCCACTCAGCAAAACGCTGCGCGCTACCGCGCGCACACCGTCATGCTTTTGCGGAGCATTTTGATAAGTTTTTTTCACCACCACCTGTAGTATATGTGGACCGAATTTGAGATCTTTAGGCATTATCCCCGAGGAGGAGTTAGGTGTTGAAAACGTGAAATTTTTTAAAAAGTGGCCAAACAGTGGAAAAATGGCCAAACGGCAAAACGCCGCGGGCCGCCACGGGCACGCCGTCATACTTTTGCGGAGCGTTTTGATAACTTTTGGTCACCACCTCCTGTAGTATATGCGATATAAATTTGAGCTATGTAGGAGTTTTCCCCTAGGAGGAGTTCGCGCTTGAAAATGTGAAATTTCTGAAAAACAAATGTGGACAGTAAATCCAAAATGGCGGATTTCCTGTTGCATTGTGGGTATGGGTTCTTGAAGCTTTTTTGTGCGTCTATTCGTGACACATATGTGTACCGAATTCCGGAGCTGTAAGTGAAACGTAGTTGAGGGGCCGAATTTGTGAATGTTTCCAGGGGGCAGTTTTGAGGCAAAAATTGAGGCAAAATGGCGGAATGTCAACATTCCGTGGGCCGCCGCGCGCACACCGTCATACTTTTGCGGAGCGTTTTGATAACTTAAGCTCCCCAATGCGTTTTCTACCTGCTGGCTAAATTTGAGATTTCTCGGAGTTTTCCCCTCGGAGGAGTTAGCTCTAGAAAATGTGTAATTTTTTGGCCCAAATTTGGCCAAAATGGGCAAATTTTGACATAAAATTCAAAATGGCGGCTTTCCCGTTGCATTGTGGGTTTCGCTGCAAGTCATTTTTTTTTGCGTCTTGGCATGATACATATGTGTACCGAATTTCAGAGCTCTCGGTCAAGTTCCCTCCAAATGCAAGGGTTGGTGCCCTTTTTTTTTCTAAAGGGGGCGCTATTGAGCCATTTTTCCATTGACATGTGTAATTCCCCAATATGTGCATGGGGGACACCGAGTCAACGTGTGTGGCGATTTTTATGCGTTTTCGAGTAGTGCAAGGGCCTCAAAAGTGGCCCCAACGAAACGGTAAAATAATAATAAGAAGAAGAAACGCAGCAAGATCAATAGGGTTCTACACCGTTGGTGCTCGAACCCTAATTAAAGCTGCAAGCAGCGTTGGACGGGTTCTCGCTTCTCCTGCCGGGCGACTGAGACATATGGCTAACATCCGGCCGGGACTTATATCACACCTGTCAAGTTTCAGGTCATTTGGAGCAACTACAGGCCAGTTACACAGCACCTTCTACCTGTAGAAGCCAAAATGTAGCAAAAATCAGAATTTCAATTCAAAATGGCGGACTTCCTGTTGCATTGTGGGTATAGGTTCTTGAGGCTTTTTTGTGCGTGTTGTCATGACACATATGTGTACCGAATTTTGGAGCTCTCGGTGAAACATAGTTCAGAGGCTGAATTTTTAAATGTCTGGAGGGGGCAATATTGAGCCAAAATGGCCAAATGGCAAAACGCTGCGCGCTACCGCGCGCACACCGTCGTACTTTTGCGGAGCGTTCTGATAAGTTTTTTTCACCACCACCTGTTGTATATGTGGCCCGAATTTGAGATCTTTAGGCATTATCCCCGAGGAGGAGTTAGGTCTTGAAAACGATAAATTTTTGAAAAAGTGGCCAAACAGTGGCAAAATGGCCACTCGGCAAAACGCTGCGCGCTGCCGCGCGCACACCGTTATACTTTTGCGGAGCGTTTTGATAAGTGTTTTTCACCACCACCTGTAGTATATGTGGACCGAATTTGAGATCTGTAGGCATTATCCCCGAGGAGGAGTTAGGTCTTGAAAACGTGAAATTTTTGAAAAAGTGGCCAAACAGTGGCAAAATGGCCAAACGGCAAAACGCCGCGGGCCACCACGGGCACGCCGTCATACTTTTGCGGAGCGTTTTGATAACTTTTTGTCACCACCCCCTGTAGTATATGTGATATAAATTTGAGCTATGTAGGAGTTTTCCCCTAGGAGGAGTTCGCGCTTGAAAATGTGAAATTTCTGAAAAACCAATCTGGACAGTAAATCCAAAATGGCGGATTTCCTGTTGCATTGTGGGTATGGGTTCTTGAGGGTTTTTTGTGCGTCTATTCGTGACACATATGTGTACTGAATTTCGGAGCTGTAAGTGAAACGTAGTTCAGGGGCTGAATTTTTGAATGCCTCTAGGGGGCAGTTTTGAGCAAAAATTGAGCCAAAATGGCGGAATGTCAACATTCCGTGGGCCGCCGCGCGCACGCCGTCATACTTTTGCGGAGCGTTTTGATAACTTAAGCTCCCCAATGCGTTTTCTACCTGCTGGCTAAATTTGAGATTTCTCGGAGTTATCACCTCGGAGGAGTTAGCTCTAGAAAATGTGTAATTTTTTGGCCAAAATTTGGCCAAATTTGGCACTAAATTCAAAATGGCGGCTTTCCCGTTGCATTGTGGGTTTCGCTTCAAGAGGATTTTTTTTGCGTCTTGGCATGATACATATGTGTACCGAATTTCAGAGCTCTACGTCAAGTTCCCTCCAAATGCCAGGGTGGGTGCCCTTTTGCCTTCTAAAGGGGGCGCTATTGAGCCATTTTTCCATTGACATGTGTAATTCCCCAGTATGTGCATGGGGGACACCGAGTCAATGTGTGTGGTGATTTGTATGCGTTTTCGAGTAGTGCAAGGGCCTCAAAAGTGGCCCCAACGAAACGGTAAAATAATAATTAAAGCTGCAAGCAGCGTTGGACGGGTTCTCGCTTCTCCTGCCGGGCGACTGAGACATATGGCTAACATCCGGCCGGGACTTGGATCACACCTGTCAAGTTTCAGGTCATTTGGAGCAACTACAGGCCAGTTACACAGTGAATTCAAAATGGCGGACTTCCTGTTGCATTGTGGGTATGGGTTCTTGAGGCTTTTTTGTGCGTGTTGGCATGACACATATGTGTACCGAATTTCAGAGCTCTAGGTGAAACATAGTTCAGGGGCTGAATTTTTAAATGCCTCAAGGGGGCAATATTGAGCCAAAATGGCCACTCAGCAAAACGCTGCGCGCTGCCGCGCGCACACCGTCATGCTTTTGCGGAGCGTTTTGATAAGTTTTTTTCACCACCACCTGTAGTATATGTGGACCGAATTTGAGATCTTTAGGCATTATCCCCGAGGAGGAGTTAGGTCTTGAAAACGTGAAATTTTTGAAAAAGTGGCCAAACAGTGGCAAAATGGCCAAACGGCAAAACGCCGCGGGCCGCCACGGGCACGCCGTCATACTTTTGCGGAGCGTTTTGATAACTTTTTGTCACCACCACCTGTAGTATATGTGATATAAATTTGAGCTATGTAGGAGTTTTCCCCTAGGAGGAGTTCGCGCTTGAAAATGTGAAATTTCTGAAAAACAAATGTGGACAGTAAATCCAAAATGGCGGATTTCCTGTTGCATTGTGGGTATGGGTTCTTGAGGCTTTTTTGTTCGTCTATTCGTGACACATATGTGTACCGAATTTCGGAGCTCTAAGTGAAACGTAGTTCAGGGGCCGAATTTGTGAATGTTTCTAGGGGGCAGTTTTGAGGCAAAAATTGAGCCAAAATGGCGGAATGTCAACATTCCGTGGGCCGCCGCGCGCACGCCGTCATACTTTTGCGGAGCGTTTTGATAACTTAAGCTCCCCAATGCGTTTTGTACCTGCTGGCTAAATTTGAGATTTCTCGGAGTTATCACCTCGGAGGAGTTAGCTCTAGAAAATGTGTAATTTTTTGGCCAAAATTTGGCCAAAATGGCCAAATTTTGACACTAAATTCAAAATGGCGGCTTTCCTGTTGCATTGTGGGTTTCGCTTCAATATAATTTTTTTTGCGTCTTGGCATGATACATATGTGTACCGAATTTCAGAGCTCCAGGTCAACTTCCCTCCAAATGCAAGGGTGGGTGCCCTTTTTTTTTCTAAAGGGGGCGCTATTGAGCCATTTTTCCATTGACATGTGTAATTCCCCAATATGTGCATGGGGGACACCGAGTCAATGTGTGTGGCGATTTATATGCGTTTTCGAGTAGTGCAAGGGCCTCAAAAGTGGCCCCAACGAGACGGTAGTATAATAATAATAAGAAGAAGAAGAAACGCAGCAATTCCAATAGGGTTCTACACCGTTGGTGCTCGAACCCTAATAAACACAGCAAGATCAATAGGGTTCTACACCGTTGGTGCTCGAACCCTAATAAGAAGAAACGCAGCAAGATCAATAGGGTTCTACACCGTTGGTGCTCGAACCCTAATAAAATCACATCTTTCAAAAATGATGAATAAGGAAAGAAAAAAATTAAAACTGTCAGATTATAATTTCAATTACTATTCAAATTACAGTTGTTGCTCTTCAATTACTTCTTCGGCACAGTTACTGTCCCGCATTAGTCTATTCCCTTGTTTTCTAAATGAAAAAAACAGAAGAAGGAACACAGTCAATAAGTACTGTATTTTGTAGTTAAAATCACATTGCATGCATATATGTATGTTTTTTGTGATTGTAGTAGGTATACTCAGCTCACTTGAGCATAATGTGGTCCTGAAGTTGAACATTGAGGGTTTCAGGCAGCAGCAAACAGAAACAACCAGCAGCTATGGGGATGATGCCATATGTCAGCATGGGAAGGGTGTAATGATAAACCTCCAGCAGCCTGATCAGCGGAGCGAGGATGCCGCCAACACGAGCGCACATGGAGTTCAGACCTACACCATTTTGTCTGCAAGAATTCACAATCAAGAATCAAATGATGACTGAGAGGCCTTTGAATATGCATTACAACATATTTGGCATTACCTTAAAACAGTAGGGTATAATTCTGCTGCATAAACATAAGCTGTGCTGAAAGAAGCAGTGGCAGCAAATTTCCCCAGAACAGCGATGCCTGTTACCACCACAGGAAGATCTGATTGGTAGAAAATATTTAGCACATCACAACATAAAGATGGATATATCAGTCAGAAAATCGGAAAATTCACCTCTGTGTAACATTTATAAATAACAAAAACATGTTTTAAAGGTCTACAAGATACCTTTTGGGACAGCAAGGACCACAAGGCAAGCAGTACCCCCAAAGAACAGGAAACACGCCTCACATATTCTCCTTCCCAAGTGTTGAATAAGAAACAAACCGCAAACATTTGCAGGAATTTCAACCAGAGCAAAGACAAACTGTGTGAGATAGATATTCATGCCAAAACCGCCAACATTCAAGCTCAGTCCATAGAACAGAAGACTTGCTGCAAACCTAAAAGCAGAGGTGATGAGATACTTTTAGTTTCACAACTTCTTAAAAGCAAAATAATTGTGACAAATGTTGTCACTGCAGACATTCAGGACAGTGGCATGAACATCATCTCACCAGATGAAGCCCATTATCAGAGTATGTTTTCTCAGATGTGGTATTTTGAAGATGTCGAACATGTTTCTTCTTTCAGATGTATGTTCCATATTTATCTGAATAAGTAAAATGCAACTTTTAGGACATGTTCATGCCATGAAGACGTTTAACATATTTTGTCTCAGTCAAAGTGTGTTTGATGAGGATCACCTTGTCCAGCAGGTCTTCTGGTAGTTTCCTCCCATTGATCCTGGCTGCTCGCTGGAGCTCCCTTCGTGCCTCCTCCTTCTTGCCATGTGTCAAGAGCCACCGAGCTGACTCTGGGAGAAACCTGTGGAAACAATTTCAAAACTAGAAAAACACTCAGAGACTGCACACCTCCGGCAAGCAGCTTCTGTCCACCCCCAACACAATCTCCCAATGACAAAGTATCTTAAAAACAGTTAATTGTCCGATAATCACTCTCACACCGTAGCACTGCTGTGGTTGAGCACGACCGGCTGACACCCACCATATATGTGCAATGCACTTTCCTACCACAAGGCGGCACTTCAAGGCTTTCAGACACTCCACTCCCAATGTTAAAGAATCTTTTTTAAAAATCCTGGATCCGGATGATCCAGATCACTTCCAAAATTTCATCATTTGTTCCTTGTCCCATTTCACACATTTTATGAAAATTTCATCCAAATCCATCCATAACTTTCCAAGTAATTTTAAAAACAGACAAACAAACAAAAAAAATAAACAAACAAATTAATCAACGTCGGCAAAAACATAACCTCCTTGGCGGAGGTAATAAAGAATGATTCAGTAGTTACAGTCACAGCTTCTCTGACACTTGTTTGGTATTAGCATTTGAAGAACGTCTGAAAAGGTTATGGTGTTAGAGAGTTCTTACCAGTAATGGGCTACAAGGAGAATGACAAGAGGACAGAAGAGTACCAGCTGCAGGATTCTCCAGTTGTGGGTCAAATAGGCAATGCCAGACAAGGACATCTGTCCAATACCAAAGAAAGCTATGATGACCACTGTGCAAAGAGCAGACTTTGAAGGATCGCACCATTCCAGCGCTGTAAAACAGTGGAGAGTTCATACAATACAGAAACAGAAAGCCATGCCAGGACACTGCAGTATGCCATGCAACAGCACTTCACTGGCGGCAATTCAATGATAGACGTTGCTCTTCTATGGTTTATGTCATCGTCTTATACACCTCTTATTTCTGTTTTTACAAAATGGATTTCTCTTGATTAGTGTCCCAAATTTGAGTCCACCACTGCCTGTGAGCATTTGCTCAGTGATGCATTAATTCCATTCTGTACATGGGTGTGGCATATCCAGACGCTGTTCAAACAAAATGAGCAGTACTCAGACACTCTTTATACTGGGGACAATGAAAGGCCACCCCTAAATGTCACATTTTGACAAAAGCAGCAATGCCTCAGATGACCCCGGTCACTAGTACAAGACAGTATACGCTCACTTTGGGTGGCGCACATCATGTGGCATCAATATTTCACATGAGGCGTTTATATTTTTGTTCAGTGTAGTATATGTTTATAGACTGAAAACTTGGTAGAATGATTCCCTTTAGTAGGACATCATGAATTCATTCCAGGCAGAGGTGATTTGAAAATTTGCAAAAGTGTCAATCAAGTAAGTCTCATATTAGTGAGCTAGTTTGACTAGATTTACGATTAACAAAAGATTTTTATTTACTCATTAATGATTCACTTTTCCATGATATTATTTTTACCATGTCAGATGTATTTAAGCGTACAGAAGACTTTGACATGAATGTAGAGGCATTATATGTTGGGCACTATGATAATGATATGAACCAATGACTAAATAATCTGTGTAACCTTTAATCATAACCACAAACAAACATTTTAAAAGACAAAAGAAAATGTAATAGGCATCAGTGATTAAAGTAGTGGACTTACCCAGCACTGTTAAGTTCATCGTCATGGCCACACTTGAACTCCCACAAAAAAACTTGAAAACCATATAAATATAGATGTTTGGTGAGAAAGCAGTGCCCACACCAAACACCAACAGGAGGAAAATTACAAGGAGGATGGCAAACCGTCGGCCGAACCTGTTCAGAGAGGACAATAGAATAACAAATGTATATTATTGTTTTGAGGGACACAATATATCGTTGTGAACAAAAGTTTACATGCACTTGTAAAGACCATGCATGTCAGATTTATGCTAGGTCATCTGGAAATGTGACAAAATCTTCTGGCTCAAAAATATACATACAGCAATGCTAATACTGAGTTAATGTATCATGGTTATTTTCAGCTGAATTAGGTGCTTTTGGTAACTTCACAAGCTTCTGGTTGTTCCTTTGATCGCTCCTTTTCACAGACTTGATGCAGTTAATATAAATTTGTTGGTTTTCTGACACAGACTTGTTACTTATACGCACAGTCCACAGGTTCTCAATGGGGTTTATGTCGGGACTTTGGGGAGGCCAGTCTAAAACGTTAATTCTGGCCAGACTTAATTATTTCTTTACCACTTTTGGTGAGTGTTTGCCTCCAAGACCCAACTATCTGGCTGATGAATTTAGCTTTTCCTGAAGAATGTGGAAAATGTGTCTTTAATTGCTCCATTTGCTTGGTGTAAAGCACTAGGTCCACTGGAAGTAATACAGCCCCAGAGCATGATACTGCCACCACCATGCTTGACTGTAGGTTTGGTGTTCTTGGGGTTGAAGGTCTCACTTTCTCTCCTCCAAACATATTTCTGGTTATTGTGACCAAATAGCTCAATTTTTGTTTCATCTGACCAAAGAACATTCGTCTAGAAGGCCTTTTGTTTGTCCATGTGATCAGCAGCAAACTTCAGTCAAGCCTTAAGTTGCCACTTCTGAAGCCACTTTTGACCCATTTAAGATAATTATTTGATTTTTCAGATGTGTGTTGAGCGCCTTAGACTTCCCCACTGTCACGTTTGTGACTGAATCTAGTAAGTGTAATAAATGGACCCTAAATAAATTGCCTCAGAGAAGTCAGCTGTTGTAATCATAGACAAGAAGGCCATGCCAATGATAAAATTTGATTTGAAATTATCACCAGAACTGATAATTCAAGTTACAGATATAAATTTCTGACAATACATTTTTGACCCAACAGATTTTTTTCATATTCCCAGATCTAGAATTATCAATGAAAGAACCAAAATACATATAAAATACATGTTTGTTTCAATAATTCAATACAATACAATACAATACAATACAACATACAACACTGAGAGCTACAGGAATAATTAGAAACACAAGACCCCTATGATACATTTACATCTTTATACATTTATGGTAGGTAATAACTATTTTCAAGATATATTGCTATTCAACGGTTGCCTTCCTTTGTTGACTCAACTCATAAACCAGTATTAACCCCTTTCCATTTTGTCTTTAAGATATCAGCTTTGAGGGCTGTTATAATCATTTTATTTCTCACTGACAGACAGTATCAGCCTGTTACAACTCTTCATTACATCTCAACAGTACTTCTAAAGAGACAAGCTAAACAAAGTAGGTGAGGTTAGTGATGATATGAATAGTTCTTTAATATGAAGGACAATCACAAAACCTTGTGACAGAAGAAGGGGTGTATTACCTGTCAGAAATCGCCCCAAACACTAACGCTCCAACCAGAATTCCTGCCATGGAGATGGACTGTGATGCCTCAATCAAACCATTCTTGTCACAAACCACATCAAACTGAAAACAGCAACAATGGAAACAGGAGAAGGAAAAAGAATGGATTAAAGGAATAAGTGGCAGCAGGGTTTCAGGAAGGAATTATGCATCCAACACACAGGATATATGGAGAAAATTCTTTCATGTAGGGGTCTTCACTACAGGTGTGCAAGGAGCATATAAATGAACAAGTGATCTTTTTCTTTGCTTACCTCTGTCACAATGCTGGAAACACCTGGTGGGGCCTCATAATCCCATCCATCTATGCATTTTGTTGTGGTGTTAATCCCATACTTTTCAATGTCTTCCAAATTCCAATCCACAGGTGTGAACATTTCACAGCTTTCAAACCTTCCATCCTTGTTCACAGGGATGGTGAGATTCTTTTGTTTGTCCTCTGTCAGGTTGGGTGCACGCTCCAAGATCCAGTCAGTGTTGCAGTGATGTGGGAAGCTCAAGCCAGTAAACACCTGACTAATCATGTCGAAAGCTGGAAACATGTTGGGGATGCATAATGCAAAAATTAAGCACTTCTGAAACAAACCAAACTCCCCAATTTCCTTCAGGATCTGACCGAAGTTGCTCATAGTGATGTGTGGCTCAGCTCGCAGAGGCACCTAATCAAAGTGCAGCGTGAGCAAAGACGCACAGAACATATCACTGACAATAATCAGGTCTCTTAATATTTAACTAGGTGCAGCAACGTCAATTTTCTTTAATCATGTATTCGAAAAAATACAGCTGTCACATTTGTTGTATCTACAGGCAAACTGTTTGATCGGGATAAGGACATATTAAATACGTCTCGCTTTTATGAGCCTCTCCAAGGGTTCTGTCTGTTGCTATTTTCCTGTTTGCAGACATCATGGAGCCAAAATTTAGAGATCACCCCAGCCTCTGTCCAAGTAGGTCACCCACAAGAATATGGGCTGCTACCTATTGACATGTATGTTCAAATACAGCTAATAATGTGCCTCAGGAAGACCTAAAATCAGCCAGATTCATGTGTCAATACTATAGTCATGTTTTCAGGTGTCACTGAATAGAATTCAGAGTTTTGCAGAAACACAAGCAGAACTAGTGAAGTGCCGTCTGCTGCCCTCAGCTGGCTGAGCGCCAGATTTTTCACTTTGACTTTAACACAGCATCACACAGCAGCTGAAAAGATGAGTGCTTTTTTGAAGTGAGTCATGTGTGTGTATTTACACACGTGGCGCAGCAGCAGTAACTTCATTTACACATGATCTGATGGTAAATAATGTTCTGTGTTCTTCTACACACCCACCAGCTCAGCTTTTCCACACAAAGTCCAGATTTATAAGGTGGAACAATGTGTATTCAAGCTTCTCAGGATTAATCCTCCATTTTTATTTGGATAAGCCTGTCATTACGCACAAAATGACTCTGTAGCAGCTCAAGTTAACCCCACCACCCCTCAAAGTTTGACTCAAAAGTACATCCCTGATTGTGCCAATTATAAAATTTGAGATAATCAAGACAGTAACAGTGAGCACTGACTGGATAATAATTGCAGTAATTCAACTTTAAGCACAATGCAGATCACACAAGCAGCCACTGCAGAGGAAACAAGAAGAGATAAAGGTAATAACAAGGGAAGAAAAAATACACAGACTGCCAACACCAGTACAGACCTAACACAGTCATAAAAGTATTTTAAAATCTCAAAAAAGAAGAAATTTTTAGTATTATTCTGTCATGATATTAGGAATACTTCTAATATGCCCATTACTATCCTTTTCAAAAGCTTCAACATAGCGACTAAGCCTTTTATTGACCGAGATGTCATGATAATCTAAAAATGGTTTCAAACTACATTTATTCAGCAGCATTGGTTGTTACAGTCACAGCTTCTCTGGCATTTTTTAAACCAAATAATGGTGTTTGAGGCTTCTTACCAGAACTCTAAAAACAGGAGAATGATGAGAGGGCTGAACAGCACCAGCTGCAGGATTTTAAAGTTGTGGATCAAAAAGGCAATGCTAGACAACACTATCTGTCCAATTCCAAAGAAGGCTATGGCAGCCACAGTGCAAAAAGCAGACTTTGAAGGACTGGTCTGTTCCACAGCTGTACGACAGATGAGGGTTGCACATATTGGGTTGTTCTATTTTAGCTGCAACAGTGTTGTTTAGTTTGTAACTAAGCAGCTTTATTAGATAGCAAACATTATGCATATTTACAGGTTTGTTATTTTATTTTTCGTTGTTTTAATGTTCAAAAAACACCTTATGTTTCCAATATTGTACATACTGCAGCACGATCTGTCTGAAAACGCTCCCGAAAAGCATAATCTGCTCTGATTGGTCAGCCGGTCAACGAAAAGGCAATAGGACTTATGTATGATAACCCTAGATATCTGAGTACGGGGATATAGCTGTAGCCTTTAGTGAGAACATAATGGTATTTTTCATAATAATTTGTTTATTTTGGATGTCCCAAACTACACAGAAAAATATGAGAACCGTATAAATATATATGCTTAGCAAGAAAGCGATGCTCATACCAAACAACAGCATGAGGAAAACTGAAATCAGGACGGCAATTCGTCGGCCGACCCTATAAAGAGAGGACAAGAGAATTAAAAAATATTTAGAATTCTTTTAGGGAAAACAATATATAGTTTCTCCTCTGGTATACAATAACTTTAAAAAAACAAACAAACAACCATCAAAAAAGTGACTAGTTCTTTATTAGGAAACCAGAAAACACAGAAACCCACCTTTCTCTTCAGGGATTAATAAAGTTTATTCTCTTCTATTCTTCTATCCTATCATATAAGTCAAAGGATGAGTCAACAGCCAGTTTGTGGGATGCAGAGACAGGCAGGGCTTTATTTAGTGTCACAATGTCTCTGTAGGTTTTTCATGTCTTCTTCAGAGTAATGATCCGATTTGATAGTCCAGAAACAAGGGCCGTCAGATGGGAGAGAGACAAGCTGGCAGCTATTAGGACAGTGTGGGACAAGTGCGTAGAGAAACATCCCCTACTCTATAACCCAGGTCCTAATGTCACAGTGGATGAAAAACTATTGGTATTCAGAGGTCACTGCCTTTTTAATATATGCCTTCCAACTCAGCAAAATATGGCATAGAAATCTGGGCAGCATGTGATGCAAACACTAGCTATGCATGGAACATGCAGGTTTACACTGGAAAGCTGGTTGGAGGAGCCCCAGAGAAGAATCCAGGTACGAGGGTTGTGCTTGATATGGTACATGGTCTCAGGGGACACAACATAACCTGTGATAATTTTTCACAAGCTACAACTGGGGTCAGGAGCTCCTAAAGAGAAAGCTCATGATGGTTGGAATAGTCCAAAAGAATGAGGCTGAAATCCCTACTGAAATGCTGGTAACCAAGAACAGGGTCCCTCAGTCTGTTTGCCTCCACAGACACCACAGCCCTAGTGTCTTACTGCCTCAAAAAAGGGGGGAAATGGTGTGCTCATGAGCACTTTGCACGAAAATGCTGAAGTCAGCACATGAGAGGACCAAGTAGAGAGGGGTACCAGAGGAGGGATGGACAACTTGATTTTTTTTATCACTAAATCTCTGAGAATTCTGCCAGTCTCCACATGTTCTTGTTTCTGCTGGATTCTCAGCCACTCCTCTTAACACAACATCACACCAAAAGAAGAAAAAATCTCAAAATGTAAAATAAAATCTTTTAAAAATCAATGTCACGTAAAACTATTCTATTTCTTATGCAGGTCTTTCCAATGTACATTAAAAAAAGTTTTAACATGACTGTTTTATGAAAAACGAGTGAATTATCCACATTGAACCATGATCTGTGAGAGGTAAAGAACACCACTGCACTAAATATTGATTGAAGTGAGTTAAAGAGATAAATATTTATTGGTATTTATTGGTTTCTGACACTTTTAGATAATTAAATATGCCCCAGGTCAAATTGACCTAGCAACATTATTGCTGTTCCTGGGAAACAAACATAACAGGAGGGTTAGCCAAGCGCAGTCCTGCCAGTTATGATAACTGGTTTCTTCTTTTATGAAAGACAACCGTCGCCAACATTATCATAGCAACAATAAGATCGAAGGTAGCCAAGACAGTAAAATGTACAATGACAAAGATAATGGCAATAACAGTACAGAATAGCACAATACAGATCAACTAAGGTGCCAGTCTGAAGAAAACAAAATGAAATAAATGGTCATTTCACCCTATGTATTTCTTCACACCTCGATATATCAACAAAATATGTAGTTTGTCCAAATAATCTTTTCCAGATTATAAACACACTGTTTTCTGATCCATTAAAAATGCTGATAGTCTAAATCCGTGCTGTCAGAACATTTACATGCACTGGAGAAAACACAGGCGTGTCATGGTTGCCTTCAGTGCAATGACACTATCAGGCGCTACATTACACTTTGAGAAGTCACAAATTTGGCCCAGTGTGTAGGATTTAAGGGAATATATTGGCACAAATGGAATTTAATGTTTATTATTGTGATTTTATTAGCGTACAATCACCTGAAAATAAGACTCACTGTGCTTTTGCTAACTTAGATTGGAATGAGCCTTAATGTCTACCTGATGGCACCACGCTGTACTTCCTCTGAAAATCCAAAATCTTGAGGACTCTTCTCATTTTTCTATTTTGAGCCAGCTCATCTCCTCTGTTCTCTTTCCTCCTGCCTGTTACTCTGAAATTGATCTCAGTGTGGCATCTTTAAGGATGTCTCATTTCCTAAAATGCATCTCCAGACGGGACCAGAGAAACAAGGAGAGGGGAGGCCTGCAGGGGGAACTACAAGCAAGTATGCGCGAGTGTATCCTTGTCGTGTCCTTTGTGAAAATCTTTTAGGCACTGTGATGTAGGAAAGGGACGTGATACACAGCAAAGAGGGAATGGGATTGAACAAATGCAGGTGTTCCTTTGTCGGGGATTCATAAATATGCTTACATTTCTGCCCTTTGTGATTTTTTGAAGCAGTATCTGTATGTGTAGGATGTAGTTGGGCCACACGTCCAACATAACTAATGTCACTTTAAGATAACGGCTCCAAAGTAAGGATGTTTCCTTTGGTTAAATGCCTTTTGCCTCGACTCCTCTCTCTATATGTCTCCTCCTTGCCGCCTCCACTTGTATCTCAGATGTGAAGGAATCCGACACGAGGAAAGGAGTCAAGTATGTCCAAATTGAGAAATGATTGACTGCAATGCGCAACCCGACCACTAGATGAAGTTAAATCCTACACTATGTTCCTTTAATGAAAAGACAATCGACAGACATGGGCAGCTTCAAACACAGGATGCAAGACGACAGTGCCTAAAGCAACATCAATCAGGTTTTTGGAATATGTATGCAGAGCTCCAGAAGAAGTTGTTAATATTTCATTATGTTCACCAGCTCGCTGCTAATCCTAACCCTAACCTGAGTCAAGAAAGATAAATAAAAGGGACTTTATGTAGTGCTTAACTGTGCTATATTTCACTATGACAGGTCGCAATGTCTGCCTATTTCCATACATTTCCATAAAAGCTGACTCATAGCATCTGTTTTTAACAAGAAGAATAAAACATGAGCGCATCATATCCATTTTAAATCAGGCTGGCTGAATCTTTTTGACATCTTTTCTTAAGAAAACTTCCATCAGTCACAATTTTTATTTACTTAGAACTGTAATTTATTTCTTTTATTATTTTTTCCTACTTTGTTTATTTTATACACTCTGTTGTGCTTCTATCAGTATTTTTGTACCCTAGATTCTTAAAAGTGCTACATAAATAGAGATGATTAACATCTTGAAGTACATACAGGGGTTTACAGTTTATTCATGGGAAAAAGAAAAACTCTGTCACCCAACAACTAAAATGAGAGAAGACAAGTGTATGGTAAATATACAGCAACATATAAATACACACACAAATCTCAGTTATCAAACTGAGCTTTTGTACAAATGAAGCAAATTCATAACAGATTGCAACTACAAAAAACAATTTTGTAGTTACAATCTGGTGAAATGTAACAGATTGTAACTACAAAAAAAAAAAAGAAAAGTGTAATAATTTACAGGTTAAACGTGATTCAGTGGAAGTTCTGCATATAAACAAATTACTTTTCCCGCCGTGCCAGCTGTGAGGAAGTGCAGTATAACAAATGTGAACACCAGTGCAACCATATAAATTACATTTTTGTGCTCTTTCCTGCTTTTCCCTCATCCGTGAAGGATCTTGTCTCTAAAATCGCATCCTTAGGTTCTCTGAAATGGAAAAGAACACGGTTGTTATTTAGAATTCTTGTCAGTGAAATAAGATGTGAAAGGCTTCGGCGACTCACGTAGATTCAATGTGGTCCTGAAGTTCAGCATTGCAGGTTTCGGGCAGCATGACACAGAAGCCCCCAGCAACAATGGGGACGATGCCATATATCAGCATGGGAATGGTGTAATGGTAGACATCCAGGAGTCTGATCAGTGGAGCGAGGATGCCGGCGACACGAGCAAACATGGAGTTCAGACCTACACCATTCTGCCTAACAGGAGAGACAATTAACACATCATTGTATCTACTAAGACAACACATGGCATCTTCTGCCAATATGTCTTATAAAAGCAGTTTGTTTTTTGTTTTTCTCGTCAGGGGTTTAACCTCTCTTACCTTAGAGTGGTTGGATATAATTCTGCAGTATAAACATAAACAGTGGAAAAACTGGCAGTGGCAGCAAATTTTCCCACAACGGCTACAACTGTTATCACCACAGGAAGGTCTGATGGACAAACAAAAACATATTTCTGGGTCACTCAGGGAAGGAGCGGCATGTAGTTGCACAAATCCATAGTGGATCTGAAAGGAAGCAATCAAGTTACGGTTGAAGGGAGACTTCCAACTTTAATCCAAGACATTTAACAAAACCTGTGGTCTGGAACTAATGGACATCACCAAATGTTGAGTTCTTCTTTAGCCTCTTTCAGTTTCTTGTTTGTGGATCTTTCTGCCTTCAGTTTTGTGAAAAACAGTTCCGTTGGGTTGACTGACTCAGCTATTCCATATCGTTGCATTTTTTCACCTCTTGGGTTGCTTTTATAATATGGTTCAAAGCACTATCCCATCTGGACTGTGAAGCGTCATCCTGAGCAGAAAGCAAAGCTCCATACACCTCAGAATTCATCTTGCTACTTCTATCAGCCATCACATCATCAATAAACACCAGTGTTCCAGGTTACTTGACAGTCATACATGGCCATAATACTGCCTCCACCATGCCTGACAGGTGACTTGGATCATGAGCTCTTCCAATCCTTCTCCATACTCTTATCTTCCTGTCAGTCTGGTACAAGCTAGTCTTGGTTTCGTCTGTCCAAAGAATCTTGTTTTAGAATTGGGTAGGATTTTTTATATATACAAAATCTAATCTATCTGTTCCTAAGGGTTACAAGTAGTTTTCATCTTGGGGCCAATCCTCTGTATTTATTTGTAGACGTTGACAATGATACACTGACGTCCTAATGAGTGTTCTTAACTTGGCTAGATGTTGCAAAGGGGTTTTTCTTCATCAAGAAAAGAATTCTGTAATCATCCAATTTAAGCATCTTCTGTGGTCTTGTAGGCCTTTTGGTGCTGCTGAACTGGCCAGTGCATTCCTTAGTTTTATACATGGACTAAGTATTGACTTGGCTACTCTTAAAATTTCTGCTATGTCTTTGATAGGTCTTTTTTGCCTAGTAATGGCCTGCTTCACTTGCATCAACACCTCTTTGGACTGCATAGTGAGAGTTTCGATAAAAAAGCTACCAAATTCCAAACTTCAGTCAAGTCCAGATCTTTTATCTGCTTAATTTGCCATGAAACACTGACAAAGCAGGCAACACCAGACCATGAAACTACTTGTCAGTCTGTTGTCTACAAAGACCCAAGAACAAGCAGCACCTGAAGGCAGCTGTAGTAAAGGCATTCATATTCATGTGTCCCAGACTTCACGCAATCACTGAGTGTAAAGGAATGCAACCAAGGAAGAAAAATAATCCTTACAGCTACGATTATGGTGCAATTTCTTTTAAGTCTGTAAAAATGGAGGAGTATGCAAAACAGGGGTTAATGTAATATTTATGTTCAAAGTCACTTCAATCACACGTTGATTGCTTCATTCTAAAATCCATTATGGTGGTGTACAGAGGCAAAATTACAAAAATTGTTAACTGTCAAAATACTAATAAATCCAACTGAATATATCTTGTTTTTAGACAAGATTCCTTCAAAACAACCAAACATTTCTCAGACAAAGAACAGAACTCCTCCTTGATTAATATATAAATCTCTTAAAGAGTTATTTTTTTTATAAAAATATCTTAACTCAGATAACAACAGACATACATTACTTATCAATAAGTTACCTCTTGGTATAGCAAGGATCCCGAGGCAAGCAGCCCCTGCAAAACACAGCACCCCTGCTTGGCAGATTCTCCTCCCAAAGCGCTGGAGCAGAGGCAAACTGCCCAGACGTGCAGGTAGTTCTACCAAGCCAAAGATGAACTGCGTGAGGTAAATATCCAGACCGAAGTTGCCAACATTCAGGCTCAGTCCATAGTACACCAGACTAGTTCCAAACCTATTTAATGTGAGAGATATCCTCAGTGCAACTTCAAAGATGATGGTTTAGATGGGCAGAAGCTTGTGGCTGAGAGTGATACTCACCAGACGCAGCTCATTATGAAAGCACGTTTTCTCAAATATGGGGTCCTGAAGATGTCCAGCATGCTTCCTCTTTTGGACGTCTCCTCAACCTCCAGCTAGACAATTTTGGTGTAAAGTTTAGGTGAGTGTATGTCTACGTTGGCACTTTATTGTGTTTGATTTTGCTTGAAGCTAAAGTGTGTTTGATGCTGCTCACCTTGTCTAGCAGGTCTTCTGGCACCTTTCTCTTGTTCACTCTGGCTGCCTCCCTGATGGCCTTCATGGCCTCGTCCTTCCTGCCCTGAGTAATGAGCCAGCGAGCCGATTCTGGAAGAACCCTAGCAGACAGATAGGTACCAGGATCACAAACTGAAATGTGATTTTTCTGTAGCTATGATTGTGGAAATAAGCATCTAATGTGGTCCAAGCAGCTGCTGACTTGTAGAAGATTCCCACGACGAGGATGAGAGGGCTGAAGAGCACCAGCTGCAGGATCCTCCAGTTGCGGATCAAATAGGCGACACCCGACAACACCATCAATCCAAGAGGGAAAAAAGAGTGGCAGACGACGGTGCAGAGAGCAAACTTGGAAGAATCGCTCCATTCTCCACCTTTACAGCAACAGCACAGATGGAAAAGGCACAATTTCAGGATTGTTCAGGTAGTGTGTTGCTTATTTTTTACGTTCACTATGCTTCTGTAGTGCAAAAGTGCAATGCATGCCACGCTCAAATCAAAATATACTTCTGCAGTGCAAGTCAAGACACTGCTGAAATTTTCAGCAATACAATTAAAATAACAGATTGAGGTCTAACTGATTTATTGTAGATGTGTGTATCGACACTTGCAGCTGAAATGCAATACAACTTGCAAGAAACACCCATCAGTGATTTTTGGCAGGTATGCTGCTTTGTTAAACTCATGCACCGTTATTTGGGTGGATCTGGATTTGGGGGACCATTAAAAAATGTGCTATTACTGCCATGACAGGTTGCATAGATTGATCAGATAGTTGATATTTAGCTAGTTAGCATACACCAGTCACCAGTCAGCCACAACATTCTGACCACTGACAAGTGAAGTCAATAACATTGATCATATTGGTACTATGTGCTGTTCTGATGGAAAACCTTGGATTTTAACATCCATGTTGATGAGACTTAGACAACCAAATAAACATTGTCCCACAACAAGCACACTCCCTCATGGAAATGGAAACCCCAAATGTCACTGAGCTTCCCCCACAGGAAAATGCGCCTCACCATATGGAAAAAAAACAATCAGGAACATGTTGGGGAACATGACAGTCGCCCAAGATGTTGATTTGACCTCCAAACTTCCTACACCCCATTCTGATCAAGCATCAACAGGATGCAGTGGAACAAGTTTGATTGACAGAGGCCCCACTGCACAAGCCAGAGTACCCAGAGAATCCAGTGTCAATGTCCTGGTTCCAGACCCCATAGGACACCCTGAGAGGTCCTCTTGTCCATGCCCAATGGTTCAGAGCATTTTTGAGCCCATAAGAGGGACCAACACAGTATTAGGCAGGTGCTCATTATGTTATGACTGATCGGTGTATGTGTGTGTCACATTTACCATCCCTCTCACTCCCACTACTCTCCTTTCCCTTCCCCTCTGTCCTGTGCTTGAGCATGAACGTGAACAAATGTGTACAGGACATACTGTTATAGTGTTTGGATTTGTCTGAGCCCATGTATGGAACTAGAGCTGTGTACAGACAGTTTTTTTTTTGTTTTGTTTTACAGCATACACAGAAGGGACAGCTAGCTAACAGTGCAAAAAAAAAGTTCTTATACAACTATGCTGGGTTTTCAATTAAGTTTTGAGAGGAATGTATTTTTGACTGATTTATGAATTATGTATGTTTATTTGTTGAAACCTGAATGCAAACAATAACTAAAAAGGAAACTTGAGTCTAAAATAATGCTCTCACATGGGACACAAACCCCTGTTGGGTGGGTGAAAATCCTGTTGCTGATTTACACCTCTGTCCTCTCTCCCACCTCCTCATGTGGACTTTGTAGCTTTTTTTATTTTGAGAGCCTTTCCTAATACGTCACAGTGGCCCTTTAGCGGAGAAAATACCCATGAAACGAATTTCACTTGATTTGAATGAAATTGTATTTGATTAGAATCAGATCTTTCCCCTTCACCAGATACCTGGACCGGATTTTTCAATTTAGACATTAATTCAAGTACCTGTGTCATCTACATACATTAGTCCCATCAGCTACTTTATGCCACCATGTGTAGAATTTAACAATGTCGGTTTTAGGACCTCTACAGTGGTAAACCCAGAGACGACACAGTGTCAGGGTTAGTACAGTAGATTCAACTGTGAACATTGTACCCACCTATCACGAATGCATTAGCAACAATGCCTGAAACAGAGATGCCACCTAAACATTTGAGAGCTATGTAAACATAGATGTTGGGTGAGAAACCAGCACCCACACCAAACAACAGCAGGAGAAGGAGTGAAAGCAGGACCACAAAGCGTCGACCAAACCTGTCAAGACACGGAAGAACTGTTACATTGATATACACAAATGTGATACGCAGTAATCTTAATATTATTTGTTGTGTTTCAGATAACATGAAATAAATTTTTATCTGTTTAGTTTTCATTAAAACTTCTAAAAACCATCTTTCAAGTGAAACAAACTGACATTTCTCTTGCCTTGTCAGTGTCATAATGGCAAAAATGGGCTTATAAGCAGCTAATGACTGAAGATTTAGAGATGTCAATGTGGAAGCATTGTGCAGAAATGGGAGAAAATGTCTACAGCTTCAAGTTATTTATCATTTACAAGGATTCAAATGCCAGGAAACTAAAAGTACTGCAGTTCATTGGTTTGCAATTTAATCATTTTCTTAAGGTCAGTTCCGTTAGAATGGAGATCCATACCTGTCAGCCAACTGTCCCATCACCAAGGCTCCGACCAGAAGTCCAGCCATGTAGATGGACTGTGAGGCCTCAATAAAACTGCTCCTGTCACACACCAGGTTAAACTGGAAACAGCAAAAGAAGAACAAAGAAAACCAAAAGTTAAGTTCAGTTGTTCTTGTGCAGACTTAATCATCTTGTAGCACCATGAATCTTTGAGTTGTAAAGTATCAGTGATAAATTGGGACATTTTAAGTGTGTTTTTAATCAATATGCCAACCAACCAAGCTGTCTTTAAACAGCATCAGCAGGTTATTAGCCAATAGCCATCGCTAAATATTAACAGAAGAGGATGCTTGCTCAGAAAAAACTAAAAGTCAGAGTCGACAACTCATACTCACAGACTTTGGACCTATCTTTTGGGTCTTGAAAGTGAAGTCAATGCAGAGGTGCATTAATAAACCAGCATTCTTTCTAACAGCCAGCAGGAGGCGACTCCTCTGACAGCAAAAAGAAATACTCACTACTACTCACAGATTTATTACATCAACAAACTTTTTGTTTTAACTGAGTTTATGGTCTCACTCACTAGATTCAAGTCTCCTTCAATACAGCATGATGATCACTCTGTAAATTATGGTCCAATTAATGGTAAAATAGTAGATAAAACAGGGTATGCTCTGAGGCACGGCTACCTTGTGACTGACAAGTTGCTACTAAGGCGACCAGAGATGCAGCAGTGCATATCAATAGCAATGTGTACATTTAAATAGCCATGAATGTGTTTCGAGCTTTGTCTTTTTAGTATGCTTCCAGTTTGTGAAAGACAATTGGAACATTTTGGACACTTAAAAATGCCTTGTTGTTAAGTTGTACTAAAAGACGTTCCAAGGTTAGTGTTGTGCTTTCTGCAAGTGCGTGAGGGTCTGCTGGAATCCTGGTAAATTTCATCAAAGGCTGTACACGAACTTCTGTGCAGATGTATACAAAGTCTACTGTACATCAGTCTGACTCCTCTGATGTAGACTTCAGGTATAAGCCTGCCATTTAGGCCGTGCATTCCGTGTGGCTTTCACTGCCTCTTCTGCTATCTGTGTGTTACGTTTTCAAATTCCTCTTCACTAAAAGAAGCAACATGCAGCAAGCCGTGAGCTCAAAATAGTACGTTTCACTGTAGATCTGGATCTTGCAGTAAGGTTGGCCTGCTTGTTTCTTTCAGTGAATTAGCCATTTAAACGTATTTATTGCCTCATTGCACATTCAACCAAACCAATTCCCCTGGTGCTATTTTGCAGGGGCCATATTGCTACATCCTGGGTTGAGTCCCACCACAGTCAATTGTGATTAGTTTAAAGAAATACAAACAAGCCTGGGTATTTTTTTTGTTACTATATGCTAATGAAGTGCAGTCAGACTATTCTACAGCAATGGTGATTGGTCTGGCTGTGCAAGATTAGCAGCACATAAGTGCAACACATCCTTCAATTGGACGGCGGGTGGACTGGAAAACAGTATTTAGGAACAACTACACACAGGTGGTATCCTGGTAAGTATATTTTCCTTTAAGCTTGTTTTTTGCTATCCAAAATTAGCATCTCAGTTAGCATCACCGTTAATGTGAATTAAAGAAGCCCCTTGCAAACCAAGATAAGTAGCATTAGCTGATAACTTAGCATTTGTTATGCTAACAATGCTGTTAAAACCTGTGTTGATAAACTGTGCGGTTGTTAACCCATTCGAGCTAGTCGGTCTGACAAAAAGGTCAGTTTAGCCAACTTTAAGGAAGTGACATTTGGTTGGAGGTTCTGGCACATCTCCTCTACAGCTCCATCTTCTCAACTGAATATGGTGAATTTTGGCACCAAAAACAAATGGTGATGGCTAACATGTCAAACTCAAAACGTGATCCACATCCAGTGGGTGATGTTATGATGATCACTTCTCTTATACACTTGTTTATGTGTAATGCAAAGAACAAGAAATCTCACAAACTCATGTACCTAATAAAATGGAATACCTTCAATACTAAAATCACTACAAACACCGATTTAAATGGATTGGTAGCAAAGAAAAGTTCATTTTTTGCACAGCTGGATTTTTTTTAACTGTGGTGAGATTGTAAAAATAAATATTTCTTACCTGAGTCACGAGGCTGGAGGCACCTTTGGGTGTCTCAAAATCCGATCCATGTATGCATCCTGTTGTGGTGTTAATCCCATACTTTTCAATGTCTTCCAAACTCCAATTCACAGGTGTGAACATTTTACAGGTTTCAAACCTTCCATTCTCGTTCAGGGGGATGGTGAGATTCCTTTGTCTCTCTTCTGTCAGGTTGGGTCCACGTTCCAGGATCCAGTCAGTGTTGCAGTGGTGTGGGAAGCTCATGCCTGTAAACACCTGGCCAATCACATCAAAACCTACAAACATGGAGGGGATGCATAACGCAGCCACCAGACGTTTCTGGTATAAGCCAAACTCCCCGATCTCCCTCAGGATCTGCGCAAAGTTGCTCATGGCTGAATCTGAATGTCCTCAAAGTGTAACGAATAGGAACAGACAAAGATTTTAAGTGAGGTTCAGTCAGCAGCAGTCAACTTGACTCTAGACCTCCAAGTTAATGTTTAAACTGACAATCTTTGTGTTTATGACTGGCAAATTGCTTACAAACAGACTACCAAAGTATACTGCCAATGTGACATGTCAGAGTACCTCAGGTGTAGCATATTTTATCAGTACAATAACATGGCATCAGTAATGTTGTTTGATACACAAAGAAACTGCAGAATAAAGGCCTAAACTTATGACTGCAGGATACAAAAGTCTTATCATGGTCTTATCAGCAGGAGCACGTTCGATGGACATTCAGCTTTGGAACCAAAAATATCTTCACTGAAGTGTAAAGAGCTCCCATAATTCACAGAAATCCTTCACAAATCAGTCTGGCTTTCAACAGCTCAGGAGTTGAAGTGAGTTTTTACAGGAGAGTGATCGTATCTTACTGCTATGCAACATGCAAGAAGTAGAAACAAAGACAGTGGTGCAAAAACACAAAAGTACAACGATAAAATAGATGAAATGTACTCTTCGGGGTGTTAAAATAGACAGTGAAATGTACAGCATTACAGTAGGAACCTAGAAGCCGTGAGCAAAAGGTGGTTTGTGTTCGTGAGCATCACAGGTGTTTCTCACTAATGCCATGCTGTGATCACTAATGGGATAAATATCATGTGAAGGGGGACATACATATGTAAATGTGACATATTAAACATGAGAATAAGCCTTATAACCACCCATGTAAGCACCGACAATCAAACCTGAATAAACCACACTTCTACATTTCTGATATAATTACTTATTCATATTTAGAAACACATTTTTAAGCTTTCATGGGCTGTAACACATAAAAACTATGATGGTGTCATCAATTATACCTTAGTTTGGGCTTAGAGACTATGTATTTAGAATGGAAATCTGTGTTACAGATGTGTGACAACATATTTCTGCCGCGCCAGAAAAGTAAAAGCAGATCTGTAAGATATTATAACTTGAAAAGTGTATGACAACATGTTTTTCATGGTATAACAAGATATTTTTTTGCGTTATTACAATAAACAAACCTATCATACTATAAGAAACTTCTCCTGTTTTAACAATATGTTGTAATAATGTGAAATGTGTCATACTATAATGTCATAGACTGGGCATTTGAGAAAAACAACCACAGCCAAACAGTGGCAAAGATGCTGAAAACTGGATACACAAGAAGAAAGAATAGATGTAGAGACTTGCAGCAAATCAGCAGCATATGAGACAAAGAATGACAGAGAAAAGAAGTGGCAAACAAAACAATGTTTCACATTGTAATGTCATAATAGTTGGAACTACACACCAATCAGCCACAACATTATAACCAAACAATCCATTTTTCTCAACTTATCAGTCATGTTACGATGTAGCTTATCATGTTGTAATGTGAATCATGTAACATGAAACGGCCCATACTAGAGAAACAATAAATAGTGTAACTGGATGTGAATATATCTTGGTATAATGGAAAAACATGTTACGACAACAAACTTTTCAAGATATAACGTGAAGCACATTCAGCATATTTTTTCAGGCGTGGCAGCAAAATGCTTCCATACAGACGGGACATAGAGCATAAAAGTTCTTCTGAGATCTGTTGTCCTCTTTTTAGAAGAAAATCGTTTCGCAAGAGAGATAAAGTCCCAGTCTGATAACTCTGAATAACTTTTACCTCCATCTTCTACATTTATAACAGGAAACTATGATATGCTGAGCTGTTTCTAAATCACAGCGATTTAGACAGAATCCATCTGGATGTTTGCCTACGACTTTTATGTAGCTAGCAGAACCACAATGTCCAAGTCTGAGCCTTGTTAAAACCATGTCATCGGTGGACACAAAGCAAACAGAACTCACAGTTCTTCAGACAGTACAGTGCATTGACCAAAGGGTCTGCTGTGGAGGTGTAAGTAAATGCAAAATGTTTACAAATCCTGATCAATAAGAACCGGATCGAGATATGAGAAGAGAAAGTGGACACAAGGACACTTAAAACAGGCTGTAAAAAGACGAGAGTCGAGCTTAAAGATAGTGACGACAATAACCTTGAAGGGATTAAGAGCTTTGGAACAAATCCAAACTGTGAATCAGCTATGAAATAAGACTTACAACTGGTGACATAGCAATGCAGAGGATGAGACTGAAGTCCAAAATTAAATGGTAATTGCAGAGGCGGCCATCAAATCAGCTCAGGTTTCTTTGTTGTTCCTGTTCAGTTTTTCTCACTAACAGGAACAACCCTATAAAAAAATCACAGTTACATTTACAAAGACCATGTTCTAAGAGGAGGCTGATATGCTCATTCTTTATTGATTAAAAATAATCCAGAGAAACATGCTTCGAACTCCAAAACAATCAAAAATAGAGCAAATGAAAGAATGAAAAAAACTGAAAACAGGTGGAAAATTCAAATATATTACAGCCTTGATTAGTTATTGCCTGGACAAAAAGTGTTGTTGTTTTGTTTTTTTTTATGCCGGTCATCTGTTCGGTTGCTACAGTTTTGTTAGGATAGGACAAAAGAGACTCTTGGAGAAAGATGGGGGGAGAACAAAACCATTAGAAGTCCATTAGAAGAAGGACTCAATCCATACAACACACACACACACTCAAACAGACACACACTTCTCTCAGGGGTCATACACACTGATCCTGTCCTCGTCTGCCGTCAGCTGCAGACTACACCAGGAAAATGGCACCAAATACTGCAGTTTCAAAACTCAAGAGTAACATTGGGTCGCTGACTCTGCCGCACCGCTTCGAAGAGCAGATGAGGTGGACCTGTGTGGTCTTTATTCCAGGTCTCTTCACGTGTAACCAGGACTACATTTCAAAAGACACTTAAAGTCTAAATCAAAACCTTGTCCAAAAAAAAAGAGAGAGAGAGAAAAAATTACACTTGGTCATTTTCAATTTAAGGCTAGCGTAAAATTTAACATGTTTATAGTCAAAATACAAATATTTAATCTTAACATTTTATCTGCAAGCAAAAATGCATTCAATTTCATTCAATATGGCATCTGGAGGGTTATGACATTATCACATCACCAAATGAAACAGTAAAACCTTGCTGGCATTTCAGATCTACACATTAGAGCGGGGTGGCAAATGAACCTCCCGCTGACATCGCCAGGAACTGCGAGGCGCACATTCATCATCAGACCGTGTTATTAATGCACATTAACGCACGAAAACATCCAGAGTGCGGCTGAAAGGATGTAACACCTGTGCTGATGACAGCCTTTTTTTTCCCCATCTGAATCTCAAAGTGATCATTGTATATGTTTACAATCACGGCTGAGCTTTTCAAAGCCGAAGGGAAAAAAAATCAATTCTAGTCATTTAAAAAGGAAACAAATATGTTTAAGCAGCCGTGCGACTTCAGATGTGGGTTAAAAGAACTAGCTACTGTAAACAGCCTCCACTTTATTAAGAGTCGGAGGCGATTTTGCGGTGACTTAGCTCGAAATTTGGGGAAATTTAAAGTGGCCAGGCGTTAAATGGTGCATCAGGACATCTGAGCCTCCACGGTAAAGTATATTCAAACTTTTCAAAAGGCAAAAAGTAAAAAGCTGAAGATATCCGATGAGTAAAGGTAAATGAGCATCATATGCGACACACGGTTAACGACAGCTTGTCGTGCAAAACCAGGGAAGTCGAACCCACATTTTGCGCTTGTCATCTTCCTTCACGTGGCGATACAACCCACAATCGTGTCATGAGACAGAAAAAAGGCCAAGAGTGAAACACCCAGTATAAAAACAAATCAAAGCCAAATGTCATTATTTACATACTAGAGGTTAAATCAAGTACTTATTTTTCATCCACATAAACAAATATGCACTTAAGTCGTCGTCTTCTTTTTTTTAAGGATTTGTGAAACCGATTCCAGACACAAACTAATACCGACAGATAGACAAATCTGCTCGTACAACACGTGGCTTCAGCTGCTGCAGAACTTTTTACTTTACAATGGCTGATCACAGACAGAAGGAGGACAGTTTTTAGACGAGTTAGATTTTCTGTGCTCCTTGTGATTTCATTCAACATGGCCTTAGATTTTGTGTTTTCAGAGGTTGCTCGTCAAAACTCAGTTTTCCTTTTATTGAGTAAATTGGTCGAGATTTCTATCAGGTGGTTAAGTTTGATAACATCCTGTATATTATTGTCAACAAATCCCATGTTGTAACCCAGTTATTAATCATATTCATGAGTAAGCCTGATATATAGTAACTTTTTAGCCCGTGCCACGGACCTGCACCGTTACTGGGATGCAGCGTATGTGTTTGACAGACTTCATTAAAGTTAAACTGTCACTGTAGTTTAATTTGAGTTAACCAAAAACTTTACTGTGAATCCACTGCTGAAAATAATCTCCAAGAGGTGAACCATTAACCTGTGTTTGAGTAATGTTCAATACAAATTTTAAGAAAGGATTTCACTGGTTTTATTACATAACCTTACATTTTTTACCCACTTTTAAGTAACTAATGGTCTTGGGGCTGAGAGACACTGTATGGAAATTAAGCATTTAGATATACACTTTGTTGATTTTGGTCTCTGTATGGGTTTTGTTGATAATAAGATAAATACAGAATTCAACTAGACCGTTACAGTGTTCACAGCTTTCTAAAGAAGTAATTTGGCATTGCATTTAGTTTAAAATGAACATTTTACTTGGCCTGGTTAGCTGCAGCTTATTCAAAATATAGCAAAAAGTTTGACATCAGCACCTGAAACCACCTTTGTGCATTTCAGACAACATAATGCTCCATATGGTAGCTGGGGGACGTCCCCCAAAACGTGCATTCAGTAGTTCTGATGAATATAAGGCATTGTTACACTTATCAGGATTCAAGGGCGTTAGTTGAGATTGTGCAAATGCATCACATATTAGAGAGAAAAATAACAGAACGATGGAGACCAGAAACAAAAACAGCTCGTTGTTGATACTTGCATCCTTCTACATATACACTGTAAACTTGTTTTTTTTGAGTGATTCTCATACTGTACGCTCCGACACTTCAGCGGACCACCTAATTCATCGAGGCGGCATTTTATAATCCTATGGGTGACACAATGGTACTGTTTTCTTTGGCAGTAGTGGTTTCTTTACAGCCATGGAAAGAAAAAAATGCATTAAACTATTTTTTTTTTTCAATTTTCACATTTTTTAGGCAAGTCACGGTCCCAGGTAGAACAACAGTTTAACTAATGCTGAGCTGAGCAAAGCCCATCAACTTGACGTCATCTGGTATTTCAGATCCCTCAATTCCAGAAGCCTGTAAGAATAAATGGCATTGATCAAAAATTGTTTGAATAATAAAACAATACAATAGATTTTACTTAAGAGTCAAGGGCAGCATTCTTTTCTTCAGTAGCGTTAGTTGAATTATATCTAAGTCATCTTGAGTGTCTGCATTTTGTTAACACTTGCCTTAATATAATTAAAAACACACATGCAGCAATACTAGCAGAAATCTCCTGTTTTCCAAAAGCAACGACTAAAATTTAGACAGACAAAAGATGCGTCTGGCAGTACTACATACAGAATTTAATTTATATAGCTGGAAAAGACACAATTAAAAAATAAAAACACTCACCAGTTTGAAAGTGACATTTTTATTGGCTTGAGGCTCGTCAACTATTTTCTGCAAATTTGCAGCAACTGAAAAGAAAAAGTACGTTTCAGTCCGACAAAAACTAAAAAATATATCATGACATCACATCAGCTGTCTATGTTTAAAAAGCAAGAAAATGTGACATTGTGCCTCATGCAATTATTTTATTTCTGTCAGACTTATATATATATATATGTATGTGCTAGCATTCTACTGTCCTCTTGTCTGGCTTGAACTACAAAGCAAGTTATATGCACCCAGGGTATCTTTTTGTTATCTGGCTTCACTGAACCTAACAACCACTGTCCAGCTGAGCGATCACACAAACCCGGTTATAAACCCGTAAAGGTAACCCTGAATCTGGCTGTGAGCATGTTCACATGAAAGGGACTGAGTTGGCGACTGAACGTGAGTTATTAAGCTTATCATTATCACTGGCACGATAGGATTAGCATTTTATCATCACATATAACTTGTTCAGATGCAGGTTTATTATTTAACAATCTGTTCAATTATCACTATGCAACACGAGATAATGTAACTAAATTACAGATGTAGTCCCACAAACAAAACTAATTATGTAGAGAACAAACAATCACGGGATAAAAACACTATTTACATGATGTTGTGGAGGATAAAATCAGTAATCTGACATTCAATGATTCTTATAGTGCTGAAAACTGTTTTATTCTTGCAGCTGAATGACGGTATTAAACGGTTTTGGGAGAAAAATAAAGAACAAATATAAAAACATCAATCAAACCCATAAAAAGGCTTACCGCAAATTTTATAAAGTGAAGAAGTACAAGGCTTTACTGCTTTATCAGTCTCTGTTTTATGATTATATCGATATAAAAAGGCCTGCAGAACAATGAAATTGCAGCTCTAAAAACTCGAGCTCTTCCAGGAATAGTTCCAAGAGACTGACTGGTTGGTAGGAAGTGTTCTTATATGTTTGATCTGTTATCTTGAACATAACCTGCTCTGGAGCATGTTAGCTGTTCAAGAACAAGTTACCATGGTGATGGACACAGTAAGAAGTCATAGTCTTGAAAAATTGAGAGTAAAGCCTTAAGTTACCTCAAATTGTGCTTCATAATAATAATAATACCTCTGGACTACTACTACTGTTTTGACCTGAGGGATGCCACCCGTTCATGTAGAGGTGCACGTTCATGAGATTTTAACATAGCCGACACCTCCAGAATGCTTGACTGTTAATTCGACTTGTGGCCAAGTTATACTGACAATTCACTCCAAGAAAAAAAGAAAGTCACAAAGTTTTAAGTCCTGCGGTGGGAAATCAGCTGTTGAAAGCAAAACGTATTCGGCAGAGTCTGTAGTCCTATTAATTTATTATGGATAGTGTGGAAAGTTAAATGTCTTGCATGTGCTACTTAAAGAGTAAAACTGTTTAAATGTTCACAAAGGAGGCCAATTGTCAGTACGAATAGTGCTCTAAGTAATTAAAAGATAATCTTTAACCTTCCCATTGAATGTCTTGAGTCAGAGAAAAGAATATGTGGACTGGCAGTGAAAAGACTTCTATTACTGACCTATTACTAAGTCCCTCCCGTCCACCAGGCCTGCTGTCACCAGTTCCTGTGACACACCATCTGCTGTGTCTGTAAATTCAAAGCATGAGATACCAACTGTGAAAGGTGCATCAATACAGAATGTTTTTTTAAAAAAAAGCAGACAGGGCCTAATCTTGGCTTAATAATTTCTAAAACACTGCTACATGGTGATCTGAGGACACAGTCTTGGTTCTGAGTGACAAAACGGTCTTAAAATATAAAGTCCACTTACCTCTCCCTGGCATAAATTCAAAGCGGATGTCATTTAGCTCCTTCTTTGAATTTCTGAAGGGATAAAGGAAAGAATACAGATGAGAGGTGCAAAGGTCACCGAGTGCAAAGAGAAGGTGAAGTCTAGACTGACAAATCATCCCCCGATTTCCTTATTTTAGATGGTGATGTGGAAAACATACCTTAACCTTAATACCAAACTAATGGGAGCCTTAACATCGCCTGAGGCAGCTGGAGTCTGTTGAAACAGATACGAACAACTCATTTAAATAAAATTATGCGCATGATGTTAAAAAAGTGCGTCTAATAGATGACGGATACACTTGTAGCCTTAAAATAAATGCAGAATGGAAAACATAAGCGAGGGAGACTGGCCTGAGCGGGAAGAGCAGCAGCAGGTACGCCTGGTGTGGGAGATGCAGCCTGGGCAGTGGATTGAGTGTTGACTGGTGTGGGCTGCAGTGGAACTTGGCCTGCAGCCTGAGGTAGTTCAGCCTGACCGGCGGCCATCGGCTGGAGTTGACTACTTAAAGGCTCAGGAGTCTGGAAAACCTGAAGGAAAAATGGGTTGAGTGGTCCACCTTTTGGACCCGACCGAAGCTTTGTATTTCAAAACCGAGGAAACTAAACAATAAATCTGTGTCCAGATAAGAAACATTCAGTTCCAAAATGGATGTGCTCAGTTCTGCAGTCACGGCTGTTTTGGCATCTAGAGCAGTGTTTAAATTCCTTCAGCAAGGAGAAAGTGGTGATATTATCTGTTACCATAGTTCCTTTATTTACTTCATCTGCAGAGGGTAACAGGCCTTTATTTGTAGTAGGCTTGAATTAGAAGCAAGCCCTTATCTCTAATTCCATCTGTTTGATATAAAAGGTGTAATTGGTCCTGTTCTAGTAAGAAGCCTTATTCCGATCCACTCATGTGTGCATAGATCCACTCCAAAAAAAATCCACTAAATTCAGATTTAGTAGCATAAAATTGGCACCAGCTTAGACAGTCTTTTCTTTATTTAGAAAAAGATCTATCAAAATACATGCCCAATGATCCCAAAGTGCAGAAACTACATCTTTGCTGCTGCAAAGGAGCAGCATTTAACTCACCTCGGAATTCTGTGATCCCTCCTTCACTCTGGGTGACTGTTTAAAAGACAGACAGACGAGGACAACGGTCAGATAAGGACTTTACTGTGATGGCTTTAGCAAAGCAAAAAAACAGCACGCGTGGATGCAAAGAACACACTGAGAGCAGAAGTGATAAACAGATTAAAAGGCCGCACTCGTTTACTTTGCTCGTTTATCTGTCCACTTAAGTTTATCGTGGTTTCCTTTGAGGTGAGGCAGTGAAGCTATCATTACAGTGGGAAAAGAGATATGATATGTTGAAAGTACTTTAAATACACTTCACTGACTGGTGCTGATATGGGAGATATAACAGTATTTATCGACCAGCAGAGATTTCTACAGTGTACACTGCTATTCCCAGCAACACTGCAAATCAATAAGCAGACCTGATTTATGGGAATATTGGATTTACAGGATTTTTGCATCAACATGTGAAGTGCAGTGATTTGTCGGATATTTAATTGAATAGATGAGCAAAAAAACTTCTATTTCCAGTTTCTTAATTTAAAAACGACTAAATCACTATACGTATGCATCATAGAGCAAAACTAAAATATGACTTACTTGTAAACGAGTGACAAATATTCGACAACTGCGGTTGTATTTTTAGTTTTTGAAAAGCAGAAAAGCGATGTGAGTGGGTGCAAAATCAGGAGAAAGTCACACTGATATATTGTAAGAGCGCTTATCTGCAAAAAGAAAAGGTCAAGTTTAATCCAACTGTAAGGAACATAGAGGCAAACAGAAGCTTTGCCGGCCAAATGAAGACAAACTGACTCGACTGAGAAGACATGATGTGGCGTCTGGGCTGATGGAAGAAATCCGCTCAGGGATGTGCTGCCTGACTCACAGACAGAGACTGTATTCGTCTGTACAGCCCAGACATTACACAGGTACTCAGCCAGGCTCCAATGTGTATCAATGGGCTTCAAATATTGCATAGAAAATATGCAACTTTTTGAATTATCGAGCATGAATTCATGGGAGTTTGGAAATATATCATCTCTTGGACCTGTTGGAAGAATTTTAGGTTCAGTTTGCCAACAAGCAGCCAATTACAAAGCAGCATGAAAGGAGCAGAGATACTGTAAAAGTTTAATTCTTTTATGGTCATTAGTGCTCTGTTGGAAGATCATTACAAGGCTGATAAGTAATTTGCCTTGATTTTTTTTTATTAAATGTGATTCGGTCAGTATAAATTTAAAAAAGGTGATTTAGAAAAAGAAATGGAAATACAGATGGCTTCCAGGAAAGGTAACTCTCACTCCTTTGATTACATAACTCTCCCCCAAAGCAGATTCCTAATTCTTGTCTAAACTCTTCAAACAAAAAGGGCATCAACATTTACAATTTACTGGAAGCTGATTTTATTTTACTTATTTTGTTAACCCCCAACCTCTGCAACACTTCAGTGAAAACCACACATTTGGTTCTTTCCCCATGAGACATAAAATCTATCAGTCTTTAAAAAGACGCCTAGAGTGTGACTAGTGGATTCTGACAAGGCTGACTTCTGGGTCAAATTCCACTCATGTGATCTACAGCATGTGCAGTTTTCTGCTTACAAAAAAAAGCAGTGAAGCCTTCCTTCCAACAAACCTGTTGCATAACTCTGGTAATTACCAGTCATCATAGGTTAATGTCAAGCTACATAACGCTAAAACAAAATCAGCGCTATCTGAAGGACGAGAGCTTATCTGTGTGTAGATTTTCTCTTATAAAATCATTATGCTGTTCCTACAAAGTCTTCTAAAGTGAATGCATATTTAATCAGCAATCAAATGAGCCCTGATAATCTGTTTTGTCATAACTGAAGGATAAACTTTAATAGCTATATAACCGTTTCCAGCTTCCACAGACTTTTTCTCAAGCTTGTGTATGCAGTGCTCACACTAACTAAAAGTCATGAATCAGTCAACATGCTCCCCAGCTAACATGTGAGAGTCCTTCCTTGTTAAGGGAATGCCATCTGTATCATGGTGGCAAGTGAACAACCCTGGATGCAGGCAGCTCGAGTGGGTAGGAGAAGCGCACTTGTCGCCTGGGGCCGCTAACAGGTTTCACCTGCTGCTCCTTGGCCATCAGACAGAACATACACACAGGGAGACTCAGTGGAGAGACAATGGACAAACATGCTACTGCATAGAGATGAAAACGACAATTTAAACAGAGTACAGCGATTAAAAGACATGACATGTTGAGTGTAACGAAAGTGTTAATGTGTGCACGTGAGGAAAAAACGAGAAGGTTTGTCTCACCCTTAAGGCTGCAACAGCTGCTTTGCCTTCTTCACTTTCTTCATCCAGCTCATCGTCACTCCATTCCCACTCACCATCCTCTGTTTTATGCAGCCGGCCGCTGGAACCTGGCACTCGACGTACCTGATGCACACACATGCACACACAAGTGAGCTCATCTTGTCAGCAATAAAGCACAAACTGTAGTTTTAAACCTTTGCCCTCTTACCTTTTTCGACCTCTCTGTTATTGTGGGCGCCCTCTGAAGTAACTTCTCGTGTAAATACTCATGGTTCTGTCATGAGAGGAAAGAAATAAATGGCCGTCAGTCCACAACACTCTACATCTGTTTATTGTGTCGACTGATTAAGTCTCACAGGATTCAGAAGTTTAATCCATAATGAGCTTTTCTAAGACTCCTCAACAACCTCTGGCTTCACGTCAGATTTAGGATTCAAAATCCCTGTAATTCATTTAAAAGGATTTTGCAACTTGGCAAGTGAGTCGCTGACCCCATGTAGGTCAATGAGGCCTCACAGGTCTTCAAAACAAGGACTTCTGGTTTTTCTTTGTTCAAAGTGCAAGATGTGGTGATCAGGCTTATTCCTGTCCAGGGCACCAGTTTGTCAAACTGTCTACCTTTGTGGGTCAGTACAAATGTACACAGAACTTTATTGATGCTTTCTTGGCTTGATTTCACCATTTTTTCTTTATTATTGCATTTTAACAGTATCTGCTCTCAACAGATAGCAACATTTCATCAAGAGAACAGCATATGTGCGTGTGAGATTGACATTAAAATCCTTGCTACAGAGTGACACAGCCTTAAAATGTACTTATCTATATCTGAGGTGCCTGTGTTCTGAAATCATGACCAAGCCTGTCCTCTGCTGCACATTCAGAGTACTGCAGTTGTTGCTTCTGATGAGGATCATACCCAGCAAGCCAACCAGGTTGTATTTGGGATGTGTGTCTTGCTGAGCCAGCACTCTAGTTGTTCTAGTTGCTAGGGTACTGGGCAGCCGGAGGCTGATGTTATCCCTGCCTTTGTTAGAAACGGCTCTGTATGGCCAATAATGAGAGGAATGCTGCAATGACCTCATCTTGGGTCAGACACACTGACAAGTTGAGAAGTACCCTTAATCACACAAACATCTCAGGAAGATTCTTTTTATCTCTTCTATTATTACAATAATCTCTTCCTCGGTCATTTCAGAGCTTCAAGAGCTAAAAACACTCCATCTACAGCCATTAAGAGCGGCACATAATTTTAACTCGAGGTCAGACTGAGGCTATTCAGACACCATCACTTCTGCGGGCACAGACCTTTACTCATCAACTAAATCAAGTGCTGCCTGAAAGAAGGATGATGCTGACTCAATGCATAACTAATTCAGTTTAAGGTCCAGAGGGAGCTCAAGCACCTACCTTTGCTTTCTGAAAGAATTTATGCTTCAACAACTCTGAGGATGTTGGCCTAAAAAAACAAAGGAATGGCACTGAATTAGTTCTTGTTAGAGCTTTTGTAAAAACTTGGGAATGTTGTACAACCTATGTTTTACAGAACTAGTGAAGCGTGGTGGAACAAAATGGCAGTGCTCAGGACAATGAAAGCAATTATGTGCTGCTTTGCTTTACAAGTGCTAAGCATTATAAACCAACTATTAACTATTACCTCTCCATAACTGAGTACCACTTTTGTTTTTTGGAATTAATACACACAATAAGCACACAGTAAGCATAAAATTGATGCATGTGATAAAATATGAGTCCTGGAAGCCACTGTAAAGTCATATGTGTTGCGTGAGACAATAAAAAAGGTGAAGCAATCAGCACCTTTTCTCTGGGTCCTTCTGTAGACACAGTGAGATCATCTTCCTGAAGGATTTGCCATATTTCTTTACCATCTCCTTGTCTGTGATGCCAGTCTCCAGAGCTGGTGGGTCATTCTGCAGCGTCAGCATCAAGACCTGACGACACCAGAAACACTCCAACTCAAATATCCCAGCTATATTTGCTCAATGTGACTAATAAATCATAATAATTATTCACTCTTTAAGGAAGTTTCGATTGTCCTACAGTGCTCTTACCTTCATTGGTGGATATTTATGATAAGGTGCAGCTCCTGTGGCAAGCTCAATGGCCGTGATTCCAAAACTCCAAATGTCTGCTTTGAAATCATAACCCCTCACCTGTGGAGGAAAAAAAAAAAAAAAATTTAGTTCACTTTTCTTTGTTTGTCTGTCGAATGTCACCAAGTGCGTTCTCAAAGGGAATCCCAGGATTTATTTGCTTTTTCCTGCATAATTTTGTAGGGTCATAACCTTAATTTTTAAGCTAGTCAGGTAATTTGGTATGGTATATAATATTGCAGGGTCTTAAGCTCAACATTGAAATTAGTTAGGTAAATGTGTTTAATAAATAATATCAGTATTAAGACTTGTGATGTAAATTTGTAATGTTAATCTCATCTCTCGACTGGAAATCACTTTGGGGTCAGCGTTTGTTGTTTCAAATGTCCTGCATAAATAACCGACACTTATTTCCTACTGAGCCGAGAGTGGTAAATTCATAAGACATAAAGAATGAAAAATGGGCCTTAATGCTGCAGTGAAAAAAACAAAAAGCAAGATGGGGTTTTTAGCATGTGAACAAACGTATTTAGTGTTTGCAGAGTCTGTTCCCAAAGCAGAAGCTGTTCCCACTGTCGGAGTTATTTATTCATTTTATAACACACATAATCGACACGTTTAAGTCCCACTGTCTTACTATATGGTGGTGGAGTGTTTACTGATAGGAGAGATAATAAGTTATAAGCAAACTTTCTGCTTTGTGACTGTCTGTTTGTGCCTGCTAATGAAGAAAAAGAGCTTTCTCAAGGCTTCATGCTAGACTGCACTGACCTGCTCCATGACCTCTGGGGCCATCCAGCATGGTGTTCCCACAAACGTCTTGCGCACTTTATTTCTAGTAATATCTCCTCCTGTGGCTAGAAAGGCACTGACGCCGAAGTCTGAAGGAAGGAAAAATGAGACAAAGACACACAAAAGACCCAAAGCTGTGAGTAAATATGGTATCAAGGCATCTAGTTTTCCGCTACAAACTAGACCTCTTGTTCATTAAAACACTGAGACACTGGAGCTGTCTAACGGGAGTACAGTAAATGAGACTGCAGCAAAAGTGAGGGGAAACATCTACTTGTTCACACTTAATGTTGATACATAGTGACAGCTGTTGACAGGTGGTATTGCCTTGTGGCTAAATACCTGCAATTTGCACTGAACCATCATCCCCGAGGAGAATGTTTCCAGCCTTAAGATCTCTGTGAAAGACAAGAATTTGTGTATTAAACAAATGCCTCGCACACACAGCTGTCAAACCGAAAAATGACTGTAGCTCAAATCGAACGAATGGTGAACGTAAACAGATGAGACACTTCAGACCAGAATAATGAAATGAAATTAACTGTCAAGCTTGTCTTTTTAAAAACAGTACCACGTTATAATCATCATCGTCACACATCGTGGTATAACAGTCAGCTCTCATATTTCTTGTATTTCCAGCACCTTGTTCAAGACTTTATTACTGACACACACAGTCTGTAGTTAATTTGTTCATCCCTGCTCAGCCTCCCCTGGTGGCGATAAGAGGATTCAGCAGGGACATCTGTCTGACTGCTTGTCTGCCACACAGAGCGAATACTGCCATCTCACCAGCCAGCCAGAGTTGTCATGGCAACAGACTTGCGGAGATAAAGATGAAGGGTCAAGTGAAAGGCGAGGGCATGAAAAGTAGTCGAAGCTGCCGTGTCACAGTGGACAAAAGTCAGTTCTCTCCGTTCTCCAGCTTTTCGGGCGAAATGAATGTCTATGTCAACTGAGAATAATGGAATAAACACTTTAACAGGGCACAGAACCCCAACCTTAGAACACCGTCATCTATTACGCCACCTTGAACAGCATCCAACAGATTTGGTTTGTACAAATTACCAACAGACAGCTCTCTGAACTGTACTGACAGGCAAATGATTCAAAAGAGATGTAATCCTAACCACAGAGCAGTTCACGCTGCTGCCAGGTGGGGGCACTGGAGTAAAAAACTTGCAGCTTTAGGGGGAGGATAAATGCTCTTGGATCATTCTAGCAAACAAATTGGTCTGAATGAATGTAAAAATAGAACGAGCTTTGGAGATGAGACGTTACACAGCTTTCCAGAAACAAAGACTCCCTTTACCACTTTATTGGGTATATAATTTATTCCATACAGACTGTAAAAATAGGCCAAATACCATATATGTGGGGGGCAAGTGATGCAGGGAGAAATGTGTGGTGGTTGAAAAGACTTTTGTGTTACTCGGATAAGGACACTCGTGGAGCATGCATACAACTTGAAATGCATGCTAACATTTTGAAGGTCCCAATTTTGTAGGAAAAAGTGAAAGACGTGAAGTAGGCAGTTTGGCTTAAGCCCTCTTCTCCTACAGCTACAAGCTAGAAGTGCAATCTCCACAAGCAAGCACTTAAGAATCATAATGTGTTAAAGGGACCCATGAGTTTGCATGCAACAGTTCAGATCTTTGTTTAAATCCTGATGAATAGTCACTTGAGTGCAGAGGCCACTTTTGCTAAGTGTGCTCCAGTAAAATGCCATACAGCCAATAGATCTCGTAGCGACAGGGGCAGGGAGTGGCAAAGACTGAGCCCCAGAGGGAGGAATGCAGCATATGTGACATATTAGGACCAAAGTCTGAAAGCAAAGGATGGGGATTCCCACTGCAGGGCAAACCAGAGAATACAAAAAACCAGAAAAAGACTTAAATACTACATAAGACAGGGTATTAGCTGACTGTATCAATACCTTCTCAAAACAGTGTGCTATAAGTAGGCAGCTCATTCAGAAAGAGCTTTTTGTGTACTATATGGGGCAAAACTTTGATGTGCATTTAGATGATTTCCATTACGTAACTGTCACACTAGGGATGATGCAGAGGAAGGGAAAGGGTGGATGAAAAACGAACATGACAGCCTTCGCTAGTGGCTTTGAAGAACCACCGTTAGAAATGTCTGCTGTCGTCTGCACTCGGCGGCTCTCTAGCTTGTCACTCTGCTGCCCTGACATAACAGTTAGGTGATATCAGGCCACAGTATCTTCCAGTTTCTCGCACTCGCTACTTTTTCACGAAGACTCACCTTCTACCTTTGGTGTTTGCGCATACAACAGGTATCGGTTACATCTGGAAATTTGAGATGTTGCTTTTTAAGGATTGGAGGGGAGGCGCTGAGTGGACCAGTTGAGGCTGAAAGGCAAGTTTGGAGGTATCCTAAAATACTTTCCTTCATTTACACAACAGTATGGCCCTCTCTCAGGAGCTCCGGTCATGTCTTCTGCTGCTTGTGATTGAGGATTTAACCAGGGCTAACGTGTTCAGCATGAGGCAGGTTCTACCAACTTGGCCTATTATGCTGCAAACATGCCGGGAAGTTGATCAGTTGCAGTTGTAAAGAAAAATAACCACTGGTTGAGAATTTACAGTGAGCAATCTCAAGAATTTTTCACAATAAAAGTCCATTTCTAAGAAGTCTAAGAGTCTGCAGCCATGTTAGCTTTTTTGTGAGGCTGCACTTAGGAACACTGGTCCTTTGAGCAAAATTCTAACATTGGAAAGCTAATATGGCTCACAATGGTATAATGCTAGTATGTTGATTTTAAAATGTATAATGTCTACCATGTGTTAGCATTCTGCATTTGCTAATTAGTGCTGAACACAAAAATCCAAAAACAAGACAATGTTAAAATGCCCAACAATAAACATGTTTACAGCCTGGTTCTGAAAATGGTTTTGGTCTTGATAGCCAGTTTTTTTCATTCACGGCAACTATATGGGGACTGAATTTTTATATAGCTCATTTATTTAAATTACATTAAGTCTTAATATTACACACAATTAAGGGCGTGGCAGGTAGGTACCGGCAAAGTTATTAGGCGGCAAAGTTATTAGGGCTCATCATTTGGATAACAGAAATGAGTGCAAATAAAACCTCAAGCCAATTCACCATACAGTTGCTGAGATATTTAAGCCAGGACCAAAGTGGCACAATGACAGACTCTGTCATCCCTGCAGCTACTTCTCTAATGTCGCTACAGATAAAGATCAAGAATCAGAACACATTTTTGAAGTTGTTAAGCTAATGAGTTAGTCCGTGACTCTGCTGGCTCAAAGAGTTTTGTTTGAGATTCTACATCAAACATGAGTTTTATTTAAATTAAATGCTTAAAGCTATGGATCAGAGCCATAACATCCTCTCATTTATTTCAGGACTCGCTGTCTATATGCGTCTCTGTATGACATCATCATCACTACAGTCATCACATGCTGCTGTTCAGCTTGTTGAAATTCACAGAAGCAAATTAACATCAGAGTAATAATGTGCAATATTATTTTAAAGTGGATTTTCACTTTAATATGCTCCACCGTGGTAAAAGACAACATGTGACGCTGAATCATTCACAAAGAGTGATCAAGGCGGTCTGATTGTACCTCCTACACTCATTCAGGAACCATGGACGCTATGGTTCACTGCAGCAGATTGTAATGCTCGGAGAAAAGGCTGCAGAGTGCAGACAGTCATTAACATTCACAGGAGAGGAAGAGGAGGAGGGAGGAGGAGGAGGTGGTGGTGACACAATGCACCATGCAAGTTCAAAGAAATACTGTAGCAGACAGGAAAAAAAGAAACAACCCTCAAGTTCCAACTCCTAGTAGTTATCTAGCCATATGTTACAAAAGTAGGCGGGCTTGAGCCTGAAGAATAACTGGTATGTTTGCTTCTGTGTTGAGGCACATGTTGCTAAAACCTTGAAGCTGTTATGTAACCACAAAGATCTTGAAAACTGAATAAGATATGTATGGTCTCTTCATATTTATGACCTACTGAAATGATAGCCAGCCAGTAGCCAGGTGGGAACAGCCATGGTATGAAACTGTCAAGAAGATTTATCATTCTCATCTGGCAGCCCTCGCACCTTGCAGCTCCAACGGGTCACCTCCTATGACATTACATCCTGGTGCCAGGCACACAGTGCCCCTAACAGCGCCATAAAAGACGGTTTATTAGATGCCCTTTGGGTCTCTTACAGGGATGAAATACCTTTTCCATCCTCCACCCTTTTAAGAATACCCTGTTGACCACCAAATTATCTTCCCTCTGCATCTAGATTTTGATTGCTTTTTCCACACTGCTGAGTTTCATACTCATGTTTTTCCAAATCAACTGGTAATTTTTTATTTAGCCAACTTTCCTGAAATGCACAGCAGGAGCCTCTTTGCTCCCAGAGACAGCCATTACCTGATCATTACTGTACCACATACTGAGTAATTTGCCGGGCAAAAGCCTCCCACGCATATCTTAAGTCAAGTAAGGTTTCAGAGATGAGTAAGCGCCTCACCACAACAGCAAGACCCCCGCTGTCCAGAAGGCATTTTAATAATTAACTTGAAGGCTGATTTTCTACAATTCAGCTGATGCAACTGAGAAGAAGTAGGATTCATCTCTTGTCATGTGCATGGTGTCTACCTGCTGCTGAAGTTAGAGGACAAGTGTCACCTTTGAATCACTGACTTTCCGAGCTGCTGTGAATAAGGAGGTGGAGCAGTTTGCCGTTTTGTGGTAAATGTCTCCAGTTGAGCCTAGACCCCAGGCCGTAAGACTCTAATTGCTTTCCTGCCGTCCTGGGCTGGATGCAACGTATCATGTGACACTTTCTCCCTTTCTTCCTCTTCGTAGAGCCTCACCCCCTTGACTCCCGGCTCACCCCTGCCCCTGAGGCTCCGACTCATATGATCCAGCTTACACAAGGTGAATACACACGGACATATGCGCAAATTTACATCAGCAGACACCGATCAACTGACCATGGCCCCTCCGATCACAGCATGTCAACGATTTTCACTGCTGGGGGATTACTTCACATTTTCTTTCTCACAAATCACACCTCAGAGTCTTGGGATGAAGTGGTGAATTAATGATCTATTCTTGTTTCCCTAATGTCTCCTTAAAACAGGGCACAGCGAGGCAGCTTTAACTCAGGAAAAACATTTCCCTCTCTCTGGCACTGACCGATAACCCCGTCACAATATGCTGAAAGTGGATACTTACATCCTGCAGCAGCAGCAGCACGTTGCAGTGGATTTTCCTTTTAATTAACCAAGTAATTTAAACAGTGTTTACACTAATACCTTTCGTCTCTACCTATATTTTCTAGGGCACAGCAGTTTTCTAATTAGCAGCCTAATGAGCTGATTATTTATTTGCTTCATCTACACAGCTGATGACAATACATCCCTCATCCGAGCTCACAGTCAATCAAGCCTCTCTCTGTTTCTCATTGGTATGCTACTCTGAAAGCTGCTGAGCACTTAACCAAGCCAAAATGCTATGCATTATTTACACATGTAGTCTGTCCCTGGCTATGTGTGTGTGCCGGTGGGAGAACAGAGGAGGAGTATGAAAAAGTGAGTAGTGAATATTAAATGCATTAGAAGCATAGTGAAGTCTTAGAGTTCATTGTAACAGCCTGACAGCAGTGGCTGAGCTAGGTCTTGAACTGAAGTGGAGAGCTTTCAGGATCACATTCCCTGTTGCATGCAAATCGGCTATTGACTCATTTCACTTATACATATTAATAAAGCAACTCTTTACCATTATTGGCCTGGAAGTGTTGATCTAATTACAGATGTCTTGCAGCAGTTTCTAATTTAAAGTTATTGCAGTTTTATTCAACCATTGGCTCCTTATATCATGTATTTAGGATAAATGGAAAGTGAGTGAACTCATTTTCATTCATACCCATTCTATAATGGTAAGCTGTAAACTCATAATTACTGCCACTTCTTCTGGAACATTTGTCGCATTGGTGAAGTGCACTGCCTCATGATTGGACAGATCCCAGTATCATTCCTGACCTTTAGAAGTGAAAATTTCCTGGATGCAGTCATATGTCTAGTCTGATGAAGAATGTAAACCACTCTGGCATATTGTATTTTAAATTAAAACATATACTAAACCATTTTCTAACACCATGATTTCACTTTTTTTTCTTGATTTAAATAGAATATGCGATAAGATCACTGAAAAATAGAGACAGTATGAAAAAAACAGAAGCCTGATTAAGATAAATGACATATAATGATATCATTATTCACTGTAATGTTTAAAAATAGCCTGTAATGTCAGTAAGTACATTAATGAACCTACTAAGGGGAGACAATTTTGTATAAATGTCTTCATGTGACACGTGTATCCATTAATATTAAGCATTAATATGAAATCTGTAATCTTCAAAACATTCATTTATAGTAATCAGCGACAGTGGGCGGCTCAGGTGATAGAGCAGGTTGTCCACTGATCGCAAGGTTGGCGGTTCGATCCCTGGCCCCTCCACATGCCAAAGTGTCCTTGGGCAAGACACTGAACCTGAAGTTGCTCCCAATGGTAGATTAGCGCCTTGCATGGCAGCTCTGTCGCCGTTGGTGTGTGAATGTGTGTGTGAATGGGTGAATGAGAAACACATTGTAAAGCGCTTTGGATGCCACTAAGGTAGAGAAAAGCGCTATATAAGTGAAGACCATTTACCATTTAGTCTCAAGAAAATGCTTAGTTCTTCATTAGAATGAAAATGTATTCCACAGTACATGTGATGTGCAGCATTCTCTTCTATGGTGGAAGCCATAAAGCAAAGTTTTGACAATGCATTGTATTGTATGTACAAACACAAACTATCTGCTATAAAAACATCATGACACCTATTAAGGGGACAACACAGAGGAGAAAGTCAAGGGCAGACTTATGCAGTTCTGCTCCATAAACCTTTAGGGTGAAGTCTAATAAAAGTCTGTGTGTTTAGTAGTGATAAAAAAGCCCTGTGTCAGTTCTGTTATGGTACCAGTGTGGAGGGCAACAAGTGTTGTTACCTGTGGATCTGTCCATTCTTGTGTAGGTACTCCAGGCCCTCAAGCACATCCTTCAACACAGTGGCTATGCTGGCCTCGTCCAGGACGCCAGTCTTATGTTCACCTCGCGAGATGATATGCTTGATTACATCCAGCACTGAGCCTGGAAAACAAATAAAAGTGGTTGATAAAAAGGCTAGACTTACAATGTCATGTTTTTTTTAAAATTTACATTAAACACTACATCTGTGATTGTCAACAGTAATGTCAGACAGAAAAGAAAAACCACCAACAAGTTAAACCCTTTAAAAATGACTGGTTAAACAAATTATTTCTGGGTTCAATTGATGAATGCATGGGCAAAAAGTCTCCTCAGGCAAGACAACGTCATTTGTTCAATCTACTCTGAACCAAAACATAGTTATATAAACATATGCTTCCTGTTGGACTGAAGAATATTTTATTGAAAACCCAAATGATTCGGCTGTGCTAAGACAGAAAGTCCTAAACCATAAACAGCACAATGACCTTTTAACTTGGCCACGGCAAAACAAACCAATCATGGAGGGAGACAAATCAGAGCAATCATTACTGTGCATTTTAAAGGCTAAATCCACCCGCTGAAACAAATTTACACTGTGCCATCTATGATTTTTAATTCTAAATGAGAAAAAATATCAGTACTTGAATTTCTGACAATTCTTTGGTCCACTGACTTTAATTTAGACTGTAGAGACGCACAATTCTTGTTTGTGGTTCTCCATCCAAATGAGCTCCAACTGAATGTTGAATTCAAAGCTTATAGTCACAAAATGTGCAGAGTTAAAATCACCATGGCTACTGTCAAGAGTCACTCTATTATTTGCTGTCTATAGCTCCAGGATTTAACACTCAATCACATCATCATTACAGTCCGTCTCTCTGCAGCTCAGTTTAACTTGCTCAAATTCATTATTTAGGTGCAAATCTGACTTTAACGGCGTTGGAACGTGGCAGAAATCTGCTTCAAAGTAAGTGTATGGGTTAATATTTGAGGGTATAAGTTGAACAGCAGTTTTTGTCTCCACTAAATGGCTCTGCAGCTCCGCTAACCGACCTGGCCTGGTTAGGGCCAAAAAGACAGGTCACAATGTCTCCCACAGTCTGGCTCCTGCTGCATAAAGGAGAGCTCTGGCTGAAAAGTCAGACTGCTGTCGGTGTATGATTTCCTTTGTGCTACTTTCCACAGAATAAAGAACATCTCTCTGAAAAGAGGTTCAGTATTTGCATTTGGTATGACACAGAATTGGACAACACTGGTGAATGGGGACAAAGCAGAGGAGCCAAAGAGTGTCACTTGCCTGACAAGCTTTATTGTGCTGCAGTGATACACCAACACAAACATCACTCTGCCACACTGTCTGTCTGTCCCTGCTTCTGTAACACACACACACTCACACACACCCACCCAACCTCAGCCGCAGCACTTGCAAACAAAAGCTGAAAATGGCTTCTTCAAGGTCCAGAAACTGTTCATGACACAATTCCAGGATTAAATTGATTGTGTTTTAGCAACAGTGCCAGGCAAGGGGTGCAAAGATATTTATTTGCTCAATCATTTCAGGATGTCCTCGCCTGCAGCACTCGGTCGAGCACTCACTGCATTACCCAGGGGAGCCGAGGATGATGGGCCACCTGAGACTAGACAGCATTATTGCACAGTCGCAGACACAGCGAGACAGAAAGGCAGAGTAAGAAGGGAGTGAGGGAGAGGCGGTGAGTTCAACGGGTTCTTCTCGCAGTGACAGTGCACAGAAGAAAATGTGATTCAGCACCCAGGGAGAGAAGACAAACTCATTCAAAGGGAAGGTGGTAGAGGGAAGGCGGGAAAAGCATCCTAGATGTGTGTCTGAGTGTGTGAGACAGCGGGTGTATATGTGAGCATGTGAGTGAGTGAATCGGGAAAAAAAGTGAGAGGAAAGCATAGGAAAAGTGCAGCCTAGCGTCTCTGATGTGACAGCTCTTTGAAGCTCATTGAGAAAAGGCTGCCTGTTTGATTTTCTTCCTCTGTTCCTCCTTCACACACAGTTCCCCTCCTCTCTGTGCTTCTGCACTCTGTCTGATTTTCATCTCCATGTCTGAAATGGCTGGAGGGAAGAGAGGTAGTGACAAGAACTGACAGGTGACAATGAGTAAGGCACTGCAAGTGAATAGAGCCCAGCTCAAATTAGAGGGAAGTGTAGTCATAATGAACTCACAAATGAATGTGTGATTACACGAGAAAGCGGCCAAGTAGTTAATGTGTCTGACCTTCTATCCTTGCTTAACAGGATATGAAAAGTTACAGCCCCATTTTATCTTTGTACCATTAAAGAACTAGTTTGACATTTTGAGAAATGTGCTAATTCGCCTTCTTGCCATGAAGTCTTTACGCGCAGCATGATGTTACTGCCTGCAGCTTGGTTAACTCAGTTTAACTTAAAGAAAGCCAGACCCTGTTCATGGAAAACAAAACTGGTCTACCAGCACATCTAAAGCTCACTAATAAACACACACACATAAACTAAGTTATTTTTTGTCATTTTTAAGTATAAAAATAGCATTTTTCCCAAAAGGTCAAACTTTTTCTTTAAGATAACAAAAGATGTACAAAGAGGGTAAAGCAAGACCAATAGTGTATGGCAAATAATTTCACTGCTTACACACTGACAGGTTTCCTTTAAGCTGAGGTGGCTCTAGGAAAAGGTCCTGAAGTGCTGACAAGCACAGCGTGAAGCAGGCTTTGGAGGATCACTAAATGCCAGCCTTGTCAGCCTCTTTCAAATTCATCTGATTGAACTCTTCATGCCTCATTAGCTTGTTTCAGCAAGCTGACACTGACTGACAGGTTAACAATCTAAAGGTTCCTTTAGCATGGGAAAGGCAAGACAAATGACACCTGTTGGCCTGGTTCAAACGGTGCATGCCCAAAAGCCCAGAGGAAGAGTTTATACAAATCACAGGGAATAAATTAAGTCTTAAAAGCCGAGTGCACTGTACAGCATGCAAATACTCAGGAAAATGCCAAATCATCATTTCAGTTACATGCTGGATTAGCCAAATCCCACCCTTTCTTATGACTTTAAACAAAAACTGTGCCTGTGTAAAAGCCAGGGATTCAACATAACTCTGCTCAACTCTACTTTATCCGAGAACATCACCTTCAGAGCCTTTCTGTTTTCCTGGTCAGAGCAGGAGCTGTGGGACGGAGGGAGAGGATGAGAGAGTAAAAGGGGCGGGGAGGGAGGATATGGGAGGTGGACGAAGGAGAATAGAGTTGGTGCCAACTGTGCTAAAGGCCCATGTGGAATGCCAAGTGAAGTTGGAGGAGGAAAGTGAGGGTGGGGCATGGGAAGGACTGCAGCAAGGTATGGGTGGTGCTAAGGCAGGGTTGTTGGCTTAGCCTGAAGAAAGCCTCTATCAAAAACTTTTAATTAGTTACATAATTTTCTCGAGGGAAAGCCCAATATAGCACAAAAGTGAACAAAGATAATTCTGCACGTAGAATAGAGTTTGATGGTCTTTATTCTGTGAACCTGGAGTTACCATTAAAGCTCCCTGTCAGAGTTTTGGCAATCACATTATGATGTGACAAATCCACTGAATAAGCATCTGCCTTTAGCTGGATTCTACACTGAGTAGCATTCGATTGAGCACAGCCGCCGTCATGGTAGGTCGGGGAAAGCTGCACATTAATCTTCTGGGAACACATTCCTCTGCTTGCTTTGGCATGACTCATATTCTGTCCCTGTGGGTTTCAGTGGATGCCTCCCCGATTCGAATTCAGTCAGTGACAGGTTATGCGGCACTCTAAAGAAACAGTTGTTCACATGTCACATACAGAACAGGAATTTCCTGAAATGCCCTACGCCTGCAGCACACCTACTTCGAAACTCAGCTCTACAGGTTCGGCCTTGAACGGATTTGTCAGAAAGGAGGTCTGTCCTGAATAAAGAACAGAGCACTACTCATTTGGGTGAACTCATGACATAATGTCTACAACAGGATACTGTAATGGGACCAAGGATATACATTTTTAAAGAAGCATCACCGCTAACTTCCTAGTCAGAATTTGTGGCTCAACATACAAGATAAATTCTGAGCAATACTAAGATGAAAAGGTGACCAATCATATGCCACATGTTCCAGTGGCATATACCAGTTCTCAGTGGTATGACACTGCTGTCAGTTAAGAGTGGAAGATACCAGTGGAAGATCAATAAAATGCACTTTGAATGAAAAAAACTGTTCAACTAGTGCCACTTTAACAAGTAGTTAAAGTGGCATACTACTAAAAAACTGCAACCATTCATTTGCTACTTTTAATGAACTATTTTGGCTTCTTGGCTCATTGGCTTTCACACCCTCTAATTAACTATATGTGGTCTTAAAACTGGAGTAGAGGTGGAAACCTGGAAAAGACATAAAAAAGATACAGTCCTCCTCTCTCTTCCGTCTCTTTTCTAAGTTCCTCCAACCAGAGGAGCTTCAAATGCAAAGAGATAGTCGAGCTAGAAGTCTACACTGGTTTGTGGCTTCACACTGGATTAGAACCCCGCCGTCTCACCCATTACAGCACCATATCCTACTCTTTCCTCTGACTTAGCTCGTCTTTATTCTATCTTACTTAGTGTGGGTGAAACAGCCTGTGAGTGGCTGAATTTTTCAAAGGCTTAAAAACAGAGCTAAGAAGAGGTGCAGATGTTTCCTCTCAGTCCACTTGAATTACAACATTCTGAAAGGTTATTATGGAATTCTTTGTTCAAAGATGCCAAAAAATATTGCCCACCCCTGTTTCAGGATGATATAATTAGCTGAAGTCACGTGTGATGTTTTCTTGTTCAGCATGCCTGTCATAATTTGTAGATTAAAATAATTTCTTTAACAAATATACTAAAGATCAGTCTCATATTGCTGGGGCCAGAAGGTACCAGTACCGCTAGTTGGGAATTAATGTACTAGTGAAACTTTATTGGCACATCATCTATTAGTGCCACAAGTCTGTAGTACACCAACAGTCAAAAATAACATAAATGTGTAACAAAAACACAAGTGGCATGTCATCGGTAAAATCAGAAGCTATTCTAACATCAGAATCAGAATCAGAATCAAGTTTATTGCCAAGTAATTTTTACATTACAAGGAATTTGTCTTGGTCTGTCTTGGTCTTGATTGTTAACATACTGCTTTTGGAAATATCTGCAAATTATTTAGCTAAGCTGGTGTGAGTGAGTACAACAGGATGTCATCTAAGACTCTTCTCCATTAGCAATGACACCTGTAGGAATGTGCATCCATCACATTGCACTTTTACAATAAGCCGTCACTGTTAAAAAATGCCAGAACTTTGTCAAATCAATTGTGGAGCCGTTATTCATCTTTCAAAAGCGAAAGGCATAAGACAGGATGGAGTCGGAGGGTGGAGGGTTTCTTACGCTCCATCAAACCGGAGGAGCAGACAGGACTTGGCCTTACTCTGGGTTGGTATGCTCTGCCCTGTGGAGTGATGGTCTATAAACTCGACCTCATTTGAGGTCTGTCTCCATGGCAGACGTCGCCATGGCCATCATTTAATTACTCCACACAATAAAACTCAACATCAAGGGCCCCTGTTTAACTAGGATAAGGGGAATGAGAGAGGCCATCTTAAGTGGTGTCTGCTCCTGCTGTGAGGCTGGCTGTCTGCTCAAGCGTCGCTTGGCGGGCACTGTGCCCTGAGCCCAGCTGCAACGCGGCTGCCAATGGGCTCATGACTCAAGTGTATCTGAGGGAGCCAGGCATGCCACCTGGGCACTATCCGTTACAGCGGGACGCTGTTTACACAGGGGTCCTGAGTGGAACAAGGGGGGGCATAAATAGAGTGTAAATGTTTAGTGTGTGGATGTATCTGTGTACATTTGTGCCCATATAATTGAGTGCGTGAGATGAAGTCAGGGTGGAAAGGGAGATGGGTAGCAATTTTTTGCATCTCTGTAAACAGATAACCTTTACTCTCATCAAGTTGCTCCTTCTAGCTTGTCAAATGTTTTGCACAGGACCACTTCATCTGCATGCCCTTTGTGTCTAGGAGCCCTAAAAGGTCTTGATTAAAAGCTCTTCTCCCCCACAGGTTGATGAAGAACAACAAATGCTCTGTCAGTTACTGTTATTTTATCATTTGTTTTACAATACTGCTGACAAAAATAAAACCCAACAACACAATTAGATCCAGATGCAATTGTTGCATTCTGAGGTTTTACCCTCCATGGTGGCCTCCTCTTCATGCTCCTCTCACTAGTTAATTGCAGCGCTGCCACATGGATGCCATGACACCAGCCTGTGGGCTGTTATTACCTCTGCCCTGTCATTAGCTGCTGCACTGTACTGAGTTAAAGCCCGGAAAGAGCTGCAGCTCACAGGGGGCACAATGAGGATCAGTGTTGTCATATTCCCTGCAATCACATCCTTCGCAGCCAGTAGCCCAGCCCTTCCTACTGGCCCACTCTCATTATGAGTGGCCACATCCATACTGAATTAAGGCCAGCAGGGCAAACCAAATCATCCTCTGGTCCCTTTTCCCCAACAGTAATTCCTTTTTCATTAGCAAATGATGAGCTTTATTTATGTGTCTGTCCATTGTATAGATATTCACATTGGCAGGTGGAGAGCTGTGTAAAAAAAGCTTGAAAGCTCTTGAAGATTTATGCTGTGTACTTACCACCACTGAGCAGCTTCATAACCAGCCACAGCTCATCCTTTACCACGAAGGAGGTGTAGTAAGACACGATGTTGGGGTGGTGGCACTGGCTCATGGCCTGAATCTCTTTCTGTTTGAGAAAAAAAGATGAAAGAGACAAAATCCAACTAATCAGAACTGTTTAACGACAGGCTACATATTTGTTTGCCATTGGTTAGATAAAGCTTGCGTAATGTGTTAACACACTGTGACATCAGCTTTTGGTGGAAATGGGTTGAAATATAATATCGGAGCCAATGCATTTTTATTAATGACCTGACAGGAAGAAAACAAACATTCTTAGAGCAGTCAAAAGATACTGTACGAGTGAAGTGAATCAAAACACCCAATGCACCTTCCTTATGATTTCATCCCAATCTTACAGAGACAATAAGCTAAATATTCTTACTCAACTCCCTCCAAAAGCTATGTAGAGCTAAACGGAACGCAGTCACAACAAATGCTAATGCCTTTGATGCTTCAGCTATTCTTGAAATTTGGTGCAATACTTAAAATCTTCATGACGTCAGTAGTCAGAAGAGAAATAGGCTGGGTCAATGTAATGCACATCTATGCAGAAGCAACAACAAAAAACAGCCAGTACTCAGCCTTTTATACAGCTGTAAAGCTCTCTTTCTGTGTGTGTCGGTGTGACTCTGTGTGTGTGTGTGTGTGTGTGTGTGTGTGTGTGTGTGTGTGTGTGTGTGTGTGTGTGTGTGTGTGTGTGTGTGTGTGCGCGTTTGGAAAGCAGGGGGGCTGAGGTAATGCTGGCTCTGAGGTCTAATCCATCACTTCAGCACCAGTCCAAAAGTCATTTGAGGATAGACAAGCTTCCTGAGAGAAAGAAAATCGAGCTGACGTCGGAGGTGGGATGTCAGGTTTTGCATTTGTTTCCACACTTGAGTACCTGACAAATGGTTAAACCTGTAGCTGGAGCGCCACAGTAACATTTTGCATGTAAACCTTAGCATCTTCATACTTGTTGCGAACAAAAGAGATATGTCTACTGAAGACCTAACTGAAGTGAGTCATCAGAGCATCCGGCTAATACATCTAACCAGTCATTAAACCCTTGTGGTTATCAAAGAATAATACTGCAGTATTTTTCAGTAAGCATGATCGATCTGCATACAGTAAAGGCTATAAGACTGCGCTAACTTATTTGATAGAAATTTGCGCATTTTTCTGTAATTTCTTGCCATAATAAATCCTCTTAATCCCTGTGCTGCAAAAAGTCTGATGTTATTAATAAAACGCTACCCAATTTTAATATTACAGGACAAAAATTAAAAATATTAAAATTTATCAAACTGAAAATCCTAATTCTTCTGAAAACACTTCTAGAGCAGACATGATGCCAGGTTAATGGACAGAAAATTAATTTAGGTAGTTGAACAATAATTTAACTATTTAAAATGAATATTTGCCATTTTCTTCAACCATCAAGTAAACTAAATATTTTGGATTCTGGACTGCTGGTTGGAAAAAATAAGTAATCAGAAAATACCATCTTAGGCTTTAAAAACTTGAGAATGTTCTAACATTTCCTGATTATTTTACAGGCCAAACTAATATGAAAACATATTGGCAGGTTAACCAGTAATGATATTAAGAATAAGTTCAAGTCATCATTGTAGGGATGCAAAATTATGACCAATATAATCATCCCAATTAGTTAGATTTTGATTATATTGAGCACACGATTATTCATTGACTTTAGGGACAAAATATTTTGCTGCACTTTAACTTTAAATAAACAGAAACACTGCATTCACTTGCATGTTGTGCTGTATTCCTGCTAATGTTGGAATCTTTACATCAAAATAAGACTTAATATTCTCTTTGTCACCAGAATTCAGTGCATCTCCTAGAGGCAAAATATAAATATAAGCTTACCCAAAATTTCTCAGTTGCCGTACATGATCAACAGACTTCTATAGATAGACACTACAATGAAACAATGTTATCTAAACGCCTCACATGCAGGCCAAAGTAGATGCTAGCTAGGCGTGCTAGTCTCCCTACTCAGTTATATCAGTACACGCAACTAGAGAGGTATGTGAGCAAAATTCAGTCTAAAAAGAGTGAAGTAAGAAGTCCTGATGTCAGATTTACGCAAGTCCTAACCAAGTGATTTTATCAACATGGGCTGTTTTCTATGAACGGAATACTGAAGATGTCAATATCGCAGTTGATCATGTTCATGTAATTGTGGGAATTCAGAATTGTGATTAATATTTGATTTTTTTGTGCAGAGTTACATTAATAATATGTCGGTTCTGCACCACAATGGGGTAGCAATAAATGCAACCACGGAAACTAAGAATATCGTAGCATTTTATCTTAACATTTTTAGTATTTAAAAGAATATGTAGGGAATACAATTACTTCATATGAAGCCCACAGTCAAAAGAAAACACAGACAATAAATTCTGTTTGTGTCAAATATGTGTTGCATGAATTCAGAGTGTGTTCAGATTGCATCCTATTGATCAAACCCATTTTTGTGCTAAGCTATATTGAACATATCCAAGACCCTTAGAAACTCTGTACTGTATGAACTAATACACAATCAGCATTGACCTTCTCAACTGATGGTGGGTTTTTACCACAATTTATTGCATTTCCTCAAATTTCAGAGCCCTTTTAATACAAGTATTGATTTTTTTTCTACCATGACAAGTTTACCAAAAGCCTGTCAAAGGAGAAACCCTCACACTCAAGCTGAAACCATTTGTAAAAGGCATCAATCAATAGATGCTCGCAGGTCAAACAGTAAGCAATCGAAGTCAGATATTCCATCAGCATAAATGCTTAGCTTACACAATGTGCATTAGCAGCAGTGTGTCTCTGCTGCGGAGTCATCACTATTGAACCTGTGGCCTTCAGTTAGAGTCTTCAAAAAGAAATGCTACGGCAGACAAGGGACATCCTGGTGTCTTTAGAAGACATTTAACCTAGGAGGGCTAAAAACATGAACTGAGTCATAATATGGGTGGATGCAGACTGTGCATGGAAGTCATCAGACTGTGACAGGTACAGACATGTTTAAATGCACACAGACCTTCAGAGGTCACCTGCTCAGAGGAGTGTCAGTCAATAAATAGAAGAACCTGAGAAACTGTACAGAGTCTATAAAAGTATTCAACCCCCTTGGAAGTTTTACCCTCCTTTTGCATTTCAACACTGAACTGTGGTGAATTTAATTTGGCTTTAAAAAAAAAAGAATTTAGAAACGATTACGTTCTTAAAGTAAAAACAGATTTCTATAAAGTGATGTCAATGTTAATTAAAATACAAAACATTTTAAAAAATTAATTGCGTAAATATTCACCCCTTTAAAGCAACTCATTTAATTAAACATGGGTGCAGCCAGTTGGGGATAAAAGTCACATAATTAGTGAAATTGAGATCATCAGAGTGCAGTGAAAGTGTCGTAAGTGATTGTAGTATAAAGACACCTGTATCTGGAAAGTCCAGTTACTAGTGCATCAGTACTCCTGGATTTAAAATTACCATGAAGACAAGAGAACAATTCCACTGAGACACATATGACTACTTTAAGAGAGTTAGAAGCTTCAGCAGCTGAGATGGGAGAGACTGCGCATAAAGTAACTGTTGCCCATTCTTTACCAGTCAAACTGTTATGGGAGAGTGGCAAAGAGAAAGCCACTGTTGAAAAAAAACTCACATTAAATCTCAATTAGAGTTCGCCAGCAGGCATGTGGGAGACTTTAAAGTCAATTGGAAGAAGGTTCTTTGGTCTGATGAGACCAAAATTGAGCATTTTGGCTGACGCTATGTTCTGCAGACACAAACACACCGTCCCTATGAGGCATGGTGGTAGTAGCATCGTTATTTGGAGAGACCTTGGCAGCAGGCCCTAGAAGGCTTGTAAAGGTAGTCAGGAAAAACTACTGCAGCAAAGTACGGGAAATCCTGGAGGACAACCTGATGCAGTTTGCAAGAGAACATTTGTTTTCCAGCAAGACAGTGACTAAATCATATACCTATTCTTTTGGTGGATGTTCTGGAGTGGCAAAGTCATAGCCCTGACCTCAATCAATTGAGAATGTGTTGCTCAACTTGAAAAGATCTGTTCACTCACAATCCCTGTGTAACCTGACAGATCCTGAGCAGCTCTGCAAAGAAGAATGGGGTAAAATTGGAATGTCCAGAAGTGCAAGGCTGATTGAGACCTATCCACACAGGCTAAATGCTCTAACTGTGCCATAGGTGCATTTGATAAATACTGACTTGAAGAATGCAAATGCTTAACCAAACACTTATTTTATGTTTTATATTTTTAATGAACTGACATTATTTTTTAGAAATATGTTTGACTTTAACATGTAAATTCTTGTCAAAAATGACAATAAAAATTGACCATGATTGAATGTTACAAAGGTAATCAAAGGGGAAAGCTTTTAATAGGCATTGTACAAGGCTGCAATTAGATTGACAAGCATTAATGCACTGGCCAACAGGTGAGCCCCCATACCACCCTGGTTCTAAACTAAGCTGCTCCTGATTATCAAACAGTTGAATAATTTCCAGTCTGTTGGGCCAGACAGCGAGCAATGTGGGTTGTCTCCCCCATCATTCTGTCCCTGGATACTGCAGAGAGGGAATAATGATGATATAGCCTGCTGGCTGCTAACTGGCTTCAGCGAAGCCTCTCACCCCCCTCTGTTCTCAGCACAGTGAAGAGGCAGGTCACCACAGCTCTGCGGGCCAGGGTAACCCCAGAAAAGAAAAACAATGGGATAACAGGGAGGATATCGTGCTCTGGCAGTTGGCAGGTTTTCCCATCTTTTTCCAGCAGAATGAGAGAGACGCTTTGTTGTGAGGATTAGGTCACTGTAAACCTATGCTGCAGCAAAGATCCTGGAAATGTTCTCATCACTCAAAACCATTCATACCCCTTCTAACTGTGTAACCTTCAAACTGCAACCGTTGACATATGATTAAATTTTTCCTTTGTGGGGGTTTTTACAGATATCTCAGCTCTGACTGGAAAACAAAGCTTTTTCTGAACACTTCTGCATGATATAAAGGCACGTCATGCATGTACTTCTCCTGCATGAACTGCGTCATTGGCCCATAAATTTTACGAGACTACTGACTCAGGCAAGCAGAAGAGATGGGTGAAAAAACAGTGACAATAAAAGGGACTATGAGGCATATACGATCTTTGGAAATACTTTCACAGTCCTAACATCAGTTTTACCAGGATCTTTATCCATATATAAAAGGAGAGAGAACTCAGTCTTACTGTCTTTTTACCTGCAATAAACTTTACTGGAAATACAATTCCCTGACTGGTCTCAGCCGATTACGTATTGGGCATATCTGTCTGGCATATTCATTGTTCCTTAGTTTTACCTGATGAACATCTAAAGACCGAAACACTGTATTTCCAATAAAGTTTAGCGCAACTGAAAGAACAGTGTGTAGGTGTTCTCTTCTCTTACTTATAAATATACCTCCTACGCACCAGACTACAAAATCCATAGATGAGCACAGAGTGTTTCAGTCAAGATCAGGATCTTTATCAAAAGATAAAACTCATTCAAACTGTCTACAAAACCATTAACTATGTCTGGTAATGCCAACACGTGGCAGTTGCATGTTTTCAGATTTCAAATTGATTTTTACTATTTTGTCTGAAGAAAGTCTAAATCAGCCACATTTCATTTATACTGCTATTTGATGAATTTCGGCTTTGGATTTAATGCATTTTCTGATTAGTCACTGATCTGCTTCAAATGATTAAAAACAGCACAACACCTCTTCCAAGCAGTGTTTCTTCTGGCCTTTATTTGATCGTGGGTGTTGTGTTGACTTCATACTAACACACAGGCATTCAGAGCAGTTTTATTCATGGCATCCGACCTGCAAACCACAACAGACACACCTGTCTGGCATCACACACAGAGCCATCTGCTCCACTAGCGGTTTTGTTATCCACTGATTACATTTTGCACTTGATATATGAGTCATTCAAGACATCAAAAGGAGAGTCTATGGTGTCCTGTGTAGGCTATCATTATCAAATTAATAGAGATAATGACCATCTGCGTGATATTCTTATGCAGTATGCCATTAGACTGGTCTACTTCATGCTTCTCACTGCTTTTGGAAGGTGGAACTCCATCACCTATCAGAAGTGATTAAAGAACACCCTGATGATACATATATACGTTTAATTTTAAAGTATTCTATTTAATGAATGCTTTGTTGCTTTACATTAACATTTCAAAGCCATGAGACTGAATTATCTAAGCTTTAACACCATACTATTTGTCATGAGAAGAACCTGAGAAACTTCTTTTAATTCACAATTAAATACATATCTTTAAACTGTTAACATTAAAATCCCATTTAATGACACATGGAAGAAGGTTTTCTCTTAATTTTAAGTCAAAGTGTTAGACATGAGAAGTTAAATTCTTTTAATTAAAAATATAGTTTAACTCCATCTTTATTTATGGAGGACCAGCAGGCAGAGGGTAAGCCAAAAATTCTGATCAATAATAACATCCGACCACCATTCCCACCCATCTAATAAAACTGTCTTTCTCTCTCTCATTGAAACAGTGTTTCTTTCAGTCAGTAACTTTTGACTGATATCTTCTTAACATTGCGTGCCATCCCACAATCACTGTTTCTAATGATGCAAGTAAAACGGGGAACCAAGAGGCTCTTTAAAATGTCATTGTGACATGAGTTATGCTGCATTGGGTAATGCCATTAAAAGAACTGAAACTGACTTATTCTCTCTATCTTGTGATGGACCCAAAAAATTCACAATCACAGCATGCTAAACTAGCTGAACCCTGCGCCACTGGAGTCACTTTAGAACACAAAACCAGTAAAGACTTTCCAGGAAATAGACCAGTCCATGCCAGTTGTATTTTCCTACATTAGGCCTGATCTATTCAGTATTTGTCGTGTCTGAGGACCTTGAAACTGAGCAAAAAAAATAAATGACCTATTGTCACACTGAATACAGTGCAGGGTCACAAACTGGTGCCACAGAATCACACTGATGGCAGACACACAGAGAAGCCACTATAGAAGCAATGTTACGTCACTATCTGTTACTCAGAGCCTCACACACACACACAATCACTATGACTCAATCCCACTGCAGCGCACACACACACACACACACAAGTCTGCTAAGAAATGAAGAAGCTGCTGATCTGCAAATCATAACAAAATGTAATACAGTGTGATCTTAATGCCAGGTAGTAGTTTGACTCAGACTTGATACGCCAGAAATACCTATTTTTACCTCAATATCTGTCTCCGGTCACTGTGACATCAAGGCATTTTGAGATCTTTTAAAGTCAAAAACTGATTTGTACTGCATTAAAAAACAGCTAGTAACACATCGGAAGACTTTATCAACAATATTTATGACATTTTCCTTTGGGTTTCAACAAATAAGTTAAAGTTGAAACAATTGTGCAATTCTGAGCAACCTTCTTAATCATCTGATCCAGTCAGAGTCACTCACAAGCACCTGTCCATTAAACTCGAGTGCCTGGAGTAACTACAACACAGCACTGCAAATGGAGATACTGGAATGTGACAAATTATTGCTTTTCTGGCCTCAAAGAATTTCACATTTAAGGTTAGAGACCTGCAGGCCTCTTTAAAAGTTATCGCATCCTATTTTAAAGCTGCTTTTTCGAAGAGGCAATCTGGGTTCAATTTAATGCTTCCTCGACGTTTAACCACGCACCCAACAGGCTGTGGAATTGAGGAGGGGGGGGGACCACAGGCAGGAAATCCGATCTCGCTGTATTCCATGTGACCGCCTGCTCCGAGAATCCAGGAGCAACATTCCCCTGATTCATCCTCCAGAATTTTGGGGGGTGGGGCACGGTTCCTTCTCGGTTTAGTATTGCCATTGAGTAGTGAGCAACCTGCCAGCAATCTCTAGCCACGATCTTCCTGCGCACATATAGGCTTACACAATATTTATTTCCCACAGGTTACTTTCACAGACTTTTGGATGAGTACTAGAGAGGACTGGAAAAACACATCAATCTCACTTAAGGAATAAGCTAACAAAAGCTCATTTTCCATTGTCGGATAAAAAGCTGAAATCTAGTGGATGACTGTGTGTGTGCTGTGGAAAAAAAAAGTGAACAGTTACTACATCATTTTTGCCCTACATTGTGTCCAAGCCAAGTAGTGCGACATACTTCCTCTTTTATTGCCATAAAAAAGGTGCTTTAAAATGAAAGAACTGTCAAGCAACTGTTATACTGATTATAAAGTAACCCAAAAATTTTAAAAGTAGATGGTTTGACAAATACATATCTTCTTTGAGAAATTCTTTTTCATCAACAAAGCCGGGACACAAACAACCACAAACAAGCACCTGATTATTTTTCTGTGCAGAGGAAATTGATATAATCCCTCCAAATCTTGAACTAAATTGCAAACCACGTCATAAAGTAAATGATGTGCTGAGCTGCAGTGCAAGATTGTATTGAGGGCATAAACACACAATACAGTCTTCAGGAAGACATCCCTGTGGTGGTCTAATAGTTTCCTGGCAGTAAGTGGAGTCCTCCTTCGGAGAACAACCAGACTAGTGTTTGAAGTGACAGGGATGATTGGAGGAGGGCTCAGAGAAAACGAGTAATGAAAAGCAGAGGTGGAACTAACTCCATCCACATGCGCTGACCACAGAGACAAAGCCTTGAATGAAATCTTGCGCTGTAAGGCAGTAGCAGCCTTTGATCACGCATGACAAGTAACAAGGTCACAAAAATGTTCTGATATGCGTTTACTTAGCAGTGTTGGGTGTCTTACCAGGAGTTCGTCCATACTAGTCTGGCACTTCTCAAGGTTGATGCGTTTGATGGCCACCTTCTCCTTGCGAGGTAAACAGTAGGCTGCTTGAACCACTGCTGTGGCCCCACTCCCTAAAACAGACAGGAAAAGAGCAATTTGATCAATTTGATCACACATCTATTCATCAATTTTCCACTGCTTCTGGAGCTGGGATGCAATGGAAGCAGCCTCAGCAACGTAGTAAATCTCCCCAGTAATGTTTTACTGCTCCTCCTGTGGTAATCTGAAGGTGTTTCCAAGAGAAATGAGACATATAATCCTTCCAGCATTTTCTGGATGTACCATGGGGGGTTTCCTTCTCGTTGAATGTGCCGAGAGAAAACCTCCAACCGAAGGTATCCAGGAGGCAACATAATCCCACATCCAAGCCACCTAACCTTTCAACACGAAGAAACCTCGACTGTCCTTGAAGACCCCTCCAGATGTGAACTCCTCACCCTGACTGCAAAGGTGGTTGAAGCCACCCTGTTTAGGAAGCTCATTTCAACTGCTTGTATTCATGATGTCATTTTTTCGATCACAAACCAGAGCTCATGACCATAGATGAATAGGGAAATGTAGATCAGCTAAATCAAAAGATTTGCCTTTCAGCTCAGTTTATCATTCAGTCTTGTCAATCAATACCAGACCACCTGTGCTATTGTAGAACTCAACTTTTTTTGACCTACAGCACACTGATTTCAGGTAATATTCAGATCTTTGAGCCGTGTTGATGCCTTTCAGTTGTATGCCTCTTCTCTAACTCTGGCGACATCATAAATTCATGGTTGTACACACTGTTGGATAACTTTTATCCATTACCCAAAAAACCTCCAGAGTTCGAAAAGGTTAAATGGAGTTCTGCTCAGACAGTTTATCCAATTTCTCTTTCATCCAGCTTAACTGTGTGTTCATCAATTATGAATCAGCTTTCCCCAAGTCCTGCCTAATGAAGCTGACCTGATCGGGGCCGGTGACTAAACCAAGCACATCCCCAGGAGGCTTCAGAAGAGGAGACTCATGCCGGATAAGCCCAAAGGTCTTATGCTATTTAGAAATTTCCTTTTTTGAGGCACAATGTGAAAATTGTGTTCACAGGTAATTGAAAGCAGGAAGTTATTCCTCATATTAGCAAATAGCACAGTCCACAGCATAAGAGTAGCTCTAAAACAAAGATGATTCAAGTATTTGAAGATTTATTTCTGACAAGCACAAGCAATATGTGTAGTGTCTCTTTTTACATTTTTAGGTTGTGCTATAAAATTGGGACTAAAAGCATAAAGGTGAATAAAAAACAACAACAACTATAGCCTGCCATATATAGCACATGCAGTCTAGCAGTATGCATTAGAAGTCAGCATTTACTGCTCAGTAAGTCTTCATGTGTGCATTTTATGAACTTTCCAAGACCTGTAAACTTTGAATCAGCATATCAACATTGTGGAATCTACGCAATTTTTAACTGTTATTTTGATGTGCAAGCAAACTAAACATAGATTATGATCTGATTAAAGCTTACAGTAAATCCCGCAGGAGTGGGCTGATCTTTATTTTGAAAAACATGTGATAGATGGAGTAAAAGCTTGTAAAATCCTCCCCAGGAGAGGTGCGTCTGTTGTTCCTGCATCGTGTGAGGTCATTTCACTGCCCCCTCACTGCTCTTATTTAACGCCATGCACGCGCACATAAGGCTGTTTCCACAAGATCTCTGGTGTATACGTGACGCTGAGCAATGCTAGGAGCACACTCCCCCCTGGCAAAAAGGCTCCTGTGAGTGAAAGAGCGAGCGGTGAGTTGGTCCACTCCTCAGTAAGCTTTTCCTAACCTCTCCTGCCCTCATCTTAGCTGTGCCCAAATATTAACAAAGTGCTCATTGTTTGGAGTTTTTATGGAGTCAGTGGTGTATGGAGTATATTAAACAAAACAAAAAAAGTAGTTCCCTGATTTTAATTAAGAAGTGAAGTTGTCCCTCAAGATGCAACCACTTTTGATCCAACTGTTTACATTACAATAATTATTATTTCAGGCTATATGAGAGAAGCCAAGAATAAAACAACAAACATCTACGCAATATAACAAACCAAGATCAAAGACAAACTCTTGCCCTGTCAAATAATCTAATAAAATTCCAATTTCCTTGTAATATCTTATAATTGATAGAAAGTAAAAGTCATTTTAATCATTTTGGATATGCAGTATGTGAAACCCTTCTTCTCAGTGGGTGGATGTCATCTATTGACTGGTAACCTCTGATGATATGTTGCTGGCCTTGCTCAACTCTCCCAGTATCCAAGTAATTGTGGACCACCCCACCATTGCTCAAAACTAAGGGGCTGATAAATTTATCCTCCAGCCCCCACCCCCCCATCCCCATCACCACCAATACCAAACAAACCTCTGGAGACTGGCCAGTGATGGGGAGCTCAGCCTTGGCAGAACCACAGGGAGCCAGTTTCCCTGTACACAGTGGAGTGTAAATTCCTCCACACAAACAAACAGCCAGTCGTCAGGGGTGGCTGGACAAGCTGGAGAGCATGTGTGCTAGCATGTGTGTGTGGAGAGGATGGAAAAGGGAAAGAGTGTTGGGTTTGCAGCCAGCAAGGTCAAAGGGTAGCAAGGCTCCCTGAACTATTGCAACCTACTGAAGCCCAATCTACCAGCCAGCTGGGTTAATAATATAGACCTGGTGCTCTTTGATATTTATTACTTCCAAGCTTAGCACAAGGTTATTCTGAGTAGCCACATCTCTACTATTTGTATCCACTTACAAGATTACTCAATAGCAGGCCTTCTAGGTTGTAACCAATGGTGTAAATGAAGTAAATATTTGTACATAGGGGGAATGTAGGCCATCCCTGGCATCATATTCACCAATGGACCAGCCAGTAGTTTTTTTATGCAAAGAATACAGACCTTATTGTGACATTTTAAATACAAACACGAGTCACTAAAACATCTAATCTTACAAATAAGCCACACACTGTCGCATCTGCGTCCTTCTCCAAGACAACACATCATCAGCAACCTTTCAATCAGAATGAGAGGAAGCACACAAAAGAGCCATACTCACAAAAGGCAAGCACTGCAGTAGTGCCAGGGCTTTGAAGAACTCAGGCCAGCATCTAATCTGCTAAACAGCCCAGCATGGACATAAAGGGGTGCATATAAAGCAGCAGTGTTTTCCTCTTCGTTTTTTTGGCAAATTATTGAATTAATGAATGAGCAGACGGCATTTACCATCAAACCACACAAACTAAAGCTAATACTTCAAAGTTGTTGGTTGTTATTTTCTATTTCTAGAAGTACAACAACAAGATTTTGCTTGTTTTGGAAGCGGATGGCTAAATTAAATCTATATATTAAGTTAACTTATTACGCAAAATCAAATGAAGATGATCCAGCTACCAGCTGAAAATGAGGCATGTTGACATGGCTGAGGAGCACTAAGTTATATAAGCTTTTTTGTTTGTTGATTCCCATTTATTTCCATGGTAAATTTTGTTTTTACATTTTATTCTTCATAAGGTCTTTAATACCTCAACATGACAGTAACCACAGAGAGTTCAGAGAAGAGCATAGTTACAAGTGAAGTTTATATAGCTGTTCCTTTTGTCTTCTGTGTCAGAACTGAAGCTAAAAATACCCCAAAACGTCTGAAAGTAATAAAGAAATTCTCAGCAGACATAGTGTGGACAATTTGGCTCCGTGTCCAGTAATTAACATCTTTTATTAACCCAGCAATTAGTTAAGAGCTAGTAGGGATCCCGAAAGCTTTTTTAGAAACCAAAGCATTCAGTTATTGTCTGAAATTGTCTGATACTCAATTACAGTCAAGTTTAGGTTTCAAATTTGTGTTCACGTGTGACTTTAGACTAATCACCTTTCCTCATATTTAATCTTAGTATTCGGTATGTGTGACAACCTGTTACAGCTCTTGGTGCAAAGGTCTAGCTACAGATGGCGTGAAACAACTTGATCATTCTGCAGGGGAAACATTGACAAAACAACTGTGATATTTGGCAAAAGCTGCCAGTGTTTTCTGTAAGCATGTTTCCTCTAAACAAGACAAGCCTGGCATGGCAATCCTTGTGAGCATTATACCATAACCTGGCAATGTGCGAATGGGGCATAAAAGACTAGAGATTTCTCTCCACAATAGACTTTACCATTTAAGCCTAAACACTCCAGTGAGGGCTTAACCCTTGAGCTAACGTTTGCTCTGTTAGGAGTTTACACCAAGTTCCTCTTATTCTGTTGTATTTCCATGAAGTCTTTTCAAAATGCAAACAGCAAAACACACAGGAATAGTAAGCAGAATGATATGCTCAAGACATATACAAAACTAATGCACCACAAATAATTAAAATTAATAAAACAGCTCAGAGACCATAAAAATACGAAGAGGTAAATTAATTCAACTAAGTTTGCACGCCACATGATGCTTTTATGGTTTCTATTTCTTGCCTGTACTTATGCATTGTTTGTATCAGCGTACTGTGTGCTCCAATGGGAGTTTTTAAAAGCATTTTCATTAGACATCTCAAGGTTTTAACTCAAAAGACAGACTCAAAATAAGATACTCTATATTACAAAGCCAACATCTGATTTATGAAAAAGAGAACATACTAGTCAAAGAAGCCACATCATTAACTGATTTAGTTCCCTTTTAACCACAGAAGTAATATAGAGAACACAGAATAATATCTTATCAGATGAGGCTAGTCTTGAATTAGTTTCTTACTGGAGCAGGTCACTATGTGAGGCCTGTCAATGTCCTCCTTCATGAGCTATGACCAGCAGCGTGGCAGCAGCTCTCAGTTTGTCTTTCCTGCCCTCACCAGGCCAGTTTAGTGCCTGACGTCAGTTGTCTTTTATTACATTTCCTCTACATACCTGGCTGACATTCCACACACTATTCAAAGGTACAATGAGAAATGTCACACATGACTAACAACCACACCAGCACCTACTGCCTTTTTAGTGTGTATTCCTCGATAGCCCAGTATTCTAAAAATGGCTGTGGCCTGAACCTTTAAGTTGACATTAGATTACAGTGAAGTTAGTCAGGAGTTTGTTTCCTGTTGTGGTAAGTTTTTAAAAAAAAACATCTAAAGGGACAGAGCAAGCAACAGGGAGGAAACATGGTTGCCGGTGGATACAAACACTGGGAGCAGAAAGTTTCCAGTCCAGATTTGCCAACACGAATGATCCAAAGTATGATCCAAGATCGGAGAGAGAGCTGTATTATTTTCCTACGAGCTCTGTCCAGTATGATCCAATGCTCGGTGGGGTGAAAAGAGTGGGTGTGAACCATGTAATAACAAGTCCTCTTTCCCCGGGGAAGTTACCAAAACAATAGTGCATGCTGGGTACGCAGAGCCATCCTCGACACACCACTCTTCCAGCCGAGCGAGAGAGCTGTAGGCAGCATCTGCCTGGAATGAAACAGTTTATACAGTATCCAGCCACAGTTTCTTTTAGAGCGAGGTGTGGAGGGGGTTTACGCCTGGGAGCCTGGCTTGCCCCTGCTCTTATCTGCAGTGGCGGTTTAGTTCTACTAATGGGCACCTGTTGAGGTTTTAATACTCAAGAAGAGCTGGAATTGCACTGTTTATGACTTCGTTCAACAGCAGAACAATAATCAGCAACTATTACTACTGTTTTCAGCTTTGGAAATGATAAATTGTCTAAAGTGTCTTCAAATTTTGCTGCATTGACTGGACCAAACAAGTTAGAATTGAGTCATTTGTCATGAAATTTTTCTCTATTTCCGAGATTTTTCAGCACAATCGATTAATCGGGAAGTAACTGACAGCTTGTTTGATAAAGATATGCAACTCTATGTAACCCTGAGTGTCTTAACTTAAGGCAAATCCCCGTTTACATGATAAGAACAGAAAGAGTTCCTCTGTGTTCCAATATTTAATTTTATCAAGGACCAAACAATGTACAAGATAAGAAACGGAAAGTTTGCTTTTTTAACCAATCACTGTTGTAGTAGCTGGCCTGAACAGAAAAAAAATTATAGCATCTCATCCCTAAAGAAAAGAGAGAGAGCGAGAAAGCTCCACAGGACTGTTGGCAAGCTATAATATGAACAGAAGCAGATGCCGAACAGGAGCAGTGTTCTTGTTTTATGTGTGTTCTCAAGGAGCCTGGAGACAAAGCCTCACTCAGAGGGTTATGCTAATTCAGATGCTATACAAGGTAAACCAGCTCTTTTAGATTTAAGGAACACAACTCAATGATCCACTGCTCTAAACCTTAGTTAAGTAAGCATGGTGAAATCCCAGCTTAAAATTACCTTAGCAGTTTCAAACCTATGTGGACAATTTGCGTTTAACACCGAGTAGGAAAATGCCACGGAACTGGTTTCTATACAAGAGGGGCTTTATCTCTGTGTAGATGCCAAACTGTAGGGTGTTATCTTGCGGGGTCCTCCGGTTCAAATTTTCCAAGGAACTGAAGGGAAATGTAGAAATGGGTTAAAGTTAAATTAAACTCTTTTAAAAATACACAAAAATGGTTGATTTAGAGGCTGCAAAATGGACCCTCTATAAACACACAGATTCCCTGTGGAGGAAGCACGCACCGCTTAGGTAAAGTAAACCAGAGGCACAAATTAGCTGATTGGAGAGAACAATAGTTTGCTTATATGTTGCACGCTCCTTTTTCTCCTTCTCCCTCCTCAACAAAGTCAGCCAAAGGTAGGACAGGTCAGTTATTTGTGGGGAGGAGACATTTCAGATACGACACAAGTAAAGGCTGTCAGTCCTCAGGCCAGTCAACCTGTAAAGCCATCCCCACCAAGGCTTGAGGCTGCACAGGGAAGGTGCAACATGCCTCCTGTCACACTGGAAGGTTTGACAGAGAAATGCATTATTTAAACAAACTTTCTACACTACCATTAGCCCAGCAGCATGCTTGCAGTTTCAATCCCAGACCAGGTTACAAAGGCATTATTGATGGTGTTACCCTGCAAATTATTACATTATTTTTCCAGGTTTTTGTGAGGCGAGAAGCCCCATAATACTGATTAATCCTTTCCAAAGAGCTCTCGCATAACTGGATTATTTCATGCTGTAAACTGCCCAAAAACACACACAACTTCAGTGTGTATAATCTCTGGATTGGCCATTGGCATAATGTTTTTTAGGAGTAGCCTTAGCAAGAACGTCTAGAGTATTTTAAATGGAGATGGGCGTGAACACAGGCAGTATAAGTTTCAGTCTCTGTCTTATCTAGCCAAAGTAACGTTACAGGATGATTGTTCAGACTTTACAATGAAATGTCTTTCCCAAGATATCAACATCACTTAGAAAATGTAGTATTTGTAATGTCACCTCTGGTTTAATATCTACTCGACCGACACTGATTTATTGTGATACAGTTAATATTCTTGCCAATGACAGATAAGACGCCCTCGAGCTAGAGTACAATAAAAAAAGTATTACGTTAGCTGCTCACATAAATAACCGGCTGCTAAATGAAAGCAGTTATATTTCCAGCAAATAGTCAGAGCCTGACTAGACAGTAAGCGGTGTGACGCTCGTTTAATACTTCGGCATAGCCCCAGTGGACGGGGTGACTGCTCACACTGGGAGCATTCCACTGACTCCAAGTCACAACACCGCCCGGCGAGGATCACCAAGTTGCCTAAAGCGATGAACTCAACCTAGCTCAACAGAAAGAGGATGCCTCCTGTTCGGTTTTACACTTGAGAGATATTAGCTCGTGTTTGCCGTTTTGCGTCCCGGTTTTTCAATGAGCTAACGGCACAAATTCACAAACTGTCGGTCCAACACATAGCTAACAAGCTAAGGTTCACATACCAATCACCTCGTGTAGCTCATAATCATCTTTGTTGATGGACCAGGGTTGGGAGCTCAGGTCCTCCGACATGGCTGAGGAGTCTGCTGGGGCCGAACTATCTGCAGAAAGGTGGTGAATCCAACGGCTGCGCGTAAAAAGAAGTCAAAGTAATCCAAACAGGACCAACAAGGGCGACACTTCCCCTTCTTTGCGAATCCTGCAGCACTCCTGTCATTCCCAAAGTTTGACACTAGCCTAGCAGCCCCGCCTACCGCATTCCTACTGAGCTAATGTGGACCTTCGAGGCGGACATATTGAGTGAGGAACACGGCCCGAACTGAGCGCTTCAGTGCCGCTTGTGGTCAGGAAAGAGGAATTTAACTGCCGTTGCTAGGTGGTTAATTTGACTGAATTGCAGCTGAGCTAAGAGAAAATGCAAAACACAGAGAAAAGTGTCTCGGCTATTTTAAATATCAGTTGCACAGAACTTTTATCTATCTCGTTTATAGACAAATATGTCTACATTTAACTTTAAAATCAAATACAAAACACTTCAAGAGGATGTTTAAATAGGTAAAACAAGCCGAGAGGTTCCGCCACACTTCTAATGGCGGATGATGTATTTCGTACTTTTTACCCCGGAGTAGCTCCTTGCAGGGATTAGTTCTTCACATATAGCAAACAAACAATCGTTTTAACTCAAATTAGCACACCATACTTATTATCCTTCCCTTTTTAGAATTATTTGGTTGATATAACGTATGTACGCGTCTCTCAGCCTGAGAAACGCTACCTAACAGGCAAAAATTAGGGCATACAATAGCCCAAATTGTAGTTCTGTGAAAAGAGGCGTGTCACTCCAGGAACATCCTGGCCTCTCATTGGGCAGTACCACGTCCCCGGCCTTCTGATTGGACGTTCACTGTAAACTGTGCTTTGCCATTTGCAGCATTAAATCAGTGAGACCTCTGCTGGTGTATTTTATAACCTGCAGGACTTTGACAATGACACATGCTGGAGAACCAAAGGACACATTCCGCTTTCTTTACTGCACATGTGCTTTTCAAAAAAAACAAAACTCCCCTTAAAAATGTAGAACATTTATTTTGAGGACTCCCATTCAAACCATTTGTTCAATTTAGAATAAAATCAACTTTTTATGAAACTGTTTTTTTTTTATAAATATAAAAATACAAAATCCAAGACATTGCGGTGAGAAATAAAGTGAAAGAGAGAAATAGGGCAGGTGTCAGCTGTCAGTAAAACTGCACATGTGAAAGTATCACAGTCACAATATCTCTTCCTCTTCAGCTTCAATCTCATCTAGAAGTTGACTCATATGAGGAAGTGGCCAACGCAAAAAAGAGCTTTTACAGAACATTTAGCACACCCAGCCTTGAATATACACAGATCCTCCACACCAATAAAAACACATAAATACAAAATAATAGCAAAAACAACCTACAGTGTTAACATGTTAATGGTTTGTGCAGTGAGAACTATGCTGATATCCAGCAGTCTTGTGCAGCTGGAGTTTTGTAATTGAAATGTGTAGAAATCCATGTCGTTTTCAAAAGAAATGCAAATGGAAGCATTAAAGTACATAACATTTCCACACAGTACAGTTATTGGTAGTTTCTGAAGCCAGCAGAATATGGATCACAAGCAATAGCGCATAATTAAACCTGTAATATTTGGCCATTGTCAGACATAATCCATTGCATGGAATAAAAAAGGCACTTTTAGACATGATCAATTGCCTGGTTCATGTTTATGGCAGTGAGAGAGCTTTGGCAAGCCGCACCCAGAACCAGGCCTGTGTGCAAGGACGGGTGTAGTCACATACGGTGAGGAAGCGTAAGATGCTGGGGAACGGCTTTTTCATTGGTTTGTAGACAACAGGAATGAGGCGTTTGCTTCGAGCTCCTAAAACAAACAAACAAAAAAACAGACAAAAGATTTTGAGGCATAGGCATAAATCAGAAAAAGAAAGAAAGAGTTGTGTGAAAATTTGCTTTACCAGGACAGAGGCTGAGGGCAAACTTGGTCTGAAAGTCACAGGCATCACTGTCGAGGTATTCATCAGAAATCACAACGACCATCCTCTTACACCTGCACAGATGGTGACACAGTACATTATAGTCATTTGCAAAATGTGAAAGCCAGAAACTAGGGAGATTTTATGACAGCAGGTGCACAGACAATTTTGATTTCTTGCTCACAAGTGACTTTTTATGACTGGATTTAAAATGAAACTGGTCTCAATCAAGTTTAGCTTTTCATAAACACTGAAACTTTAATGTCTTTTATATCTCTGAGCTTCTCGTTTCTTCTTTTATGTCCACATAGGTTATTAACAGAACCAGGCCTGCTACACATCCTGTGCTTGAGGTATGCTCTCATACTTGATGGCCGTGGTTGCTGGAATTTGTGTTGCATCGGATTCAAAAATACAAAGCTGTGTCGCAAGAACCACCCAAAAATCCCTAAAACAAGTGAAAACAAGCAAACCACAATAAAACCCTTGCTTGGGCTGCCCCTGTTTTTTCATAATGACCTAGTTAGGGTTTCAGAGACACACCTGGGCCCATGTGCCAGTGTTTGCTCAGCCAATTTTTCGAGTTAAAATTAGACTAAAACACTAAATCAACAGAACAGACCTAGAAATGTCTAGTATGTCTCACCTCCTCTCAATGAGTTCACTAGTGATGGTCCATACGCAGGAGCCCGGCAGCACATCTCTGTCGAACACACACAGCTTCAGCCTGTATTCTGTCTGTTCCAGCTCCCGGATCATCTCGTGGACAAACTTAAAGTCACTCTGGCAGTAGCAGATGAAGGCATCAAACGTCTCTGGAGCACCTACAATCAATTCAGTTTGATTAAATTCAATAATACAACTTTATTGATCCCTAGAGGGCCAGGACTGTGAAACAGTTTGCAACATGTACGCGCAACAAACTTGTAAAAACAGTATTTCAAGAACTGAGATCCAGTCCAGAGTAAAGTATGTGAGCATAATAGGAAACCAAAAAACTGTGCAGGAAATTAGAACCGAGCAACAGAGCAGACATGCGATGGAACTTAAGATAAATCGTCAGTTGAAGAGATAAGTTGGAGCTTTTCCTGTACGACACCTAACCACAGGAAATAATGCTGTGTATTTGCTCAAGTTTGACCTGAGTGCACTACAAAGTCAAAGTCATACATTTATAATCATACAATAGGAGGCATTTTTGGAACAGAAACAGAAGGCAGCAGGGAAACTGTGCAGAATGAAAAATGCAAATTATTGTTGGTAACCGTAAAAAAAGCACTTGTGTTGTGATGGCTTCTGTTATTATTGCTTTCATTAAACATGCATTTATGCATAATAATGATCTGTTTTCTTGATGTTGCAGGGGAAATCATAGCTACTAAAACAATCAGAACATGTTCTGTGATTTGTTTTCAGCTCAATTTCCCTATTACCAGTGGTGGAAGTAGTTTTAATGCACTTACTTATCGGCAACATGTACTTAAAGAATCATAAAACAAGTGCTCAATAAAATGTATTCATTACCATTGGAGTTGGTCAAGTTGGATCTATTTTTATCCAGGATTTAGTAGCACTGAGCAGTTAATATGCAGATTTCAACCAACTTCTTTGAACCTCCCTTTTCCAGCTGCGTAGGTAAACCTGCACACCGTGGTGAGTTCCATGGAAAAGAGCGCACTCACTGCGTGATGGACTCATTCTAAGCCAGTGAGGACACAGTCATTTGTAGTAACATGTGGTTATACACTAATGAAACCAAAATTATGAATACTATATTCCATTTCTGCAAACAGATACCACAAAATGATGCTGTAACTACTTTCTATACTGTTGAACACTTGGTTTATCAGATCATGGTGGTACGGCACAAAAGACTGAATTTTTCTCTAAAATGCAGTAAATTATGACTACAAAGTTGCATAAAACAAAATTTCCAGCACTTTTCATTATTCCACTATAATTATTTTCCATCACTGTTTAACTGAAATCAACTTTACATGATGTGTTTATGAGTCCTACTTTCTCCATGTTATTGACAGTTGCCAATAAATGTATGTTTGCAAGTTAGACAACGTGCAACAGCCTTTTTAAAACTGTGGTTGACGAGTACTATGTTGAAATATTCTTTGTAGGTGACCAAAAAGAAGCCCTACAATAGCTGTGGCAATAATGTTCTGTACCTCATTCAGAAAAGCAATGATTTGTTAACTTGTGCTGAATCACGCACAGTGTGTTTTCTGGAGTGATGCAACCAATGCTGGCAGGATATGGACTGCATTTTTTTTTTGGGAAGTATATGACACACAGTGTAATTATTAACCAGTGGCATTGCGTTGTGTCTGTATAAGGCTTTAAAAAAATCCTCACCTTCAGGGTCGTCGTCCACAGTGATCCCAAACCTCTCTGGAGTGCGAGGGACACAGCTGTCGACCTCGTGAACCTGAAGTGGGGGCTCCGATTTCTTCTTCAGATTCTCGTAATACTTCCTGACATCCTCATCTGGTAACGAAACATCCATTTGAGCAAACAACACAGATGCACACACACACACACACACACACAAATACATGCAAAAAGTAAGTTTGGTGAGATGTTTCTAGAAAGTGGATGAACTAATCTGAAATATCTGGATATATTGTAGCCTGTTATTACGTTGCTATAAACTACATTTGAGCAAATATGACTTAATATGTTCATTATCATGTGTAGATAGGCTCAGATTTCTTCCTCAGATTATCACAATACTTCCTGACATCCTCTTCTACTACAAAACATTTATTTGTGCAAACTATATAGACAGAATCAAACAAATGCAGACATACACTAAATTGGTTGAGATGTTTTCAGGAAGTGGGTAAAATTAGCTGTAATGTGTGAATATATTTTAGCCTGTTATTACAACGTTAATGACTACATTATGTTGTACGTTCACAATAGTTTCTGACATTCTCATCAACTAAGCGAGGGTACAAAAATATACAAATACATACATACAGTAAGCTGGGGGAGATGATTCTAGGAAGTGGGCAGAATTATCTGAACTGCATTATGTGTACAGAACACATTTGAACGTATTATTGGATTGAATTACATTGCATTTGAGCAAATATTACTTGATGCATTCCTAATGTGTTTAAATACTTCCAGTCATGTGTGCAAATATTTCTCTTTTCTTGACAACAGTGGAGCTCAAGCATACAAATCCTTTCCTTGAAGGACAGGATAGGCAATAAAAACTATGCCTTATACTGTAATGCACCTTTAAGCTTTATGTAAACCATATTTAAAGTGTTTATTTATAAGCTCTCGTGAAGGAATTCCCAATATCTGTTAGCTTTTTCCTGGTTACATAAAGTTTTTTTTAAATAAAAAAAAATAAAAACCTAACTTATAAGTCAGTAAAATATACTTTAACAAATAAAAAGCCATGTTTCAACGCCAGTTAAAAAAATAATTAAAAATTAAAATCCAATAACAGTAATTCACCTATCAGAGGCCGGAGGTCCTCCACTATGTCCTCCCTCTCCACCTCCCGGAGGATGGACAACAGCTTTCCCACCGTCGCATCAGAGTTCCGGGCCTGCCAGTCCTCCAGAACCTTTTTGGTGGGGTTGTTGGACCCCTCGTAGTTCTGTATCTCCAGGTAAGTGAAGCCCATGGCCTCTGCAACGGCCATCCAGTCCGCGGCCACGGTGTGCTTGGGGTTCAGATACAGTCCCAACTTTTTCCTCACGGTCATGTTCAGCGCGATGAGCGGAACCGACGACAAGTGGGCCTCCGAGTCGACACACGCCATGCTCGGCAGTTTCCGGGAACCTCCGTGAGACGACGGGCTTCGGTTACAGTGCCAGGAAAGAAAACATTGCACGGGACAGACGTGCTTTAAGATAGGAAGAAGCCTCAGGAGAGTAACGCTCAGCCTTTGGCTCAGCCCACCTGAACACAGGAAGTGATGAGAAAATGGTCTTTACTGCGGCTGCGTCATCCGGGGGAGGAGGTGCTCTGTTTACCTTCTGACCTAAAGTACATTTCCACTTGTACTGTTTGTGTACTGACATTACATCAGCCATATATTGCATTACATGATGACCAGTGAGGAAACAGATCCATAGTATTGACATATTTTAAAATTACTAATAGCAGTGAAAAATACAGATGGATGTTTTGGAGTGTTTCTGTTCCCTTTTTTGTCTTGGTCGGCCTTCTTCCGCTTATACTGGTGAATAAAAACTGAAATTAACAGTTCAAGTTTCAGTTTAATGCTCATGAAGGTGTCATTTACTGCACTGGATCTCAAACTCTTAACATAAAAACCTCCATTCAGTTGCAAAAAGAGAAGCAACGATTTGTTAAGTTGTGCCGAATCAAGGACAGTGTGTGTTTCTAAAGCATTGTAGCTAATAATGGCAGAGCTGGACTGCAGATTTTTGGGAATATTTAGAGTATTTCATATACACCGATCAGCCACAATGTTATGAACACTGACAGGTGAAGTGAATAACATTGATCATATTGGTACTATGTGGTGTTCTGATGGAAAACCTTGGATTTTAACATCCGTGTTAATGAGACTTAGACACCCAAATAATCATTGTCCCACAACAAGTACACTCCCTCATGCAAATGGAAATCCCAAATGTCACTGGCCTACACCTGCAGGAAAATTCACCCCACCACATGGAAAAAACATCCAACAACCAGGAACATGTTGAGGAACATGACAATGGCCCAACATGTTGATTTGACCTCCAAACTTCCTACCCCCCATTGTGATCAAGCATCAACAGGATGCAGTGGAACAAGTTTGATTGACAGAGGCCCCACTGCACAAGCCAGAGTACCCAAAGGATCCAGTGCCAACATCCTGGTTCCAGACCCCCCTGAGAGGTCCTCTTGTCTATGTCCAATGGTTCAGAGCATTTTTGAGCACATAAGAGGGACCAACACAGTATTAGGCAGGTGGTCATAATGTTATGCTTGATCAGTATATTTTTTAAGTATTTAAGAAAAAAAAATTAAAAGATAGTATGCAAATCCTGGGTGGCGAGGAATACATCTGTCTACCACATGAACCTGAAGTAGGGGCTCTGATTTTTCTTTAGATTCCCATACTTCCTGACACCTTATTTGGTAACGAAACATGTATTTGTGCAAATAACACAGATGCAGTCTCTCTCTCAAATACATACATACATTAACTTGGAGGAGATGATTCTATAAAGTGGATAAAATGATCTGAATGCCAGAATATCTGTGAGCTTATTGTTGTTATATTAAAAATTACTTCATTTGAGCACATTGCAATGCATCTCTAATCATATGTGTAAAAAGTGTTTATTTTGTTGGGAAGTCAGGCATGTGAATCACACTTTGAAAGGACAGGATAGATCATCAGACCTTATACTGTAATGCACCAACTTCATTTAAACCATATTTAAACTGTTGAATGTTTGTAACCTGTAAGAGTGATCTGTGCTGCTGCCTGTCTTGTCCATGACGCTCTTGTAACAGAGATTCTTAGTTCCAGTTAGCTTTTTCGTGGTTTAAAAAGAACAGATGCTGAAGATTCTTAGTAACCAGGAAAAGTACTTCTCACTGATAGTTTCTATTATTACTGCTTTCATCAAACATGCATTGGTGCATACTGATAATCTGTTTTCTTGATGTTAAAGGGGAAACCATAGCTAATAAAGCAATCATAACATGATCTGTGGTTTGTTTAAAGTTAAATATTCTTAATACCAATGTGGAAAGTGGTTTAAATTCACGTTTAAAACATCAGAAGTGCTCAAGATGAAAATGTGTGACTATTCTTGTACAGTAGTCAACTCGGAGCTAATGTTAAAAGACCTGGAGATCATTTTAAAGGACCAGTGTGTAGGATTTAATGGCACTGAGCAGTGAAATTACAGATCACAACTAACTTCCTCAAAACTCCCTTTCAGGCTGTGTAGGGAAACCTGCCCACTGTGTTTCCATGGAAAGGGACCCACTCACTACATAACTCTGATGGGCTCATTCTAAAAAAAAATGAGGACACAATGATAGTAGTTACAGGTGAGTATATAACAACAAAACCATAAATTTGAATATTATATTCCATTTCTCCAAATACACACCACATCACAGTTGTCCTGTAACTGTTTTATATACTGTTTAACACTTATTATATTAACTATCAAATAAACATAGTAAAAATGACCTTTCCCTTTAAAATATATATTAAAATATGACTAAAAAGTTGCATAAAATGGAATTTCCAGCACTATTATTTATTCCACTATTATTATTTTCCACCACTGTTATCTGCATCTAACCAGAAGGAATAAATATATCATTAATTTGGAGGTAACCTCAATTAGGATCTACAATAGCTACAGTAGCTTTTTGCACCGCATTAGTAGAAGCAGTTTTTTTGTTTACGTGTGTTTACTTGCAACTTGCCAATTAAATGTTCAGTCTAGTGCTAATGAAGTTGTATTTTACTGCCCTCTCATAACAAACTAAAAACTTCCAATCAGCATTTTTTGGAACTGCCACAAATAAACTTTAATACAAAGTAAAAACAACAGTGTAGAAGAAAACTGTCTGTACAAAAACAGGCCATTATAACTAGTCCGCCGTGTCAAAAGCAAAACCACATTGCGGCTTTCACTGTTCCTGCTGTTTAACAGGAAACGCAGCAAAGAGTCCATGAAAGGCATTTCGTACTAAACTGATAAACTGCTTATACGCAAGTTTAAGTAGTCAAGAGCAGGAACAAGCATTTCCTCATCAGACAACTTCCCTTAATCACCATACCGTTGTACAACAGAGATTTTACAGCTTAACTTGAAATCACTGGAGCGTCCATTAATCTGTCTGTTTAGTGTTTGCTCGGAGCCAAATCACAGGTTTTTGCTTTTGGAGAAATAGAAGTCGATGCCTCTGTCCCGATGCTGTTTAGGGGTGTGAGATGGGCCTTTCCTTCCTCTTGGTGACGGCCCTGTGCCACTCTGGAAAAAATAAGGAAAAATGTTTGTTATGGTTTAAAAGAAGCAACATTGTCCTTCAAAAGTTCCTCTTTTATATACATTTAAAGTCATTAAATACTGAGGAAGTACTCAGGCACTAAGTAACTGTAGCAATACAGCAGTTATTGCTAAACAAGTAAAACTCTTGCATTTAAAATCCTATCTACGTACAGTTAAAATAACTTCAGCTATCAAACTAAAAACATTAGTTTGCTTACAGATGTGCTATGTGAGTAACAGATTTGTAAATATTAGACTTTTTACTGTTAATGTTTATGCATTCATGTATAATTAGCATTTTATTGTAGCGGCTGGTGGAGGTGACGCTAATTTTAGCACACTAATATGTGTACACATGTAACCCAGTGATTCCTAACCCATGTGATGACTTTACTTTTTGTTTATTTATCCATGCTTCAAAAACATTAATCCCATAGAAGAAAAGATGCGTTCTAATAGCTTTAGCAACTAGCTAATTTTCTTCTGCAGCCCCTGAGCAAGAAGGGACAATAGTGTCCCCTTTAAGATAACTTTTACATGTTTAAATATAATTACCAGGCTAGAAAGGAAGCAAAACAATATTCTGTGGCACAAACTTATTTTAACATTTTTGAACCTCTGTCTTAGCTTTGATTTTTTTTTAATTAAAATATTTAATAAGTTGTCCTCTTGGGCGTCAGGGAATGATTTAATTGTGTCATAGTGCATCTGAGATGTTTGGAGAGGAAATGTCTGTCTGATCAACATTTTGTGAAGTCTGACAAGCAAATAAATATTTAATAGTGGATGCTATTTTATATGCATGTGAAAAAGTTTATCATAAGTTTAGGTACAACCTCAAACGGAAGAGTAGCAAAAAGTTATATCTGTGAGATAAATGTAGTGGGGCAAAAGGTACAATAAAGTATGTCTCTTGGAACTGTACTGAAGTAAAAGTATCAAGAGAAAACATAAACTGTACTTACACACAACCCTCCACTACCTACATTCCACTACTTTTGTTTGCAGCCATAATGGATAAAAAAAAAACTATTATGGCAGCGTCACGCAACCACATTATCCACTTCCCTTTTCTCAAACACCCACCGGTTTCTTGTTAACGTGTCTGCTCCATTCGGGCGCGATGACGATGGGGGTGGGGTAGGTCTCACCCAGGGACACATGGGCATGGGACAGCGCAGCAGTGCTGAGGGTCCAGGGAGTGTGAACATCAGCTCCTCTGACAGCCTGCAGCTCTGGAACCCACTGCCTCACGTAGTCGCCCTGAAGCACAGGCATGAGTAATGATTCATAAATCAACAAGTGAAAGCAGATTTTTTTGACATTTGCACTGGTTTCAGAATCATCAGCGTGACTCAGGGGTTTTGCGTGGTAGTGCAGACAGGTCAGCTCCAGAAAAAGGTCAAAGGGAAATTAAACTGTACTTCTTGAACATACATTGCCGTCGTAGTCGAGGCCTTGTTTGATCATGTTGAACTTTCTGTTTTCTCTGGGGTCGTTGCCGATACCAGCACTGTATAGCCAGTTGCCGTAGTTGCTGCAGACATCATAGTCAACCTTTGGAAGAAAAATGAAAATGATGAGGCTGTGAGTGTCACATCTAAACATAAAAATAAAATGACTGAACTGCTAAGTATGCTGATTGTTATAAGTTGTTAGTGAGTTATTCCACAACATCTCAGCAATGGACTATTTCATTATATGATCGTCCTCGGGTCTACGCTACTTACCAGAAGGTATTCAAACCACTCGGCTCCCATCCTCCAGTCAAGGCCCAGATCCTTTGTGAGGAAGCTAGCAACATTTTGTCGCCCCCTGTTGGACATGAAGCCTGTCATTGCCAACTCTCTCATGTTGGCATCAACAAAGGGGACTCCTGTCCGTCCCTCTGCAAGCACAAATGTTGCATTTACATTCAGCTACAAAAGCTTAAAGTGTATATCCTATTTCAGTGCATCTCTCAGAACACAGACTGAATTTTAATAAAGAATATGTTGCGAATTATCCTACAAACCTTTCCATGCATTGAATAGCTTCATGTCTTTTTTCCATGGCACAGATTTGTCTTGAAGCCCTGAGTTAAAATCAGAATAATATTAGCTTTGCATTCATTTGCTATTAAAAAAATAATAAACTAAAAGAAAACTTGAGCTAACTTTACCTTTGAGCTGAAACATTCTGTTTCCATACTTGACAGCTACAAACTTGAAGTAGTCCCTCCACAAAAGTTCAAAAATGACCCTGTAGGACAGCAGTAATGAGAAAGAACTGCATTATGTATGACTGTATACTGAGCTATGACAGAATAAATTACATTTCCATTGAAAATAATGATGTTTTTCCAAATTAAATACACATTTAGGAATATAAAAGCAACAACCATGAGTACCAGTTAAAATGACCACTATGCAAACTCACCAATATGTGCTCTGATTGGCAGTCCGCTGGCTCTCATACTGCTTGATCTGATCGTAAATATACCTGGGTGAAATGCAACCCATCGCCAGCCTGCAGAGTGCCGACACCGCACCGTTAGAGATATAATTATAGGAATACCTTACATGGAATATTAAACTCCGCTGAGCATTCAGGGATAGATAAAATGATACCATAAAACTCACCAAGGTGCAAATTTAGTGGAATAATCCGCTCCTATCAAGCCGTTACGAGTCTCTTTGTAAGTCGCTACTGCATCCTACAAAACAGCCAGCATACAGTATATTTATTACATCGACTTGAAAGATAATACATTACAATAAGAATTTTTTTCAGGTTTGTAACCAGAAATGTACATCTGTGATAAAAATCTGGACTCACAGTGTCCCAGAAATAGTGTTTGAGTCTGGCAAGAGCGTGACTTTCGCCACCACTGCAGGGGAAGGCTGAGCGAGGATCACTCACAGGCTCTGTAAGAATAAACCAAGAGAAACATTTCAGTATCAGACCACTTCATATGTGTTAAACACTCTCCGGTGCACATTAAGACACACAGAATCATAAAGATTTAATCATATACATGGAAATGGAGCCTGTCAGCTCCCATGCTGGCATTTAATTAGAAAATCTGTACTCAGCTGTTTGTCTATTGAATTCTGGAAACAGTTGAGGAGTGGATTTTTTTAATAGAGTCACTGCATAAAACGAGCAATTTGCGCTTCACAAATTGCTTGTGTTATTGCCAGCAGCATGTAAAGACATTTTCACAAAGTCAGTTTATTAAGCACATAAAATAAATGTACAAGAATGTGTCTGGGTGGTACAAACGTAGGCGTATTTTTTTATTATTTCGCAAAACATAAAGGCACAAAAGGGAATCGTAGACATTCAGATTATTCACCTGTTTGTTGCAGGTCCTCTGCTGAAGGGATGGCTCCTTCCTCCAGCCCTGGGGGAAGTGGACTCAGTTTGCCAGGGGTCGGGAACACAGGCCTCACCCTGCTCTGTGCCTCCACTGCCTTTCTGAACTGAGTGTACACATCAGGCAGCCTTAAATTTGAGCAAATTCCAAAATTAGAAATGCATGTTTAGCAGAAATTGAATTCTTTATGTCTGGCAAACAACGTCCCCTCTCACCTGGACATATGGGGGAAGGGAAGATCATCCCTGTGGTACAAAGTGGAGCCCCAGCAGGTGTGAACTTTGACCTTCATCTTTGCACAGACTTCCTTCACCTTTTTCTCCACATTCAGCTCTTCCGAAGTAACCTGGAACAAGAACACAGCACATGAAGGTAAAGCTCTGCCTGAATCACTAGACTAAGTTGTGACTTTTCATCCTCATAAGAGAAAGACGATATAAAACTACCTCTTCCTGGAAGGCCACACTGCTGACGGAGCCCAGCTGCTTGATGAGGTCGGCGACTACCTCCTCTGGTTTACCCCGTCTTACCACGAGATTGCTGTCACACAAATATAAAAATACATGCAAGTCACACCATGCCAGGCAAGCTGCATCCTGGGTAGAGGGCGAGTTGAGCGGAAAAAGCGATGAGGAGCGCCGCAGTCATGTTAATGTAAACATAACCCCTGTGAGCACAGGTGTGTCCTGATCCTGTAACAGAATTAAATCCTAGAAAGCTGATGACAAGGGCTGTACTGAGTTAATGTGTGACTATAACATGGCATAAAGGTATGTTATCACTTACAAATTCTATAAATAGATAGTTGTTCTTCAACACTATAACAAAAGTCAGATGTTCTGTGGAGAAGGTCTGCACTGTAAATAAAAAGTAGAAGAAATTAAATTGACAGGGAGGAAGATCAGCTGGTAAATGACATTTGAATCACCTGCCCTTGTTGAGCAGTGTGTTCCTGAGGTCTCTGATGCTCTCCAGTAAGAAGCGCAGACGGAAAGGCCCGGTCTTTGGCAGGTTGTAGTTGTAAGTTCCCACATAATGTCTGGGGTCGAAGCAGTACAAGGGGACTATGTACTCAGCATTCCTTTGAGCCCAGTGGAAAAGCTGTAAGGCAAGAACAGGACAGAATGTAAGGAAAACTCTCCTAAGAAAAAGTGACAACGAACACATAAAACAACACATTTTCCAAACACATAAATCCTGAAATGACTTTGATGTTTCAGGTAGTCTGAAAGTAATGAAACACAGCTTTGGATATAATTGTTCGACCACTGTGACCACCGTTTTATACCTCTTCCTTTGCGGTTCTTGGTAGAGCCATACTTAGTTTTCTTGAGGTTGTAATGGACAGCTGTTTTGCTGATTCATAGTCATTTGGCAATGGCTCCCTTGGTCTTTGTTAAGCACTAAGACAGACGTCTTCTCATCATATCCTAATTATCTTCATTTTGACATGGTTTATTTAATACATACAGGTTATGCGCAAACTAATGGTGAATACTATGAATTTTTACTGCTTGAATATATCAGATTTTTTAAAACATAATCTATTGTAGGCATTGAATTATCATTAGACTTTAGTCATGGCTTTTAGAAGCTGCTGTAATATTTTAACCACTATGATAAAATCCTACATAATTATCAGTGTTGAAGGTCTGTTGTGTAGACTTTGTAAGGAAAACAGCAGGTATTGTAATAATTATTTCCAAAGCTGTACTTGTACTTTTCCTGCTTTTGGGTGGAAAAAATTATCTTTGACTTTGAAAAGTACAACTTACAGTCACAAATACTGAGTTAGTCTGACGGAATGTCTGTTTTAATCTTCCGTTAATTTTGTGTAGAATCTCAATCACCCAGGTCATGGTAAGCCTAAGGGTTTTAGTAAAACAAAAGTGGACTTCTGTTTTAGGTTGTTGAAGATGTTTCACCTCTCATCCAAAAGGCTTCTTCAGTTCTAAGTAACTGACTGGCTTTCAGATATATATTGTCAGTGAATCAGTAGTGATTGTATACATCTGAAACAGAAGTCCAGTTGCTTTATACTGATGGATATTACCTAGGATTATCTTATGTTGCAATAATATTAAATTAGTCAGATAAATTTATATAATAAATAATACTGTAGGGTCTTAACCTTAATTTTATATTTGTTATGTAAATTTGTAACAATAATCTTATTCCTACTACTGGAAAGCACTTTGCTTCAATGTCTGTTGTTTTTAAATAAGCAGTATAAAGCTACAGAAACAGCAGCCACATGACATAGAATCACAAGGAATGAATAAAACGAAGATCAACAAGGATGTTGACATATAATCACTTTTATTTTGAAGTTTTCCATTTTTTCTCGTTATTTAACGTTGAAAATGGGCTTTTATTCTGAAGGGATTTCCCCAGAGGAAGTACGGTTTTGACTGCTGTTGTCGAATTGTCGCAGGAGTGCAAACGTAAATGTTAACACACTTTAAATGTTGCTACACTATCAGTAATAAAGCAAATGCTAATCACACAAACTCGATCAGATACGTGTAATGAAGCTAAACTAGCTGAGTGCTAAGATGCTAAAGCTCAACCTCGGATGTTTAACTACAGTCAGATTCAGTCTTACCTCGTTGTCGTGGAGACGCAAGTCGTTTCTTAGCAAACATATAACTGTTCTGGAGGTAGACATGTTTGTTTAGTTTTCTCTATAGCAGCAGTATTACCAGAAACATCGAAAACAGCTCCCTAACAGAGAGCTTCGTCCTCCGGTCCTGTCGCTCTCAGTCTCTCCGGCTGCTGCTCGTCTCCTGCCGTCACGTTTTCAGCCACGATGTTACAAAACATGAGGTTTTGTAATCTGGTTTTCTAACACTAAACTTGATGTGCATTATTTTATTTTGCTGCAGTCCTTTTAGTAACTTTATATGCTTGTTTTTTCTGCATTACACTTTGTTTATGCTATATATATAAACACTGTGTTGATAAGTTTAATTATTTTTTATTCATTAATTTCATTTGTAATTATCTATACGGGTCTGAATTTGTTTTGTGTGTGTGTTCTTCTGAATAATTGTGCGTTGCATGTTCATTATTTTCTATATACAGTTTATGTTTTAATCTTTATTATGCCTTTGCTTTCTGTGTTATCGATAGTGTGTCCTCTGAGGCTTGCCGTAGAGCAGAAAAGATGCTCGTAAACTTATTTGGCCTCTGACGTGCTTTATGGTTTTCTGATTAAAATCCCACGCAGGCAAACCCAGCACACTCAGTTACAGTCCAAAGAAATTAATATCAAAGTAAATATAGATGTACTTACCTGCAGATTGAATAGAGCTGTAAATATCCAAACACAAACCCATGATAAATCACCTGTACACTCGTTTTAGTGTTACCAATGTGGCCAAGCAGACATATGGTTGCCTTGATTATTTTTCATGAGTTTCAAATGATCTTTTATGATGTAAAAAAAAACCATTAGAGTATAGCCTTACCAAGCTTTACAGTAAACGTTGTACAATCGAATGAGAATATAGGGATAATTGAAAATTAACATCAATTTTAAAAGTGTGGTACCATTATTAAGATTTATTTTGAGGCACTTTTGCATTGGGAAATGCATGAGTAAGAGCACGGGAATGACAAGCAGCAAGAGGTCTCCAACCACAATCGCATCAAGGATCCACTGATCAGGTCATACATTTCCACTTAATGCAAAATTAAGATTGAGATTTACTGATATATTTAAACATGCCACAACATCATAAAAGCAAAAAGGACAAAACACAAAATGAAAAAGAAACCCCAAACCTCAAAATATGTCGGAAAATGAATAGAATGACGTTTAACTTATTAACTCCCGCCTGCTACATGTCCGTACATCTCATATCTTACGTTTCCTATTTGCTTCAAATCTTATGCTTATATACCTTATCAGAAACCCCAAGAACACCTTTACTTATTAAAATATGTGGTACAAGTGAATAAAATTGTAACAAGAACAAAAACCATAATTATCATAACATATATCAGTTTGGTTTTGCAATAACCAGACAAACTCAGACAGGAAAATAGTCTTAGACCTTTGATTTATTAAGTTAAATGTACAAAAGATCAATGACTTGATACATTTCATGTTTCAAGGCTTTGTCATTAAGACAAAACAAACTGTCCCAATCGAAAGCCTCCCAACCTTTTCATACTGCCTGCCAGCTTTCAAAGAGACAATCATACATAGTCCTGTCTAAATCACAGTACAATCTACTGTATAACGTAGCTATTTCATCAAATAGATTTGTATATAATGTAAAAGAAATTTCATACAAAAGTGCAGAACAATATGTATTTACAGTAAAGTCTTTTTTTTCCATATAAAAGAACTTCAGCAAATCCTGTGTGTGCTCTCTACTAAACAGCTGCTCGCCTTTACTAGGAAGCTCTCCACTTTGGCAGTGAACATTTGTGTTTACAAGCAGATAAGGCACTGACAAGGGTCAAAAAGATTTGATCGTTCCTCAAGTGCCACTGTATTACAGCTAGCCACTACACCTCTGACATCAATCCCCCCCCCAATTAAAGTTTCATCTCGTCTCCGCTTTATAGAATACAGCATTTAGCTCCGTCTTTCCAACTCAACACTTTTTGGCGACTTGTAACATTAAGCTTCGGCTCACATGGCGTTACGCAGAGCGAGGTGTGCTGTCAAGTCGTAAAGTGACCCATTCAAATGGAGTGGAAAGCTAAATAAAGGCATGGGGTGAATGGATTCATATAGAAAGTTACAACAGAAACATAAACAAGACGCATCCTTCGATCTAAATTCGCTTTATAGAAATACAATGCATGTGATTTGGTCTGTGCAGTCTACTGTGCACAAAAGCTGCCATAACACAGAAAAGGCTATAGGGCTCTGAGGTGACTAAAAGTCCAACAATGACAAATACTGTGTATAAATGTAGCCTAAAAATTTCTGTTTCTGCAACTTGTCTTTGGCCACTTCTGAATGGATCAAGGCTCACTGCATGGGAAGATGGAATGAATGTCGTCGACTCCAACGGTAGTGTTGGTATTGCTTAAGAGACATTGCACACTAATGCAGAAGTTTGGTTCTTTTTCTTCTTTACATTGCAAACTCACTACGAAATTATAAAAAAAATGCATCGAATAGAAAAATATCTCCTCAATTGATTATCCTGCATGTCAGAAACGTTTCAAATGCATGATATCAAAAGTGCAATGTTAACAATCCTTCTAAATGGGGTTGTGAGTGCTATGAAAGCAGGGCGATGGCAACCCTCCAAGATGGTAGAAAAGACATTCTTACTTACAAATTCTTATTGTAAGGCGTTGACGAAAATACATTTACATTTTTGTTCCAGGATGACAATAGAAATCTCATCTGCTCGGTTGACTTTGTATGCGTTGTATAAAAAATATTTTACCATCTTATTTCCACTCACAGCTATCTGCCGATGAGTAGCTTACAGTACTATCAGGTGTGATCAATGTCACTGGTCACAATGTCTACTCAATCCAGATACACTGTTCTGTGGCAGTAAATAGGTGTAAAGTGAGACCCAGAAAGCTTCACTTCACTCTGGCTTGGGTCACTTTTCCTGCTCTTGTTAAAGGAGTCGGGAGCTCCTGAGACTGCTAACTGCCTTCTTGTCAGTCCCCTCTTGAAGGAACACATTGCGATGCCTCGGAGGACTCTGGAGGTGTGACAGCAGTCAACCTGGCCTCTCGGGGAATAGTCCGAGTTGAGCCAGTTGTCGAGAGATGCAGGGGTCCTGACAAGGCAGACACTGGTGATAGATGACAGGGCAGGGAGTTGGAGTGGTGCTGAGCCCTGGAGCCTGGTGGCGGGGGGGGCGGGGGGCCCTGGGGACGGGGCGGGCCGGAGAGCAGGGGAGGCGCCGGGGCCACGGAGACCTCACAGGCAGGGAAGGGGAGGAGGGGGTCCACATAACCTCAGAAGATGCCCTG